>CM076243.1:20146478-20746478 GCA_038380765.1 Odontothrips loti
TCAGGGTCCGCGCCTTGGGCCGCGCGGTGGCCGCAGCTCGCAGGGGCGGTTTTATGGAAAGGGGTGGGGGCCATCACCCCCTCCGCCACGTTTGGGCATCCCCTGGGAGGTAGGCAATAAGCCTCGCACGAACCCTGAACGTAGGCTACCCGCATAACTACGCCCCCTTCGTCAGTCGAACTTTAAACTGCCCCTGGCAGGTGGTCGGGGGCGGCGGGGACGTTGGCCGTGGCCGCCTCGGGGACTGCCCCGCCGCCCCGCCGGCCCTGCCGGCTGCCGCCGCCACCTCTGACCCCCACGGCACGGCCCTCGGCCGGCGGCCGGCGGCGGCCAGTCCTTGCAGCGCCGCGTCCCCGTCGTCAATACCCGCGTTTATTGATTGGCGGCACACCAAGCCTGCCGCGTTCGGTCCCCTTGGATCTCCTCCACCCCCTCGCCTCGGCCTCCACACCCCCGCGCCCCTCCCCCGCAGCCGGACCGTTTTGTTTAATTCACGCTATTTCGAGTCCTGTGTAGCGCGTGCCGGTCAGTCTGTCCCAGCTCTCAGCCTGCGTCGCCAGCGCGCGCACCTCACCCCACGCGCCACGCGCCACGCACACGGTGCACGCGGCGCGCACACACTCATTAACGCCGCAGCACACTGTGTAGGCCCACAGCCTAAATGAGCGCCCCGCAGGCCAGCCGTCGATACCTCACAATTTAAAAGCAGGTCCCAGCTCGGGTGACACTAAAAACTCTTTGAAAGATTCACAAAACAAACGCAAAGTTATAAAATAATTCCGTTTTACTATTCAGTTCGTGCGTCACCTTTGGAGAGGCTTCTGTGGCCATGGTAGCGATATGCCCTCAAGGTGGTGTGATGGAACTCCCGAGGACTGTGAGCCAGCGGGGCGGCTGTCAGCAGTTGGGGTGCCGAGCCGTCAGACCAAAAAAAAAACATAACAAAAAAAAACAAGAACAAAAAACAGTGGTGCAGCCGCTGGCACACACACGACACACCCTCTGCTTTGAGGACCGCTGCCATCTCGCCCTAACCTCCCCCTGTGAGCTTCCTTCTCGCCGTTTCACCTGCGTAGCCTGAGGGGGTGTGGGGGGCAATGGAACGCGCGCGCGCGCACGCACGCACACGCACCCACTATACGTAAGCCACACCCTAGGCATGGGCGGCAATGCCCCCTAAACGCACTAATCTCGTGTGTGTGTGCTGCATGTTATGTGAGCCGGGCAGGTACCGCGGCCACATGCACTTTAATATTATTACTGTCTCCTCTGGTAACCACATGAGATGGGCCCCACGGGGCTATGCAGCGTCCTCATAGTCTAAAGGCACACTGGAGGCTCAGCAGCAAATTGAAATAAGAAGTTTTGAAACAAAAGCGCCTGCGGTAAGGCAGTTTAAAATCGCTGCTTTTTTTTTTCAAGATCCTGTAGGAATCACACATGTGCGTGGGGTGGCAGCGAGCCTCGGGCAGTGCCCACCCACCTTCCCCCCAGTTCATATTGCGTGTGCATGCCGAGCTGAGCGAAGGGCGGGGTGTGGCTGGGTAGGGAAGCGGAAGGGGGAGGGGGGGGGGGAAGACTTATACCGCAGAGCAGCGCCAAGCAGACCGCGGCCAATGGAATGTACAGGATGCTTTACGGCCCCCTGCGCGGGGGAGGGAGCGGTGGGGGGAGCCGGCAGATTAACTTTCCGATTTGGCGGACAGAGCGCGCTGCTGGTGGTGCTGGGCTGGGCTGGGCCCGCGGCTGGGCGGTGCTGAGCATCACGGCCCGGCCCAGTCACTCAGCACGGCTCAGCACGACTCAGCACGGCGCAGCACGGCGTAGCACGGCGCAGCAACAGCCACCGAGACAGACAAGGCCCGAGACGAGGCGGCGCTGCTGGCTGCGCTGCGCCCTTGCCAACAATCTCGACGTCCAAACTACGGATCCCACGCCGCTGCAGGGCATGAAGGCCGCGAAGATCCACTTCCCATCACAGCGCCCGAAGGCGACTCGCAGGGAGAAGGAAAAATTAATAAATCGATGCGGCAGGGAATAACAACAGTAGCAATGGAGACCAGAAAGTCGTCTGTTGGCGGCGCGCTCGGCGCCTCAATCGTGGCATTGATGAACTTTGTCGCCGATTTATTCATAACAGTCTCGGGGGAGCTGCCGGGGTCCGCGGGGGAGGCCGGGGAGGGGGCAGGAGTGGCCCCGGGGCCGAGATAATGAACTCACTCGCGCCGACTTAAAACCGACTCGGCCGCAGTTGGGTGGTCCATTCATCATCGCGCAGGGGGACGAGTGGGAAAGGGAGCGAGCCAAAGGGAACCAAAGGCAACCAAAGGGAACGGTGCGGCAGACAGCCTCGGCAGAGGAGTCCAGGCAGAGGAGCCCAGGCAGAGGAGTCCAGGCAGAGGAGTCCAGGCAGAGGAGTCCAGGCAGAGGAGCCCAGACAGAGGAGCCCAGGCAGAGGAGCCCAGGCAGAGGAGCCCAGGCAGAGGAGTCCAGGCAGAGGAGGCAGAGGAGGCAGGCAGAGGAGCCCAGGTAGAGGAGCCTAGGCAAAGGAGGCAGAGGAGGCCAGGCAGAGGAGCCCAGACAGAGGAGCCCAGGCAGAGGAGCCCAGACAGAGGAGCCCAGGCAGAGGAGACCAGGCAGAGGAGCCCAGACAGAGGAGCCCAGGCAGAGGAGCCCAGACAGAGGAGCCCAGGCAGAGGAGCCCAGACAGAGGAGCCCAGGCAGAGGAGCCCAGGCAGAGGAGCCCAGGCAGAGGAGCCCAGGCAGAGGAGCCCAGACAGAGGAGCCCAGGCAGAGGAGCCCAGGCAGAGGAGCCCAGGCAGAGGAGCCCAGGCAGAGGAGCCCAGGCAGAGGAGCCCAGGCAGAGGAGCCCAGACAGAGCAGCGCGGACGGACGCACGCAGTGAACATCTGTCAGTGCATCCCTCCTAGGACGCCCCCCAAGTATGGATTTGAAAGGGACCGTCAGCATACCGCCCTGCTGGGCTGGGCTCGACTCAAGTCGACTCGGCTCGGCGCTGCTGTTTTGCTCTGCCCACCCCACCTCAGCCGTCCGTCCCACTCTGACACCCGACATCAGGCAGCCGGCGGGAGACGGCGGCGGCATGGAGCCCCGTTGTGTCAGCCCATTGCACTCTCTCCGCCCCGCCCCGCGCCCCGCCCCTCCCCTTTCATACTCCGCCACCGGCCCGTCACAGAGGAGTGCCGCTGCAAGATGGCGAGGGGGAGAAGAGTCAGAACAGGCCAGAGAATTTTACTAACTTTCGCATTTCAAAGTTTTCCGTTGAAAATTTCAAGGCCTATAGCACCTTCCATGTTTTCTGACCATTCAACGGGCGAATCTCCGAGTGGAATATTTAAGCGCTCGCCAGCTTGTTGGGACCCCCACCTCCCGGCACCTCGGCGGCGCTCTCCAACGCCCCCTCCCACTCATCCATACTCACCGTGTTTGCCAAAGCCCGTTTATACGTACTCCCCGCCGTGATAAACTGTTTACTCGCGCAGATTGTTTCTTAAAGTTGAGGAGCAGCACATCCTAAAGCGAGCAGCCTTTGTCAAACGAGCAGCAGCTGCTGCGAGCAGTCGCGGGTTCAACGCCCGCCGTCGCCGGAGGAAGGGGAGGGCGAGGGGACTGCCGCAGAGAGAGAAAACGGAAAACTGGGGGAAACGAAGGCTAAGAAGCAGGCGGGCGGGCAGGCCCAGCTTGTTGTATTGGAAAGTTTTCACTCCGCTCCATAAGGACCACCCATCCTAATTGGTAGAAAGGAAAAGAGAGTCCGAGCGAGCCAACGGCTGTGCGGAGAAGGGGGAAGGGGAAAAATACATAGCCAGGAAGTTAGCGTGCATCGCCGTGTGACCTTTCATCGGCATCGAGTATCAGGCCAGAGGGCCGTCGGGGAGGAGATTCGGGAGAGAGCCTGCCGCTGCATGCTGCTGGAGACGGAGTTTGGGAGGAATTCCGAGGGAGCCTGTGACACGCGGCGCACAGCGCACCCCATGAGTGGCCGAGATTTCCATCGCGATGTCGGCGAGGCGAACTCGACGACCGAAACTTGGAGGCGCGGTCCGTGCCGGGCCGTCCGTGCCGGGCCGGCCGCACGAGTCCCGTGGCGGCGCGTGGCGGCGCGTGGCGGCGCGTGGCGGCGCGTGGCGGCGCATGGCGGCGCGTAGCGGCGCGTGGCGGTTGGTCATCTGGAAGGACAGCTTGTTAGCTTGCCGCCGACGTTTTCATGCCATCGAGAGGAAACGGAAACGGCCGACAACAGACACCGCCATCCCAAAACGGGCGTCGAGAACGGCCGGGTCCCCAGCGCCGCCCACCTGATTCGCGGTTCATCTCAAACCCCCGCTTCCCACTTCTCAGAGTTTTCCCAACACTTTTAAAAGTTGTGCGCTAAACAGAAAATGCCCCGTGCCTTTCTAGGTCTGGAGTTTGTGCAGCTTCCAGCAGTATACAAAGTGTTCTGCAACAGATATGCAGCGGCAGCCTAAAGAGATGCAGGTAGGCTCAAGTTGGACGAGGTGGAGGTGGAGGCAGGGAGGGGGGGGGGGCGACGAAGAGGATGGCTTTATTCCAGGCATTCCAAGTGCCACCAATTACAGAGCGATTTGGCAATCTTCGACGAACATGTGTTATTCATGAGGAGCTAGCAGCCTGCCGAATCGCATCACCCATCTCCCTCTCTCCCTCTCACCCCTACCCCCTCCTCTCCCCTCATTCGCGCCTCTCTCTCTCTCTCTCTCTCTCTCTCTCTCTCTCTCTCTCTCTCTCTCTCTCTCTCTCTCTCTCTCTCTCTCTCTCTCTCTCTCTCCCGACGTGGTCCACAGCTAGCAGCCACCAACTCTTTGTTTTCGCTCCTAATGGACTGGATGGAAATGGCCTCTCTGACTCAGCTTCCGCCATCTCTCTCTTTCTGTTCTCTGTCCCTTCTCACTCTCTCATTCTCTCTCTCTCTCTCTCTCTCTCTCTCTCTCTCTCTCTCTCTCTCTCTCTCTCTCTCTCTCTCTCTCTCTCTCTCTCTCTCTCTCTCTCTCCTCCTTCCTTTCGCTCGTCCTGAAGAAATAGGGGTAGGAAAAAAGTGAGTGGACCCGGGAAAGAAGCAAGACTTGCCCGACCCGGGAACCGACTAGTCCGAAACCCACTGCGCTACCGCGCAACGGAAGGGATCAACACGGTCACTGCATTCTTATATGGTCGTATTAACCCAGGAGTTGGGCAGACTTGTACCGCAGAGGGGCCAGAACGTGAAACGGGAGGGGATGGCACTGAGCGAACGAGACAGGGTGAGAGAGTAAAAAAAAAAAAAATACTGTACTCCAGTCATCGGCTTTCGAGAAGAAGTCGTATCTGGGATCTGGCATCGGACGAAGCACCGAGCTTGCTACGGCTAAAGGCCAGTCGCATTGGATCGCAAGAGGGGGACACCCGAAGACTGTCTGGACAGCGAAGGAGAGAGAAATGTTGGAGAGGGGTGGGGGGGGGGGGGGGGGTCGAGTTGGACGGGAAGAGAGTCCTGAGGGATTAGACCAGATGAGAAGTTGGGGAGGTTATGGTGGGTGGAGGGAGGGTCAGACGTGTGCCTACGGTGCGAAATCTGTCCTCTGCTCTCGCACTGACATGTTTGGCACTAATATCGCCGTCACCACGGACCCGGTAAAAACAAGTGAAGAAATGACGGCCGCGAGGGAAAAGGCTGCCTCTAAAAGGTTGTAGTGCGCGACATCTTCCGAATAGAAGAGGGGAAAAATCCAAAGCAAGAGCTGAAATTTTGTGAAAAGATGACGGAAAAGCGTCAATATTGAGAAGCACAGGACAGCGTGCGCACACAACACAACACAAAACACACACACACACACACACACACACACACACACACACAAGATTACGAGCGCACAGCGCCTTCCAGGCTCTCTTCGAGACCATCCACCAGCAAGCCCCTTCGTCTTGCGATCGGAAAAGAAAAAGGCTGGCGAGAGAGGGAGGGATAGGGAAATATTTTCACCACCTCATGTGCGCTTTCGGCAGGGATGAGAAGGCTCTGCAAAGTTGCAAAGGGAGTCCAGGAGGTGGTGCGCTGGGGATCGGACCACAGCTTTGGCGAGAACGCTCTTGGCCCTTGTGTCAGGCAAGTCTGCGTCTGTCTAAAAGGAAAGCTCCCTGAGGACGACGGAACACAGTACGGACAGGTCAGAGAGTTGCTGTGAGACTCAGGAGGCAGGGAGTGGCCACAAGTATCGCGTGCTGGCCGTCCGCCAGCAGACACTCACGATAGGTCGAGCGGGTACTACCAGCTGTGGCTCACCTCCCGCACAACCATTATGCCGCTATCCCCGTCACCCTCATTCCATTTTCTTCTTCATATTTTTTAAACGTCTTTTTTTTTTTTTTTAGACAAGACTCCCCAAGACACTCCCCTCCCTCGCTCCCTTTTACGCCGCCCGCCGCTCCATGTCTGCCATCCCCTTTATTCTTTCCGAGACTTTTTTCCCACGAGGAGCCACTGCTTCCACGATACGCCCCGCTACCGCCCGCCACGTCCCGCCCCACCCCGCCACGTACCGCCCCACCCCGCCACGCCACGCCGATTCGCATATGAAACGCGCGGTTGGCAGCGCTGGGTGCGGTCGTAGGGCCCCGAGTAGGGCTCCGAAACCAAGCAGCTCACGCCAGCCGCAGAATCGACTTCACCAACTTGGAATAAGTAAAATTCAGTACCGGGAAAAGGACGGTTGCAGGTTTATGCGGTCGGGGAGCAAGTCTTTGGAAACGATTCGTCCTCTGTTTATTCCAGGAAAGTGAAAGTAGCCGATGTCCACCTACTCCAGACTGCGTGAGTTCTAACCAGAACTCCGCTTATATACACGACTGTGGGCAAACCAAGTTTGTGAAGAAAATGACGTCAAGTTCGGCAGCCAATCGCGCGATGAAAAAAATATCCATGACCTTTTTGCGGGAAGGGTAACAAGGGAGGAGTAAGCAGAACAGGGCAGCAGGTCAAGAGCCAGCAGGGCGAAGGGGGTAAGAGTGTGGAATCCGTGCTCAAGCACGGTCAAGCCAGGAGTATACAAAACCCACCAGGGGATGTGGTGCAAGTCAAAAGGTGACATGAGAGAATTACAACAAGGGTTTTTGAGGAAACACGTTGATAAGTTGCCCAGCATCATCGCGAATAGATTCACTCCTGTTTCCGTCTGGGGAATTCCTAGACCGTCACTTCGATCATGCCGTCGATCGGATTCCGCTCGGAACCCTAACCACCCTCCCGTGAGAAAGAGGGAGAGAGGGAGAGAGAGAGAGAGAGAGAGAGAGAGAGAGAGAGAGAGAGAGAGAGAGAGAGAGAGAGAGAGAGAGAGAGAGAGAGAGAGAGAGAGATGATTACGGGCAGCACAGGTGTGCTCGGAGAGGGGCGGGGGGCCGCGGGAGGATGAGGCCTTCGGGGCTGATGTCTGTCCATACATAATGCAGGCGGCGCGGCACACGCACGCAACGAGTCCGGCACGCGTCCAGCACAAATCGTGGCCACGAGCCGGGCACGCGGCGGGCACGTGGCGGGCACGCGGCGGGCACGGGCTGGACAGGAGCTAGGGCCGCTAGGGCCCACGCGGATGCAGCACAGCGCGCTCAGTGCAGCCGCGCCGCTATCGGGGCGGGTGCACCCGCCGCCATAATACTGGGAGATTATGGCCGACGCCGGCCATAGAAAACGGTCCTTCGAGCTCCGCACGTTTTATGAACACGGACACAAATTTTCAGAGTGTTGCCGTCTGGGCCGGCGCTACGGGGGGCCATGGCCTCGCGGCGGTTGCTAGCCTGCAGGCGACGCACCGGACAGTAAACTAGCGGAGTGCGCAGCGATGATCACCGCGCACCATCAAAGAGAGGCCGACAACAGGACGATATGCCTCCGAATTTGTATCTCGCTCCGCCCGCCCCGCCCCGCGCCGCTCCCCTCCCGCGTGCGTCATTCTGTTTGGCAAACGAGCAGACTCCGGCAGGCTCCGTCAACATCATCATCACCATCCCCCGCCGCCGGTCGTGTTTCGCTCTGTTATTTCGTTTTCGACAACGAGTGGTTTTCCTCCCTCTGGGGTCGGCCGGAGGCGGCGAGGGGTGGGGTGTAAGAGAAGGGCGCGGGGCCCGACGGGACGGGAGCCGACGGGACACCGAGACGGAACCCCGCGCTCACAGCGGGATCAGAGGTCAAGGTAAGGAGGATAGGAGATGGGATGAGAAAGAGAGGGAGGGGAGAGATGGGAGGGAGGGAGAGGGCGAGAGAGCGATACAGAGCAAAGCCGTGAAGACAGAGCCGGCTCGCCGCGCCCGGGCCCAGTTTTGCGTATGACACACCTGCGTCGTTGCGGGCTCATAACATCTGCGCCCCGCGCGCCCAGAGCAGACGGGGGGAGGGGGACCGAAAAGCACAATTTGAAATCGCTGCGCCCGCTGCGGTCCGCTGCCCGCTGGCCGTACCTTGTGGAAGTTCCTTCTCATGGCGCGGCCGCGCCCTGTGCTGACGAGGCGCGCCGCCCGCCCTTCATGGTCGTGTCAGGTGGTGGGCGCCATGGCTGCCGCAGCCACGGCCGTGACGGCGGGCCCTCATGGTCGTGGCGGCGGCGGCACACATGGCACGCCCCGCGCACGCACGCGCACGCACGCCACGCACGCAGGCACTGGTGCGCTCTCGCGATGCTCTGTGCTCCGGCCGTGCCTCGGCCCCTCACGGCTCGGCGCAAACTAGCGAGGCAGCGGCGGCGGGGCCGCGGCGGGGCCTCGGCGCGGCGGGGGCACGCAGCTTGCGGGGGTGGCCGCCAGGGGCGCTGCGCATGCGTCAGGGGGTGGGGGGTACATGTCAGGGGGTGGGGGTGGAGGGGTCGAAGGCAGGGGGTTGAATTTGTGAGCAGGGGTGGGCCCTCAGGCAGGCCGGCCACCAGCCGTGGCCGTCAAGGGAAAAAGTTGGCAAAAGGAAGGAAAGGAGACTTCATGACCAAGTGGAGAGGAGACAGAATGGCGACCGCTGCTGTGAGCTCCATTCTCTCATGCAGACATGGGCCGTCGGGGGCCTGATTGAGACGCGTACCGGTACCGCCGGTGGGGTGGACACCGGCGGCCGGGCGGCACAGGAGGGCTGCCAGCACAGAGGAGAGACGACGAGGTGGAAGTTGAGTGTTAAAGACAGGCGGGGCGGCGTGGAAAGCACAACGACAAGCAAGCAGGACTTCGGGGCGAAAAGAAAGCAGGCCGAGAAACAGATTTGCAAATCAGTCTGTAGATGGACGGGTCTGTTTGAGGCGGACAAACTACGTGCCGGCCGCGGCCTGCGCCTGGAGTTCCCGCCGCCTCTCGTGGAGGAGAAGGAAAACAAAAAGTAATGTATGCGGTGCGCTATGCGGTGCGCTGGAGAACAAAGCGCACCGCACAAACAACAAAACATAAGCAAACAAAACCAATACGGACAACAACCATCGGCAGCAGAGAAAAACAATCCAGCAAGTGACATTACACTTCCGGGGAGAGCGACTGAAAACCGCACCGCAGAGTGCCTCCGTAGATAACATCGGAGACGACAACACATGGCGGAACAAAACGCAACGGAACACAGCAGGAACAACGGCAGAGTGCCGCATCCATGGCCGTTTTTTCTGTGACATTGCCAAAAATATGGTGGCGCACACTTTGGCGCTCAGCTTCACACGCGTCACCGCGTTTGACCCAGATATCCCAATGCTAGTCGCAGTGCCGCGGCAGTCGTAGCCACAATAAATAAAGAAGCAGGGCCGCCAGCAGGATAATGTGTGGCAGAGGAGACAAGGTCGGCGCGGACGGAACAACGCAAACCGTGCAAACTTTGAGATGAACGGGATAAAATAACGATAAAAGGATAAAATAAAAAATAAAATCGATGGGCGAGCACGGATTTCAGGTGTAAAGGCAGGTGACGAAAACAGGAAGGAACGTACGGCGGCAACGCGAACAAGGAAGTAGAGACATGTACAGAAAGCAGGAGACATGTACTGAGAGTGCTCGCGGGGCGTACAAGAGAGAAAGAGACCGAGACGGAGGCGGCGCGCGGGGACTGGCAAAAGAGGGGCTGGCCGGGCTGGCCCACAGAACAGCAAGGCCGTAGGAGGACCGGATAATGTGGTCAGTCGAGAGAAAAACAAGGCAGCAATGGCAGGAGAGTCGGCGAGTGCAGCAAACGAATAGAGACGGAGAGAGAAGGACGAAAAAGAAAGACAACGTGTGAAAGCAGATGAGTGAAAGAGAAGGAAGGACTCGGAGGCCAAGATAAGCATAACGACTGAGGGTGAGGGGGCGGGGTGCACAGATAACGTCGTGGGGGGGGGAGGGGGACATTATGTCGGGCAAGAAGGCTATGCAGCAGACGTACAGACAGAGGGGAGGGATGGTGAAATGAGAAAAGTGGTGGGAGAGGGGGGCACCGACACCTCCGCAGACACACGCAGCTCTGGACTCCTCGACGCTGCGTTACCCGCTGCACAGGCTGGGTCCCTCTAGGCTGGGGCCCCTCCAGGCTGGGCCCTTCCGGCTGGGCCCCTCCAGGCTGGGCCCCTCCAGGCTGGGCCCCTCCAGGCTGGGCCCCTCCAGGCTGAGCCCCTCCAGGCTGGGCCCCTCCAGGCTGGGCCCCTCCAGGCTGGGCCCCTCCAGGCTGGGCACCTCCAGGCTGGGCCCTCCAGGCTGGGCCCCTCCAGGCTGGGCCCCTCCAGGCTGGGCCCCTCCAGGCTGGGCCCCTCCAGGCTGGGCCCCTCCAGGCTGGGCCCCTCCAGGCTGGGCCCTTCAGGCTGGGCCCTCCAGGCTGGGCCCCTCCAGGCTGGGCCCCTCCAGGCTGGGCACCTCCAGGCTGGGCCCTCCAGGCTGGGCCCCTCCAGGCTGGGCCCCTCCAGGCTGGCCCCTCCAGGCTGGGTCCCTCCAGGCTAGGCCTCTCCAGGCTGGGCCCCTCCAGGCTGCTCCGCCCGCTGGGCCCCGACCTCGGAGGCTGCACGGCTGGCAGATACCCCGTCAGTGCCCGCTTGCTTACGAGCGAGGCCTCGCCGGGGCAGGCATATGTCACCCCGTCAATCCGGGCAAAGCGGCACCAACAACCCGACCCGCCCTGCTCCGCCCTCCCCGGCCCTGCCCCACCCTGGCCCGCCCTGCTCCGCCCTGCTGCTCCGGCCCGTCCGCCAGCTGTCAACGGCAGAGAGGCAGCGGGCAGGGAGGAGTACAACGAAACACGTAGAAGTGTGTCGGTTATGAGGGGTGCAAAGTGCGCCTTCACACCCTAAAAAGGCCTGGGCCAGGAGGATCACAACTTATGTGTCAAGAAGTTATCGGAGCACAAGTATTCAACATTTTACTATGCCCCTTCCCTTTAATCCAATGCGGGTTTCCAGCACTGTCTTGGAATGTATGCCAGATCTGGAGTCTTGCCCTAGCCGTCTCCACCCCAGCACCCTTTTCTCGGCGGGAACAACGGATTCGCTCGTAATTTTCTTTTCTGATACCCCTCGCCGACCAAGCTCTCCTTTTTTTTTCGCCACGGGTAGCAGCACCGCCGACACTACGACCCGGCCCGGCCCGGCACGGCCCAGTCAGGCCCTCCGCAGCCCGACACGACGGCGAGGGATGTTTTACGGCTGTGCTGTAGCCGCGTCGGGTCTTGTTGTTGTTCGACAGGCATCACCATGAGCCTTGGCCGGGGCCTCTGCCCATGAGCCTTCCATGGGGCCCGATGGGGCCGATGGGGCCGATGGGGCCGACGGGGCCGATGGGGCCGTGCGGCCGACGCGGCCCCGCCATCCCTTCCAGACCTCCATTTTACTGGGCCCGGTCCGGCCACGGTCAGCACTGCGAAGGCACACAGTCACGCGGACCGAAGGAATTCTGCTGATGATTAACTAGGGGCAGTGCGAAAAGAGAGGGACAGAGAATGACAGAACGCGGGGAGGGAACGACAGAAAGAGAGGGGAGAGACAGAAAGAGAGGGGAGAGACAGAGAGGACCAGGATTTTCGCGAGAGTGAACGTGAAACGGGGTCTGCAATGCAATACTGCTGTGAAAGCTCGGCGCCATTACGTAAATTGGCCTCAGCTCAAGGCGATTCCACATCTCACATCCCCACGACTGCCGTAGTCGTCTTCTTGCAGGCCAATAGCCCACACTCACATTGCGTCGGATGGCATCGAGAAGGGGTGTATAGTTTCCCGTAAACTACAGCACCGTGTATAACTTCACCACTACGCTTGACAAAAAAAAAGTTATCGGGTCAAGGATTTTCTTTTTACTTTGAAAGTCTCACACAAAGTTTTCTGCGTGTAATTTTATGGTGGGTTGGGGGGAGAGCGCTATATTTATGGGCGCAAAAACCAGAGTAAAAAGGAGAGGGGTGGTTATCCCAGACGCCACGCAGGCGAAACGACATGTCGCCGGCGACAGCCATCAAACATTTCACGATCACAATTTTATTCAAAACGCCGTATTTCCAATTTATTCGCCGGGACGCCATTTCCGACGTCTGTCTGGCCCGTCTCCTCCCATGCACAAATCACGACACCGCCTCCCCCTCCCCTCCTGACCCAGCAACAGCCCTGCTGAGTGGATGCCCCACCGCCGGTGTCCGGTTTCCCAAATCATCCGTCTGCACAGCCACGTCAAATTTCCCCTTCCGACGATCGCCGCTCCCCCCAGCGCGCGGCGCGCCATAGCTATGCGTCATATGTTGAGGCGAAATAAATTAATACATTTTGCACCCTAAATTCCGGGGGCATGTTGACCCATCCGTCGAAATTGGACCCATTAGCGACTGGAAGCCCTGTAGATTAAAATGGGTAAAAAGGGAAGAGTTCACCGGCAAAATATATATAAATGCGGAGACGAATTTCAAAATAAAACCACTGCCTTTGACGACAGAAACATAGCCAATTATCTACCATCCAACCCTAATGTGCAGGCCGAGCTTATCTCTATTACCGCAAGACGAATATTAATATGAAAACGCTGTTAGCAGGGCGGAGTCCAGCCGCACGAAGTCGTCGCTGTTAGGCGGCGCCAGCGGTGCCACATAGGCCTGTGCGGTCAGCGCGCCGTGGGGCCGCCGAACCCCGACACGCCCAACTAGCCTTTGCCACGCAACCATTACTAAAGACTCGCATAAGTTATCCCTGTGCGGCCTCCTCCCCGAAGAATCAAGCCGGGCAGAGGGCGCGGATCTCGCCCTCCTTCGCCTTCCATTCCCCTCTCGGACCTCCCCCCCCTTCCCCCCTCTCCCTGCCCCGCCAGCCATAACCTGCGCCGGCGCTGGTGCGCGTGACGCCACCTAACGGCAAACGAGCCAGGCCGTGAGTTGAGATGTTCAAACTTCCGCACGAGTCGTCGCCACTGGCGTTGCTCCAAACGTCAAACGGAAGCTGTGCCCGGTTGGGTCGCGAGTTTGTGCGACGATCATCTTTCACAACGCGTAGCCGAGAGGGTAACCGTCGCGGCGAGATAAAGTGCGAGGTTAAGTTAGACGACATGTGACGGCGGCCGGCGCGCCTCGGCGCCAGGCCAGGGCCAGCCAGGGCCGCGGCAGCAACTTCGGTGCGCTTCCTGGCACGCACTGCGGCCAAGGTATGAATACTTTTGGAAGGCGGCTGCTGATAAATACATCTCGGCTCCAGAGAGAGAGAGAGAGAGAGAGTGAGCGAGAGAGAGAGAGAGAGAGAGAGAGAGAGAGAGAGAGAGAGAGAGAGAGAGAGAGAGAGAGAGAGAGAGAGAGAGAGAGAGGATTAATGAAGAACGCAGTGCTGGCAAGGGGCGGGGTGAGGCGGTGGAACCGGCGGGGCGGTCAGCGTTCCAGGGCCTCGACTAGTGCCGTCTCTTTTGGCGCAGTGTGCCGCTCGGACAGATGGTATTGAGTTCGCCCCCTTTTCGGGACACCGCACCACTTCGAGTATCGCATATCAGTAATTTTATTCCGAACGGCCCGTCCCTTTCTCCAAGCGTCGGCTCTCGGCTCTTGGATCCTTCACTCGCGCAGACAATTCGCCGTTGCGGGAGAGGATTTCGAAAAAAAGAAAAAACATTAAAAACATAACTTTTTCGTGCATTCTTTTGCGCCATTCAGGCGGAGCAGCAGCTCCGTAAATAACAGCGAGAAGACCAGGGCCCACTTCATCTTGCGGTCTGGGCCCCGACATTCTAGGGCCTTTTGCAAAGCACAAAACAACCACTGGCCAGCAGAACGCTCAGCAGTCCCTGCAGAAGATAATGCCCCGTGTCAGATATAAATTAACCCCATTAAATCTCTGAGATCCCCCGCACATTAGGCGACTTTCTTTTGAGCCGCGGACCAGCCCGGGACAAACACAAACAAGCGGCAGCAGCACACGCGTGCTACTGCTCTTACTGCACTTTGTTTGGCTCCGCCCTACCCGTATATTTGCTTTTCGCTGAGACACATCGCCACGGTTCTTCCACTGGCGCTCGCCGATCTCATGGGGCAGACCCGTGCAGACGAGTGGTCCAGTTCCCCGAATCAGGCATGTCGAGGGAATGGGTTTGCCAAGTAGAACCAAGGTCACGCACAGTAACAACTGCGATCAGCACAGTATTACTTCAGTCGTCAGTCCAACTAAACAACCTCACTCAACATATGTCTACGGTACTTCTCTAGGCTATGACCATGCCATTAGAAAATCAGTCGATTCACGACTGTGATGTAGTTGTGTGCTTTCTAACGAAAAAAATAAAATAAAACATTGGATTTGAATGTGTAAGTTTAATTGTCAAAGGTAAGAAGTTTTAAATATTAGTTGGCACTTGAAGATCCTCCGTGAATTTTTTTTTCCGTGTACGAATCCGTTAGACTGTCATTGATTCATTATCATTACAAGAGATACTACGTCGTAGAGTTAATGCCTATCACATATTTGTATTTTCATGCTCAAATGCTCCAGTATACTGCATACATCTGGATTTAAAATACAACAACACGTTTTTACTCTAGCACTACTTGAAGGTTCTAATCTAGACCACTACAGTACGAGAAAAATGTCCTAGAAAGCATTACATATAGGAAAGTCTAAGGTGTTATTACCACATTTTTTGAAGCTCGATCAGCTCGGCTGAGGCACGGATGACTAACGAACATGCAAATCGAGGTGATGCGGAATTACCTAAAAGTTTGGCAACTATTTAATTACACAAGTCACAAAACGGTCGCTCGAGTAACCACCACTATCGTTACTAATGCTAACGCTTCGGATTGTACTTGATACCTAGGAAATAAACAGACATCACGCATTAGATGTGGTTATGGTTTCGACTGCTGTCGCTTCGCTGCGCATTTCCAACATTATTACCAAAGGCTCGACCCGCTTTACATGGATATCGACTCCACCTAGGCCATTCAAATGTCTAATAAAATCACGGCTCTAAAATGGCCATTGTAAGACGGGGAAAGTATTTGTCACGACCATCTAGACCTGGTCATTCTAAAAACAAAGAAAAAGATAAACAGCACTGGTAACCTAACACTTCTGAGGACGTGTTGCAATTAGTTCATGAAAAAGAAGCTAGGTCCTTAAGCATTTCAGCGTGCTTTTTAGTGCGCCCCCTAAGCTATTGAAAAAGTGCTCTGAAACGTGCTATTTGCTGCCGTACGGTGAGAAAGCGGACGCAGGCAGATGGCCTGGACCAGCGGAAAACAGAAAGAAATAAAATAATTGAGGAACATGGGGTTCACAGTGCTCGACGACGCCCACCGTTTTAACGTAGGAGACGGTATCGCTGGTGGCATCGGTAAAGGCGCGCCTCAGCCGCTCGCGGCGAGCCTGCGACAACGTCTGCGGGCACAGGAGGATCCCCTGGGATCGGGAACACACAGTCAGCATCACACAACACACAGCAAGCTGCCAGGCCCTTGTCCTCGCTCAGTCAAGGCAGTCCTTCAAAAGCGCTTCATTATTTCATTCCCGAGTTTGAAACCTAAAAGAAAGCACAATTCGTTCTTATGTACAAATGCTTCTGCAAGTTATAAGCAATTTGTTATATTAAGTATACATGTACGTATGTACGTATGTACATGTAAGTATACATAATTTCCAAATTAAAGAGTTAACTTTTCTTTAAGACCAGAACGAAGAACGTGCAACGCCAATTGGGCTCTACACAATGCATAAATAAACAGCGAGAGAAACGAAGAGAGGCATTCGTGTTGTAATATGTACACATGAAGAACTGTCCTGGTACGTCCACCAGCAAAATAAAAAAAAAGAAGAGAAATGTGCCTCTAAGGTAACAAGACCATTGGCCAAGATACAGTATAGAGCGCATAGAGAGCGAGGACACGGCTGGACAGAGACAAAGAGTGCTATCAGAGCTTTACAGCAACTAGAATAGAAGGCACTGCAGTGGCAAATAGAAGAGTTTACGTCCCTTTTATTCATTCGTTTGTTGCTCAATCACAAGAAGCACAAGCCTACGTAATTTTTTAAGGGGCACGACTTACAGCGTAAATGCACGATATCAAAATTCATGCTGTACCTTGTTTCAACTGTACATATTCATAATAAGAATGTTAAAATATGCACCTTCGGGACTGAACCGAGAAACTTAAAAACTTATGACGTAACTCTATGGTGGCTTGAATTATGTTGCACAGTCTTCATGCTTTTACAAACAATGGATTAGATTTCTCATCCTTTAGAAAATTAAACAATGCGAGAGAAAACGTTAGTTTTTGTTTTTAAATATCAGTTAATGATTTTTCTCCTTGGTTTGTTAAGTCTATGTAAACGTAATGTGTATTTTCGTCAACTTGGTTTTATGCATGTAAATACATTAGATACCACAAAAATTTTAACATGAACTCAGTTGAAAACGAACACAATTTGTATGTGTTGTGATCCGCGTCGTATTTATGTACGCGGTAGTTTACCTGTCAAATTTTACTCCTCTGTTAGACGTGTTCCCTGTACGGTACCTTTAGAAGCGTGACCCACACTCGTATTTAGAAGTTGAAGTTGCCCACATTCCAAAATGCATCGCTGAAAGCGGTGCAAATACATCTTTTATTCAAAACAATTTAAAGCCAACGCATAAAATGTGTTTCATATTAAAAACAGCCAAATTTCAGTCATGCTTTGCAATTTGCAGGTAAGGATTGGAGATTGGAGGCAAAGGGGTCGGCTTCACTTGAAACAGGTGAAGACAAGGATAAAGTAAATTAAGAAGTCAAGGTGTTTGGTGTTTATGGGCCGCGGAAATTGATGGGGAGATGAGGGTAAGTTTGTGAATGGTGGGCTGTTAGTGCACAACAAAATACGGTTCATGTTTTATCGATGACAAGGGCTGTGATGGAGTGGAGGTATGAGCTGCTTCCTTTTTCGCTCCTAGAAAGCCCACTGATCACAGCCCAGTCCATAGTCCACAGCAAACATGTGTCTGGCCCACACGGTGCAGAGGAGTGCTTTGTATTGTATTTTTGCCTTACCCTTAGTTGGGATTAACATCTGCTCTAACATACTTTCTGAGTAGATGAAAGTAAGTTCGTGGCAGCTAGCAATGATTCAAAGCCATTTTAACTTTGAGAATCGACTAACCAGCCTTTTCCCCCTGCAAATGTTTGCAGGAAGCCCCGCACTGTATGTTCGCCAAGCGTGGCAGACTTCTTCTCCAATAACTGTCATCAAGTCTTCGGCAATGCATTCTGCATCTCCCCCTCCTCCCCCACTAGGTGGATTCGGTGACAGCAAGCTCTGACTAATTTAGGAGTCCCGCATGGAGGACCCGAGATCAAGCACAGTAAAGTCCCACGGGCACATCTGCCTGAATCTTCACACAACCACCAAAGTCCGAACAGTACACGCCAAAAATTTCGTCACGACTGTCGCTTAAAAGAATACACAAACTTCCAAGACAGTTACATTTTTATAAAATGCGTACACAGATGCGTTAGAGAATGAAAATGCAGAAGTGAGCCTTACCTGCTTGAATTGGCGGATGGCGCCGTTGAAGCGCAGCTGCTCGGCGGCGATCATGGCGATGCCCTCGCCGGGCTCCCGGAGCTGGCGCAGCGAGGAGGTGGGCGCGGGCTGCGGCGCGTGGTAGCAGCAGTGGGCCTCGGGCTGCGACGACTGCCGGATGATGCGCGACGAGGTCGGGGACGCCGTCAGCAGCAGGGCGGGCGGGCCGAGGCCGTGGCCGTGGCCGGGCAGCAGGCTGAGGCCGTGCGCCGCGCCCGAGCACGACTCCCGGGACACGGACCGCGGGATGGGCAGCAGCAGCGAGGACGAGTCGCGGCGGGCGTCGCAGCCCCGGCAGCGCGAGTGCGGCAGCAGGTGGTACGCGCCCGACACCGAACCCCGGGGCCGGCACGGCACCACCTGGCCCTGGCACCCATCCTGACAACAACCACGAGAACACCCATTGGCACACCGCTTTCCATCATATGTCGCAGTATCGCAAATACGTCCAGCAGGCGTGCCGGTAACGCCCCCCCCCCCCCCCGCCCTTCCCTCGCCTCGCTGCAGTAGTACAGCGCGAGGCGTGCGGCTCGTATTGCTCTCTCTCTCTCTCTCTCTCTCTCTCTCTCTCTCTCTCTCTCTCTCTCTCTCTCTCTCTCTCTCTCTCTCTCTCTCTCTCTCTCTCTCTCTCTCTCTCTCTCTCTCTCTCCCCCCGATCTCCTCTGCGATGACCCCGCGGAGCCAGCCTGCAAGAAACTCTCCATCTCCCTCCCTTCCTGTCTCTCCCTCTCTCTCACACACACATACCGGCAAGCATTCAATTACTTTGGAGCGCGGCCTTGGGCCGCACTGGGCCACGGCGGCTCTCCGCCGGGCTCTGGGCGGGTCCGCCGGCCGCCACTGCACTGCACTGCAGTGGACCACATCAGCGGCAGCATCTGGTGCTGCATAACAACCCACGTGTCCCGCCACGGGTCGGCCGTCCCCCGGCCGTCCCCCGGCCGTCCCCCGGCCGTCCCCCAGGCGTCCCCCGGACGTCACCCAGGCGTCCCCCGGACGTCCCCACGGTTCCCTGCCGCACATGCAGCGCGCGCCCAACCCTTCGACCTGACCCTCTACGTCACGCCAACCGCTGCCATTTCGATCCGCTTCTGTTAGGAGCAGTGCACACATTCCCGAGCGGGGAATATCACCTCCCGTTACCGAGCGTACCAGAGCATACAAACTGGAGAACAGGAGGAGCCTTTATAAGGCGGGTGTGGCTGGGCTGCCGGGCCGCTCCTCAGCCCGCCGACCCCGCAGTGGTTGGTATGCCCCGCTCACAATCTCGCCATCTCCAGGGCCTAATCCGGCAGAAGCCTACTGCGAGGCGTGGCGTGGCGGGCGCGGCCGAAGGCCAGGATAGGTCCGCGGCCTGATGCACCCCCGGGACTCCGACTCGCCCTCCCGGCCAATCGGCGTCGCTGGCTGCGAGCGCCGCTGCTCGGGATGCAGGGGAAACTTATCTCATCCGAATGGTGTTCGAATGGAAATGTGGGACAGCAGAGCCAAAATCACGGAACGCCCCCCCCCCTCTCCCCTCCCCTCCCTCGCTGTCGTCTGCACCAGATAGGCGAGCCAGCACCGTCCTCTCTGTTTCTACTGTTTTTTCCCCCCTTTCCCTGTCATGTTTATCCCTGATGCCGCATTCCGTTATAGCAGAGAGGCAAACCGTGCGCTCGATTTGGCACACAAAAGCGACGGCAGCAGGGGGGAATCGCGGAGCCCAAATGGTGCGGACAGTACACAATTATGCCGGAGGCCTAACAGACTACAGCGCGCTCAGCCTGCCCCGCGAGCAACTACTGACCTCCCCACCCCCGGCGGGGCCCGGCCCGGTCCGGCCCGGCCTCAGGCCCGGCCACCGGAAACGTCCATTTGGCACGCGCGCGTCTGTGTGCCGTCAGCGCCCACCGGCCGCCACCCGCCAGACCCGCGAAAACAAAAAAATAAGGAAAATAATCACCCAGGTCTTTTTTTTAAAAAAGTCTAAAAAGTGCATGTTTCACCCTGGGAAATCGCCATTTATTGCAAAGAAAAACCGACACGAGTTGGGAACAAAACGGAGCCGTCCTAATCCAGCACTGACACTGCACACGTTCATCAGTGCGACTGCCCATCTGGCTCCCACCGGCTTCCACACACCGAGCGCCTGCGAACCCCGAGATAGGCCGACCCGCAAGCGCGCCTGTCCTACGGGACTGTCTACCCACCAGGCGCTATAGCCACCGGCAGGGCAGGGCCGACTGGGGCCGACCACAGCAGGCCGCATGAACGGTGGGTGAACGGCAGAGAGAGGGACAGCAAGAGAGTGAGAGAGACAGCGAGAGAGAGCGAGAGAGAGAGGGGGAAGACCCCTCCCCCCTTACTACTTCACTTACCATCACATAGGCTAGGCAGGGGCGGCGGTACGAGCCCCCGCCGAGCCAAGCGCCCTTCTCGCTCCTCTGATGTCCGACCATTCCCCCTTAACTCTAGCCCTCCTAAAGAGTCCTGACCCACCTTTAATTCCTCGCCTTCCCCTCTTTCGTCTCGGGTCATGTCCATCCCAGTCGCCTCCCCTTGCCCTCCAATTCCCTCGGGATCCCTCCTCTCTCTCTCTCTCTCTCTCATGTCCATCCCAGTCGCCTCCCCTTGCCCTCCAATTCCCTCGGGATCCCTCTCTCTCTCTCTCTCTCTCTCTCTCTCTCTCTCTCTCTCTCTCTCTCTCTCTCTCTCTCTCTCTCTCTCTCTCTCTCTCTCACACACACACACACACACCTATTTCCGAGAAAGCTGAATGCTTAAACGCGCCACAGTCGAGGTCTAAGACGAAGGAGAAGAAGAAGGCTACACAGGATGATGACAACCGTTGTTAGCGTGTCCGACGCACCCTCCCCAACGCTCGCTCGCTAACACACGCACACATACACACCTATTCCCCCAGCACAACGCGGCGCGGTCTCTGAGCCCCTACAGTCAAAACTCATTAGCACTCGAGGTCGTCTGCCAGCCTGGCCCTACTCCGCCCCGCTCCGCCCCGACCTCCTCCACTACCGGTATTCCTGAGCAAACTACTTTCACATTTCGCAGAGCAAACAGCGGTGTGGCTATGGGGGGCTGGCGCGGCGGCCCCGTCCAAGAGCCCTCATCCTGGCTCGCTGGCACATCCGAAATGCGATTAACCTCTCTACGCTAGCCTCTCGCGCGCCCATGCTTGCTCTGGCGTTCTTGCTAGCTTCGACGCCCCTCCGTCAGCCCCTGCCTACACTGTCGGTAACGACGAAACAAAACTTTAAAGATTACGTTGTTGCTGAACGGCATTTGAAAACCGTGCGACGGATTGAAGCGGACAGGAAATGTTTGGAAGTGACTGCACCCACTTGCTCACATTCACCCCCCCCCCCACCACCACCACCAACACGGGCGAAGCCTCGGCCGGAGCGCTCTCTCCTTACGCCGCCGCTCGCCCCTTCTTGCAGCGAGCTCGTCAGCGTGAGTGGCAGGAAAAAGGCAGCGGAAAATGAAGAGGGAAAATCTCTCAAATTATTGCACTTCTGAGGCATTTGAAAAAGTCTGCGCACCAACACCTCAAGGGCCGCCGTACACTCGACGGAGTTTGTGAGTGTCATCGCGATGACCGAGGAGGAAGCAGGGAGGACGGGAGGAATTTTCAACCCATATATCAGGTTCCCCTCCCGGGGCCCCTGCCGCCTTTGGACACGATCTGCACTCCGCGCCGCGCGCTATGCACACTTCGCCGTGGCCCTGCCAGGCCCTGCCAGGCTCTGCCAGGCTCTGCCAGGCTCTGCCAGGCTCTGCCAGGCTCTGCCAGGCTCTGCCAGGCTCTGCCAGGCTCTGCCAGGCTCTGCCAGGCTCTGCCAGGCTCTGCCAGGCTCTGCCAGGCTCTGCCAGGCTCTGCCAGGCTCTGCTTGGCGGGGAGACCGCCGCCGCGTCGACGCAGCCACCAGGAAGGAATTCATTCCAGTAATTGCTTGTTGGGAGATTAGAAATGGTGCAGACGCTATTTATCACGGTAATGAATGGGGATAGGTGAGATTGTGAACATCGCGGTCGCCTGGAGCTATCCGACCGCAGGACATCCGTTCCTTCCTGAGGCGGGAGGGGGGGGGGGGGGGGGATAGAGTGACTATGCTGGAAAACGGTGACCCGGGAAACACAGCAGGCCGCACCGCTACTGACCTGCCCCGTGAGGCGGCAGTGCAGCTCCAGGTCGGGCACGGACCGCGTCGCCGTGTCCTCGTTGCAGCCCGTGGCCGATGTCGCCGACTCCTCGGAGCCGCCGAGGCCGTAGCCCAGGCCGCCCGACAGGAAGGTGGTGCAGTCCTGGCGGATGAGCACGGGCTTGCTGGTGCTGCCCAGCACGGGCAGGGCCGGGTTGACGGAGGCCCGCCGCCCGGCCCCCGACGTGGAGGCCACGTCCGTGGTGGAGCTGCCGTTGCTGCTGTTGGGGACGGCCTCCACCGTCACCGTCGGCGTCCGCACCAGGTAGGCTCCGCCGCCGGCACCGCCGCCTCCGGTGGACGCGGACGCGGACGTGGAGGCCGGCGGGGTCGAGTTGCCGCCATCGCCACCACCCCCGGAAGCGCCGCTGCCCCCAGCAGTGACGCCGCCCCCGGAGCCGCCCCCGGCGCCGCCCCCGGAGCCGCCCCCACCGCTGCCGGACACGACGGTGACATGGGGCGTCCGGGCGAGCAGCTGGGAGCTCTCGTCCGCCCCCGAGCTCATGGTGTCATGGCGGCGCGCACCTGCAAACAGTACAACGGGGCCGGGGATTAGCAGTGATACATCACCGGGCCGGCCTATCCTGCCCACAGCCTGTCCACAGCCTGTCCACAGGCCGCAGGTAGGTACCCGGTGGCGAAACCTGTGCCGCGCGGCACACGATAACTACACGTGACCGTTCCACATTCCCCCGCCACACTCCAGGAGTAAACCAACTTGGGCTGCCCCCCAAACTCCGGGACGGTGCGGTGCCGGCGGCCGCCACCGGTACTTACGGTTGCGCATCGCGCGGCGGCCGACAGGGCCACAAGCCGGGGTGGGCAGCGCGGTGCGACCAACTCATCAGCGCCTAACTCGCTCGCTACTGCCTCGGCCGCCTCGGCTACGGCCGCTTACTGCGTTATCCATTCCCACCGCGGCAGAAAAGGGCGGGGCCCTTAATTCATATGGCAGCGTGATGGCATGCAGACGCCCCGCCGGGCCCCGCCCGGGGCGGCCGCCCGCTGTGTGTAATGGCGGCCTGGCCGCAGTGTGCGTTTCCATGTGGGGCCCCGCTTCTACATGGTTACAGAAGCTCCTTGCCATTCTCGCGGTCTCGCGACCCACGACATCGCCTTTTTTATTTGCCCCGACGCAAACCGCGGCCCCCCGTCTCGTGACTTAGCAGCGCCCCCCGAGGGGCTGAGAGAGCTACCCCGGGGGCCCACAGGGGGCGCCACAAGCCGGGCCAGAGCCCCTCGCGGGGAGGGTAGCGCCGCCGGAGCCCGGCAGGGTGCACGGCGCTCTACTCCACGCCGAGGGGAGGGGCGGGGTATCTCCGACAGCCCGCCGGCTCGGCCCCAGGCGCGGGGATGGCCCCACTGATGGGGGTAGACGGTGATGGATACGAGCACTCACAGGACGACCATCCGCGCCGGCAGCGCTTGCCTCAATCTCGACTCGACGGGCGCTCCTCGTGAAAGCCGCACAAACCGCAAGTCCGCAAAAACAGGAGAAATAAGACCAAATGTGCCCGCCGAACCGCCGCGAACCGCGCCGCGCCACCTCACCGCACACCTGCGACCCTCTCGCCGTCTGTCTCTGGCTTCGTGACGCATCAGGCCTTCCTCCCTGAGCCGGGGTGGGGGCCTACGGCGAGCTCCGGCCTCCCTCAGGGCCAGCACGGCCCGGCACACGCAAGTGCCGCAGCGGCAAACTACCAGGATTAATAATCCCATCTGCCGCCGGAGCTCCGTGCGCAGCGCCGCCACACACGGCTCCCGATAGCACGCACGGCCTGCACGGAGACACCGACAGACAAACCCGTGCCAAAGGCAGCCCAGAGTTCGGTCACAGTTGAAAGAGGTTGTCAACATTTTATGTCGCACGCGCGGCCGTGCTGGTGAACACACAGGCACACACACAGAAACACACACACACACACACACACACACACACACACACACACACGCACACCGCGTTCAAGAGCGGACTTCATAAACGAGCCCGTATGCCTCTCCGGGAGAAAACGCGCCATCGTGCCAACTTTTACGGCCCTTGTAAATACGCGACGCATGTATTCCCGCTCCGACAGCGGCCTGCAACGAGCAAAGTTGTGTGGCGTGCGAATGAAGTGCGCGGCAGGTGTGGCGTCACGAGATAACAAGCAATTATAGTTGGTCCCAGTTTCGTCTCTGCCTATTAGCAGTGCAGCAGATGCTCTTACCACGTCTCTGCAAAGACAGAGGGAAAAGTGTCAACAATGGGTGTCGATCACCTTGTCGACGATGACACAACGTCAATATTAGCGCTGCTGTCAGAAGACCGGCCACACCGAGAGAGAGAGAGAGAGAGAGAGAGAGAGAGAGAGAGAGAGAGAGAGAGAGAGAGAGAGAGAGAGAGAGAGAGAGAGAGAGAGAGAGAGAGAGAGAGAGAGAGAGAGAGAGAGAGAGAGAGAGAGAGAGAGAGAGAGAGAGAGAGAGAGAGAGAGAGAGAGAGAGAGGGGGGGGGAGGCACAGGTAATGACGCAGGTATCGGTACTGCACAACGCTTCTCAGAACAAATACAATATTTTCCAGACGTACGTTTTCCTACGACGCTTCCCCACTAACGCATACAGGCACTTTTGTGTGCAGCAAAGCCCGCTGAGTACGATTCAATCAGTGCACGCGATTAAAGAAAGGGGACGCGGAAGTATAGTGGTTGTCAATGCCAGAAGCAGACTCGTTCGAAATACTAATCTAAGGCTTCGTGTCGCGGCACTACCACCCACCGCTGGCTGCCGACTGTGCCTCCACCGTCTGCACTCCGTTGAGGCGTATACCCCCCCCCCCCCCCCCCTACCCCAACCCTCCACCCTCCAAGTTTGCCAGCCGCAGATGCCGCGACCGTCACTTCTTTTTGTGATTCGCTAACTTGCGTTTTTACGCGACAATTCACGCGTGATGTGGCGCGGGGCGGCGAGGGCGGCGGGGGCGGTGGCGGTGGGTGGAGGCGGGGGCGGCAGTGTGGCGGTGACAGCGGCTGCACCCGCTGCTGTGACGACAGTGGACTTGAATGCCACGGGAGCCCCAACGAGGGAGAGAAGGTGAGAGGCGCACGGCCACAGCCCTCCCTGGGGGAGGCTCGCTCGCTGAGCTGGCGCGGTGCTCACAGAGTGGGTCTGCCACTACATGCACAAGTTCTAAAGGAATTCCGGTACTACGCAGATAGGAAAGGGGATACGTACAGTAGTACGGGGTACCGCAGCAGTCATTTTCATTTCTGTTTTAAACTCGGAGCAAACAGGGGGCGGGGGCAGCGGCAGCACCCATTACAGCCGGGGAGGCCCTGGGAGTGCGGTTAGCGCTAAAGTTGCGGTGGAGATGGCTGCAGGGGCAGCGTGACGCACGGCGCCGGCCCGTGACGTAACAGTCACTGTTGTATAACCGTGGGGACGCGGAGCTGACCACGCTGCTCTAGCCTATCGGCATACTTCTCAGGGAAGAAACGATTGCTTCCTGCCCCCCCCCCCCCCCCAAAAAAAAATATAATTAAATCCCTATTTAAATAGGAAGCAGATGATACCAACTCTAAATGTCTTCCAGTTTCTTAAGGCTTTTTAAGAATGGTCTGTGGAAGCAGAACTTATCTTTTATCGAATTATGAGGGAGAGCCGAAAATATTTGAAAGGAAAGGAAATGCAATTTTTGAGCGCGGAGGCGGGTGCAGGAGGAGGGGAGCGGGGTGCCTTCCTTTCCCCGCCCAGGATGGTTCGCATGGCCCGCGAGGCCAACAATGCCACGATGCGAAATGCGACAATGCTCGACGCGGACGGATGCGGATCGACGCGGACGCGGCTCCCCCTACAACGAAAGTACAAGCTAGCTGACACCTCTTTCTTCCATATTATTTAGTTTAGCTATAGGCTATGCTAGTGCTATTTAAAGAGGTATCATCTGCATAAAAAAAAAAAACGGAAATCGGAGTGACAAACAAAACGGGTAGCAACGCAATTATTTCGCCCTTCATTCCGTCCGCGGTCCCGACAAGAAAATATCACAAGGGAGAAAACAAAGGCTGAGTCGGTCTCTATGCGGCTGAGTGTCGGCGGGGTGCCGCATACGGCCAGCGGCTGCCAGGAGCTGCGCTGGGGGACGCCCTCAATGGGGGCCAGGCTCTCGCGGGGGATTCCATCGGCCGGCCGGAGGGGGGATGGGGGCAGTAAGCCCCCTCGAGCGCCCTCGGAATTCGCGGACTGGCCTCCTGCATTTCGGACCATATATGTTCCAGTCCTGTGACGCAGTATAGTGCACTCTCCTCTCGCGGCCGAGTTTCACGCTCCCTGCATTCACACAAAAGGCAGGCAAAGTGCATGTCAAAGTTACGCAGGTCTAAAAAAAAATAAAAAAATACAGCCCGACGTCCGTATTATTATATTTGAACCCACCGTTGTTTTGAGGGTAGCAATAGACGTATGTGTCATCCCCAACAGGACCGAGCCGGCTCGCTAGCCGTCCAACACACGCTGCCTCCCTCTCCACTCGAGCCGGGACTCCCCATGCGCTCCCCATGGGCTCCCACAGGAATAACAATGTTACCGACACAATGCTTTCTCCCCACTCCCTACTTCTGCCCACAGACCGTTTTCCCTCCACGAGACACCGTGGCAAACCATGAATTTTTACACAGGGCCGGGCGCGGGATCAGTGTCGAGTGGTGTTTGTGTGTGAGAGAGAGAGGGGGGGGGGGGGGGGCACTGGGTGATTGTGTTTGTGTGCATAAGAGTGTGTGAGGGCCCGCAGCCCTGACCAGCTCACCACACACCTCACACGAGGAGATAGAGGCAGGCTGAAATCCTGATAAGCTTTGCCGCCATATGTAAAGGGGGCCATGCCATATATTTGAGGAGCCGAACCGCTGGCACGATTGCAATAATAACAATAATAATAATAATAATAATATGGCGTGCAGAAAGAGGTCGACTTGCACATGGCTGGTGGCATAAGAGGGAGGGAGCCCGCAGCGAGCTCGCTCCAACCAACAAGCATTTTGATTCAGACCGCCACCGATATTTTTAAATATTCCGTTTTAATTTTGGTCGCATCTTCTCTCTGGGTAATATTAATGGCACGTCGACATGCCAACAAAACCTGCAACGCGCACACGGTGTGCTCTCAAAATATTAATACTGCCGTGTCCAGGCAGCAAAGTTGTTCCGCATTACGCCACCGCTGCAGCCATATCATATATGTTCCCGGGACACGCGTTCGTAAAATTGATATGCGCAGCTCGACAGAGGCCGGAATAGTTGAGCAGCTCTTAGGCGCCGCTGTAGGCCGCTGTAGGCCGCTGCAGGCCGCTGTCGGCCCCCGGCAGCCCCCAATGGCGCCCCGATGCTGATGTTATGGCCGCAGCACACGCGCGCATCATGTTTTCACACACAACACGTTCCTCCGGATCAGGAGACCGGCGTGCGGCGCCCTAAGGCACGAACCTCTGCCGCCCATGACGTCAAGTGCGACGTGGCGCTCTCTGGCTGAGCGCCTGTCATCGGCGGGGTAGGCAAGCCCGCAGCGCACCCCAGCGCCGCAGGCCGGGGAACGGCCTACCTCCCAGGCGCCCCCGGCCTGCTCTTCAGACAGCTGCTAGGTATCCCAGTCCCTCTCTCCGCCGAGTCGGGCGCCAACACGTAAGTGATATTCACATAGGTTATATAGAAAGCAGAACACACACACACACACACACACACACTACATACTCACTTGCATGTGCTGGCTGCACGCGGGTGCTACAGCCACGCAAGGTCCAGCGCGATCGTTAGCGTCGACGGCATCCTGTAATCAGAGCAAGTTTTCGTTTCAGAAACCAAAGGTTATGCATATTCCAAAAACGGATCCCCATTTTCCGTTCCGAGTGGTCCACTGCCGGCGGGCTGGAGGCGAAGTCCACAACCAGCGCAGGCGGGCGAGGCTCCCATGGGACCATTTCCATAAACTTCTTCCTCGCTCAGCATAACAGGGCCCAGATGACCGGGCCGCCAGGCCGCCTCTCCAGCCGGCCGGACCCTCACTGGGGACCCACATCGCAGCTGCGGCGCTAATGATAAGACCAGTCTTCCGGGGAAATCCGGGAGCGTATTTTTATTTCGTCATGTTCATGGGCGTCGCTGGTGTTACGGAATGGCACAAACACCCCCCGACCCAACCCCCGCTCCTGTGGCTACCTTTGGTCTTGACTTTTTCTTCCTTCTGGGTGGTGTGCTACATGGAAGGGGTCGGCAGGGGTTGCAACAGCTGGTGTTGCGAGGGGACATCTACTACCACACAGCCAGGCGGTCGGGAAAGGCCTGCCCGCACCAAATGATCATCCATAGTTCACGCAGCACAACCCCGCACTCACACTTGTAGGCCAGTGGAACTTTTGAAAGAAATTCTGCATCTGAGTGATCGCGCCATGATATAGTAGAAAAAATGCCACTAATTGATGTAATGCAACTAAAAAAGACACCAAAAAAACTTTTAAAAAAAAATGTTTGAAAAGTATTTGTTAAATTAATACGCAAGTGTACGCCAGTGTAGGTCAGTCACTTCCCGGGGCACGAGACATGTGTCCCTGACCGGCAATGCGAACACCGGGGGCACCGGCACCGGCGGGCCACCACCATGGTGGGGTTGACGGCGACGACTCAATATTCAAGTGTTCGACCGGTTCAGACGGTGGCCTAGAACTGGGCAGCGCCATGGCAGCCGAGGGCGGGCCGAGGACGGGCCGGGGGCGGGCCGGGGGCAGACCGGGGGCAGGCCGGGGGCGGGCCGGGGGCGGGCCGGGGGGGGCGGGCCGGGAGCGGGCGCCCGCCACGCGTCACCGGCCGTCACACTCCCCTCGGACGCTCCCTCCTAACCCCCCATCGATCACACACTGCCACAAAGCGTCCACGGTGAATGTCTGTTGTGTCTGCTCAGACTGGCACATTCCCGGAAGCCAAATGGTCACACTGCGGAGGAGTTTATGGAGAGAGCTTATTTCGGTATGAAAAAGAGAGTAGGCAGCCGCCTCATTGTCACTCTTTCACATCAAAACTGCGACGATGATACCAAACGGGAGAAGAAGGAAGCAAAAAAAAAAAAGAGGAAAAGAACCAAAGTGAATATGACATAAGCATCCATCACTGATAGGGCTCACATAGCCTGTTATTTCTCATGAAGTGATGTTTTTATAGGTCTTCCCCTTTCTTCCATCCCTACCCCTCGGGTTATTGGTCCCTTCTGGCATGCGACCGCCACTAAGCACCTCTGTGTGCTTATGCTTGTTTAAGTAGTATATGAAAAAAAATGTTTATTAAATACCGACAAAATACCTAAGCGAGGTTCCACACGCAGGTCTGATTCGCATAATTGCGAGGGGTCGTCGGGGTCCCTGGGGCCGTCCACAGCAGGCACGGCGCACGGCAGTGTGACTAAGCATGACTTTCACCTTCACGGTTGCCTCGAAGGGTCACGTTCCAGCTGTCAGACACTTGACACTCCACACGGAAAAAAATCGCCAGAATTTTGCTCGAGCAACAGAGAAGCAAAGACGGGCCTCACGACTGCACAAATAAATGGGAACAATCGGTTTCGCCTTCCTCCAAATGGGTGCCAGAAGCGAGTGCCAGGAAAAACAGTGCCAGCTGCTTTAAAGGGTTTCCGAAGAAATGGTAGGAAAGCCAGTCGGCTCCCCTTCCCGTGAACCTTACGGTGATTGGAGTGATTCGGATGCAAACACGAGTGGCGCGCGGTGCTGGGGAGGCACCAATGCACGTGCGCGGGCTCATGCCGGCTCATGCCGGCTCATGCCGCCGCATCGGTTTGTTCAGCGAGAGCAGCTTCCGTTGCAAATGTGATTGAAAGTTAAGCGCATCGATGCAGACGAAATGTACGCAGCGCATGCGAGAGACCATTTTGTCTTTTTACCCCCCCCCCTTCCGGTGCTCTGGTTTTGGATGTGGCCATAGACGGATAGAATTTAGAATTGCACCGCACTGCCTACCCAACCTGCGACCAGATAGCAAACAACCAATAACAAACAAACATGCAGCAGCTAACGAAACCAAATCAGAATAAAAAAAATTGCATTTGAAAAGTTCCCTTTCGGGTCTGGGATGAGCGGCTTTGCCGCATTCGAGATGAACCAAGCATCCATCCCTCTTCCTTTCGCCACTCCTACGAACGGCGTAATTAAATTTGAAACTTTGTGGTCGTAGCTAAGAGAGATAGAGAGGGCTGGCTAGGGACGGGTAAAAAAGGAGGACGCTTAGCCAGCAATAATGAATTTCTCACTAGCACGGAGCCTGATGGCCCATCAAAAACTTGTTTCATTACAGAAGTAAAGCACCAGTCGCCGCAAGGGAATAGTAAATATGTAGTGACCCGCCTGCACCTAGACAGGACGGAAACAAGTTTGGTTGTAGTATTATGAATTTCCTAATTATTCCAACAGGCCTGTGCACGGCCTGTCACCTACCGTGTACGCCGTGTACAGCACAGGGATCAACCCATGGGTTTGCCCGCCAGACCGTTCCAAACGCCCCATAAAAGGACGAAGGGAAAAGGGCCTCTGTAAATGGGGTGCTGGAATGAGGGCGAAGCAGTAGTGGTGGTGATCTACTGCGAACCACTTTTACGAGGCGATATACCAGATAGCATACGGTCTTTTGTTTCCGATAGGCGGACGTTATGCAACGCACAAATAGCTGCGGGGAATCGGATGGTACGCGCGCTGCACAAATGAACACACACACACACACACACACAAACAGACATGCATAATAGCTGTACACAGTGGCACAAAATGAAGTAAGCCACATTTTACCCCCACCCCTTCTGATGAAAGCGCGAAAGTAAAAAAAAAAATTTAAAAAAAAATCATAACTTCATTTCGCCGCTGTGGGTACGGCGGATGACATCGCCCCAATGAGCAACGGATGCTACCGTGGCCATCAATTGCGTCATATATATATATATATGTGTATATATGGTTCATGTTGCCCGTCGCGACGGCCTCCAGCAGCCATAGCAGTTTTTTCCGGGCACGTTCTCTCACCCTCAGCATCCTGCGATAAAAAAGATAAGAGCACCTCGTGTTTCCTACACAAAGATCCTCCAATGTAAGGGGCGAAAGACGAGAAAAAAAATCCCGAAATAATCCAATTAATGTCTTGCGGCTGCCTTCTATCTCTTCATCGGCTCATTGAACGTACGCATCCTCAAGATGTAAGGCCGGTTCTAAGATTTTTTTTATTTAAAAAAAAACAATGAAACAAAATTATTTTACGTGCGTCGCTTATGTCCCTGTGCGTAGAACGTGCTCAAGTAGAGTAGGAGTCTGCCTCCCTTACTCCCTCCCTTCCTCCCTCCCTCCCTCCCTCCCTCTCTCTCTCTCTCTCTCTCTCTCTCTCTCTCTCTCTCTCTCTCTCTCTCTCACACACTCTCCCCTCCAAATCAGGGGCGCGCAGCCCTATGGTGTGACGCAGACGACACACACTTCAAAGCGGGGAGCCCCGATAAATACAGGAAAGGGCGAGAGAGAGAGAGAGAGAGAGAGAGAGAGAGAGAGAGAGAGAGAGAGAGAGAGAGAGAGAGAGAGAGAGAGAGAGAGAGAGAGAGAGAGAGAGTGTAAAGGTGGAGAGAGAAATAGAAATCAGAGACCGCGTGGAGGGAGGGCCGCACCTCTCGTGGCCTCCCGAACCGAACCGAACCCTCGTACTTGTTGGGGGTGGTCACAGCAGTTTGGACGGAGCACACGGTGTGTCGCCTGGTCAGTGGGACAGAGATAGACGATCTGACATTGGAACAGGATATGATGGGCAGGCACAGGCTGGACGGCAGAGCAGGGGAGGCAGGACCTTTTTTTTTTTCAAAAAAAAAGCGAGACAAAAAAGCATCCGACACTCCGCAAACCGATCACTTTCTCCCGCGAATTATACGGCAATCGCGCAAGTGAAATGCGGCGAAACTGCAACTGACAAAAAGGGGTAAAGTTTACTGAACGAAATTCATGTTGTATAGTGAATAGGACGGACAGTTCCATCCAAAAAATGTCAGAGTTCACCTCAGGAAACCCTCTCCACCCCCACCCACCTTTTTCAGTAGAGTGTTCTCGCAGCTCGAGACATATCTTCCGCACGGATCACTCTGTGCCCGGGTCAGCCAGTAGGGAGGGGTTGTCCCGGGTTGTCCACTCGATGTCTCACGGCCCATCCCTGACGGGGGTGCGACGCGGGGCCTCTCCTGACCAATAAATTTATCCGCCCACATCACATTTCCGGGCCGACTTCGTGTCAAACTTTTGCCCCGCCGTCTTCCCCACCAAAAAACCGCGAATGGACCTGCCTGTCCGTGCGCATTGCCGTGAGTGAAGGAAATGAGCAGGAATAGAGCTCACAGCCACCGCCGCAGCAAGTACGTGGGCATAAGGTGCGTTCTAATGTACCAGAGTTGATAACATCAATCACAGCGCCTAGTGACTGCAGCTTAGAAAGTCTTTTGTGCCGGTGCGGTGATTACCTGTGAGTGCACGCACAAAATAACAGTAGTGATGGATGGTGCGGCCGCCCCTCACACACCTGCACGCGCATGCGGCCGCATGGCGCAGGCATTGCCGCAGCGGAGTCCGCCCGTCATGCACTTACTGCCCGGGAACCAGCCGACCTCTGCAGACAATTTGTATCAACTAACTGACGCAGACACATGGCTGCAACTGAACCACATCTCGACACTTTCGCACACCTGGCCCCCATTACTCTGATTTTCTTCACCTTTTCTAGAGATGAAAATATCACCTGCAGCTGGTGCTGCCGCCGTGTTTGGTCTCGAAGACGCCTTGCACCGCCGTCATTGTGTGCCCTGCAGCCCCACGTCCTGTTCCGTCTGATAGCACAAAGCACGTCTTTGTTTCATTCTCTTTCACTCTTTCGTAATATAAATTTACCCGGCGCACAGGGAAGAGAGAGAAAGGGAGAGAGAGATAGAAAGTAAGGGAGGAGGCGGGAGGGAGGGAGGCCTTTGTTTGCATCATCCAAGGGCCCCCGCCCCCTCCCCTCCCGTCTTTCTTGCTCTGCTATCGCTGGAGCTACATTGTTAATTAAGACAGATAGCTGGGGACGGACCTGTAGTAACAACGCCAAGCCCTTCACCGAGTGGCGCCCGTGGTGCACGTGGCGCCCGTGGCGCCTGCGGTGAAGAGCCTCCGCGCGCCCCTTGGTGCGTACCTATCATTGTTCTCATCAAAAGCGATTGTTTTCACACCGGCTAATGGAAATCGTAGACGCCCCTTGGTTACACCGTCATCGTCGTATCTGTGCGGGGGCTGCTGTATTTACCATGGTCAGGAAGGCGGATCCACCACGAAACAGTAGCGAATATTAAAAACGCTCAACTCTTTTCAAAGAAAAATAAAGAAAACGAAATCCGACAAATTTGGAAGGAGTCGGCGGCACCACGGGACGTGTTCCGGCACCGACCCGTGCCGGGGCCTCGGCGGGGGCCTCGGCGGGGGCTTCGGCCGCGTCACAGCCCGGGGGCGTCAACCACTGCCCCAAAGTTGGGAGCCGCCTTCCGCTAACGATGAGCGACACTCCTCCACCTCACCTGCTCGGGCTTGGATGCGGGCCGGGTGAGGTAACTCGGCATGGCATCGCAAAGCAACGTAGGCCTCATCCCGGGCTTCTTGATGAAAATTGCATAGGATGTGCGAAAGCAGGTAAGTTTCGGCTCGGAGGTGCGGAGCACTAGACCGTTGGGACGAGAACTAATCGTTTCGGTAACTCGGAAACGTTGGAACACTCACTTTCGGGTGTTTGAAATAATTTGTGCACGAGCTAATGCGGTGCCCAAGCGCCAACATCGGCAGCGACCATCAGCTCCTGATCCCATTCCCCTGCACCAACTATCGATCAACCAGACCCATCTTTCTGCAGACCTCATCATCCCGCTCAAACCCGGCTTTTACTCCCTTTTATCTTTTCTTCACAATTATTAAATCTTGTAAACACCAAACTTTAGACGAGAACTTTCCCAGCGCAGTGACATACCGCTCGTGGAATCGATTTATGTCCGCCCAGCTGATCGCTATCCGCATCCCCACTCACTGTAAATAAACACGCGTGCGCGCGTCTGTTCGTGCGCCAGCGAGTCCGGCCGAAATAACCCGTCGGTATTCGAATCCGGCGTCATTGTCGCCGCGCCGGAGGCGTAGTGAGGAGCACACCCGGTAAATAGAGTACTCCGGAGAAGCGCGGACTTTTGAAGTGGAGCAGGGTGCCGAACATGCGCTTTCTCAAACTTCCCCCCATGCTCTTCTTCTTCGTTACGAATCCTTACTTCCGTTTTGGGCTGCTCCGGAGTCCTCTATCCGAGTTGTTACACGCACCGCTTTCTCTGTGCCTCCAATTGCTTTCTCACCGCGCGAAAGTGGTCCGGGGGAGGGAGAGACAAGGGGAGCTGAAGCCATGCCCATCTGTGCAGGTGGTGAATTAAACGGAGTATAAAGCCAGCCTGCTCGTCTCCCCCCTCCCCCGCTCTCTCTCTCTCTCTCTCTCTGTCTCTATCTCTGTCTCTGTCTCTGTCTCTGTCTGTCTGTCTGTCTGTCTGTCTGTCTGTCTCTCTCTCTCTCTCTCTCTCTCTCTCTCTCTCTCTCTCTCTCTCTCTCTCTCTCTCTCTCTCTCTCTCTCCCTACCCTCTGCACACTCTCGCCTATACCCTTCTATCCCCTAACACTCTATTCATCGCCTGCTCCCTGCATCTATCACGTTTTCGATCCAAACACGCTCGCACGCACACACGACGGCCTGCTGTGGGCTCACTGCGTGGTCGATGCAGTGCAGCGCCTGGCATCTCCGGCACGGCCTGCGTAGCGGGGCCTGGCGCCGCAGCAATGCCGTGCAGCGTGTGTGTGTGTGTGTGTGTGTGTGTGTGTGTGTGTGTGTGTGTGTGTGTGTGTGTGTGTGTGTGTGTGTGTGTGTGTGTGTGTGTGCGGGCTCGCCCCCCGTGGGATCTGCGGGGCCCGCCGCCCCAGCTGATAGTGGTGCAGCCGTTTGACGTCAAGTGGTCACCGGAGATTAATCGTTTCACATCCATGTGTGTGTGCGCGCGCGAGAGTGCTCATACGCTTCCCTACGGCTCTGTTATTTCAGACACGCAATGCAAAGTATTTCTTTAGATTTCTTCTTCCGATTTTCATGTTTACTTCCCACAGGAAATCAGTCACACAAAACCCCCTGAGTGTATAGACAATGACTTGGCCCCATCCGTCAGCCACAGCCGGCCGCATCCATCCGTCCAGACTTCGGACAGCGGAAGTTCTCGACCCCCTCCGCCATCGCCTCGCCCCACACACTCCGTATGGCCCGTCCTCTAAAACGCTACCATTTTTCAACCCTGCACTTCTACCTCCACATTAATATTTTTTAAAAGAATATCGGAGGGAAATGAGGGAAAGGAAAATACCATCGACACTTTAGATTGATGTGTGTCCCACTGTAATATAAATTGAATGAATAATTTTGTTCTGGCATTATGGCGATGAAAGCGTCGGTTCGGCACCCACACTCCAGGCCCTGCCAGGCCTGACTCAACCCGCCGTGATGCCAGAGAGCGAAATCGGAGAGCCACGCCGTTTGAGAAGAATGCCGGATCCCTTTTACCTCCACTTGAACCCTCACCATGATCACCGCCCTCCACTCGGGGGGCAGCAGGGGGATGGGCTGCGGAAGGGGGGGGGGGGTGAAAAGCGACACAAAAGATTTGGGAATAACCGGATTACAGAGTGGGATGGGAGAGGTTCTCACTCCCACCTCCGTCTCCGTCGCGAGAAAAACAGGCTGGCCGGTGACCCCTCCCGCTGCCTCCCCCCCCCCCCCCCTCGCTCCTCCCCACTTGATCCCTCTTACCTCCATCAATTTTATTGGCTGTTCGTACAGACGGGCAAAAGCTGAGTGGAGCAGGCGGGGGAGCGGAAATGGGGGATTTTTGACGCACAAAGTTGACAGTTGTCCAGCAAAAGAAGGGTAGCCGACGGTACAGAGCGAGCAAAGTGGCGAGAGAAAAGAGTGAGAGAGAGTGAGAGAGAGAGAGAGAGAGAGAGAGAGAGAGAGAGAGAGAGAGAGAGAGAGAGAGAGAGAGAGAGAGAGAGAGAGAGAGAGAGAGAGAGAGAGAGAGAGAGAGAGAGAGAGAGAGAGAGGAACTGGCGTAGACCTAACCATGTTTGAGTCGCGGTCACGGTGAGATGTCTGAGGGGAAAGCACAGCACGGCCACAAGCTGATTAATAATTCTCCTGTCGTATTCAATAGGGAAACGGCGGGGCGGCACCCCTTCGGGCAGCGTCCAAAAACAGCATTATTTTTTTCTTTTTTAATGTTCACGTCTTGTCAATTTGCATTCACCTCTCCCACCAAGGTCCACTGTAGCCGGGCCGTCGATGCGTCAGCGTGGCCCTGCGGCGCTGCGGTGGTGCACATGTCCGTCCAACTCCCTGACAAGGCCGCCGCCGTGTTCCTCCCAGCCGACCGCTGCGGACCGCTGGCGGCCGCCGGCACCACCGAGCTGCTGCGACAACTGTCGCGCCGCCCCAAAGACCACCGACATTGTTTTGATAGCAACAGAGGACGGACGGGCTCTGTGCGGGGAGGAAAGTCACGTACGAAGTCGATAATGAAATGCTTTCGCAAACCGCGTTTTCGTGACAGCGAGGAGCATTGATCCGACAAGAGCGGCTACAAAAACATTCCACTAAGGTCTTCTGCTTTTTTTTTCTTTCTTTGTGCCTCTTGCCTTGCATCTCGCATTTCCAGCGCAAGTGTTTCTTGCCCCCCCCCCCCCCTCCAATGCCTCCCTCCCTCGACTCCCTTTGCGTGATAAGAGGACAGCAAGGCGACCGTTCGCAATGTTCTGTGTGTCTGCATGAATATTCAGGCCAGAGTGTGCCAACATCATAACTCGTAGCCGATGAGGTCGCCAGGCCGGCAGCGCCCCGCGGATCACACTGGAAAACACCCGGACAGGATGGGATGTTCCCTCATGTCCCAGCTAACTGTTCGTACGTTACCAAAACATGACCAGGTCCCGTGTCTTCTTAAATTTTCTGCCACACTAACGGTGTTGACATCCTGACGCGACCCCCACCCCAGTCTTTCTTTTCTTCTCTTCTCTTCTCTCTCTCTCTCTCTCTCTCTCTCTCTCTCTCTCTCTCTCTCTCTCTCTCTCTCTCTCTCTCTCTCTCTCTCTCTCTGTCTAATTTGTCTTGAAAGGCGAAGAGACCGTTTGAAGGAGTTCAAACAGCAGTGTTTCCGAATCAAAGCTACGGTTGGCAGAGTGGACAGAGGGGACGCCAGGCAGCGCCAGGCAGACGAGGTCCTGCCTCATGCATATTCACGGGCGAGCGCCGCCGTATTGGCACCTCGGCTTCGGCGATTTAGGCCTAGGGTCAGGTAAGTAGTGCGTACGGCCGACCGGCTGAGCAGGCGGGCGAGGGGAGAGAGAAGAACAAAGAGAAAGACAGAGAGAAAGCACGGGGTTTGCTTGGGTCCGTTTGCTTTGCTGAGGTAGGGGCGGGCGGTCGGGCGGTGGGAGCCTCAGCCCGTGCGAGCGCCGCAACGAACGACCCAAGGAACGACCCGCATCGGAAAGGAAACAAAAAAAAAAAAAAGTACGAGGCAATCCTCTACCACCTGAAAAGTTTCAAGTCACGCGACTTTTCAAGATGACGACTTTCCAGATTTGGCCGGAGGATTCTCGTAGAAAGGCGATACATATTTTTACAGTGTATTCGCTCGGCGTCAGACTCGTAAACCAACAGCAGCTCGAAGCTCCACACCAACACTACCACTGCTAGACAGACGAGGTTGGTGAAATGGCTGTGTGTGGCAGTTACGCGGACCCGAGAGGATTTTTTTTTAACAGATGGGCGTATCACGGGCATTGTGGGCCGCCGACCGGAAACAAGCTGTTGCAGGGGACGCAGGCAGCGTGCGCCCGCTAGAGTGAGATGAAGCCGGAAAGAGAGAAAGTGCCGCTATCCGCTGCTCGTCTGGTTCGGCTGCATCATCGGATCCATCAGATCCGAGCCTTTTCCTCCGTCCACATCCAGCTCCACTCCCCTCTCACTCTTCTTCCTGTTGCTTTCTTTCGCTCTTGCTCTCCCGCTCAAATCCAAATTTGTCACACACACACACACACATACACACACACACACACCCCACTGAATGAGAAAAAACAGTCGCACTCTGACGCAGAGAGACGCTCTTGTCCCCGCCCATCGCAAACTTGTGTGCCCAATACCAATGATGGGGAAACAACTCCTCCTGGGAGAGGCGGGGGGGGGGGGGGGGGCTGGTCAAACTTGATGGAAAACTAATAAATTGACTTCGCCTGGACGTTCGGGTCACTTTGATTGCAAAGTTGAGCAGCGGCTGACAAAGCATTCGTAATAATGCAGCACGCATTCGAAGAACGCAGCGAGTGTGGAAAAGAACTTCCCACCATATAAATATCTCGACAATGAAACTTGGAGACAGTCACGTGAGTGCCGCATAAAGAACTCGGATGAATAGTAGAAACAAACTAATGCCTCAACCGCTTGCAGAAGAAGGCACGGTCGCCGGTCTGCTTGACAGCCCGTGGACGTGAGGGTTTGGCGCGGCGGCCTGCGGGGTGCCCTGGCGCCCCTGACCCTGCAGCGGGGGCAGCTCCTCTCAGCTCCACCCAGCTCTGCCCGCGCCGCGGCTGCTCCGGGGCAAGTGAGACGGAGGGCGATGAAGTCCCTGCTTTAATTACTTGACACCAATTAGTACGGGCAAACGGTCCCGGGCGGCCCTGTTTGGGCTCAGGGACTGGTGCCCGCCCTTGTCAGCTGCTGCGGTGCAGGCCAACCAAGAATAAAGAATTAGTTACGCAACACGAGCAACGTTTCCAGTGGCGCGAAAGGAAAAATTAGTGGGACCAAAACCTCGCAGGCTGAACGGGCACCGCTAGTCCAGGCTACTAAAATTCTTGCTGCTGTGAAGGTTTGCTCTATTGCTCTATGTGCTCTCCGAATGGTGGCGACGGGTTCTCTTCCGCGTTTTACCGCAGTGACGTGTGCGCTAGCTGCGGCACTAGTTGGCTTGCTAAAGCACCGCCGCCAGCAGCAGCGGCGGCATGCCCTCTGCACACACCCAATTTAGTTGTCGCGCAGAGTTTACCAACTCCAACCGTCATCGGCACGCCGGGCTGAGACACAAGAGGAGCCATCTGGAAAAGTTGTCCCTCGTCATCAGCGGGTAAACATCCCTGACAGAAGGAGCGGCCAGATGGGCCCCGCCGCTGAAAGTCCGCCGGGGGAGGCGCCGCTCCAGATTAGCCGCTGCTATCTCGCAGTAATGAAACCCGCCGCGTTTTCGAATTTTTCCTGACCAAAATTTCATTTTTTTTTCCTGACTTTTCCTGACTTTCCTGACCTGTAACAACCCTGATGCACGGGGCGTTCGACAGCCCGAAAGCCTGGAAGCGCCAGGGCCGCACCACAGACAAGCGAGTTCGGCGTTATTCGAACGGGTGCCGCAAGCAGAAGCGGGTTGTGCAGGCGCACCGCGATACACACGTCACTGGCCGCATCGCAGCCGTGAGCAATTACTGCTGCTATTCGATTCTGTTCACCATCATTTCGCTGCAGCGCGAAGCGCCCGCTTTTCGCTGTCCGTACCCCGCGCCTCTGGCGCAGCTCACCTGGAAAATGCACCAGAATTAACAGCTAGCCAAAACGGAACTGGCTCGGCGTGCAGAAGTTCCGATGTAAAGGAGACCGAACAATGGACGAGCGCTCTGGTGGTTGAAAAAGAAAGTGTACTTGTTTGTTTATTAAACCGCACGAAGCAAAGAGCAAAACGCCCCGGCCATAGCGAAAGGTGTCATGCTTCCAGGGACTCTCCCACCATATTGTTCCCAACTACCTTGTACCTTGCCCACCCCGAGTGCCGCTGCGCGAACTCCGCGGCCGCAGCCAGCGCCGCAGTGCCGTCATATTGCGGCAGAGTTTCATAAGATGCTATGTACCTGAGCACCCCGGCCGCGTCGATACGAGATGAATTATCGCCTGCTGTTGACGCCCGTCCTGCTCCCCCGCACAAAGGAGGGGAAATGAACACCAGCGTGCCGCTGTGTTTATTAGCGACGGCCGACATTCAATTATTTCCACACACGAGCGCCCGTATAAACAGGTCGATACGACGTTTGCTCTCTTTCTCATTTTCCACCAACTCCACTAAACAAAAGCTTCAAAGTCGTGGCTTTCCACATTCATGCCGTCTTTGCGGGAGTTTTTTTAGAAGCCTGCAAGACACCTCGCATGTGTTTACAGAATGAAAAAGAGGGCGGAAAGAAAGAATTCATTTTCCGTCCAACTCCGACCCAATTTTCTTTTTGTTTACCCGTAATCCAGTTACTTTAATTAATTTACCCACTCGAGCAATTTATCCATCAAGGTGGACCTGGGCTGAGGCCGGATAAGGCCTCGGATTAGGAGATGACGAGGAGAAGCCTGGCCGCACCCGGGCCGCAGAGGCCTGGAAAAAGATGCCGAGCGAGGACAACGGGAAGGCCCCGTGGGAAGAGGATGCAGCCATGCCGCGGAAATACAGAAGCTGAGTGACGAAAATCAAAGCCTTTATTTATTGAAATCCCCTTTCTTCAAAATCAATGTAGAGTTGATTGTTTTGCATTGACCTCCCCTTCTCTTTCGCTCTCTCTTTCTCTCTCGTGTTCCTCCTTGCCCGCTGTCGGAACAGGGTTCGGAGGGAGAAGCGAGATGGAAGCAGAGGGCGTACCACGAAAGCCACTGGAGAGGGGGGGGGGGAGGCAAGGCAGTGCTGAAGAGTGAGCACGGTGGGGACCGAGTTTGCTGACGGTGCAGCATTATGCAGCGAAACCTTGGTGCCTTCATGACCTCCTCTCCTCCTCTCCCGGCCAGTACAGACGAACCAATGCACACCACGCTTCGACTCCGGACCGAGAGGAGACGAAAAAAAACTAGCGGCGAATGTTCCCTTCCACAGAAAGCGCGTGCCCTAAATGTGCCCCCTGCGACACATCTTCATCACAGCCACCCCACTTCCGCTGCCTCCGCTGAGGCACGCCCTTTCCCTTTGCACCTCTCCTCCGCCAGAGATTCCGCGCCCCCGACAGCAGGAGAGGCCGTGATTTTTACGAGCAACGAAAGGGCGTTGGCCGTGACCTGTCCTAACACTAAATCAGCAGGGGTATTGGCTCAGTGACCCTCGCTACACGCAATGAGTCACTGCAAGACGTGTGCAAGCAGAGCTTATTACGCAGACTGGATTGCTCATACAGGATGATAAAGAAAAATTTATTATTACCCCTTCAACTTCAGTATCTAGTCCCACGACTGTTATTAGTAAAACGTAATCGACGAATAGAATCCACTCTCCAAAGAAAATTTTGTCATGTTGTTTGGTGTTACCCAAACTCCCGTAAAGTTTCGAAGCAAGTAGTGCGGGTCGGAGGTGGGTTGGCAAGGTAAATCAAAGTGAAGGAAAGCTCTGCCTGGACCAGATGTACGAATGCGGGCTACCACTGATAGCTTGCGGCACGGACCCCAGCACAGCCCCAGGACAGGCCGACTCAAGGATAACCGCGCCCCACAACAACACTCCAGACCAACTGGTGGAAACATGAGTCCTGGCGGGTGCACTCCGTTTTCCGGAGGAATACAATATCGTCGAGTTAAGAAAGACAAGATCTGAGGGCATTCGGTCAGGCCGCAAACACAACGAGCAGCAAAACAAGAAGCAATATGCTGTGCGCGTGCAGGGGTGATGTGGTTGTACCGGTCACAGTCCATATCGTTTACGGCCAAAAAAAAAAAAAAGGCCGTTTCTGTAACCTGGCATGTGTGGGTTTCAGGGACCGACTTCACTAACCAGATTGAACACACAATCGGGTTAAGTTGATTTACTCACTGTTCATTGTGATTCTCTGGTGGGCAGCCTGACGGCTCCTGATACAGTCGTAATCTAGGCGCAGCTAACTAGTCTCCTCGCGGACCGAAATCTATGTGCTTTGGCAGCGCATGCGGGATGCACGATGCACGCACCGCGGGCGTGGCTGCATCCCGCCGGCGCCGATGGGCATCCCGAGACCACCTGTCTTTCCATCGCCAATGCGGTAGCCCCGCTATTTCCTAATCCTGCCTGCTTGTGCTGGTTCATCGCACAAAAATTCTATAGGGCCAGGGGGTATTATTTTCAACTGAGTGGGAGAAGAAAAATGAATCTGACTGATATGTCAGTACCTCCTTTCTTTCGTCCTCCACTTTTTTCTCGGCGTCTCCACCTTGTCTAGCCAAGGCACTCTCCCCGAAAGTTCATCCGTCTACAGAGCCACTTCCAACGGCACGGCACCTCCTATCCTCTTTATCCCCAGCATCTCCCTTCTGTCCTTCCAGCCCCCGTCTCTTTTTCCTCCTGAAGCACAAGATGCAGGAACACGCGCCCTTGAGGGTTAGCCCTATCACAGTTAAAGAGGCTCACAATTAACGTCTCTGATATCACATTTTCATGGACAAGGGGTAGGGTTCTGCCAGGCACCGATGGCATCCCCGAAAGAGTCCTGTGGCCAGGTCTCTCCTCCCAGGGGAGTCCTTTCTTGGAGAATAGACACGATTTTGCAAAGTAAACAGAGCGCTGCGAATGCTGCTTTCTAACGAGTTGGGGGACAATGTTTTGAAATAACTTGCCTTCCTACAGCAGAGATAATTAGGGCCCTGCGAAACGATGCTTGGCACAGCTAACTCTACCTCACACTTAACCACATAGTTTTGGAAAATTTTAACTATCAAGGTACAAAACAAAGAAGCGGTGCATTTCCTTTCAAATCCATCTGCACCGCAGCCAACAGCAATTCCTCCACTAAATAGGATCATCCTCCTTCTGAGCGGTGCAAGCGGTCGGAAGGCCGTAGGCACATAAACAGTCTCTGTTCCCGCGCACGGTGATGAATATTTCATCAGCGATTTTCATGCTTCTCCGTAGACCGCTGCGCCTCGGCGGTAGTGCCCTCCTGTGTCGTATTTTGGTAGAGGTGAACGGTCCTCGGCGTGGTCCGTAACTTTTAAGAAACAGCTCCGCGCAGGCCCTCCCCCAAGGCACACGCTGAAAACCTTTGGTTTGGGCATGGTAAGGCAGTGCTGCCCACGCCACGCGGGTCAAAAGTAATTTTACAGTAGGGCAAGGGAAACGGCGAGCGGTCTCATGGGCAACGATGGCTCGGCGGGGAGCTTCTGGGAAACCAAAGCAAGCCAATATCAGGAGTTCCGTCTTTAACGTTGCTCAAATGAACACGATTGCAGCAGTGTGGTACATCGGAAACGTCATCAGCATTATGATTCCTACAGCGTGAACCATCAGCCAAACAAAGCTCCGCAAGAGTTCATCTTGTTTCATCATCCTCGAAGAAAAAACCGATCTTCCTGGAGACTCGCCTCCTTCCCAACGCAAAAATGCACCCCTTCCTCGCTTTTCTGTTTCCCATCTAACGATACCGCCATCGCCATCTCCTTTCGTTCGTGTCTTCACCTCGTTTATTCATTTCCAAGCCATTGTCGGCAGAAAAGATTGAGAGTGCTTCATTGCACAAGGAGGTCGCTGTTGCTGCTGTGCGCACAACACTCACGGCAGACCGCGTCAAGACTCGTCAACAGTTGAGCAAGCCCCCCCCCCCCCCCCCCCCTGTCATGCCTCGCATACTCTTCAATTGGTTTCAGGCTGACAAGGCGTCTCTGCCCTACACAAAACGGACTGAAAGGTTTACGCGGTACAAAGAAATTCACCCTAAAACACTCTAAAACAACTACTATTCCAAAAAAGGTTCTGAAAATTTACAATGAGGTCGCCGACAGAACTTACGTCTCTGTGAACCGATGTGCATCGTTGAAACTGTCAAGCACGAAATGTGAAACGCGGGAGCATAGCAATGTCACCCCATTGCTAGCGTTATTGTCCGGGTCCGGCTCCGCACGCCAACACAATGAAGGGGGTGCACACTCCCAATCCATCTCCGGGGTAAAATACTACGCTACACGGAGTGTGATAAGGGACACTGTATATGACGTGACCTGCCCGTAAGGCCCGACACGCTAGCCTCCTACTCTTCCGCCGCCTTGCCCTCCTCGCAATTCCTCCATCTCTCTCCTTCCATTTCCTTCTCTTCTTCCTTCTCTCGCAGCGTGGTTTAGGTTCGTGCCCTTTGTTTTATCGCTGTCGCAGACTGACCGCACCCTGGCACCGGGCCAGACATGAGCAGCTGCACCGCGAATAATAGTCAGATGCAAACGGCGCAGACAAGTGGTGCAAGCCAGCATTTTTTATTTATTTTTATTTTTTTGGTTTGAGCTCCAATGTGGAACCGTGGAGAAGTGGTGAAACGAACTGTCTCGCGTGTACCGCGGACCGCGGGCTTTCAGACAGGTGGCGTAACTTCCAGTCGCCGTCGGCAGGGCAGGTGAGAACGAGTACATAGGGGGCGGATAACGGAGCTATTGGGGGGGGGGTCCGGAAGCGGCAGTTCGATCGCGGTCGGCATACACTGTCACCCCCCCCCCCCCCCCCACACACACACACACACATCTTGGTGCGGGGCAATAGTTTAAAACGTTGCGGCTCGCTGCTCGCACAACGGTTTGATCCCTGCACGTGTATGGGACAGCAGTAGTTCATCGGAGTTCAGTGCAAAAGGCAGGGAAGGGCCTCGGTCGGCGGCCCATTATAAGCTGCTTCTCTGATCGATAGGCGGAGGGTTGGCGCCCCATCCACCTCCGGCTCGGCTCAGTCCTCGGCCCAGCGCGGCCGGCTCGGCTTGGCTCGGCCCGGCAAACAAGGCGACATTCCCGGCTGCTGCTGCTTTCGAACGCACACAGCGCCAAACGTGTATCGCTGCGAGAGGGACAGAGAGGCTCGCGCAGTGCGGACGCAGCCCGCGAGGAGGCGCAGCGAAAAGCGCGGCCCGCTGAGGCAGCAACACAAAATGATGGAAGGGATGATGGGAATGACAAACGGCCGCCTGCTGAGCCTCCGTCAAGGGGATATCTGCTCTCTTTCAGCCCGTCTTTATTGCAGTCGTTGCGGTCATTCCTATAACCAAGGTCAGGTGAGCCGGTATGGAATAAAGCAAACCCGTGGGTTTAAGTAGGGCAAGGGCACCTCTCCCCAGCCGGGCTGCGCGGACAGTCGTGTTGTTGGCGCGGCCCGGGGAGGTTCTAGTGCCGAGTACATGCCCGCTGCTTGCCCGGGATGACTCCCAAAGGGGCAGTTTTTCGGGGCCAACAAGGCCCAGCCTAGGCAGCGGCAGGGCGGCAGGGCACTGCACAAACAAGAATTAGTCGCTCCCGTCCGCGGGCCCGCTGGAGGTTCCTGCAGGTAAGCCCTGCCAACCGACCGGGAACATACCGTCAGCCTGTGCGAAAAAAACACATGTACATGCCGAGTATGACGAATACCAACGCATTCTTTGAAACAGTGATGGCAAGTGTGCAGAGCAGTGGAAGAGCAAAAAAGACGGGCAGTGGTAAGGACTGTATTGCAGTGCAGATATCTGTTGAGCTCGTTGAGCTCCCAGGCAGGGACCCGGGGACCCGGGGACCAGCGCGGACCAGTAAACCGCAGAGTCGGACCCGCCCCGAATCCCACCTAAATCCGCTGCAGGTCGGCTGGCGCGCCTTTTCTATATCCCGGGACCGCAGCGGTCCGCGCCGCAGGCTCTACAAGCACGCCATTTCAGTCCATCAGCGTCGGACGAGTGGGAGGACGTAATTAACCGAATCGGTGATTAAGAAAGACAATGGCGGCGCTCACGGCCCGAGAGTGGTCTGAATCACTCAAAAAGCGCAAAATTGCAGTCAATCCCATCGGCAGCTGCGTTCATATATCTCGACCGCTTTTTCCTTATATTCCCTCTCTCCTTGCTTCCGCCCTGCTCACGCCAGCAGCACCATTCCCCAGGAGCTATGCGCCGACTGGTCTGTGTGTTTATGAAATTTATTTCAAACACGTCCTCTCTTCCTGTTACGGAAGCAGCCCGCGTGGATCCCGCGGGAGCGAGGCGCACCTCAAGGGGCACCCCCCCGCGGCCCCACGGCGCACCCCAGCGCCGCTCCGCCCCGCCCCTCCCCCTCTCAGCTCCCCTCCTGGTTCAGTCTGCCATGATTTAGTCCGTCAAAGACTCCTCCCGTTTGGCCCGGCGGGTTAATTAAATTAAGCAGCACGAAACAGCGATCGTGAACACGCCACTTTACGTGGCGAAAAGCACCCCGCCCTCCCAATCCTAAAAAAAGGAGAGCGGCAATGGGGACAAACCAGGTCGCGGGATTCTGGCGAGCGGGAAAATATGGCGAAGAAAAGAGGTGGCGGTAGGTCAACTCTTTCATGAGCGTGATCCCCCTCTCTACCTCTCTCTTTGTTTCCAGCGGATTATACGGCTCTCTCCGAGGCGGAGCACCCGGCGGGTTACCGCGGCTCTGTGGGGACGGGGGACCGAGGCGGGGACTGGTGCCGCAGCTGGCCGGCAGAAGGAACTGTGCAGTCTCACAAGTTCGCGGAAATGTGCCGGATTCCGGACTGCAGTGATCGGGGAGTGGGCAGGAGTCCTGCTCCCCTGACCACCGCAGCAGCACCAGTAAAAGCGCCAGCTTTGTTTGACTTGCGAAGTGTTTTTACTCAGTTTTATTCAGCGGGGCTAGTGCGGCCCCACATGCTGCAGCCGCTGCAGCCGCTGCAGCTGCGTGGCTGTGGGCTCGAGAGGCAGGCAGCATTCAGGCCGCACTGCAGCGCTGCACATGCACCACCAGCCTTGCACCAGCCAGCCTCACTCCACCACCACTCCAGCAACCGCTCTCTCCCTGCCGCACTCGTTTCACACTCACGTTCTATCTACTATTTTCTAGTATCTCCTTACCGTTTTTTTCCTTTTTAATTTCTTTTCACATTTTAATTCGCATCTCTAGCGCCCGAGGCCTCTCCGCCATTCCTCTGCGTCACTCTTTGAAGCTGGTTCACCAAGGTTATCACCGGCTCTGCCCCCTGCCGTCGCTTTATACCGCCTTCTGGCCTTATTTCCATGATACTTTTCTCCGCTCTATGTGAGTTTGCGCCCCCCCCCCCCCCGGATTATGTCCAAACATAATGTGCCACGCCCCGTTCACTTTGTTTTGTCTCGCGCATTTCTACCCGTTCGTCCACATCCACTTTGTACCCCCATTCTCCGTCCTTCTCCTCTCCGCTCGCATACCCAGCACCCCATGCGTGCTGTCGTAAGGGACCGCGCCCGATGGAGCCGCCTGAGCCATGGCCACGCTCTGTGTCCCGGCACGCCCAGTGCGCGCCTAGAGCACGCTTAGGGCGCACCTAGGGCGCACCTAGGGCACGCCTGGGGTACGCCCAGGGCACACGTATGCGCAGCGCCACTTCGCTCCCTGACCTTTCCTGAAGACGCAGGCCTCACGACGCCAGTCTCAGAAAAATAAAATTGAATCGACTAAGGAATGTAACGTTCAAGATTCTGTGTCGACTGAACATACAAATAGTTGAGGCAAGCATGATTCCAACATACCTTAATTTATTTGAACTAATATTCTTGAAACAAATATCGTTTACGCTCAATCCAAGCATAACGTTTCAAACGCGAATCGTGTATGCTTGATATTCACACATGTTATACTTGATCCATGCATGGTTAGGGACAGATTTATCAAATTTGGCATAAATGCCAACCTTGATGTATGCATAATATGCAAGAACCAAGCATACTTTTTTGAGAGTGTGTTGTACCCCTCCAGCAGCCCGCGAGTGAGAGTGAGAGGAGAAAGCTGCGAGGAGCTGTTTGTACTGCGGCCAAACAGCCGCGGGGCTCGAACGGAGTAAGACAGCCTTACCCTGCGCTTCAGTTTCGCTCGGCTGGGTGCCGGGGCTGTGCCGGGCTGTGCACCACATCCCGAGCCGAGCCGTCCTGCGGGACTCGGGCAGCTCGGGCACTGGCCAGCCCAGCCCATCCTTCCTGTTAGTCCCAGCGGCCTGCGAATCCGTCAAAGGGAGAAAACGACACCATCGTCGCTCGCTTTCATTCTGACCTGCTGCTCTTGCTCACAGGTCAGCTCTCGCTCGGCGCGACTGAAAAGAGCCCCTTGCTTTGATAACACCCCCGACACGTCCTTTCGGGCGCATTATCAGCTCGGCCTGGGTTCACCTGAGTGACTCCTTTCAAGCGGCAGCCTCCACTTGGGTCTGCCCAGCCCGGCTGTCTCCTTCGCCTCACACCCGGCTCCCCAGCGGGGCCTGCGGGGCCCAGCCATGCATGTCCAGGCGAGGTCACCGGCACGGCAGGGGCCGCCGGGCGCCACAGTGCTGAGCACGCTGCTGAGGTCGATGAAAATACACGTTTTGATAAAGGTAATGGTCTACCGGTGCCCCCCAGTGTTTGCCAGGAGGTGTAACCAGGCGGCCCAAGATTGGACAGGTGCCGGGGTCGTTGAGACGGACCACTCGACGCACCACCCCGCCCCGCCACGCCACGCCCCCTCGATAGGGCTCCGCTCCACCACGACTCCGCGACACGCTCGTTTCACAAGTCTGCCGCCGCCGCTGCCTCGAAAATTGTAGTACAGGTGGCAGGAGGAAGAGGAGGGCGGCGGGACGTCCGGAAGCGAAGAGGAGAGGATTGATGGCACGGCAGAGGTGGGGGCAGCAGAGCCGGCCCAATAAAAGCGAGCCGGCCGATGGGTGATAGGAGCGGTGCGGGGCGGGCGGCACCGGGGCGGCAGAGCGAAAAGGGAACAATCGCCACAAACGACTCGTCGCCGCGCACAAAGGACGGACCCGGCCGGACCCGCCGAAACCTCACCCTTATCTGCCTTCTGCACGGAGACCACCGGCCGCGCACGCAGCTACACACACACACACACACACACACACACACACACACACACACACACACAGACACACGCAACACCGCGCGGCGGAGCGAGATGTGACAATAATAGACTTGCCAGACGCGCCTCAAAGCCCGCTGTATGCACACGATAGGCATCGCACGGCAGAAGGGAGGCGGCCGCGATCTCCTGGGAGAGAAACGCTTCCATTGAAATAGGGCGCCGCCTGAGTTAGTGCGATATTCCACCAGAATGGCAGCCAAACGCCGCGCGTTGACAAAAGGCATCCGAGGGGAGCCGCGGCGCCACGCGGTCTGCATCCTAGCCGCAGAGAACACAATCGGATATGAAGAAACCTCGAGAGGCGGCCCACTATTGAACCGGTGCCCAATTTCCGAGCCCCTGAATTCGCTGTCATCAAATCGGAAGGGTGCGAAAAGCGTGCGCAAAAATATTCGAGCCCGAGTAGGCAATGTATTCCGGACAGTGTGTTCAATTACCGGAGCCCGAGCGCCGCACGGTGCGACCAAGGGCCCTTTTCAGGGACCGCTGTGCAGAACGCGGGCGGATGCTTGCGGAGCAGGGCGCCCCGTGCAGCGGAGTCAGCCACGAGCCGACATCAAAAATTTGCGGGCTTAGCTCTCGCTGGTGATGTGTCACGACCGAACTATAGAGTCACAAAAATGCAGCTCGACAACCGCGCGTCCCGGAGGAGCACTCCTCCCGCCGCACGTCTGGAGACCCGATGGTTCGGTCGTGACACATCACCAGCGAGAGCTAAGCTGGCAAATTCTTGATGTCGGCTCGTGGCTGACGCCGCTGCACGGGGCGCCCCGATTCGCCCGATCTCTTCGCAGGGGTGGCTTTGCAAATGTCCGCGTCAGCACGGAAACCGAGTCGTAGGTTCGGATTCAGGTGCGCGCGCGGGCCGCCCGAGAACCGACGTCTTGGCCGGGCTACGCCGCCAGCGGCTCGTTACTTCTCGCACACGGTTTTCGTGGTACGGAAATCGAACCCCGGTTTCACAGAGGGCGCGCGAATGTATTGAGCAAATATTTCATCGATCGCACTTGATTAGAACACGGTTTGCGTGACTCGACACTATTAGCGTATCGCCGTCCTCCTTCGGCGTATTTATCGAGATGGGGGCATTAGGGTGCCGTCAGCGGCTGACGGAGCGCGACGGTCAAGCAGCCGGCAAAAGTGATTTATGACGAGGCTGCACTTTTGGGGCCTCCCTTTTCCCGTCGCTACAACCTCTTTCGTCCCCCTGTAAAAACCTCTTTGTCCTTCCAGCCCATCCCTCGATACCAATCCTGTCTCTCGTCTCGCTCACACTCGTCAGTCTGGTGATACACTTTCTCTTTCTCTCTCTTCTTCCGCCGAGTGTGTTGTTGCCAGTCAGGCCCCAGTGAGGAAAAAAGAGGGGGGGGGGGGGGGGAATTACTGCACGCCATGTGGACCGCGCACCAGGGTGTTTTCATTTTTACATTTTCCCCCTTTTTTTCCTCTTCGCGCATGACGCGACGGCGCCAGGAGGAATCCTCTCCAGGAGGGGCCATGCAAACGGGGCACAGAGGCCGCTGAGGCCGCAGAGGCCTAGGGGCCGCCGGGCGGCTCACACACGGCAACACCCACGACCCCGTCAATGTCCGCTTGTTCCAACTACGAAAAAAAAAAATTATAAAAAATTAAAGATTGTGATTGAAGGAAGAGGTACACACCAAAACCCATAAATTTGACCCAGTTTTGCATATATTTTTTCCCCAAAATGTACTGCACCAGCCCACCAGGTAACTTCGAATTCCTGACGCATGTGTGCGTGTTTTTTATCTACCGTAGAAATAGCCGCGCGCAGCGAGTTGTGTTGCGGTGACGTGCCGGGCTGGCTCCGCTGGCTCCGCCGGCCCCGCAAGGACTCCGCCCCTCTTCTTTTATTAAAGGGGATAGACTCATGGTATCGATCACAATCTCCCACACAACGCCGCCGTTCGTGTTTGACAAGGGGTAGTGTTTGTTCAAATACCACGGCCTACATGCGTTTTGGTGCTCTTATTCTGTGTGTTTGCTTCTTGTTTGTGACTACCCTCCCTCTTAGTGGTGAAAATAAAATAAACTCGGTTTTAGTCAGATTTCGACAATTTAAAGAACAGAAAAATCGACCGCGAACTGAGATAGCTTTGAAGTCAGTTATTTGCGTGTTAGTTAGTTATAGACGCACCTGAAAGAAAACGTGTTTTCTCTCGGGGGTACCTGTAAGTATGTGTCGGGAGCCGCGGCGGCGCTTCCTGCGGTAAAGTTCACCGCCGCGCCCTCCTGCTGCCCAGGTGCTGGCTGCTTGCCATTTAGGTCCCGGCCCTCGGGCCTTCATACTATGAATAAAGAAATTGCGTCATGACGTAGGACGGTGGCGACAGGCAGCGTTTCTCGATTTGCATATTTAATGGTAGAAATCAGAGGGTAATGTTCCTGCCGCCTTTTTGCCGCCCCCACCGCATTTTTCTTCTTCGTTTTCAAACGGTCGATACCACCTGTTCTTTGCAGACGTTGACGCCAACGCGCAGATGGCGGCAAGATACAGGCAGCACCCGCTGTCGCGGGATCGCCGCTGCAACGCTGGGTCCAAAACACCGCGGCCTCATTTGGGACTGAAATCATTTTAGAGTGGCTGACTAAAGAAAGAAAGAAAAAACAAGAAAAAAACAGCGATTTCGCCTTTTGCTCTTTAGGAGCTCGCAGCAGGAGATACAGCAGTAGAGACCGCGCGCACTCTGAATTCTTGAGCATGCATGCGACGGTTCGCCATGGTGGGGGGTGCGACCCGTCCGGGTCACGCTGGCCGGGCCCAGCCGGGTGCAGCGCGGACCAGCCAAGCTCATGACGAAACAATAAAAGAGCGCGCAGTACGTCATGAGCGATCCCAGACGGCGAGCCCAGCCCCGAACTACCGTGCCAAGGCAACACGGACAAGGTAATCAACCCCGACGGGAAATGGGGCATGAATCTCACATTAGCCCCTCCTGGTTGTCCGCGCTGATGGCCGCTCCGCAAAAGGGTTGACAAGACCGACCCTGCTAATCCGGTCATAATCACATTTTCGTCATGAACGTTTGCGCATGTGACCTACAATGATATCGTGCAAAGTTCCATGAGTGTCACTTGTCAGCGAAGTGAAGCCGCAGTTTCGTCCTCGTTGGTCAAGTTCTTGACACAACATTAACTCCATGACATTACTTCGCTTTACGAAGGGGATTTTTGCCAACCGTCCCTCGCTCACCGTCTGTGGCTCCAGACCAACTTGACAGGGGGTTCTATCTCGCCGGCGTCTCCCTTGTCGGCCGCCCGCACTTCAGTCATGATGAGAATTTCACTAAACCGACCGACCGCCTCATTATGCGCCAACCAGATCCGTTAAGGACAGGAAAAAGACGAGATGATGACTCCGCTTTGTTTGTTCCCCCTCCCCCACTCAAGGCCTCGCCTTTGACTCGTCAGCTGGCCCCACCGCGGCAGGGCATGGCACCTTTCAGACGGCGCTCTCTCGTCTGTCTCGCGTATCTTCTTCCCGCAGATTGTTGGATCTCTCATGAGGCAGAAGCGTACAACCTAACGCCTCTGTCTCGATGGCTCGACTCGTCAGCTGAAACACTAAGAGTCAGGCAAAGTTTCGAGTTGCATCATTACTGTTCCAAGAGACAGAGAGAGACCACGACACCAGGGGGACCAGCGGGTGGGCAGGAGTCAACGTTGAGTGCTCCCTCCTTTTTCCCTCCCTCTTTCGTGTTCCGACCGCAGAAAAAAAACACTATTCTGTTGTTTTTTCCCCCTTTGGGTTTTCCCTGTGACTTTGCTGGAACCCAACTTTTCTCTCTTTTAGTATAGTAAACTGAAAACCGCTAAGAAACCGAATATATAAAATAGTGGTACTAAAAGGTTGCGTACACTCACCTGCCCTGGTCTCTCAGAGAGACCTTCCAAATGAGGGCAATTAAGGGGAACGCCCAACTTAACTGCCAGATCACGTATTGAAAGTTGTCTACCAGACAAAACTTTTTAGCCTAGCAAATGGCACTGTTAATGACATTTACCGCAAATACGCGTTTTAAGCTTTAAAACTAACATAGAGCCAATCCCTTTCCCCCGAAAACGAATAATTTTCTGTTTATTTCAAATTAAAAACGCAGACATTGTAATTAGGTTCGCACTTGGGCGTCAGCAATCCGCAGTTCGATTAAACAAGAAGGTACCCCCGTGCGCTAGCCAATTCAATTATGGACGGCGCTAATTTGCAAGTCTGACCCCATTAAAGACTTCGTTAGCTAGTCCATCCCCGAAGACACCCTAGGCGAGCGCACCATCGCTCCACCTCAAATTTCCGTAAAGCTGAAAAATCGCGGGGTTTTCGGTGCGTGCAACGAAGAAAAAGAGAAACAATATATATTCAGTCAGAGCGATGGATGCGTGAACGACGGCTTGAACGTCAGTTAATGCGGAACAAAACCTGTCGCACCCCTGCAATGACTGGAATAAAAGAAATATCACGGGAGTAATTTGCCCTAGGAGGAGCAACATGTTCCTCCGGGAGTAACACCCAAAGGCGAGCTCATGGTGAGCACGCCGTGCATCGGCTCCCCGTCCCGGGCTTTAATCTGAATAAAAAAGCACTCTCCTGGCCGGGATTCGTGTGCGTATGTGTTCTTTATTGGCACACAAAACCGTTCCGAACAAGCTTTATACGCAGCGGAAGGCACTTCGCTGCTGCATCGTAACACGCGCCTCCTTTTTACTGGGCCTGCAACGGCGAGCCAATGTAGTCTCCGGGAAAAAAAAATCAGGTCTTGTGTTTTTACGGCACGAGCAAAGCAACGATAAGAAGCGCTAGTGGTGTTGGTGAAAGTCGAAGAAGCCGTTATATCACACCTCAGTCAACCTCAAGGTGAGCCTCGCCCGCGGGGCACTGCGGTACGAAACAGTTTGCGGAGGTGTTTGCAGCGAGCGGAGCCTCCGGTAACGCAACGGCGTGCTGTCGTACGCCCTTTGGGGGCTCCTGAAAAACTATATTCAGTCCTCCACGGTCCTCCGCTCGTCACCGCTGCCTTTATTTGGCACGCAAGCGCCGACATGTGCCACGCCTTCTCTCAACGTACCCGAGCGCTCTCCTTAAATTTAAATGTTGCTGCGACGCGCGCAGACAGGCCCGACCCGACAGGCAGACAGGTCTGCTGGGGCTGGCTGAGACCCTGTGGAGCATTGGGGTATCGTCATGCCCGGCCCAGGTATCAGGTTCACGAAACGCTGCGTCCCCACAGCAGCAACAGGCGAGGTACAATCGACAAAGAAGATCCGTATTAGAAATGTGCGCGCTGAAGAGGTTTTTTTTTTTTTTTTTCTTCTGGGGCCTGAGCAGCTCCAGTGCTAAATGTCCTTCCCGATTCCGTCTTTGAGGTCCAGCCGACGCTTGAAAACGTTGACAGCACTTGATGGGCAGATTAATTTCAACAGTGCGGCGCGCGCCTCAAACCAGAGACGCAGCGCCCGCAGCGCCCGCAGCGCCCGCAGCGCCATTGGCATCCAGACCAATCCAGACGTTTGATTAATTTGTCTGCCGCACCACTGCTCGTGCCTGCCATGTCTGCGTCATGCTCTGGCTGCCGCTCGCCCCCTGCCACCCTGCATACCGTGAGATGTGACGTCGGCGCATGGTCGGAGCTCCCGTTTGATCATTTTCAGTCGGGGACAGCTTTCCGTCCGTATCATAGTCCCCTTACTGGAAAAAATGTGAACCACGCAGCGGCTCCGATAAGTTCATACAAGTGCGCGAGGAAGAGCTTACACGGAAAAAAATACTTTCGCTGTTTTACCGAATTTTTCGCTACAGCAGCGATTTTTTTTCGCTCGTTTTGAGATAGCGAACATGTTTGCTGCAACAGCAATTTTTTTTTGCTGAGGAATTGTTTGCTGATTCAGCGATCTAATGTTGCTGCTACAGCGATTTTAATTTTGCTGTACAATCAGCTAAAATGTTTGCTGTTACGGCGGTATTGAGGGCTGTACCATCCGGGCGTAATTCTGACTCCTAGTGCCTTCGCACACCGTGTCCCAGCTGGGATTTGAACCCAGGACCTTTGAGTTGACTCTCAGGCTCGGTAACCGCTATACCAACGTGACACACCCTCTAGCCCACTATCAGAAGCCGTACTCAAGACGCGGACCAGGGTTTTTCTGTTTTCTGCTTTGTTTGCTGATCTAGTAAACACGATCGCTCACATAGCGAACGTGTTCGCCAGATCAGCGAACAAGGGGCTGCAACATGGGTTCGCAACAACAGCAAGTGGAAGTTTGCAAGACAAGCAATGTCGTTCGCTATGTCAGCGAAGACACACACTAAAACAGCGAAAAAGGCTCCAGCAAACACACTTTCGCTAACCCAGCGAACACATTTTTTTCCGTGTAGCACCGCCCCAGATATGAAGTCACACGCGATGTGTTTTTGGCGTTCACGCCGGTATCATCTCATGTCAAGGCGTTCATGTGTGAAAGGGTGTATGTGTGTGTGAAATAAACGATAGTCCCCGAAGGAAACTTGGCTCCGGCAAAGTTCCCTTACTTCCCCTTCCAACATTCCACTGCCACCACGATCTCGCTCTCAGTCAATCACCAACACACACACACACACACACACACACACACACACACACAGAGAAAGGTCAACGCAGAAGACGAGAAGGACGCCGGCCAAACGGTACCTCTGAGAGTCAACTTGAACAGCACACGGCGCTTCTTCTCGGCGCACCTGGAGAAGGCGGGGTGACAAACGCAGGTGTAGAAATACCTGAAATAAGAGAGAAAGCCACAATCAGGGAGAGCATCTTCCAGAAATAACAACACAAATCCTTTTCAATATACTTAAATAAATCGTTTACTCGAGCACCGAACATTTTCATGTCAAATTCAAACAGTCATATTTTCATTATTTTTCCAGGGAAAAAAAATAACATCTTTTCCTGTGCATCACAGCCGCAGTGCTACCGAGAGTGGAACGAGAGGGCTCGTCACTTTAATCGCCATTTTATTGCCACCGGGTCATAAAAAAAACCTTGTGAACACAGACAAAAATCGCGTAACTGAGATACGAATCTAGCCCGCCTGCGTCTCTTGGGCGCCGATGAGGAGTCGATCCCGGCTGGCCCGGCTGGCCCCACATGCACTGCCCGCTCCGGAAAAGAAGTCGGCAGCAGGAAACGCCCAGACGCGCGGGCGGTCGGGAGGCCCAGGCCAAGGCAAAAATGAGGGAGGAACATTAAACGATGTAAATGCTAATTACCAGTTTGTGCCCGCCGTTTAGGACTTTACGATGGGACACGGGAAAAATAAATTACTTTCCGGTTCTCAGAGGCACGTCGCTGGGATTCCCTAGGTGACTTTTTTTCCAGCTCCGACCTTCCAGCTCCGACCTCCGCAACCTTTCGGTAGTATCATCGATGTCCGCCAAGATGAATTCACAAGTATCATTTTTCTTTTCATATGATCGAGTGAGAAGCGGAGGCCTGGGGAACATTCTTTTCCGCCCAAGCTCCGCAACATTCCCGACCGGCGGCTATGAAGACTGATTCAGGAAAATGCCGCATAGCACCAGTGGTTGGTGGTATTTTGCGAAAAACTCTTTTCGCGACCATCACGCGTGGGACGAAGAAAAGTGCTATTTCTCCTCTCTCGGAGAAGAAAAGGCAAAGCTGAGGATTACGAACATCAAACATGAAATGAACGCAGTTGTCAATAAAAGAGGAAAGAATGAAATGTCTACGGTCTTCGTGCTTCAGCGCCTGCAGATGCAAGGGTAGGCCAGCCCGCAAGACAGTGATGTGCAGCGGGCTGGCCTACCCACACGGCGCTCCCACGGGGCTGGATGGACCAAGACACAAATGTTTAACGGGCCTGTCCACCCACCAGGCGCCCACATGGGTACGGAAATAAACAAATAAACTGCTCCTCTAAGACTCCGCGGGTTGCTCAGCAGGTACAACAAAGTAGTCATCCCCGCTTCCCCCTTTCTTTCGATCGAGCGGACGCGATACGATACCGCGCCGTAGGCTCGAGGCCACAGTCTGCCAACCCTACGGGAGCAAAAGGTACAAAGCCCACCGAACATTCCGTACGAAGTGGCCACTTCGAGGGGTCCACTACTGGAGACAATCAAACACAATCACCGATTAAAAATATTAAAATCTGCTTTACAATGAGACTTGAGCTACAGGCCGTTAAACGCCATTACTACACTAAAATTTCGAATCTTCTGCAAATTAGTTGCAACAATCGACACAATCAACACAATCAGTGTTCACTTTTGAGCAGAGTTGTGGGCCACTCCCTATTTTCTTACATCATAGCAAACTGCTGTGGGTCCAATTTTGATGCGCATTCCAATTTGTAGCCCTTTGGGACGGGACGCTCTGCTGACACGGGCGCTCTGCAGCCGATGAGGGCTTTCTATGGCTGCATGTCCGTTGTGTTTGTTCTGTCGCATGCGATGCAGGCGGAAAGAGGGGGAGTCGGCAAACAGCTGTCCGCCTAGTTACACAACCGACCATAAGGAGAGGCCTTCTACACGTGGACTCATCGCCTTCGTTTTTGGAGGGAGAGAGGCGAAGAGCAAATAGATCCCGCCACGTGAGGGTGCCCGAAACAGGACACCTGAAAGGGGTCCAAAAGGATTTGGCGCAGGGATCAGGAAGTGTGATGGGTCCGATGTTAGTCTCATCACCACTAGAACGACTTGGCGCCCCGCCGCCCCCCGCCGCCCCCCCCCGCCCCCCAGCGGCCGCTCCCTCCCCCTCACTTGGGCCGACCCGAGCCCAGCCGCCGGGCCCGCACCCCAGGCGTCTGTAGGCGAGAACGGGACAAAAAAAAAGCCGTAAACACGGGGATTTCATTTTCACGGCCCACCAGGACGCTGGCTGGCTGGCTGGCTGGCTTGCGGGTAGGGGGTTGAGCCGCCCCGTGGGAGCGAGAAGCGACGCGCGGAAGGCCCGGAGAGAAAGTAAAGACAGAGAAAGAGAGAGCTATAAAAAGAAAAAAGAGAAAACGGCAGGCGGAGCAGGTAAAGTTGAAACTGAATTTGTGAGAGTCGGACGGGTTTACATAGAGACAAGGCCGTGACTGAGGTGTAGCAGCGCTGCACACGGCACAGCAGCACAGGTGGCCGCTGATCCCGTGATCCTCGGCATTCACTCCGGGCAGCGCCGCAGTGCCGCAGTGCCGCGTCGGCCTTGTCCCTCCCGGCCCGGCACTCGTCGTAGCGAGCGCGCCCTCCGCTACTCAGGGAAGGTCAAGGGGCCCTCCACGCCGCGTGCGACGAGGGCGGAAACGAGGACGACGCCACTGAGAGATACACGGGGCGGAGGGAAGCAGCGCGAGAGGTATTTGTGAAAAAAAAAAATATTAAAAAAATATTTAATAAAAAAGGATACAGTCGTGGTGACGGAGGTTTCAGAGGACCACTTCATCACTGTAAATGAAGCAATAATATAATCAGCATTAAATAAACAATACTGATGGTTTAACATTAGGTTATGGTGTGATGATAAACACTTGTCGTGTTGATCCATTAGTATTTTAGCAGCACATGTTAGCGATCCTAAAAACGGTGATGATTCCGCACTGAATGATGATCATTGCCCGTTCAGGGACAGTGCACCCGCGCTGCGGGTGCAAGCAGACAGACACGCTGTCGCGGTGAAACGCGACACCGGCTCGGTGCGCTACTTTGAAGGCAGGCCGGCGCGCGGCAAACTGCTAACAGGGTTGCACAATCAACTGAGCGCGCGCGTCGCAATTGATAACGACTTGGGAAAGCCATGTTACATCGACTCGATGCACTTCGGAAGCGAATCAACCATCCGCCGTCCGCCGCCGCGGAGAGTTTCCCGCTGATTGGAGGCGGTAGGCGAGGGGTGCGTCCGCCGATCCTATCAATGGGACACCGTCAGAGGCGTTCTCCCCCGCGTAATCCGCGGCCGTCATTAATAAAAGAGAGCCGCCACACGCGCTATGATGGGAGCGGGAGGAGGCCGACGAACGGGGTGGGATGGAGACGCCGACCGACATTACTACACGAATTACGGCGGGGCCTCGGCGAATTCAGACAATTATGCGCAGTCCGACTCAACAAAACCGTGCTGCTAGGGAGCCAGAGGCTTCTGCATGAAAGCGCCACAGCAGGGACCCGGCAGGGACGGGCAACGCTAGGTAATAATGGTGCTAATCTCTATAGACAACGGCAGCATAGCATAGCAGATGCAGGGGGAGCGACAGAGAGAGAGGAGGGGAGGGGGGGGGGGGGAGAGCGAGTCGTCACACAGAGAGACGGAATTAGGGGGAACAAAGTGAGGCAGAACGGGATAGCTTCTCTGGGGAAGACACGAGGGGGCTGGGAGGAAACCCGATAAACCGGAGACGAGTATGAGAAGGCAAACACTGTTATGTGGGTCCAGCGGAGGTCGAGGTGCGGTGAGGTGAGGTCCGGGCAGGCAGGCCCCCGCAGCCCCAGCCCACACAGCGGCACACCCCTTGTCGCGGACTTGCTTTCCCACTCATAACCTAATTGTCCCGACACTACTTGCCTCGACTCCCCCGCGACGAGCTCGTCTCTGTGACAGCAACAACCCCAGCCAAATAGCTGACAACAGTGCTCGTGTGCTCTGGCTTTTATCAGGGTCTTAAGCCCAGCAATGACTGCTGCTCACTGCACTGCACTGTGTGACACGGTACACTCGATAGCCAGGAGAAAACGAGGACCGTCCGCGCAAGTACCCTTACCGTAGACTGGCATTGATGGGGTGACAGCCGCTCATGAAGGTAAGAACGTGGTTTGGCCCCGTCGCCATGTCCGACATTGTCCGATGACAGTCCAGCCGTGACGTGCCTACGTATCGACACCTGTCCCGTCCACGGTCCGACCCGGTCCGCCCGCCCGCCGCTGGCCCTGTCACCCTCCCCTGTAGCATTTCAATGTGAAACAGAGGCTTCCCTGCATCACTGACCCGTTCTCCCTTTCTCCGCGTCGCTCTCTTTTTCCTCTGCTTCATTCCCTTCTCCCCCTCACCCATGCCGCCTCGCCCCGCCTTTGCCCTTTCCCCTTCCGCCATCCCTTTGTAATCGACACGCTCCCCATACAACGGAGACAAAGAAGGTGCAAGGCAAATAATAAAGACACGAGCTGCACTCTGCAAACGCCTCTTTAAAATAAAAATTGCAACGGATAATAAAAAGGCAAAAAATCACAAAAGTGAAAAACAGACTTTTAAAAAATGTCACCGTGTTGAATTTTTAACGAGGTACGCTTCAGCTCGCACGGTGCCGCCAACGACAGTTTGTTGTTGCTATCTTTGTTATTACTGTTGTTGCAGCGGCTGTCGTTGTTTCCGTCCCCACCACTGCCATAACACTTTGACTCCGAATTGCGGCCACTCAAATCTGGGCGTAGACAGAGCACGACCTTATTACGAGCCGGGCCGGGCCACAAAGGCGCTATGAGTGGTGTCGGACGCTACATCCTGGCTGTGTAACACACCTCGCCCCCTGACCCCCCTTTCCATTTTACTTTTTTCTACTTCTTCCCTTGTCCCTTCTCGCGCTCTCACCGACGTTTTAATTAAACAAGAGCGAGTCCGTGTCTCCGGTGACTGCGGGACTGGCCGTCGGCCACCGCCGGGGTACGCAGCGCCCCCCCCTCCCCCCTCCCCTGCCCCCGCAAGGCCCCGGGTGTGTCACAAAGTGACGGTAGCAGCACTCAACTTGCGCTATACAAAATGCAGGCGCCACCGCCGGCCCAGTCACCCAGAAAGCGCTACCGACGGCCCGGCGCAGCGCGCCCCGGCCCCGGCCGGGAGGCAAAAGTTGGAACCAAACTCCGAGATGAATCAATGACGGAAAACAACGGCCGGCAGGGGGGTCCGGGCTAAGAAGCGTTGTGGGGCTGCGGACGACAAGACACATGGCCCCCGAGGGCCCCTAGGGTTCACACGGCCACACCCCCATCCCTTTAACTTATTGTATTTTTTCCCGTTTTCTTGCGTAGACCTAGGTAAATACAGCGGCCGCCAGCCAGAGCTGTTAGGGCTGCCAGCGGGAGTGATGGGGGCGCACAACTCAAACAGCGGCGACTGTCACACGCCGCCGCGAAAGAATCGAATGAGGAGCACGCAAACACCGCCCTCAAGGACTGGATTCCATTTATCAGATGCCGTGCGCGGCCCTCGGCGCACAGTTCTGTTCCCAGACACACAAACACACGCGGCACCCCGGCCCTCGAAGAGCAGGTGGTGATTATTCATCTTGCCACCAGGCATTACGTTCCTTTAGCAACTTGGCCCCGGGCGGAAAGCAGACGGCAAAAAGTTTTCGCTCCGTCTGTTTTGGCATGCGTGCCCTCGTCTGTGGCATGGCGTAGCGAGGCGTAGCGAGGCGGGCACCGCACCTCCGGCCTCCGGCCTCCGGCCTCCGGCCACCAGGCCTCCAGGCCCCTGGGTCGGATTGCTGCCGTAGTTTACGTGCGGCCGAGTCGGATCGTACCGAGAGGATTAATAGCCACTAGAGTGCATCGCAACCTAACACATCGTGAATCCAAAGCTAGAAATGGGGTATCTTAAAGTGAGATTTATTTAAAAAAATGACATAAGGTACACACTTTGCAAGTGCGACTGCTCATTTTAAACCCTTTCATTAAAATACAGGTCACAGAAATTATTTTATTACCTTTTCGACATCCGAAGTACTTTGCTTCTTCTGTGGACCGAGCTCTCTCTCTCTCTCTCTCTCTCTCTCTCTCTCTCTCTCTCTCTCTCTCTCTCTCTCTCTCTCTCTCTCTCTCTCTCTCCCCCCCCCCCCCCCCCCCCCCCTCTCCTGCCGTCAATACAGTACCCTACGGGGACACAATGTGCCCCGGCACCGCCATCTCTTGCCTACGACACCTTCCTGCAGCCCACGCTCTACCGCGTCTCTCTCTCTCCCTCTCTCTCTCTCGCCTGCTCTTCCCCAGATTTATTTACGAGATCTCAGGAGAAGCCTGATGTCAGGCTAGAGTCGTGCGACGTATCACCGTGCGTGTGTGTGTGTGTGTGTGGCAGGCAGGCGCATGCGTGGTGCTCAGGATTTTCATCCGCATTACCCGACACAAGCCGCCGCACAGCCAGGACACCAGCCACAGCACTCGGCAGTTCCTGGGCGTGCAAATAATCCTCGAGGGCGAAACGTCAATCTCATTATTCACGGTGAAAAATCTCAACAACACCAGCGCTGCCCCGAGTTGTGTGCGCTGTGTGGCGCGCAGTGCCCTGGGGCTGCAGGCAGCCAGGCAGGCAGGCAGGAAGGCAGGCAGGAAGGCAGGCTGGCATCCGTGGGCTCTGATCGGCCCTTTATGGTCCTCGTCCAACTGTAAGCCCCCTGCAATGTATATGGCATGCCGGCGGGGTGCAGCGGGGGCCTAGAGAGGGGGGTGGGCGGGGTGAGGGCGGGGAGGGGAGGGTGCCACCTAAAACGCTACCGCTGTCATGTCAGCCCCATGTTGTGTTCCACTGTTGGAGCTCCAGTGGCGTAGCAGCGCAGGACCCCCCGCGACGCAGGAGATGATGGACGGGCACGCCGGGAGATGAATCCAGCCGGGCCTGGCTGCCACCCCACTGCCCCGCCAGCCCCGCCCCGGGCCCCAACCAACCCCGAGGGAAAGGGCCGGGGTGCCTGCAGCCGCGACCCGGTCCTGCAGCCGCCACCGATATATAGAGACAAACGGTCTTTCGATCGAATTCTCTCAAGTCGACTCCGTCCCGGTCCGTCCCCGCCGGCCCCCGCCGGCCCCCCGACGGCCCGCTCCGCCCCTCCAATGAGACCTCTCGGCGCTGATTTAAGGGCAGCGTCCCACAGCGGGGCACTCGCGGCTGCCTGAGCCAAGGCCTGAGCCCGCCTGCGGCTGTGCTGCGGCCGCCCGGGTGCTTGCTGTGGTACCCCTGCGGACCCCTGCGGCCTCCACACACGCCCGCACACACACAGGCTGCTGCTGCTGCTGCTGCTGCTGCTGCTGCTGCTGCTGCTGCTGCTGCTGCCGGCGGTAGTGCCTCACGGTCCCAAAGGCAGCGCCAGTGGAACAGCTGCGGGCTGCGGGCTTTGCCGGAGTCGGCCGGGCACAGCCACAAGACACGGTTACGTTACGTTAGGTTACGTTAGGTTCGGTTACAGCGGAGCCCTGCGGCGCACAACACAGCCAGCGCTCTCCTCCTCCCTCATTTACCTCATCATCATTGTACTCCTCGTCGGCGTCCTCCACGCGGCCTTTGCTTCCCCGCCGGCGTCCGCACAGTCCTCCCCGCCGGCCCCCTCCGGGGTATAGAGTTGCGAGCCTTGCAGGAAGCCTCACAGAGACGGCAAGGCGGGGGTGGGTGTTGGGGGTGGCTGTGGGGGGGGGGGGCGGCTGGCGGGGTCGGCCGGCGGGGGAGGGTGGCAGGAAGGTGGGGTGGACACGGAACTCAATCGGGAGGAGTTATTGAATAGGACACCGCCGGTGGCGTGCACGACCCAGTGCCGCCCCTTTGGCTCTTCGATAGCGGCACGGAGCCTTGTTCTCGGGTATGAGATGAAAATCGCACACACACACGGTGCACACACCCTTTTTGTCACCAAACTACATGGGGAATCCGTACGAAGCAAGACTGACGAGCGAGCGGACTCTTACTTGAGGAAACCTGTTGAGATGTATGAGCCGTGCGGGCTGCCTCAGGCGGGCTGCTTTAGGCGGGCTGCCTCAGGCGGGCTGCCTCAGGCGGGCTGCCTCAGGCGGGCTGCCTCAGGCGGGCTGCCTCAGGCGGGCTGCCTCAGGCGGGCTGCCTCAGGCGGGCTGCCTCAGGCGGGCTGCCTCAGGCGGGCTGCCTCAGGCGGGCTGCCTCAGGCGGGCTGCCTCAGGCGGGCTGCCTCAGGAGGGCTCCTCAGGCGGGCTGCCTCAGGAGGGCTCCTCAGGCGGTCCGAATGGCCTTCGCTGTGCGACACACTCCCACGCGCTAATCATTGCACTGCACCTACGGCACCAACAGAGTGCTGGAGAACGCACTACAAGGCTGACGGACCGGCACCCCTGCCCCGCTCGGCTCCGCGCGCCGTGTTTGGGTTTCGCTGCCACGCCTCCGTACACACACGTGAATACACAGCCGGGGTGGGGTCTTAAGGTGGCCGAGAGTTTGCGCACGGCCATGCACGTGCACTGTACAGACCCGCTGCGGACGTGCTCGAGCCCAGCCGAGCCGAGCCGACGCCGTCCGCGGAATATGTGAGCAGGGCCCGGCCCGGCAGCGTGCACACTCACACCAAAGGACCACGAGTCTTTTCCAAACTCATCCTTTTCATGTTCTTTTACGTGGATACGTGTGTGTGATTCACGCGGGGGAGGGGAGGGGTGGGGGAGTGTGAATAATGACACGTTATCCTGGTTGCCTCCTGATTATTCAGCCCTGCAGGACCACGGCGGCGCCCGCTCCGACCCCGACAGGCCAAAGCTCTAGGCCGGGGCAGCCAGGGCAGCCAGGGCAACCAGGGCAGCCAGGGCAGAGGGCACGCTCTGCTCCGCTCTGCTCCGCTCTGCTCCCCGCGTGACGTCACCGCCGGGTGGGTGACCCCACTACGCCCGCTACGCCCACGCTCCCCCACCCCACTATGACCCACCCACTCCCCGTACCGGCGTCGACAAAGAAGGCGTGCGGCGCCCCGGAGAGAAGCGTTCTGATTCCTGAGCGCTTGACTTGATTCATCAGAGCTGGGGGCGACACAGGGCGGCGGTGAGCGGGTGCAGTGTACACGTAGGCTAGCCCTGCAGCCCCTGCGGGCCCCTGCGGCGGCCCCTGCTGCAGCAGCCCTCCCGTCGCTCGGCTTATTTCACCGACCGTGCCACTTTCAAGGCAAAGATCAGCATAAACTTACGACGGCGAAACTAATTTCGTTTCAAAACCAGCGCCGCGCGCCTTCAAAAACTCTACGAAGCCAATTAAACCGCGCCATTCGAAGTGCGCTAGGCGAGTCGAGTCGAAGGCGGCGCGGGCGGGTGTTCCAAACTAGGTTCGCTCTCGAGATTGACGCGATACTGCAACACCCGGCGGTTATAACCCTCTGTGTCCCGTACCCTAGTATATCGCAAAGGCAGCGCAGACGGAAGAGATGGAAAATCAGCCCGGCGCCGGTGAGGGCACGGGGACAACACAACAACCTCATCAGTGTGAAACAGAAAGGGCAGGCGGCAGAGAAGTCAGACCGACCGGAGAGAACCGCGCGACAGCGGCACGGGGCACGGCACAGCGGGACTGGCGGACCCCACCGGGACCACCTCGCCTCATCTCCGGGGCGCCTCGTGACTCGTGAGCAGGGCTCATGAATCTATCATCCCCTTGTGGGCGGCGCACAGCGGCGCACAGCGGCGCACAGCGGCGCATCCTGCCTGGATAGAAACGAAACAGTACAATATTTCTATATATTTTTTTTTACTCGTTCTTTACCAAACCACATATACATATTCACATATGTGGGTAAGATGAACGAGTATTGTACCGGGTAGGTGTGTAATTTAGTCGGTCACTTTCAGCTGTGAAAGTACAACAGCTGCAAATGAGTGTGAGGTATCATTTTAAAGGTCGTGATCCGATGACAAAAAAATGATAAAGGTTTTTTTTTGTTGTATACATTTTTAAAAGAAATTTGTAATGTAAAGTTTTGATAGGTTATAAAACGCGAAGGGAGAACATAAACTGAAATTTTTTTTGTAGAATTTAGAGAGAGGTTGAGCATCTATCGAATTTCAATGGAAATGCTGAAAAGTTTCATACTTTTTTTGAAAGAAATTTTTCTTCTAAGTCCCAAACCTTGGAAGGACGTTGGTGAGGTGGCAGCTAATGGAACTAAGATGACCGATACAGTGTCGCCATCTAGCGGCGAAACTAGCGCCACTAGCGCCACTAGCGCAACTAGCGCCAACTACGACGGGAGCACGTAGCCAAGGGATAAAACAAGGTCCTGTCGCGATGGATTGTCGGAATGCGAAATAGCTACGAATGAAAGAAACTGGCATTCCAACCCAAAGAATGATGGTTCGAAGTCAACATGGCAAAGAAAAAATTGAATTTATAATGATTTTTTTTGTGAAACAATTTGAATAAACTTTTGGTGACTGGAAGTTCGATTTGGAGAAAAATAAATCTAAAGAGACTTGCGTTGCCATTAAAATATGTATTTGAGTGGGAGATATAAACTTAGATTGTTTTTAGTATTAATCACCTTTTTTATACTGTGGGTTATTTTAAATAAATATACGCTAAAAGGAAGGTGGGTACGATGTGGAATGGGAATGGAGTGTAAGGTCACAAAGCACAGGACATGTCTTTTCTGCACAAACAGGGAAGGCCAGGGAAGGCCGCCATGACAACACAGACGAAGGACTCAACGCGCAGGCGCGTTATGTAGCGGGTACCAACTGTTGGGACCCGAAATCCTCTACAGTTCTCCGAAGTTGGTAGCGCCATTTATTTGGTTGGACTCAAGTAAGATGTCAGAGATGGTGTGTTGATAATGATATTTAGCCACTACAGCCGAGCGAATGTGCCTAAGGACACTTCTGTTGTTCGGTTTCCGAACTAAGAATACACACTAGCGTTCCTCCTGGCCGTGGGCGGAACTACGACGCCAAAGATGGTTGTGTTGATGACGACACCTAGCGGCTACATTTGTAACCATGTGACCACACCCCTGGTGGCCGGTTTCCGAACTAAGACCACGCACCCACTAGCGTTCCTACCGGTTGTGGACGAAACTAAGATGGGGGAATGCCGTGGAAGAAGAGTTTTTTTCCTGGCATAAAATTCGAGGAAATTGAATGGTATAAAAATGAAGTAGATGTGTAAAGAACGAGCACCATTTACACCATTTTTAATGGTTCATTGTCTTCTTGTTTTGCCCGCCCCAGCCCGCCCCAGCCCGCCCCAGCCCGCCCGCCCCGCACTCCAGCGGACCGGTTTTACGACGAATATCCCAACACTCCTCGCCGCACAGCAGCCGTCCGTCACCACAAGGCGGGCCCAGCACGGAGGGCGCACTTCTAATCACCATAAAAAGGGGTCGGTCCGTCAGACCGCGCAGAGTGTGTGAGGGGGAGTGAGTGCGAGAGGGAGTGAGAGAGTATGTGGCCCTTCCCAGGGCCCCCTCCCCGCAGGGCCCCCTTTCCAGGCAGAGAGACCCTTTTCAAGGGCCTCCCCTTGCCGAGTGGTCCGCGCTCGCGGCGGCATCCATTGATCTAAAAGGGCCAAAGTCCGCACTGTAAAAATATCCTTCGTCACTTTATAAAAAATACACTCTTAAATTTTGTTCAAGAATTATTCATCACACATGGTGTAGCGAAAAACTCGTCACAAAAAAACAATTGTACTTCATCAGATAGAAAATCATGATCTAAAGCGTTCTGCCTAGAAACGACGAATATTTCGTCACCTGCATATTTCGTCACTTGACGAAAAATTTAGTCAAGTGACGAAATATTTAGGTGACGAAATGTTCGTCATCAATATTTCATGTCACATGACGAAAAATTCTTACAGTGCGGGGATGTGCCAGCCGCGTTCAGCCCCCCTCTGGGGACCCCACTGCCGAAGCGTCATGTGGCGAGGCGACGTACCCACTAATGTGATGCCACTCGGCGCGGAAATATGTATCGTCTCTGTAAAACTATCCTCGCTGGCCAAATTTGAGAATCATAATCAGTCGTCTTGGACCAAAGCCAGTACGTCGCGTCACCTTAACTATTTCTGCTTAGAAGCGTTTTGTATTCTGTAGCTCGTTTTCTTTGTTGGGGGTATCCGGCGAATGATTGGTCGCCTGCATATTTCGTCACGCGACGACACACGCCGTAAGGTGTCAACATTACTCGGCGGGCGAAATATTTAATTCGCCAGAGCCTTTATTCCCGTCGGTGTTTAGAGCGCACGCAGCTGGGTGCGCTCTGCGCCTCGGTCACGGCCTCGGCAGACGCCGCCGTGAATTAGGGGCTCGGCTGTCAGGGGCGTTATACTCATTATTGGCAGTCAAAACGGAATTTTACGACTCGCGATAAGACGCGGCGTAGTTTGTTCGCTCGCAGGTATTTGACCCGATAGGCAGACGGGCAGACAGACGGACAGACAGGAAGGCAGACAGACAGGCAGGCAGACAGAGGGAGGAATAAGGGTGGGGAGCATTCACGCATGAGCGGCGGTGCACGAAATGGCAATTTCTTCCACCATTAAAATGACTGCTGCCACTGTCCCGAGGACGCGCGCCCCTCCCCGCCTTTTCGTCTGACCGCTTGGGCCGCGGGGCCACCCTAGCGTGAGGGGGCGGTGCGGTGCAGAGGGGGCGGGGTAAGAAGGGGTGCGAGACGGGAGGGAGAGGAAAAGAAGCGGGCCGCAGTCCAGATCCCACGTACTTTTCAGTTCGCAGCGATACGACAGCTTGGCGGCCGCAGGTATTCCGACCAATGAATCACTTATAAGCAATTCCCGACAAGCCTTCCTAACGTATGAATGAATCAGGTTGCTACCTTCGGCATGCCCCGGCTCGGTGGGGAGGGGCACAGCGGGCACAGGCAGAGGGGTGTTGGTGGGGGTGAGCGCGCGCACGAGGGCCACCAGCCGGAATCCCTCTGATTTGAAGGCGCGCTAAAGGGCCGCTCGGATGCACATGCGCAGAGCAGAGAAGACCTCGATTTTCCAGGAGGAAGTGCTCCCTTGAAGAAAGGCTCCCCGTTTAGGGCTCCTTTTGCTAACCGACAGCTTTACACGGCCCTTTCACCGCCACCTCGTCGATGTCGTCGCTCTCTATAATGAAACGTAAAACTGTCTTCTTCTCCGGAGAGCGGACGGGACGCCAGGCTCCAACCAGCTTGACGCAAGCGCCTCTCTCACCTGTTCACACACAACAAGAGGACACGAATGAGTTCAGGGGAAATCATGCAACACACTCAACGCGGGTACACACAAGAGAAACTGCTTAACAACCCCTTCGCCCTGGAGAGGAATCTTAACACTCAAGGTTTTAATGAGGTAAATGAACAGCATGCGCACGATATGAGAGTACGGTTGTCCCGCTCCGAGCAGAACAAGGCTTAATCCTTCCCGCAATGAGATAAGACGCGGCGGGGTAGCCGGAGGCCGGAGCGGCCCACCGGAGCAGCCGCCGGAACCACAATTAGCGCAGCCGCACGGACACCGCAGCCGCAGACCGAGTGCCGCGGGGTGCATCCCACCGCATCCCACAGGCTTTACACCTTTTGGGAAACATTCCTCAACCTGTGTGTTTCTCGAGAGCTTCTACGCCACAGCCTCCCACCCCCTCCCGAACCCTCACCGGCAGCACGGCCGGCGCCTGAGAGTCGAGGCAACCAATCAGGAAATGGACCGCGGTGTCCCAAACTTTTTCACACCTAAAAAATCATGGAGCAGGTCACAGCGGACTGCTCTCGCTCCATTTATTTCTCTCTCGCTCTTCATCCCCCCCCCTCTCTCTCTCTCTCTCTCTCTCTCTCTCTCTCTCTCTCTCTCTCTCTCTCTCTCTCTCTCTCTCTCTCTCTCTCTTCTCTCTCTTTCTCTCTTTCTCTCTTTCTCTCTTTCTCTCTTTCGCTCTTTCTCTCTTACTTTCTCTCTTTCTCTCTCTCTCTCTCTCTCTCTCTCTCTCTCTCTCTCTCTCTCTCTCTCTCTCTCTCTCTCTCTCTCTCTTCCCCTTCAAACCCCTCGAGAAATTATCCACACAGCAGGGACCAGCAGCGCGACCGATCCGATTGCCCAATTTTCACGCAATTGGCGACGCGGTAAAGCATAAGGACGGCCCCGCGGCGCTTATTCAATTGCAGAGTCTAAATCGGATAGCATTGCGATTGGAGGAAAACAAAACAGTTCTTTTCAGCACGATATAGCGCCCTCTATCGGTGGGTGCGTGAATACTACGGAATACAGCGGCAGAGCAGATCCACCGAGAACAAAATGTGTAGCAATGCATGTGACATGTGTTCCCGAGAAGCATAGCATGTCACGAGTGAGACTCTGCCCACAGCCGGACCATATGTTCTCTCTCTCTCTCTCTCTCTCTCTCTCTCTCTCTCTCTCTCTCTCTCTCTCTCTCTCTCTCTCTCTCTCTCTCTCTCTCTCTCTCACACACACACACTCTCCTTTCCCTCGGCCTTTTTTCTTTCTTTTTTTTTTTTTTTTTTTCGGAGCTGAAGGCCGATCGTTCACAGTATACACGCTTGCGGCAGGACACGGCTCCACAGACCTGCCAACGTCCCGGCAGTCAAACAATGGGGTTACGACGTGGCTGTTGACGCCAGCCCGCCAGCTGGCCAACGGTGGCCACCACACCACGGTGGTTCAAATCTTCCAAGAATTCGGAAAGAACCCAAAAGTAACCTCCGCCACAACAGCCCACACGACCAGCACACATGCTGCTCCTTGTGGCCACGGCCGCTGTCCGTGTCATTAAAGGTGATCGTACCTGCATGACCCCTTATCCCCCCCCCGCTCACCACCTCACTAAGCCTATGAGCCAAATCCCACCGCCACCTTCACCTTTCACACGGGCCAGCATCGGCTTTGCCGTCACTTTAAATTTTCACAGCAGGCTAGTGGAACAGGCACACCCCAGCTGCCGATCTTCCCTCTCTTTCGGGACATAGAGCTGTCGTGTCCAGCACGGTGGTCAGCTAGTCGGGCGCGTTAACTATTTAAAGGCGAAAGGCGGAGTGAGAGACATCAGACAGGTCGGATTTTCTTGACTCCGCCCTCAAGTTTTCCAGGGCTGCTTTAACTAGTGATAACCGCCGACGGAACAATTTCCCAAATTGAACACAAGAAGGATGTCGGTGAAAAGGCGCGGCTGAATCGAACGCGCCGCAGACGCGTTCAAACCGCAACAAACCAATTGTTGAGCGTTCTCTCCGCTTCTTTCCCCATCTTTATTTTTTTTTCCTCGTCCGTTTTCGGCGCCAACGTCCATTAAGGTTATTGAGTTCGCGAGTTTCCTTTCTGCTTCGGCCTTTTACACTGTTCGAACCGCCAAGGACGGGCACAAGCGATCCAAAACAAAGCATCTGCCAGCCGCACATAAACACACACACGTCAAGCCCCAAACCCATTCAAGGGCAGACTCGCAAATACGACCATGTTCCGAAATAGGACCGTCGTAGGGTGTAAATTAGGCCGACAAAGACTGTGGCGTCCTGCACAACCGTTAAAAGAAATGGGCATAAAACTGGCTTAGACTAAATCCACGATATTTGTATTCTTGTTAGATCTATGGTCTTAATGTAGCCAAGCCGCAGTACAAGGCGTGTTCAACGTATAGAACTTTTAAAGCGAAAGTCGAGTGGACCGCAGAGAACGGCCTTCTGTCCGTGTCAGCGCAGCCCGGCAGTGTACTGCGGGATGCATCGGCCCCGCGGGGGCTATGGAAGGGGGGGGGGGGCACAGCCTTTGGGGGGGGGGGACTGACAGATGGGCAGCGTGAATCTTTAACGCTCTGCTCCGCCGGCAGCTCCGTTCGGATCTCCGCCCGACAGCAATGATTGTCGGCTGGCACGGCTTCTGGTGGCGCTGCCCCTGTCCCCACCGGTCCCCACGGCCAGCGCAAACTGCACAGGACGATTTCACGGGCGGCAGAGGGCGGCATGCGCGCTAGGAGGGACGCAGTTTGGCCAACACGGCAATCGGCTTGGGCAGACGGCAGACCTACCAAACCCCTCCGTGACCGAACGGGCCGGCCAACCTCCCCTCAACAACCACCCGCCGTCATTTCGATCGATCCGGGTTAAAAACAGGGCCTACGGTCTCGTGTCGGAGCGTCTATCTCACGTCAAGTCTATCCCAGTCTCAATCCGCACGAGGCGGGCGCGCGGGGCCTCTATCCTCTATATGCTTACCCTCCTGCCCTGTCCAGGTTCTGTCCGTCAGGGAGCTAGTTAGGTCGCCCATCTGCTGATGAGCTTTTCGGTAGCCTGGCACGCTCCACGATCGGTGTGTGTGTGTGTGGGGGGGGGGGGGGCTGTCAGAGTACGTGCCTTCTGCCCAGAGGACAGTTTAAATCTGTTGATTACACAATTAACTGCCGCTGCTCTGCTGAGGGGCAGAGGAAGGGTAGGACTTCGTATTATTTCTTTATCCATCCCTACGCCAGTCAGTTGACGACCCCTTCAGCAATCCTAAAAGGATAAAATGTCGGGGTGATTTCATTTTTTAAAGCTAAAGAGTATGGGATATGAGACGCAGGGGGCTGAGGGACAAGTCTTAATGACACCTCTACCGTGGCGCACACGGCGTCCTCCAGTGACCGCTGTGTGACCCCTGCGTGACTTCATCCCCCCCCCCCCCCCCCAGCCACACACACACACACACACGCACCCACACATCCTTCAAAATCATTTTTTGTAGTGTGACACATAAAAGCGATTACTACAAGCCACAAGTGCCGCATGACGACCGGGGGCAGGTATACAGCGTGTCGCATGACGGTGTTGGTGTTCGGCAGTACCCTCCGCTCTAACCCATTCCCTCTCCCGTGAGGAAGCCCCTCTCACTCCCTGGTGCCCCCCTCACCCGATCACTACCACTTATTACCCTCCCACATCCAGGGCTGCGTTGGGCCAGCAACCCTCGCGGGAGACTGTGTGGGGTCAGCCAGCATGGCTCCCCAATACCCTCCATCAGGCATCTATAACAACGGGGACCACAAAAAGGACACAGCTCATTGCGGCCAGTGCTACATGCCGTCAGCCACGCCCCCCGGGGGCCCGGCCCCGGGAGGGGCCCCCGGACGCCGCAGAAGCCGCTATCGAGTCGCCAAGGGAGCGTCTACCGTTAGATTCCCCGATCCAATTTAAGTTTGATAAGTCCGTTATTTTATTAAAAAGACGCGGCGGGCCGGGACGTGGCAGCGCGTGGCGGCGCACTGCCAGCCTAGGGGGTCATGGCCGGGCCCCGGGCAGACCCCAGCGGGGCCGGCAGGCGCCGTGGCGTGGCGGTGCTAAGCAATCGATGTGGATTTGCCCCGCTTTACGAGCGAGCGGAAAGCATTAGGAGCTCGTAGGAAGGAAGGCATATGCCACCCCTCGCTTGCGGCCGCCGGGGGTCGGGGGTCGGGAGCCGGCGTCGTGCGGGTTTCGCCCCCGACGAAAGGTAGACGCCCCCCCCCCCCCCCAGGACCCCACTAATGAGAGGCAGATGCCTAATGGCTCCTGACGATGTCCAGTAGACAAAATGTAGAAAATAACCTCAACTTTGGTGCTAAAGTGCGTGTTCCGCTTTTTTCTTCTTTTCCGCTCCCATCCAGACAAAAAAGTGCTTTCTGAATTTCAGCAAAGTATTCGCATAGGAAATGATGTAATCAATGCCGTAAAAGCTTTCCTGAGAGCATAAATTCAGTCACCGTCGCCGTTCCTCTTTGCGGGCGTGCATTTTTTAAGCGCGCTATCCTTTCCCCATTTGAGGGGCACGGTGCGCCGAGTGGCTCGTGACAGCCGCAGAGCGCATAACGGCAAGGTGTTGGCCTCAGGACGCATCACCGTCACCTGCCACTGGCCGTCGTTAGCGTGGCACGGAGCACAGCGAGGCGCGAGGCAGCGAGGCAGTGAGACACAGCGGAGCGATCGGCTGCACTGGAGAGCGCCTGCGAACTCGACGATAGGCAGCCCGCACAGCGCCGGAGCACCGCGGGACGGTGTGCAGCGTGGCGGCAGGCGCGCGGGCGGCTGGGCTGGGCTGGGCTGGGCTGGGCTGATGTCACAGTCAGAGTGCACCGGAGCACCACGGGACTTCAGCCCCTCCCCTCATCATCCGCACACAGCACGGCGACAGTTCACGTCATGTGGCGCCACTCCCCTCGTGATTCCCCCAACGGGGATCAAATGCTGTCGCTTATCTTTCCATCACCCTCTCTCTCTCTCTCTGCACTCACTTTCTGCTTTGTCAAACCTCAACTTATGACGAATTGGTTTGTCGATTATTTCACCAGATTGCCTCGATTTTATTTTAATTTTCTGAGAGCAGGCGAGCTCACCTCAGACACGCGAATTTTCGATGCAGCCACGCACGCATTTCATCTATTCATTTCACACGCGCGGAGCGATCATAATCGACATTTTATATCCTCAAGAAAAAAAAAGAAATGTAGAGAAAACCAAGGGCATTCTCTATTACACCACCGCACGTCACATAGCGGCCAGAATATGCGTGTTGAATAAATAAGCTCAATTAGCGCCCCTCCTCCCCGTGTGCCCGCTGACGGCTGAAATCTCGTCACTGACGCCACGCCACTCCACCGCACCGGAATGTCAACGAAAAATAATAATCTCTCCCACCTCTCACACTCTCACCCCCTCCGCTTACCCTCTCGTCCTCCCTCTCTCCCTCTCTCTCTCTCCATCTCGATCTCTCTCCCCCCACAGAAGGACACAACGGGCCGAGAGGGAGCGCGGCAGAGAGCTCCATTATGCACGTGTCATGAAATGGACTCCATTAAAGATGGATGCGAAGTGACGGGCCTCGCCTCGCCTCGCCCCGGCCGACCCCGGCCCGCGCCCGGCCCGACCCAACGCCAAGGGTCGCCTTTCTACACTGAGACTGCTGCCGATCGCCACGACAGCCCTGACGATTATAATTGGAGGGAGAGAGATAATGACAGGAGTACGCGCCCCGTCCCACTCGCGACGCCAGGTAGGCGGGCTGCTCGGCTCGGACCGCCGTTTTGATCTTCCGGACGTCGGCGTGCCTCAAAAAATAATTAGGCCGCGGCTGCGTGCGGGGGCGCGCCTCCGTCTCCCTCCCTCACTTTGCCTATCCGTTTTCTCGTCCGCGCCCCTCGAAACCAGCCTGCGTCCTGCGTCTCGCCGTTTCCTTCTCGTCGCCGCTATTTTCGTCTCTATCTGTGCTGCAGGTAAGGCAGCCCGGTAGAGAGGGAGGAAGCGAGATAGAGTAAGGAGGGGAGAGGGCGAGATGGGAAGGAGGGCAGAAGGGTGGTCGGAGGGGGAGAGAGAGAAATAGAGGTACTAGACTAACTCAATAAAACCGAGACCTGCGCGCTCCGACAAACTTGAGTGTGCGAGAGAGATAGCGATGCCAGATTGCAGGAGTCGCAGCAGCAGTACCTGGTATGCACGCGGTCGGAACAACACAGACGTACGCGTGGCACGCCACCAGAACGGGTCGAAAACATCTCGACAAAATTATGCCGAGACAACAGGGGTGGAGGGAGGTTAGGTTAGAAGGAAACAGAGGAGCCAGCATGTTTTCAGGGAAAGGCCTTCATCAGTTTGAGGCACAAGCAGACGATTTCTGCCCCGCCAGCCCCAACACCTGCACGGGCCGCACCAAATAACTCAGCGGCACCCCATTAGCTGCGGCGGGCTGAGGGACCCCGACCCCGGCACCGCCCGGCCTCCGCCAGCACGGCGCAGCGGAAAAGAAACACCAGATGGATAATCCGTGCAGTTGCCAACACATGAACGCGGTTGCTAAACCAAATCCATCAAATCACCTGCAGAGGCCGAGGCGATTGGGGAGCCGTAAACCGAGCCAGGAGTACTGCACTGATAGGAACACGTGTTCACCATATCGCTTATTTCCTCTCAGAAATATATTAGGGGTTCGAGATTTTATTTCTGTTTTGTTTCTCATTTAGACAAGGCGCTGTTTTTTTTTAATTTCCGCGTGCGTTATAAAATGCAAGTGCGGCCGCGCCTGGCGCTTGTCGACAGACATTTTATGGGTTTTGCCTTGGGATGCTGCGCCCTCCGGCTCCCTCTCCTCTCTTGTCCTCGCCGGGTTACTCTCAAGCACGCTGTGAAAGGCGACATTATACAAAAAGGCTGGTCGGAACGGATATCCCTCCGGAAGCGGGGGCCGGGGGCCGGTGGCGGGGGTGGGGGAGCGGGGGGGGGGAGCGGGGATGGGGCAGCGGGGGTGGGGCCGGGGGGAGCACATCAGTCCCCGCCGCATGGCTGCTGTCTCATCATCCGCTCCAGACTCGGCGCGGCGCAGGGCAGTCTGACCGCAGCACATCCCAGAGACAAACACTCACTCGTTGGGCTGGGCGTGATGGGGTCCGTCACAGAGCCGCCGGGGCCCGGCCTCAGCTGCCCCGGCAGGATCCATCGAACTCCAACTCCCTTCCCACCCCCTAAATCTGAAATATGAAACGCGCGCGGGTCCGCCTCCCCCCCCCCCCCCCCCTCACTCCTCGGCTCCAGGCCCTGCTCCCCACCTCATTACAGGGTTTGATGAGACAACAGCCCCACCCCCACCCCCACGGCCCCCACTAAATAACCACCGCCGTTGCCCCTGCGGATAAGAAGAATCGCCAATTAGACCGTTCAACTCCAAATTTAGACCAAGCGAGGTTGTTTTAGAATCCAAGCGTAGCGACGTGGTCTTTGCAGAGGGTGTTTTTCTTTCCCTCGCTGACCAGTGCCGTTCATATCGCTAGAGGTGGGTGGCTGTACCCAACTTGCAATATGGCTAACCGAATTTTTGAAACTACAATTTTTAAACAGTCTAGAACCTTCAAGGCGCCGTCTTGTCGCAGACAGTTTCAGAAAACCCGCATTACACTGCAAATCCGGCACTGAAGAGAATAAAATTAAACGGCGATGGTTGAATTCGCAAACACATCAGCTTCGTGGGGGCGGACAGCAACGAAGACGACATAAGCCAGAAGACGAGGAGCCCTGCAGCGGAGCTGGCAGGCAAATCCCTGAGGGCGGCGACGAGGGTTCGGTACCCGGCGGCGGCAGTGGCGGCGGCAGTGGCGGCCCTCGGGTGTGCAGAGGTCGTCAGGGCCGCGCCACGCCATCCGGCGTAAACTCGGGCACCCGGACCGGAACAATTAACCGACCCTGCCATCCCTCCCCGGGGAGTCTCCGGGGGAGGGGGTCCCCATAGGGGGAGAGGGGGGGGAGTCCCGTAGGAGTCCCGTGGGACCGTTCGGCTGGGGCCCGCGGCAGTGACACGGTATAGCAGCCGCCATCAGCCGGCTTCGTTACCCGCACAACACCGCACCGACTTATGTCCGACTAGCTGTCACATTCCGTATTCCAAACGGCGGAGGCCTTCCGCGAATGCTCCCTCCGAGGTGATTCCGTGACGCTTCTTCCTCCTCAGCTGTCGAAATAAACACATCCACTTTGCGGCCGCGGGAATAAATTGGAGGAATAACCCGGCCACTTTTGCTCTCAAACAGAATTCTGGACGACACGCAATGTCCGGCCGTGATGGCATAGCGGCGGCAGCGGCGGCAGCGGCGGCCATCAGGCAGGCAGCAGGACGGGGCGCCGGGGCGCCGGGGCACGCCACCGCGGCGGGGGTACTGGGCACGGCGCGGCACGGCACGGCACGGCACGGCACGGCACGGCACGACACGGCACGGCACGGCACGGCACGGCACGGCACGGCACGGCACGGCACGGCACGGCACGGCACGGCACGGCACGGCACGGCACGGCACGACACGGCACGACACGGTACGACGCGGCACGACACGGTACGACGCGGCACGACACGGTACGACGCGGCACTCGCCTTCGCCTTTTATGGCTTCCCTGGGAAATAAATAATTAGAGTGGCCCACACCAGCAGTCGGAAACTGTGCATCCCACTGACACCGTAGCCGTAACGCTAACGCGTGTGGCCCGTGCCGTTAACTCGGGACGCGTGAAAAAAAAAAAATATGGAGGAAGTTTTCTTCAAACTTTGGTATTCTTTTGACCATGGGTTGTACATCTCTGACTTTCGGAAAAGGGGGAGGAAATAAAAATTACCATGATTCCTGGCTGCCCTCGACGCGAGCTCTGCGAGCTCTGACAAAACCGGACGAAGACGGCGTGAGGAGAAGGACGACGCAAGGGAGGAGGAGGAATACAAAGGTAAACGGTGGAGGCGAAGCTGGCGGTGCAAATGCGGGGAGAGGTGCGCTCCCACACTGCTCATGGCAGGGGACATCGCTGCGAATAATGACTTTAGTGGTTATGGGGGCTCTGCCGATAGCACCGCACGTACCGCGCCGGTCCCGCAGCTGCTGGTGATAAAACTGGTAGGGAAGGGGTGTTGAGGGGGGAGGGAGGTTCAGATCGGTTTGACCACGCCGTTTCCCCAGGCCAAAAATAAATTTCGCGTGGCCCGCACACCGTCGCCCCTGCGGGCTCCCTGGACGGAGGTGAGGGGGGGGGGGGGAGCGGGCGGGTTAAGCAGCGGAGAAGGTAGGGGGAGGCGTCTAAGGGATTCACCACCGCCACCAAACCGCCTGGACCAAAATACGCCCACCACGTTGTTTACAGGGGAAAAGGAAGGGGGGGGGGCGTCTCTGACCGCATGACTCTGTGGCCGACAAGGCTTGCTGCTACGCTCCGGCCTCGGCCGGCCTGCATCAGACTAATCCCCACAGCAGCTCTCTGTGAGCTCTGCTCGCCCGATTTCAGTTCACCTCTCTGCGAGGGATTAATAATGTGGTTGAGGGTGCGGATGGTGCGGGTCCAGCCCGAGGGGTCAGCCTGAGGGGCCAGGCGGCCTCATAATCGGGGCATGGAGAGCTTTTTCATTCCGGTGCCGGTACATGGTAGCAATCCGCCGACCCGGGCTCGGCCCCAGTGCAAACCGGAGCGAGCAGCTGTTCCGTTCGTGTACCGCACCGCCGGGGTAGGATTTCCACCGACTGCTCACAGATTCGCTCGAGTGGCGGGCACCACGCTTATAAAAATAAAAATAAAATAAAAAATCTTTAAAAAAAACCGCGGGGACATTCTATTTGTCGAGCCGTTCGTCCGGTGTTCCCCCAGGGCGGTTTGCAGCCGCCGCACGGAACAAGTCTTTAAGAGCCCACCTCTTTATTATTCGAAAGACGCCGCCGGCCAGCGCTCCGCAGCCCGCCTCCGCCTCCCCCAAGGCCCCGGGCTCATGCCCAGCCCGATCCAGCACCACGGTATCCCCACGAGGTATGAGTATTAATAAACCTCCTTCACTTCCAAAACTTCCTCCCTCCTTTTTCCCTGGTAAATTCTTTCCTTACTGCTCCCAGCCAAAGCGCCCGTCCCGCTGGCCTAGTCGTGCCGCAAAAGGAGGAAAGAACGAAGCCGGCGGTTTCTCGCCCTCCTTCATGGCGGGGTGTCGTGTCACCACAGAGAGAGCGGTGAGCGGTACCGAAGCGAGGATTAAACTTGCTGGAGATGAACGGCGCCGCCAAGGGCCGGACAAGTTGAGGAGACCTCTAGAAACGCAGAATAAAATTGGGACAGTCCCTCCTCACAGCCGGGTAGCCCTGTGGCCTGTTGGCCCCTGTGGCGGCCGCAGCGGTCACAGCGACCGCCACATGCACGCGGAGATTAGGAGCGTGTGTATTCCAGCGATTAAATATTTGTGGTTCATTTGGCTCGGTGGGCACAGCCCTCTGCCCTGCTGTCTGTTCGCGTGGTGGCGCGTGGCAGCGCGTGGCAGCGCGTGGCATCGCGTGGCAGCGCGTGGCGGCGCGTGGCGGCGCGTGGCAGCGCGTGGCAGCGCGTGGCAGCGCGTGGCAGCGCGTGGCGGCGCGTGGCAGCGCGAGGCGGCGCGTTATCCGCCCTGCCCTCTCCAGATCACCGACCGCCGTCGGGAAGAATAGATACGTGAACAAAAGGGCGTCCCTTGGCCCTGCCGCACTTTTCCTCTGCAGCGCCGGTACCCGGCCCGAGGCGCCGCAAAGGCACCCCGGGTTCGAATACCGGCCGCTGCCCCAGCCTCTCCTCGTCCGCGCGCGAGACTTCCGCGTGCGGCCGCGAGTAATTATAAGCGTCATGCACGGGAGCGTCAAAGGCGTAATATGTGTCAACGGCCCCGCCAGCCCTGGCCAAATTGTTTTTGCATACATACTCGTCCAAAGCCCTCCCCGGACTTAGCAACATCCTCGGGCCTCAGTATGCCAAACTTGGCCGGGGGCGCGGGGAGCGCCAGGGGGCGGGGAGGAGGAGCCGGGGATGTGCGAAGTGAGAGGTGACGGGAAGCACTGCGTGGCGAACTCGCTGTTCGCTCCCCTTCCCTCAGAAGCCTCGGCCCGGGCCGGGAGCACGCCTTGCGCGCGTAAATTGAATTCTTGTCGCTTACAACCCCCACGGCCCGCGGCCTGACCCGGGCGAAGCGGACGCCTGGGCCGCCGCGCCGCCGCCGCCCTGCCCAGCTACCGCCGGGGAGACGCGTCGCCTGCCAGCCCGCCGCCAGCCCCTTGGCCAGCCCTCCCCTCCCCTCCCCTCCCCTCGGACATATTCAGTGGCCACTGCTTAACACGCGGAACACCGACGGGCCGGGCCTGTCTTTGCCGATAACGGAGGTCCCGAACTCCGGCCGACTTCACCCAACTTGAAACAACCCGCCCGGCCATGCCTCACCGTGCCACGGTGCACACAACGGTGCTGGCTGCTACTGGCGTGGCGTAATGGGGGCCACAAATACCACGCCGGGGGCTGCAGCGGCGGCAGCAGCGGCAGCAGCAGCAGCACCGGCAGCCATGGGCATGTCCCCTGTCGGACGGCACTGCTACCGCCGCTGCTGGAGTCGGGCCCGGCGGGGTGGACCAGTCCCACGTATCCTATGATATGAACCGCGTCCCTTTCGCATCTGGCGCCTGGCGCTGAGCGGTGTGCCGCATGCGGCGGTGCGGTGGTGGTGGTGGCGGTGGTGGCGGTGTCCCAGACCAGGGCCACCAGGGGTATGAAACGCTCTCGGTTTGGCATGAAGCGATGCGCGACGCCACCGGTCCGCAGCGAGCCGCGTACGACGCTGTCACCCACCATCACAAAAACCGCCAAAGAACAACTAACACTGCACTAAATTGGGACCACGGGGGCAGATTTGGACTCAGAGGGAAATGTTCTTTCAGAATATCCAGTTGCCAAAGAGATCCTACGAAGATTTGTATTTGTAAAACCTTTTTGAATACAGAAATGTCGTGCTCTGACCCCGACAAGCACACAGTAATTTCAGTTTTGACCATTTCCGTTCAATTTTCACCGAAATATGACGGGAGTCAAATTTTCTACAGCCTTTAAACTGTGCATTAGAGCGATTGTCACTTGCTGACTATGCCTCTACACGAAATAGCAGCAAAATATGTGGGACACAAACCTAACCTCCAAACACGAACGTGAACTTCAACATTTATGTTCACATTAACTGTAACCTTTGCTGCCAATCCAAGTATTCTAATGAACACTACTATCCTTTATCGATTATGCCCTTCGGTTTCTCAAGATAAACTATGTTCTATGAGGTTTTGAAACAGAGCCAGACGACCGGATGGTGTTTCATATCCCTGGGGGCACGCGCGCCCCTCCCGCTGGTAACCCATATAGGTCCCGCCCCGTAAGTTGGTTGCACCACTTCGGTCGGCGCCTCTGTAATTGGCTTTTTTCTACTTTTCTTTTTCCCGGCAGAATAGAACCAGAACAGCTGCCACCCGCACGGCACACACGGCGGCGGGCGGCGCAAAAGAACCTGGCTGTGCTTTCGACTGTTTTGTGGCTCGGACATGTGACTGCTCCGCCCCGCTCCGCCCCGCTCCGCCTGCCTGCCTGCGCCACTCGGCCAGCGGTGCCGAGCATGGAGTGGCGACGGCAAACTTCTGTGCCGCGGAACGGAAACTGGTTCGACGGAAAATTGTGCCTCCCTGTGTAGACGGTGCGCGCTGGCGCTGCCTGGACGGGACGGCAGTACGGGGCCGACGAGGACACATGATCGACGTCCGTATTCTATTCATGCCGTCCATCCCCACTCCGCCCCTGCCGGTGCCATGACGGTGGTGACGGCCGTCAGGGGGGCATCCAACTAACTATGAAAAATTGACATGTTGCGCTGCTGCCCCCGAATGTCAAGAGAGGGAGGGAGGGAGAGGGGGCGAAGAGGCGGCGGCCGAACTTCCCGAGGACGACCGCTGCGGTATCCTACCTGGCTCGTGTGTTTCTCTGTTTCAGCACGCACACGCATATCGTACCGAGCGGCTGCTGGCTTGAACCCGGGCCGGGGGTCGTCCTGGGGGAGGCGGCTGGCCGCTGGTGGCCCTGCTGCAGGCGCCTGGCGCTTGGTCCGAGTCCGGTCGGTTCGGGCCTAGCGCGGACTATGTTGTTGGCATGTAAAGTGTACAGTGGGGACGGGGCGGCCGCTTTGATGAAGCCCTCAAACGATTCGAGGCCGCCGTCTCTCTTTGCCCCTCGATCCAACGGCCTTGGATGTTTGTATATCCTTCACTCCATACCCTCCTACCCCCCGCCCCCTCCAACATGCGCTTGCCAGCGTCAGCGCTTTAAAACGGAAGAGGATCGTAGTACTATGGTACGGAGGAGTAGGTGAGGATGAGGCAATCAACACGCCAGGGTGACATGACGACCGCTGGATCGCACTAAAACAGCACTAAAGGCGTTCGCAGCAAGCTACAAAACGGAAGCTGACGACAGGTTAAAAAAAAAAAACAAGACTAGTCGGAAAAGCGGGGTCGCGGTTGACTCGTCCCTGACCTCCGCTCGAGACCTCATTAGGGGTGGCGGGTGGTCCCTGCAGTCCCTTGCTGCAGTCCCGGATGCCACTTGCCACCCGGGGCTTGAGCCCGTCCGCCTCGCCTGCCGCCCGTGCCACGGGGCCCTATAGGCCCCACTGGTCACAACCCGACAGTCACTTCTACCGGCGGCCGAGGCCGAGCGGGCCGTCACTGCCCCTTCTCGATGCACTTCAATTTAAATCTTGGCTGATTCTTTTGATTCGATTTGCCTTTTTTCACCGACAATAAAATTGATTTTTCCAAAACTAACAACATAAGCTTAAACTTTATGTATTTATTTATTTATTTTTGTTTCAACTCTGACTACGTATTTTGGTTTTTCTTTGGCATTTTTCTGATTTTTGAAAATTTTGTTTCGTATACTTGATTTTCTTAGCTTTTTCCTCATCGTGATTCATTTTTTATTTTCTCTGTTTCATTGTTGATTTTGTTTTTGTTCTTGCACTGTCCACCGATACTTTCAAGTGAAGTTCCCCTCGCCAGCGTCTGCCTGCTGCTGTGCTGCCGCCGACGTGGAACTTCCCCGGGCGGCGAAACGGACTGCTTTGTTCTCCGCCGTCGACTCTTACCTCGATCGACGCTGAAGTCCTGCAGCGCCGACTGACAACGCCGCCTTTTCCTTTTCTTCCGGGAAGCGGCTCAGCAAACAACGGCAGAGGGGATGCAAAGCGCGAGAAATACTCGTCACACAAACACGCCAAGCGGCTCGAGCAGCCGGCGGCAGCGGCAAACAAACAGCGAGGGCAACAAGAGGCGCGCGGGGGCAGCAGGGGGCGCAAGCGGGGACGCGGCACGCCACGGCACGACACGGCAGGGGCACGTGTCAGGCACGCGCGAGGCGACACGCGTGCTGGGGCGTGTGCGCGCCGTGCGGCATGGCCCGGTCCACCCCTGTGAGAGGAGCCAACGCGACTGACTCGGCACGGCACCAGCGCCACCAGCGCCACCAGCAGCACGGGGCAGGGCGGCCGCCTGTTGGCGTGGCGGCGCACGACTACGAGCGTCCGGAGCGGGAGCGAGAGAGGCGGAGAGGGGGCGGAAGGGGAGGCCGAGGCCGTGGCGGCGGCCGTAGCTCTGCGCTGAGCTCTGAGCTCTGCTCTGCTCTCCACTCGGTGGCGGTGCCGGACCGGGCCGGGACGGGCGGTAGCAGCGCTAGCCAGCGCCACCGGCTCGGCGTCGGCTCGGCACGGGGTTGTGATGTGATGTGTCCGTGTCTCGTTCGCCCGCTCTTTCGCTTCGCGTGCTTCTCGCGCATGCGAACTTCTGTGCGAGAGAGACGGCAGACAGACAGAGGGTCGGGGGCGTTTCGGGTCCTGTCGGTCTGCCGGTCCGGTCCGCCTGCTCTTTACTTGTCCTTTCCGTTCTTCTTCCTCCTCGGCTTCGCCTTCGCCGCCTTTTGGCCCTCGCTTCGGCTTCCCCTGGCGTGTCGGTGGCATGCGACAAGCGGTCACATGAGAAAGTTGGCGCAGGACATGAAAATGGTTGTCTGCCTCACAATAACAAGGACTTCTTCGCTCTGAACGCTGCGTTCCTGAGCCGGTGTCAGCCACACTGGCGCCCGTAATTTCCCTTTTCAATGCCAACATTCCATTTGTCGTCCACCACCTCCTCCGCTTTACGACGTGCCAATCATGCTAGCGTGTCCCTGTCCCTATTTCTGTGGCGCTATTAGGTATCGGGCGGGGGTGGAGGCGGGGGCGGGGGGCGGGGTGGCGCGGCGACAGCGGCTACGTCCATATAACACACGTCCGAAATGTCCCTTCTTAATGGCCCGACCCCGGAGCGCCTGCGGGTGCCAGGGTAGGCCAGCCCGCCCAGCACGCGTGTACGCAGGTTGCCTTACCTAGCAGGTGCCCTGTGCGCTATCAGGGCTCGCCAGAATCCTACGAGATGATGGTAGAAAGAGGTTGCAGGGGGGGTCCGACGCGCTGCCTGCCTGTGGAAACCACTGACAGCACGAGGTGGGGACTTCCCTCGCGTGGCGGCCGCCCCTGGCCGAGGCTGAGGCCGGCGTGTGGCCTGGAGCCGGCGCCGAGGTCGGGCTGGTCGTCGCTCCGGTCCGTGACGAAGCCGCGTAGAGGCAGGCCGTGTACCGCACGCTCGCCGGCACCGCGGCACCGCGCCCCGTTTACGTGGCTGTAAGCGGTTCTGTAATTAAAGCCAGTCAATCGCCAGCGAAACGTGTATAATTGAGCTGGCCTAGAGAGCACACGCTGGTCGATGCCGGAGGATCGATTGGCGTGCTGGCCGCGTTGGGCGCGTGCGAGCAGCGGCAGCCCGAGGGCAGGGCAGGGCGGCAGGGCGGCAGGGTAGCCCCATGGGCAGGGCAGGGCGGCAGGGCGGCAGGGTAGCCCCATGGGCAGGGCAGGGCGGCAGGGTAGCCCCATGGGCAGGGCAGGGCGGCAGGGCGGCAGGGTAGCCCCATGGGCAGGGCAGGGCGGCAGGGTAGCCCCATGGGCAGGGCAGGGCGGCAGGGTAGCCCCATGGGCAGGGCAGCCCCGGCCATCCTCGCCGCACCCTGCCGCCCTCCGGCCACGCTGGACAGGACAGAGGCGCGTCGTTGTCTGACGCAGTAGGGCCCGGGGGGGGGGGTTCGAGGACGGCGGTAGACGACGGCATTTCAGGCCACCCGAGGCCACTAGGCCACCGGCGGGCCGCGGCGCACGCACTGTGGCGAAATAAAAGCTCAACAGGATAACAAGTACCCCGCCGGATCCGACCCGCGAAGCAATCAACGCCGACCGTGCAGAAATTACGTAAGGCCTAACTCGTACGGCCCCGCTCGTACGGTTTGCGCCCTCAATAAAGTATGCATGATTCAAATCATTTTACTCGGATATTCGATATGCATAGGTTTCATATTGGTTTTAAGATACCACAGCTTGGTCTAGGTGTGCACAAGCATGACTTCATATATTTTCACTATGATATTCTTGAAACAAGTGTCGTCTATTCTTAATCCAAGCATATTAACGTGAACCACGAATCGCGTATGCTTGATTCACGCACATTGTGCTTAGGGATGGATTTGGCAGTTTTAGCATAAATTATGCTTGTTGCAAGCATAATATGCAAGCACCTAGCAGACATGTTTTAGAGTGTAGTAGTCAAGGACGCCCAAGGGCGTTGTTGGCGTGGGATGGGAATGGTAGGCTTCCCAAACAGAGTGGCCATTTAGTCTCTCGCTAGTGTGACACTCCAGAGACGGCCCGCCGCAAATCCGGTGACCTACAAAGTCCGACACGGCTGCGAGAGGAAAAGAGGGGTATTTTCAGGAGCGCACGCCCTTGCCCATAATTCATAAACCGCAGTGACCCATATGGGTTTGGGGTGGGACGGGTGGAGGGGGTAGACGGACAGAGGGGGATGAGGGCGGCGGAGGAACGCACAGGTACTCGTTGTCTTACACCGGCCGGTGCCTCGAGGGCTTCCCTTCCCTCGAGCCCAGTCACACCTGGAATGTGTTTGTGTGTGTGTGTGTGTGTGTAGCTTAGGTAGGCTTGACCCTCCTCGCCGGGCCGAAGCCTCCCAAAAGAAAGGCAATGGCGGTGTGGCATCAGTCGGCCTTGCTCGGTGCAGGCAGTGCTAGTGCTGGCAGAGGGCTGAGTGCTGTCGTCGTCTGCTCGTGCCGGCGTGGCGTGGCGCGGCGTGGCGTGGCAGACTGCTGCGATGGTCGATTCCTGGTCGATCGGCATTCGAGTCGACATGCGAGCCACACACCCACCACTGTCTATCGAATCGGGTCGGGTCAGGCGAGGCGGCAGCGGCGGTAGGGGGAGGAAAGGTTAGGTACGAACATGGGAAGGAAGAAAAAACAGAGGGAGACGAATTACCGGAAGGGAATGATGGCGGGGTGAGGGGGCAGACGTAGGTAGACGTGAGCGACATTGGCCCGATTGCATCGAGGAGCCGTGACCCCGGGGCTGCCCGGGGCCCGGCGGGGAATGAGAGCGCTCCCCGCAATATTACATGGGGGAGAGCAGAATCAGAACCACACGCCGCTGCGGTCACGGCACGGCTTCCTCTCAATTCCGAAGGCAGTTCCAAATAACAATTTTCTTACAGAGTCTTATTTTTGTTGTTGTTTTCTGTATAAGTGTGTATGATGGCCGATATTAACATGGTAGGTATCACGTCACGTATGGATGTTGCGGAATCGATTGGCTCCCTGACACCCCAACGACCTTGTCTGCTTATAGGGCACCCTTCACTAACGGTTCAGACCGAACAAAGCTTTCGCCCCCAACCAAAAGAGTGCGCAAAAATGGAGAAATGGAATAAGTCACTGGTGGCGAGGCGAGCCCCGGGATACTTGAATGACTTGAATGTTCGCGCCTCGGGGGAAAGTGGAAGCCCGGCAACACCGCATGTGGGAGTGGAGGGGGTGGGGGGCGGGGCAGCGGCAGCGGCAGACGGCAGAGAATAGCAGTGACAGACAGCAGTGAATCGTGACGTGAATCTAGGTACCTTTGGTTGTCGGCTCGTTTTGAAGCGTCAAATTTCCTATCTTCGTCGGGGTTGAATTATTAAATTCAATAATACCCCGTTAAACGGAGTTTATTTTGAGTTCGTTTCACTTTTCGGCTTAAAAGATGAGCCGCAGGAGGCCTCATGATGATGATGACGGCTATGGTTTGTATTACTCTCTATATTTATATCCTGTAAATGTACCGCTTTAAGGTTAAGTTTCAGTAATTTCACTGTATTGGAAAATATGAATTTACATTCGGTGTACTTAAATGAATTTATCACGTTGAAACGGCGGTAGGTTTGTTTCATTATTACTTTTGTTGTTAAATGGACTACTTTTTTCCTCTTACATTGTGCTTTTGATTGTCGATCCTTCTCAAACACAATATTTTCTCAGTTGTTTATTAATTGTATTTCATCCACACTCAATTATAGCCTAGAAGTTAAGGCATTTCCTTGTTTATTGTAGTTTGACACGTCCTACTTACCAACATTTTGTTGAATGTTAACTGACTCCTAAACCTAATTTCAGATCGAGCCCACAGGAAAAGGAGGAGGGTATCGGAGAATCAAGAAATCGAGGATCGTCTGGAATCTCTTATCCTCCGTGTCGGAGAAAAAGTAATGTCTACTTTCTTATCATGAAACTGGTCGTTTAACCTCCTTACATTGTTCCTATGCTGATCATCTATTTCTCCATGTTTAAAACAGAGCACTGCATCATTAGAAAGTAATTTAGAAGGTCTAGCAAGTGTGCTAGAAGCAGACTTGGCAAGCTTTAAGACCAAGATCCTTCGTATCCTCACAGAATGTGCTATAAAAATGCCTGAAAAATGCACCATTTACACCACTTTAGTTGGTCTTCTTAATGCAAAGAATTATAACTTTGGAGGAGAGGTACATTTCTACACTTGTCTTCCTTGTTCTCTTCCTTGTATGATTGTTAGATGATTTGTTTCTTTATTTTTCTCTCATCAGTTTGTGGAACACATGGTGAGGAATTTCAAGGAATCTCTGAAGAATTGCCGTTGGGATTGTGCACGATACTCCCTTCGATTCTTGGCAGATCTAGTTAACTGTCATGTAATTGCTGCTACTTCCCTAATTCAGTTGCTTGATAATATGGTTGATGTTGCTAAAGAAGAAGGTGTTCCAAATGTGAGTGGATCATACTCTCACAGTTCTGGTACAAGTACATTTATATCCCACACATGTGCATGTATAAAGAATGTAAAATTTGCAGGTTCGCAAAGATTGGTATGTCTACTCTGTTCTGTCTGCCTTACCATGGGTTGGACGTGAACTGTATGAAAAGAAAGAGTCCCAGCTTGAAATGCTTCTTGTTAAAATCGAAGTCTTCCTTAACAAAAGAAGTAAGAAGCACCATACTGCACTGAAAGTTTGGGCTCAAGACTCGCCACATCCTCAAGAAGAGGTAATAGTTTTCTTCCTTAGTATTGAGTTTAACTTATACAAAATGTATTTTATTACATTAGTTAATAATGTTAAACCATTTTTCTTTAGTATTTAGATTGTCTATGGGCTCAAGTCCGCAAACTACGGCAGGATAATTGGGTTGAGAAGCACATCCCACGACCTTACTTGGCATTTGATAGTATTCTCTGTGAAGCTCTGCAACACAATTTGCCTACCCTTCTGCCGCCTCCTCACGATCCCAGTTATGAGTACCCGATGCCTTGGGTGGTATTCCGCATGTTTGATTACACTGATTGTCCTGAGGTGAGTGTATTGCTGAGCAATTTTAGAGATTGATTCTGTAGTTGTCATTTCTCATATGTTTCGTTTCTGTTAGGGTCCTATTCTACCTGGAGCACATTCTATTGAGCGGTTCTTGATTGAGGAACATCTGCACCAAATTTTGGAAGTGAACCACCTTGAAAGGAAAGATTGGTATGGATTACTGTTGGTGTGGATTTATTAAAATTCGATATTATTAATGCTGCTAATTGTAATTTCCTATTACTTTCAGTGCCGCGAATCTGCTGAACTTCCCTTACAAGGCCAAGATTCCTCTTGAATACTCCATTGTTGAGATCATTTTCGCAGAGTTATTCCATATGCCATCCCCTAGGTTCCTTGAAATCTGCTATGGATCTATTTTAATCGAACTGTGCAAACTGCAGCCAAGCACTATGCCTCAAGTATTGGCTCAGGCAACTGAAATTCTTTTTATGAGGGTTGACACAATGAATGTGACATGCTTTGATCGGTAAGGTCCCCTGTTATACTTATTCTTAAATCAAGTTTCTCTTTATGGTTAAATAATCTATTTTACTGCATTGTTCAGGTTTGTTGCATGGTTTTCTTATCATTTGAGCAACTTCCAATTCCGATGGTCATGGGATGATTGGGATTTCTGTCTTCAGCTTGATCTGGAACATCCCAGACCAAAATTCGTTAAAGAAGTCTTGCATAAAGCCTTGAGGTAAAAGTGTTTGTTTTCCTCTCTGAAGCCTTGATGAAGATAGAGTTCAGGGTTTTCATTGCCACATTTTTACATGATGCAGGTTGTCTTACTACCAAAGGATTAAAGAAATAATGCCAGATGTCTATGAGCCACTCCTACCAGCAAAGCCAGAGCCAAATTACAAATACACCAATGACGATGCCGGTGAGTACAATGTGCTTTATCTTTTCGGGTTTGGCTAATATACAGAGGTCATGCATACATTACACACATACAAACATGCATATCACTATCTAGTTTACAATCTTCTTCACTTTCTTTGTTGAAGTATAATTATGTTGTACTCACAGTAATTGTCACAAACTTAACAGTATGTATTATTTACAAAGGTATTAAATTAAAATGGTTTTATTCAAACACTATTTACACTTGTACAGAGGAGCTTATCTTAATAGGGATGAGTGATCGGATTTAGGACGTTGGAACCTCCTATTCAGGCTGGAAACTCTATGAGCTCTGAGCAAGTCGGTGTTGGGACTTGCTTGAAGATTTTCATCACCATTTTGAAACTCCGATGGTTCTCTTCTCCTGCTCGGTTTCTGGTTTTTCAAGAAAACTTTCCCCTGTTGAGTGTATGATGGCTTTCTCTTCCTAGAGGCTGATACTGAATACGTCTTCCGACTCTCCACTATGGAGGTTGGGTCCACAGACGATGCTGTGGTTGTGTGGTTCTGCTCTCTCTTGTTCTGATAGTACTCCTTGTAGCTGCTCCTCTGCCTCCACGGACGGCGCGCTCTGGTGCTCGGCCTCCAAGGCTTTCGCGTTGTCGGAGTCTCTGTGCTCTGGGCCTTCAGCAGCTGCGAGTAACTGTCAGTTACATGCTTCGCTTTAGTATTGATGTGGTTGGTGTGTCCGTTGATGACCGACAGCACATCGGGAGGACTGGGTAGGGTGACTGCGTTGGTGTTGGAGGACTCGCGAAGAATGTTGGCCTCGGTGAAGCTCCTCCTCGTGCTGGAGATGGGCTCCGTGCTGCTCCGAGGCTCCTGGTGCTGCGTATCGTTCTCCTGCTTCATGACATTAATGCTCTGCTCGACTGAGCGCAGGATAGTGTATTGGTACGTAGTAGTGTCGTCTTGCTTGTACGGCTCGCTCACGAGCGTGCTCGCCGACGGCTGCCTGGTCTCGTCCTCGGACGCTACGAAGAACGTGATCTGCAGCGGGGCGGACGGTGTCGACGTGTGGTTCGGGGGCCCAGTGCTGCTGCTGCTGCTGCCACTGCTGGCCTCGGAGGTGTCCGCTAGGTGCGGGGACGGAGGCGGAGGCTGCCGGGTGTGCTGGATGGAGGACTGCGTGCGCTGGCGCAGGCTCTCCAGCTCGCTGCTGCTGTTGCTGACAAGCGAGTAGGGCCCGCTGCGCGGGTTCTCCTTGAAGAGTCGCGTGCTGGTGACGAGCGCCTTGGTGTGCTTGCCGTACTTGCCCGAGATCTTGCTCGTGTGGCTGTGCATGGCGCCGCCGTCCTCCCCGGCGGCGGCGGCCGCGTCCTCCGCGTCGGCGGCGTCCTCGTCGTGCTCCGTAGGCCGATCGGTGGTGGCCCGGACGCCATTGTCCTCGAAGACATCGATATAGGACGGCACCCTGGAGCTCATGACCTTGAGTATGGACATCTCGAAGTCCTTGCTCTTGCCGTGCGTGCCGTAGTGCGGCGTAAACAGCGGCACCCTGCTGGCCATCGTGACGCTCGACGACATGGTCGGTCTCGCGGCGGCCGTGGTCCTGACGGTTGTCGTCGGCCTGGTGGGAGTCGTCTGCCTGATGGGAGTCGCCGGCCTGGTGGGAGACGTCGGCCTGGTGGGAGTCGTCCCGCGCACCGTGGCCGCCGGATACTCGGAGAGGAACTCGCTGGACGTGACTGTGGATGGCCTTGGCGTCGTGGCGGAGACGATGGGCTGGCTCAGCGTCGGCCCGACATCGTCGAAGTCGGCGGGGTCCGTCAGGCTGTCGTGGTCGACCGTCGGGTAGACCTTGGTGGGTCTACCGATCTCGTAGTAGTTGCTCGGGCCCACCTTGGTCCTGCTCTTGAACGGGCCCTTGGTCGTCTTGGAGGACGTGGTCTTGGAGGGCACTTTGGACGGCCCCGGCCGGGTCACCTCCACTGAATTGGGCGTCGTGAAAGAATAGCCACCCGTGATGCGGTACAGCTGCGTCCCCGTGGACGTGGCTGGGAGGATGGTAACGGTGAGGCCGCTCTCTGTGTCCTCGACGGGGAATCGCAGCGTGGTGGGGCGCAGGCTGGGCCGAGGCGTGGTGGGCCGCGGGGCCGTAGGCGCGGGGGTGCCCTCGGGCGTGACGGCGGTCTGCTTGGTGGCGGACACGTAAGGCACACGCGTGTCCATGCCGTCGCGCGCCGGCGGGAGCTGCTCGTTGATGGAGTTGGGGTAGTGGACCTGGACGGGGACGGGCTGGGGGCCGTGCTCAGCCTGCTCTAGCGAGGGCCCGTTGTACTCAGAGTGGACGACGTGACCGCTGTGCCCCACGAACTTGTGTCCTGCGTGTCCTATGTGGCCGACGTGTCCCCCGAGACCCGGCGGCGGGTGGAACAATGGATCAGGCTGCGAGTACTCGTGGTACTGCGGGGACGGCCGGAACGGCAGCGTGGCGGTTGGCGTCGCCGGTGCCGACGAGCCGACGGGGAACTCGGTCTCGGTTGTGCTGCCCGCGTACATGGACACACCTCCCCGCACGTAGAAGTGGTGGTGCAGGTGCTCGTGTACGCGCTGCGTTGTTGCAGGGCTCGTGCCGAGGGACGTGGCCGCCCTGCTGACGGCCGGCTGGGTGGAGAGCGCGCTGGCGGCCAGCTGCTGCAGCGGCACGGTGTTGCCGGGGGAGAGCGGTGCCCCCAGCGTCTTGGTTCGCAGGCCCCCTACAGGGACCCCGCCGATGGCCCCGCTGAGGGCGTTGGCGGCCAGCTGCTGCAGCGGCAGGCTGTTGCCGGGGGACGCGCCGACGGACGGGGCGAGTGGCGCCTCCAGCTGCGGGACCCGCTGGATGGCGTCGGCCATGCTGAGGGCGTTGGCGGCCAGGTGCTGCAGCGGCAGAGTGTCCGGGACGGGGTTGACCCTCAGGATTAGGCCCTTAGGGCGCAGCTCGCGCTGGCGGCTCACGCGGCTCTCGGCGCGGAGCGCGGCACGCAGCCCGCCTGTGGCCGCCCCCGGGCCCGCCCCCTGGTCCGCCCCTGGGGGCAGCCAGCGGCTCAGCGGGGGCAGGTTCGGTACGATGGGGGTGACACTGAACTGCAGCTCGTAGCACGGACGGTGGTCCGCGTTGGGGCCGCTGTGGCGGATGCGCCGCACGCTCCACATGGCCTTGATGCTCTCGCCTGCAACACAAAGCAGGCCGTCAGGATGGTGCCGTGGGACCTGTTGTCCCCACAGGACGGAAGTAGGCACGGTGCCTGCGAATATCTGCGCGCCGGATTCATGGTTCGATTTAGACAGAGGCTAACCGAGGACCGAGGTCACAGAAGGCAGTGGCTGTGTCATCCCATCCTACGGCGGCCCCCCCCCCCCCCCTTAATTTTTCCCCACTCCCTTTACCGTTAGGTCCGGGCAAGTCGGCGGGGCAGTCGACGCACTGCTCGCCGGGAAGGTCGACCTCGCGGAAGACGGGTCGTGCGTCTCGGTCCGCGACGAGCAGCCCTCTGGCCAGGACGCGGATGTCGCCCGGCTCGTCCAGGGCCGCGAGCACTTCAGGGCCTGCAGGAGGGAATGCAGAGGAATGGGTCTCAGGCTCCAACATCCCCACCTCCGTGATGGCACTCTTTGTCGTCTACTTACTGTGGTGAGACGCGACGAAGGGTGCGTCGGCGAGGCCCTCCCATGTAAGGGCCCTGGTGGCGGCCCGCCGTAGCGTGGCCTCCCAGGTCGGGTCTCCTCCTGCCCCCGTGGCCCCCGTCGACGGGCCTGACGGCTGCTCGTCGTCACGCCTGAGGACGACGACGGGCCCCAGGCTGGTGGCGTTCTGCGCCGAGGCGAAGCAACACGGCACGCTGAGGGTCGGCTGCGTCACCCCAGAGGCGGCCGTCGTGGGGAGGCTGGGCTGGCCGCCATCGCCGCCGGCCGGGCCCGAAGGGGCCGTGGGGGAGACGACGGACTGGGTCGAGGCCGGAGCGACGAGCGTCAGGACCTGTATGAGAATCGTTTTGTGAAAGGATGTCTGCGGTGCGATGCAGCGGCTAATCGAAAACTATTTGCTGGCAATTTAGCCGTGAAACGAGGGACCGCACTTCACTGTGGCGCCGCCAACCGCCGGCCGCCCGGGGGAGGGGGGGGGGGGCAAATCAGAAACTTTCCTCTCATTCATTTGGGAGTGGACCTGTCGTGTCCCTCGGCGTGGGTGACTGACGGGCCCGCCCCGCACTCCAGCTGGGTGGCTCTATGAGGAGTGAAAACAATAACGGGGAATTTCTCCCCGAGGCGTCACCGAACGTCGCTCAGCGCGCGCGTGGTGCCCGGCGGTACCGCATCTCTGGCAGACAGAGGGTCGTAACTGGGGATGGGGAATTGGTGCAGTTACGCGCTGATCCGGGTCGACAGGTGCATGGCAGGTGTCCCGCCCGCTGTGACGGGCCTGGCCGGGCGGGCCGGGACAATGCCGGGCTGATTATGCAGGGAAAGTGCCGCAGCAGGATAACCTGCCTCCGCACTGCTGCCGCCGCCACTGCAGTCTATACACTTGTTTCTTTGGCCGGTTTTGATCTGGTTCAGCTGGGCGGGCGCCGGCTACAGGCGCCACAGGCACAAGGCGCCACCGGCCACACACAAGAAGCGGTGTCGTGTCGCTCCGCTGCCCAGGCCGGCCCAGTCATCATTATGCGTAGGGGGCGCCGGGGGGCACCGCGGAGCACCGGACACTGCCGCGCAATGCACCGCCTTGCCGCGGTACTCGGGTTCGAATACTGGCAAGAAATGGTACTCCGTGCATTTTTTCATGCCCCGCACGCGGAAGCATGGACGAAATATGAAGTGCCTCACCGAAAATGGCGTACGTGTCCCTGTGGCCGGTATTTGAAGCGCCTGCACACTCACACACACACACAGGAACACTCGCACTCACCAGGACGAGGGCCTGGACCACCCCTGGACTCTGCATCTCGCCAGTCTGTCACCATCACGGCTGCATGTGTGTCCACTGCCCTTTGCCACGCCGCCGGCAGCAGACGGCACCGCGATGCGCTGGACGCGCTGGCCGCCGTCAAGTAGTAATCCCACAGAGCGTAAGCACTCGGTCACTCGCACTGCACTCGCACTGCACGTCTGGGTATCGCACACACGCGGCACTTGTATTGGGCGCCGACACTGGCCGGGGGTACGGGTGCCGACGGGAGCCAACGGGTAGGCGCGTCGTTGTGGTTCTGGCGGCGGCGCTGGAGCGACTGCGGTGCCGTGGGGCCCCGAGCTAGTCCGCGGCCGGGCTGGAGCCGCTGGAGGCGTCGGCGCTGGAGCCGGGGCTGGACAGGTGCCGAGGGCCCGGCGGCGCGTGCCGCAAGTGGCCGCCGCGGCCCGGCCAGCTGCGGGGTTCTGCCGCGCCGCCGCCGCCGGCCTCCCCCGCCCGAAGTGTGCGGCGTGGCGTGAGTATTTTGATGAGATGCGCACGGCCTTTAGCAGCGAATCCGTGGAAAATGCACGGCACGGCCGCGCGCGCGCGTGTGTGTGTGTGTGTGTGTGTGTGTGTGTGTGTGTGTGTGTGCAGCCGCGTCCTCCGGTGAAGCTCACGGGCCGCGGGTCTCTGTGAGGACGCCGTCAAGCCTGACAGGTCCCCGCCGACAGCACAGGACGTGACACGGCGCGCCGCGGCCAGGCCAGGCCGACCGGCACCGATCGGTGCAGAGGTCGGTTTTCGGGAAATAAACGCAAAGCGGCCTGAAAATTGCTACTAAACTTTTTTTTTTTTTTTTTTTTTTTTTTGCGGGTTCGGGTCGGTCTCTAATGGACTCGGAGATAGGCCGGTGGTGATTGGAGTCGGAGGCTCTCTAATGAACGCTGCGGCCTGGGCTCGGGCTGGGCCTCCCCGTGCAGCAGCTGGCTGCAGGCGCCGCGGGGCTGCGCGGGGCTGTCCGTGTCCGAGCCTGCGCCTGTCGTAGCGCTGCCCGAGGGAGTCTCTGTCCCGTCGCCGCGGGTCCCACGGGGTCCAGGGGTCCACGGCCTTGGTTCTGGTTTCGGACGGCACGTACATATGCGAGGCGCCGCGCCACACCGCGCGGGAGGAAAGGAAGGCACAGGAGGAAGGTCGGCTCAGCGTGCTCACGACCGGCAGCGGCGGCCGCAGCCCTGGCCAGAGCCGGGAAACGGATATGCGGCTGTTGGCATCCACGTGCTCAGACCTCGGACGCTGGGACAGCGGCTCTGATCAGACCCACTGGAGCCCCTGACAGCCGCCGGGTAGGCAACCGGGCGGCGCGCGTGTGCCGCGGGCCGGCCTACCCGGGTCCTGCCGGGGGCCGGGCCTCTGCCCCCGTTTGCGGCGGCCTTTGTTTGGTCGCTGGCTGCACCTGACCAGGGCGCCTCGCCTCCCGGCCACGGTTGGCCCCCTGCTGGCGCTGCTGGCCCGGAAGTGTGACGTCACCTTGCCGATAGATAAGTCCACTATCTCGCTTCCGCCGGGGGCCCGGTCCGCCCCCTCGGTCCCCTCGGCCTAATCGAGACCGTTTATTCCCATCTTCTTTGATGCAGTGAGCAAAGCGCGCCAAAGGATTTCGTCGGCGCCTCACTTTTGGCACGCTGTCGATAAACGGACGGTCCCTTCACAAATGACGTGACGCCTCGGTGGGTTTACTGCCGCGGCCGTGCCAGAGCAGTCGACACCCCGTGCTCGAGCGCCCGCTGTGTGGGCCGCGGGGGGTGTGAGTACACGTAACATGTGCACGGCAGACGCCCCGGCTGCCCCGTGTGTGGCAGAGTGCCTTTCTCGCTCTCAAGGCTCCCTCTCGCCTCTCTCTCTCGCTCCCGCACACCACGCGGCGGCTGTCCCCGGCGAAAAGTGATGATTATTCTGAAGGTTCCGTCCCGTCGTAAAGCACACGGCTAACGAGCAGAAGCTGACCCTCCCCTGAGCTCCGGTGGCTCCGCCCAGGGAGGACACTTCCTTTGCGTGCGGGGCGGCCGGCGGCGGCCAGCTTCCAGCCGCGGCCAGTGCGGCCGGCATGTGTGAATTTGTATAATTTTACTGTAATCCTCGCGCAGAGGAAAGTTGACGACGAAACCGTTCGAGCGGTCGTGCAGTACTCCGACCTTACTGCGTCTTTAAGTTTCACGTCCCCGCGTATAATTTTAACGGGTAGAGTGGTTGGTTCCACTTGAGAATCCTGGAGAGTCGTTTTATGAAGACGAGGATTATTCGTCTGTTGGGAATGTATTGATTCCCCTCTCTTGGGGTCATCCCTGGGCGGGCACCTCTAGCATGCCTCGCCTCTCTAGCATCCACTCGCAACCCCTCCTTTCCCCATTGTGGCGGTTGGCCGTCTGTGTGCTGTGCTCGCTCCATTGGGCAGCGGGGCGGGCAGCGGCTTCTGCTGCCGTTGGCGCCGCCGCTGCTGCTACCGCCGCCGCCGCCGCCGCCGCTACCGCCCGCGGATAACCATCATAACGAAAGTGAGAGTGCGGCGGCGGTGGTGTGGTTGTGGGCGGAGAGGTGACGATGCAGCTGCTGTGGTGTGGCGCGGGCAGCCTTTGTGGAGCACCTTTCGCGCGCATCCCTGTTAAAAACTGTCCGTTTCCCGACCTGTCGAACCCGCTGTAATGCGGCAGTGCTTTCGGCGGCTTTTGGTGTCGGCAGCGGCGCTGTAGCTATCCGGGCGTGTCTCTGTGAAGTGCCATGTGATGGGATTTTAGTTGGGCGCATCTGTGTGGTCATCGTGCACGACGACGGTTATGAAGAGAGGGCTCTGGAAGTGGGCGAGGAGTAAGTGGGTGCGCGGAGGCAGCAGCGGAACCGTGTGAGAAAGAGGATGAAAGGACGCACAGTATCGCACGGCGGGGCGCGTGCGGGGGGCCTGGGAACCTCGGAACACCGTCCCGTCGCGTCCGCGGCGCGGCCCTGTGTGAGACTGAGGACGGGTGTAGCCCCCGCCGCCCCCGCCGGCCCCCGCCGGCCCCCGCTGCCCCCCGCCGGCCCCCGCCGCCCCCCGCAGTGGTCATTGTCATCCTCACTCACTGGACGTGATGGCACACAAGGAACTTGACTCTTGTAATTTTATGTTTTTAAGGGTCGCGCCCCCTGCGTGTATTTTGTGTACCTGGTAACCTACTGCAGTGGGTCGGTGGCCCCTTCCGGGCGGGGCTGACTGGGCGCTGCTCGGCGCACGCCAGCCTCAGCCTGTGGGAGCTTATCCACTCGGCCAGCATCCGCACGGTGGGATTATCGTGAGCGCACGGCCCGGACTCGACACAGCCACCGCCTGTCTTGGAGGGGACCTTCAGGGGAAGAATTGTCATTGGCCGCGAAATGTGTTTAACCTACATTTGTTGACTTTGTCAGTCGAAGTGTCTCTTTTGCTGGTTTCCCCCCTGTTGGGAACACTCAGCCAAGTAGAATCTCGCGATAAACATTTCGCGTACTAGTCGGCGAACGTTAACATTTTGTGGGGCGTTGTGTCTGCATGCACTGCGTGCGCTGCATACTGCACGGCGCTACCGGGGTCGGTGGGGGTGGGAAGGGAGCCGCCCGCAGCCACCTTGCCTGCACCCGTTTGTGTGGAGGTGCGAGCGAGTGCGATGCGGTGCGGTGTGAACGCCGCGATCCGTGTTCCGTGGTCCACTTCGTTCCACGTTTCCTGAAAATGAGAGTTTGATTTTCAGCTCAGCTGCCGAGAAAACCGGTAAAAAGAATGCGTTCGTATTTGAGTCGGGCTGTGCTTGCGCCTGCGGAGCCCGAGCACTGGCGATGTCAATCTCTTTTTTTCCAGTTTCACATTATTTTACTTGCGAATTTCATAAAACGCCTCTGCCAGGCTCCGAACCGTCCCCTCCTGTCCACACGCGTGCGTGGTACATGCGGGGTACATGATGTTTGTGACATAAAGTAGATGCAGCAGCCCAAGGCGGCGCTGGCACTGGCTGGGAGGGGAGCGGGCCCAGAGGCGGCCCACGGGCCCGGACCCGCAAAAGAGGTGCCAGGAACCAAGCGTAGCGGCGCCTTGCGTAAGACGACGATGCCATGGGCGCCATGGGATGGGGCGGGGCGCTCGGCTCATGGCATTGTTGGAGGCGCCCACTACCGTGTAAGACAGGTGCGGGCTGCGAAGGGCCGCGCGGGGCTGCGTTCGGGGCGCTGCCGTCTCTCTCGCGCCGGCTGTGTGTCGTCGCGGTTTTCCGTCTCTCACTTTTCTCTTAACGAGTGAGGGAGCACCGGCCAGCTCTGTCACACGCACGCACGCACGCGCGCGCCCACCCGCGCAGACACGAGCCCCCCTGGCGGCTGGACGAGGAAGCCCCTTGGCAGCCGGGGGTAGGCTAGCCCGCCGGACACGGGTGTCGCCCGGCTGCCTACCCTGGGCTTGTCAGGGGCTCCGCACTGTGTGTTGTCATGAGCCGGACCTGGCCGGGGGCCCCCGGCAGCCCCCGGCCCCCGCCTTCCTCCGGGAACAATGTGCGGGTGTTTATGTCTTCCGGAGAGGCACTCTAGTTGTCTGGCGGCCGCGAGGATCCGCAAAGGCGATGGAGAAATGCGGATGGCGCTATCGCAACCCGTCATCTGCATAGCGCTGCCAAGGGCCGCGTTGTCTCCGATTCGGCCGGGCCGCTCGGGCCTTCCAGGGCTTTTAGGTTGCTAAAACTGTTATCGGCCGCCATCTCGAAAGTGACGGCCCGGCAGCCCCTCGTAAGCGGGCCGCCCAGATTGACATCGGCAGAGGCGTAGCTACGGGCGTAGCTCTGAGGAGTAGCTGCAGCTCCGAGGCGTAGCTCCGAGGAGTAGCTCGTAGGCATCCGTTGGAGAGGTTGGGATAGGCCCCCGGCCGTCTACACTCGCTGCCGTCTGAGGGCTAGGTCATGGGTCCGTTACCTCACGCCTTGCGTCACGTCACGTCTAGTAGGGCCCGTGACCGTCTCGCTGGCTACCCCCCCCCCCCCCCCTCCCACTTTTACACACATACACACACACGCGCGCGCGCGCGCACTCCAGGACTTTTCCGTCTGAGGTTCCAAGCTAAACTACCCCAAACCCCATATCTGTCCTGCCCTCCGCTGTGATATGAGTGATGGGCGGATGGGGCGCCGCTGTGCCGCGCTGTCATCCATCATCGGACTCGAACCCGCGTCACTGCCCGCCCCGCGGCCCGCGTCCCCCGCGGTGCCCACTTTGTTATCGAGACGACACCTCAGCACCCTTTCTTCCCTCTCCCTCGGCCAGGACAACACTGGTAGGACGTGTTGCAGGGTTGCATCATGTCGACGTGTTTTGTTAATGACGAGGATGGTGATGATGGTTATTATTATTATTATCATCATCGCCACATGCTTATGCCTTCGTCGTCCGGATGGGAAGGGGAGGGGAGGGGCGTCACGCTGGACGCTCATTCACAAAGCCGCCGCTGCTGCCGTGCGACCACCTGACCTTGCGGAGAGGGAAGGGAAGGGGCCTTTCATCTCTGTGGCTGCCGCCGGCTGGGCTGCAGCAGAAAGGTGTGTTGTTGACGAGCACAGCAGCCCGGGCCAGCCGAGCCCGGCTAGCTGCTGCTAGCTGCTGCTAGCTGTCGTCTGATGTCGTCTCGCTTGTCGACCCCGCCCCGCCGCTGCATGCAGGAGAAAAGACCGCCCCGCGTGCTGCCGGTCGGGGCAGTGACGTACGTGGTACGTGGAGGAGGGGCACTAAAATGGCACGTTGACCCCTGCTGGGATGCTCGTCCACCAATTAAGATGAGAAGTTCAAAACTGCTGCTGAAACTGTCGTTTTGTTTTGCTGTTGGCAGCGTCCTACCCGGGCACGACGGCGGCCCACCAGATGGTGGTGGCCGTGCGGCAGAAGTGCACCCCCGAGGAGGTGCTGAACGTGTTGAACGACCTGCCCAACCCCCGGCAGGACGCGGAGGGCGAGGGCGAAGGTGCCTTCAACCCCCTCAAGATCGACGTGTTCGTGCAGACGCTGCTCAATTTGGGCTCCAAGAGCTTCTCGCACTCGTTCGCTGCCATCGGCAAGTTCCATTTCGTCTTCAAGGTGAGATCACATTTTAATCGGAATGTATTTGTGGCTATTTTTCGTCTTTATTGAACTCAACTTTTAAAACTTCTGTTGTTTTTTTTTAGACGCTTGCTGAGTCAGAAGAAGCACAGATCTGCATTCTACGCAACCTGTTCTCCCTCTGGCAGCACCATCAACAAATGATCTGTGTGCTCATTGACAAGATGCTCAAGCTGCAGATCATAGAGTGCTCTGCTGTTGCTAACTGGATTTTCTCTAGAGAAATGCAGTCGGAATTCACAAAGTTTGTAGCTGTCGCAATAAATTTTATTTCTCTTTTCTTTGTTGAATTTTTGTCATTTGCTCGATTTATTCTTTCAGGTTGTACATATGGGAAGTTCTTCATTTAACCATCCGTAAGATGAACAAACATGTCGGAAGACTGCAGAGGGAACTGACTGATGCGAGAGAAAAAGTAAGGCGACATGACAGTGACAGTGAAAGTGAAGATGATCGCAAGCGCAGAAGAGAGGAACATGATGAGAAAGACAAACCATCAGAGGAAGTGGTGGAGCGCATGGAAGAAAAGCTGGAGGCTGCTCAGGCTGACCAGAAAAATCTTTTCCTCATCATATTCCAGGTATGATCTCTCTTCATCAATGACTCATGGGGCAACATTCCACTGTGGTGTGAAGGGAGGAGATTCACAGTAAATTTCTTTTGCTTGCAGAGATTTATCATGATTTTGTCTGAACACCTTGTAAGGTGTGATACAGACAACAAAGACTACAACACCTTTTGGTACAAGTGGACTATTGGTCGCCTACAGCAAGTCTTCCTTACTGTAAGTATTTTATTTACAGCTTCTGGATCTCTATATAATATTCTTTCTTTCTTATAAATTAAACTTTGTTTTGCAGCATCATGAACAAGTTCAGAAGTACAGTTCAACACTTGAAACCCTGCTCTTCACCCAAGACTTGGATCCACACATCATGGACGTTTTCCATCAGTTCACATCCCTTCGATCATAGTCATGCTGCCTTCCTCGCCTAGCTTGTGATGCATTACTGTGTGTCCGTTGGAGTGTAATTTTGTTGTGAATATATTCAGACGAAATTCGGTATGAATTCATATTTTTAGAAAATTGTTACGGCCAATATGCTATTGACAGCATTTTGCGTGAAAGAAAGTTAGAATGAATGTACATCTGAATGAGCTTGTGTGCGTATGTTTGGTTTCTGTAAATATTTAGTTTACAATATATCCTTATTTTGACTGAAATGTTTTGCATAGCAACTTGGTTTCATTGTTTTCATTTTTTGTGAACACAATAAAATTGTATTAAACATCAGGATTTACTTTAATTCACGGTCCTGACAAATGCACCTTACCATTTTCCTTGGCTGCCACAATATTGTCACGTGGCATGCATTTTCATTTCAAATTTTGTAGTTCCACATTTTCACAGTTAAAACAAACCAAAATTTTGGTTGTTATTTAGACTTTAGGTACTTAGTGGAGCATTACCAGTTTACAACATTACAAGTTTCCTATTTTGTTCATAAAGTTTATGTTACAAATGCTTTAGTTTCTTTTGGTTTGTAATTTGATAAAAGGGACTTGTGTGCAACTTAAATAAAATGTCAAAGTAACAGGCGTTTTATTAAAACTGTACATTAAAATCACAAGTTGGTGCTGATAAATGGTTGAAACATTGAGAAAATCTACTTATCACATAAGATCAGTCTTGAAGAACAATGCTATTTTAAAAGTGGAGTTGTTCAGTTGGGAGTTCTGACCTAGTTGTTGTGTTTTTTGATGATGGTGAGCAAATCCTCAACATCCTGTTTAGAACCCAAGAATATTGGTGTGCGCTGGTGAATTTGTTCAGGCTGAATGTCTAATATGGGTTTGCTGCCATTTGATGATAAACCTCCAGCTTGCTCCATCAGATAGGACATGGGAATAGCCTCATACATTAGGCGGAGCTGCAGGGGAGAAATTATTTTTTTAGACAAACAATTTAACATTAATTTTTTTTCTTTTTTCTGATTTTAAAAATTTATTTACCTTGCCCTTAGGTGCATCTTTAGTGGCAGGGTACATGAAGATGCCTCCGTACTTAAGTGTACGGTGAACGTCAGCAACCATGGATCCAACATAACGAGCACCATACGGTTTGCCATACTGTTAACGAAATAAAAAACAATAACTTATTTGGTTTTGTGGTAGGAAGGGTAAAAGTTCAGAAAGAGAAACACTTACCGAGGGGTCCTTTTTCTGCAATACATACTCCTTGATGGCCTCATCCCACAGGTACATATATCCTTCATTAATGCTGAAGATTTTGCCCTTTGCAGGAACCCTCATGTTCTTTTCAGTCAAAACAAACTCTCCGATAGCCTGAAATCAGCATTAATAATACATAAATGAGTGGGGAGTAACTAACATTTTGCTGCAAAACATTCATATAGGTGGTCACTGGATAAGAATGACTTACGGGGTCCAACATGAAGCCGTTGACTCCCTGGCCGATGGAGATGACCATCATGGTGGCGCTGCCGTACAGGCAGTAGCCGGCAGCCACCACCTCCCTGCCCGGCCTCAGCACGTCCTTGACACTGGCCGGAGTGTTGCTGTCGGGCTTCCTGTAGATGGCGAAGATGGACCCGATGGATGCGAGACAGTCGATGTTGGAGGAGCCATCCAAAGGATCAAAGCAGACCATGTACTTGCCTTGCTTCTCGTTCTCGACCTGCAAACCAGTCACATTTTTGCAATTGAAAAAATTATTCAAAATGACAGGATCATTTAAAAAGTATCGTTTCTTAAAATTCATATATTCAGACACCATGCATATGCGAACACAACCCCTTAAACAAAAACCAAGCATCAGAGACTCACCACGATAGCCTGCTCGTCCTCCTCGCTGACCAGGATGCAGGTGGTGAAGGACGACTTGAGCATGTTGACGAACAGCTCGTTGGACAGGACGTCCAGCTTCTTGACCTCCTCGCCCTGGACGTTGGTGGAGCCGGCGATGCCATACCTGGCGGAGAGAAGCACAGCTCAGATGACCGAGATGATTTCACATTTCACTTTCAGGAACGAGTCCTCTCCCTCTCGAGGGGGGAGTGGGAGGGGCTCGTCGGAAGGGCAATAGAGGGGAAGTGGAGTAGCGATTGTCATCGTCCTTCCCTGGCAAAGCCGCGGGGGCCGCGAAGCACACTCGTCGTGCAAACGACATGGCCTGGCCTGGCCTGCCTGGCCTGTCCCACTCACTTTCACTACCACGACTACCGCTCGCTGCCGCTCCAGCACCAGCGCAGCACCCACCCTCACTACGCCACGCCCTGCCGGACCCCACCGGACCCCACCGGACCTCGGACCTGCACCAGGTGCGTTCGCCCATTGGCCATCGGAAGAAAGTGTATGCCATAGAGTGACACTGCAGCTACCTGAGGCCGGGGCCGAGCACAGCCAGCAGCGCCGCTCGCGTAACTGCAATCGCAGTGTGTGCGGCCAGCAGCACGACTGCGCCAGCATGCCGCACTTCTTTGGCAAATTGGGTTTAAAAAGAACCGGATTCGAGGGGAACTAACTTAGATTTGTGTGTGCACCCTATGAGTTTCGATTAAATTCGTTGAAGTTCTCGTGTTTTTTTTTTATTTTTTATGAAAATTTTCGATGTGAAATGAATTTTGTATCCGAGACGTGGGACTTCCACGCTTTTATCGCCGTGCGCTCGTTTGTTGCGGGTCCTCCCAATCCGAACCATACTAGGTGCCGGGCAACCCGGGCACAGTGCCGGCTGGTGCCGATGGTGCCGCTGGTGCCGCCAAGGTCAAGTCAATCCCGCGCGGCACGGTGACCCGGAGGGGGCGGAACAAACACAAGTGACGGAATCTCCCCCCCCCCCCCCCCCAACCTCCCGCCACGTCACACCCGATATCCTTATCACGGAGACCAGGCAATCGGTCAGAAAAACCCTAGCTGCAGCAGCTGAAGATGAAGCCGGCCGGGACCTAGGGGGGCCTGCGGTATGGTGTCGCCCAGCGCCCAGGATCTCCGTGTTTATCCTTCGAAAGAGATTCCGATAGCGTGACGCTAGCGCCACCTGTTGACACGGGAGGGGAAGTCCGCAACCGTGCTGCAGTGACAAGCCCACACACCGGCCGGGAGGGCGCGCCACCGGAGCCAGCAGCAGCTAGCCGCGTGCGTGGCCTGCGCCCGCGGCCCTGCCCGCTGCCCCTGCCGCCCCTGACTGCGGGGAAGACAAACTTCTCCGCACGGAGCGCGCCAAAGTGTGCGGCTAATGCAGAAGCCGGCTAACTTTGAGGCCGCAGCCGTCCCCAGACATGACATACAGGCGGGGCCCGGCCCGCACTGCTCGACTATAGACAGCCGTTACGCCCCACGATAAGCGCGGGCTCTGAGAAGCATCGCCGCTGCCACCCACTGCCCGGCACGGCACGGCACGGCGCCTTGTTTTATCTCCACGATAGCGGACTCTCACCCTTGTTTGTCTCATTTGCGGGGTTCTTCTGTGGCGGGGTTTGTTATTTTGACTCCCGATTCATTCGGCCGGCTCGGCAGGTGCAAGTGACTGGCGTAGCCACGCCACACGCCAGCCGCTGCAGATGACGCAGCTGTCCTGACTGTCAGCTGGCGAGGGAACTCGCCAAATGACGAACCACTTTGTATGGATTAAAGGTTGGCGATTCAAATGAGACGCACGGCACGGCCACGCCAAACCGCAGTGACGGTCACTGGTGGTGCCCCCCTCGACACACGTGTCCCCCAGCTCGGACGCGTATTATCATTCAGTAATGTACCGAAACAAACAAATTAAATCGAGCTCTCAACTTACAAGTTGGCGATGCCGGCCTTGCGGACCGCCGAGCTGATGGCCTTGACGGCGGTCTGGATCGAGTTGAGCAGCTGCGTGAGCTCGCCCGTCGCCGATGGCACCTTCTTCTGCTCGGCCAGGACGAACCTGGTCAGCGTCATGCAGTCCGAGTCCATCACCTGCTGGTTGCTCATGGCGGCAGAGGTTCGGGGAGACCTTGCTAACAACTTCCTGAACAACGTGAAGTACACGGCGGCGTACGCGGCGGCTGCGGGCTCGGCCGATGCAGTGACGATCGGCTTGACTCGGCTCTCGGCTGTTCGACTGCAGGCAGCGGTGGCAGAGGCAGCAGGGCAGCCGGCAGACTGTTGTTCGTCGGGCCGGTGACGGGTATGTGTACCGGGCTGGGCTGGGTCTGTGTGTGTGTACGCGCGCGCGCCCGGGTCGTTGGTTGTGAAGCCGACCGGCCGGCGGGGGCTTGGTGGCCGGGGGGCGGGGGCCGCGGGCCGGGGATGTGAGGGGGAAGGGGCGATGGTGGGCGGGCGGGGACGAAGGCGGGGGCGGGGCACGGGGTGTGAAGAAACCGCCGCCCTTCCTACTTAGTTATAAAAATAGGAAATGGCAGAGCGGAAGATACGCAGAGCATCAGTGGGATTATTTGCATGTACCTGGGACACTGCTCGCTGCTCGTGTCCCAGCAACAGCGTGGGTATAAAATTATTTCTGTATGTTTTTGAGTATCAGAAGTTTGAAGGCAGATTTCATGCTTGTCTTGCCGTGGCAAGGGGGAGTCTGGGGGAAGTCGCCAAAGACTCTGAGGTGCAACATGGCCAGACGTACACCACCAAGCAGGAGATAAAATCGTGTCTGGTCTGGTTTTCAAAGTTCCTCGCACCCATTCCGTCGTCTTTTCCCATATTTGTTGACATTGACGGGCGACGAAGTCAAAGAGCACTGCGTCGAAAGCGATAATTGCCGTGTATTTTGTCGCAGTTATCGAAAATAAAGATTGTTTGCCGGTAAGCTGTCCCGTTCTCGTCCAGGGTCCGTGTTGTGGTCCATTGGTCCGTCCTCAAAAAAAAATCTGAGCAGGGCATTCGTTGAAACTCATCAAAAGCTGAAATGCTAAAATTTTGGGATAATTATAGCAAATATGGAGGGTGGTTATTAAATGCCATCACTGAGCCCGTGAACGTTAGTGACTTTTTTCAAATTTATTTTCATGTCGACCCTTACCGAAGAAATTCTGAACCGTGGTATGTGTTTAACTAGCTGCAAACTATGCAAGTGGAGAAGGAGCGCCCGAAACATAGGCCACCCATCCAGCTCGCCAGCTAGTTCGGCTACATGCCGCTAGAGGCACTTCGATCATGACAACCCGGCTCACAGCTGATGATTTGGGTAAGCACACGTGAAAACTTTAAATCTCACCGAGCTTGGCTACGTCTTGAGGTAGCCTATTTTAGACAGTCTGAAAGCACTTCATCATCTTGTGCTTAAGTGTCATTTCTATTGCTGTACTGAGTTTTTCTGAAAGAACTTGGTTTTGCATGTAAGCAACGTTTATGATTGGGTTATGTTTTCTATAGTCTCTCTCCCAACATGTGTCAAAATTGTGCTGCCTGGTTAATTTCAGTCATGTTTTGTTGAACTATTCATGTTCTAATTTTTCGTTTTATCAGTATTTTCCCATTATGTATGTTACCGATTTGTTATGTTTGTACACAGGCATTCATCTTCAGCATTGTTGCATCAAAATGAGTAATCAAATTTGTGAAGAGCAATCTCCTCAGAAAATGGAGCGACCAAAAAAGAAATTACCCCAGAAGAAGTACTATCGACAGAGAGCGCATTCAAACCCTATAGCTGATCACTGTTTTGACTAGTAAGTGTACCCTCTTTCAAATTGTCTGCTACATGGCTAATTTGTCTAGTTTTTCATTTATTCATTCATTCATTTATTCATTACTACAGCCCTGTTGATCCCAACGAAATGGACTGGTCAGACCTGTACCCAGCATATTTTCAGAAAAAAACTTCTGATGAAAATAACTTACTGTCAACTAAAAGAGTTGAATTTGCTGATATTGGTTGTGGTTATGGTGGTTTGTTAGGTATGCTGGATTATATCTGCCTCTTCACTTCTCTAAGATCTTAACTTCTCTTCATTTGCGGCGCTTCTCAACTTTCAGTTACATTATCAACAATGTTTCCTGATTCACTGATGGTAGGCATGGAAATCAGAGTCAAAGTCTCTGATTATGTCATGGATCGAATTGCTGCCTTACGAACTCAACACACAGGACAGTATCAGAATATTGCCTGCCTACGAACTAATGCTATGAAGTATTTGCCGAACTATTTTCACAAAGGTCAGGTATGTACGGGTACAGGTAAATTTTTATTCAGGAAGAATCTGTGTGTGTAACAGATCTTACAAGCTGCTTATTTTGCTTGCTCCTCAGCTGAAGAAGATGTTTTTCCTGTACCCTGACCCTCATTTCAAAAAAGCCAAACACAAGTGGAGGATTATTAACAAAACTTTACTTGCTGAGTATGCTTATGTTTTGGCAGAAAATGTGAGTTGAAACCTATGATTTCATTACATCTTTATGAAATTAAAATACTGTTTATCTTATATATTTATCGAATTGCAGGCCATTGTGTACACTGTTACTGATGTTGAAGATTTGCATTTATGGATGAAATCTCACTTTGAAGAGCACCCCTTGTTCACACCAATTACTGAAGAAGAAAAAGTGTGTTGTGTTTTTGATTTTCTTTGTTTGGTTTGTTTTTGCCTGTATTTGACATAGTATCTATATCTGGAACTCATTATTTTATTTGCAGGAATCCGATCCCGTTATTGAAAAACTCTTCTCCAGTACTGAGGAGGGTCAAAAAGTTGATCGTAACAGTGGCTCTAAATTCCTTGCTGTTTTCAGAAGAGTAGGAGATCCATTCAAAGAAGAAAGTGACTCATAACAAAACTGTTATTTGTTATAAATTAAATTTATGTATATTTTTGAAGCTTCTTGTCATCCTTTTAAAATGGGTACTAATATGAATAGTATATCACAATTTTCACCTGGGTTTTAATTGCATGCTGCAGCTGAAATTCACTGCGAACGAGGTGCAGATTTGAATATCCTCGAAAATCCCGCCCGCTTTATAAGGCTGGCCACATCAACAATTCCAACATCCCTACAGCAACCACCGCAGGGGTGAACTAAATATTATTGACACTATTATTGAACAATGGGACACAATCCGCAAAAAATACAACTACAACTTGGATCTTAACGAGGAAGGCTGTTCAGAAGATTTTGAAAACATTTTGTGAAACAAAGTTTTGGCGGGGGAGTGCTGGTATTCCATATCGTTATTTACACTCAGCGCACTCAGGTCGGAGCATGTCAGAGTCGTCTGCTAGAAGATTCAAGCAGACAGTGCTGCACTTTGCATCTCGCAAAGAGGGGCGTTTCGATCGTTAACATGGATTGTATGGAATTGTGTTTAGATTCGTGAGTTAATTTGTTCCAATTATCTACTTTTTGTATTAAATATATTTGTGTTTTTCAGTAGAATTGCATTTTCTGGTTATATCGCTGCTTCTGGCCATTCATACATCTTATAAGCTGAAGAGCTTAACCTCAACCAACCGGTCGTGCCCTTCGTAGTCCTTCATTCAACTTTCATTGCATGCTAAGGGGTAGAAGCTTACATGACATGCCTTAAATAAACGCTGTAATACATTTTGACACTCACCTGAACACATCAGAAGTTTCATTTATTATGTAGTGCTGTGTGTAAAGGAGGTAGCATTCTCTAATACATGTCTACCAGTGTTGACACATATTTTTTGAAGTTCCATCATGCCTTTGGTTTTCATCCCCAACACACAAAAATAGTATGGCTGTCTCCTAATTTATCAGAAGTTCTATTTTAGCAACATAGCTAATACAGACAAGCAGATTTAGCTGTGCTTAGGTATTTTGTATTACATATTGTATCAAAAATGTACCTATGAATTGACACTTATTTTGTAAGAAAGGTAGCACCTAAATTGTGGCTCTTGATTTAAATAAATTTAAACAATCCTTTGACATCACATCCCAGAAACATTTTAAAAATAACATCAGATAGGAAAATGAACACATTTCTAAGGTAGGGAACAGAACAGGGAGATAGAATTAGAAATATATAAGAAACTGTGCTATTTATGAAGACTTATTCACAATCTCTTTCAGAACCTTTTCTTTCTGCTTTCCAATCAGGCAATGGGCTACTTTGCTGTGCAGAACAAGCAGAGACATCACGCTATTGTAGACAGCGCAGGCTTTACATGTTTTTGTAGATTTGGGCAGCTGCTTTCAGTGTAGCACTCTGTACATAAAATACAAACAAGCTTACTCTAGGTTTCGCTGATCAGTTTTTATGATGTGTTGCATATGTGGTTGTTTTTAGTGGTGGGAGGTCAAGTGGGCCAAGTCAGAGGCTGAGGATGGTTCTCACATTTTCGGTTCAAGATTCTCCGTTGGCACCCCCACCCTTTTTCGAGATGGCGAGACTAGGTTGACTATTTGCCTCTCCTCTGCCCTGACGAGGCTGGCGAGGCGACACAGATGATCAGATACGTGGCTTTGGGGGAGGGTGAGGAGACGAGTCTGAGCCGCGTTGGCCGCGTTCCAAAGGGCCGCCACCGCACCTGCAGTGCGAGGCGGAGCGTGACGCGCGGCCCCGTGCCCCCCGCGGCCCCCCGGGGCCCCGTCACGGCTCGTGACGAAGCTTCGTGACGTGGCGGTGCACGCGCGTTTGCAACCCCCGCGCCAGAGGCTGGCATTGGCACGGGGAGGGGCGGGTCACACGACGGTCACACGTCTCTTCCCAAGACGGAGGTTCGGGTCGGGGGCCGAGGCGGGTCTCACGGGCGCCAATCTCGCTGCCCAATAAGGCGGAGGCGGGCGCGGGGGGGGGGGGGGGGGGGGGGCAGCATGCGGCCGGGCCGTGACAGGCTCGTATACGTGTCAAAGTCAGTGGCAGCCGGGGCGGTGGGGTGATTGTTCTAACGCCCTGCCGACCCCTCCCTCCAACCCCCTCCCTCTTTTCACCGGGCCCAATCCAAGCTCGCTTTTCACCCTGCTCTCTTCTTTTTTCAAGCTGAAATCCCGTTTCAATGACTTTTTTTTTGGCCAAATCCCTCTGCCGAGTGGTCTGTGTGCACGTGTGCAGTGCACGGCGACCCGGGCGGGCGGTGACATCTCTTTCGAGCCCCCCCCCCCCCCCCCCCGCCGGCCTAAAGGGGTTGTGGAGAGGGGGGGGGGGCCTTGTTAGTGCTGCGGGGGGTTCCTCCATTATTTTCCAGCGGGAGGAATTAATGGTCCAGGATGGCGTGATTGCACACACCAGCAGCGGGCCGGGGCGGGCCGGCGGCGGCGGCCGGCAGCGCAGGGCTCCGCCATGGCTCCGCTAGCTCCGCCGGAGCAGCTCCAAGCACGGTAGGAGGCTCGGCAGGAGGCTCGGCAGGAGGACCGCGCCGCGCATTCGCTGGAGAGCACAAAAGTGGAGCGTGGTCTCCGTGGTGGTTCCGCGTGAGTTGGGTGCCTCTCCAGCGGCTCCATCGGGCTCCAGGCTGTTATCGCAAATGAGATTCCGGTCACACAGGAGCCTCCAGGAGCTGCCAGCCTCCGCCAGCCCCCGCTACGCACACGTACGCCGGAGTCCGTCCCGCACTATAGTCCCTGCCGGCCCTGCCAGCCTCTCCCCGATTAAGTAGACACACCTTGGCGGCGATGATAGGGCAAGGACAGCTTCCATAAGGCCGGAATACGCGACTTCTTTCCTTCCCGTTCCTCATTACTGCCTTTTCCTCTCATTCCCCGCTCGACGCACGGAACTACAATTACTTTCTCGTCAAGTAAATGAAAGGGCCTGCTCGAGACAATATGAGGGGGTGGCGAATGAACGGGGGAGGGAGGGGGAGGGAAGGCGATCCCGGCGACAAAGGGAGTGGGGGAGGCAGCCCTGATGGGAGGGGTGGGAGCCTCCCGAGTGGAAAATTGGGCACGAATAAACACTTGGTAAACTGTGACGTGACGGCACGCGGCCCCAGCCCGCCAACGGTCCACGGTGGATCGATCTGCAGCCGGTGTTTATTTTTTCAACTTGCCCTTCTCTCTCCTCGCGCTCCCTGGCGCTTCCTTCCCCGCCTGCCCCCGCCAGCTCCCTCCCCTCCCCTCCCTCCTCCTCCATCACCGCACCGCCGGCACACCGCCTCGTATTTCTCCTTCTCCACGGGGATACACATTTGATTGCCCATACTGACCCCTACAGTCGTTATGTGGGTCAACTGAGCAGCGAACCTCCCGTGGACTGGACCGGGCCCTCTCGTGGAGCTGCCCGTAGCTGTGGGCCAGGCCCTTGGGCATTATTTGTCCCTCTTTTATTTATAGGGTCGGGCTGCCTGCCCCTCCCTTTTACCCCAGCTCCCTATTCCCCTGACCTGGCCTGGAACATTGGTTCACTCCCCCCTCCCAATCTGAACGCCTGTCAGTGGTGCTTCGGACCGCAGCGTAACGGAGGGGCGGGGCGGCCGGCGGCCGGTGCAGGTAGCTAATCCGCAGACTTCCGATTGATAGATCTCCCGGTGAATTGCGCCCCCTTTCCCCCGCCTGGCTTTTGTGCGGTGATGGGTGTTTGCGGACAAGTAGGGAGGGTGACCGTGACGTCAGAGAGTATTAAACTGACATGAATTATCCGTGGGCTCCGAAGCCCCCCCCCCCCTTCCTCTCCGCATACCTTCACGTGTATTTACTGCCGAAACCGCAGCTCGGGGCGCCTGTCCTCTCCTGTCCTTTGTCGCCAGGTAGTTTTTGATGGGCTCTGATCGGCTTATTTCGCACCACTCGGTCGCAGACTCGGTCACAGACTCGGTCACAGACTCGGTCGCAGACACCGTCCCCTGAGCCTCCGCCTAGGCCCGCCTAGGCCTTCGCACACCCCGGCCTGCTCTGCCTGCACCCCGCAAACCTTTCTCCCCCCTTGAAAGAGGAGAAGTGGTCGTCTGTTTGACCTTCGCGGTGGACACTTTGTGGGCGTTAGAGAGATAAGTATATCGCTCAGCGGCTTACTACCCGGTTTACCCGCCTCTGTGCCGGGCTGGGTCGGCAGGGCCGGACAGGGCCGGCGGCGAGTTCGCGCCCTTTCGGGATCAATACCGATCGGATTGGCGACGATGTAGCGGCGTGTCGTGTCCAGGCCGGGCTCTGCGGTCGGTCAGGCCTGAGGGCGGTGGCGGCCGGCGGGCGCCAAGCGGGCGCTGGGGAGGCCACTGGAGGCCTCTGGGCCCGGAGAGGAATCCAGGACTGGAACTTTGAGTGAGTCGCACCTAAAAGGCCCAATTACGGCAGCGGCCTCGAAGCGTCGGTTCCTGAAGGGGCCGCGCTTAAACTGCGCCCGCACGCTCGCCTCTCAACAACTTCCCTTGCGCTCGGGTGTGTTTCTCGCTCGTCATTTTCCCTGGGGGAACAAATGGTGTTCTGCTCTGCACGAGGAGAGGTGAAAAACAAACACACAAAAAAAGCAATGCTCTGAAGAAGATACACATTGAAGTGTACTTTTTAGGTGTGCTTTTGACGAGCCGCTTCTTTAAAAAAAGAAATTAAAGGAAGAAAACATCATATCTCTTTGGGAGTTTTGTTGGCGGTCCCCTCCGCCGCCCTTAGAGTGCGGTTGCAGGGGGGTGGCGCGGCGCGGCGTACAGGCAGGCCCCCGTCAGGCCGGGCGGAGCATCCATCTCCGTTCCGACTGCTGGCTCCGGAGGTGGGGAACGGAGCCCCCTCCGGCCCACCCCCGGCCCGCCCCCGGCCCGCCCCCGGACCGTCGCTTTGCGGGTCTGCGGGACGCGGCCCATATTCTCAAACTGGTCATGTCCTGAGGATGTCAGCCGGCAATCGCGGCCCGGAATCTATGCAGGAGCTCTATAAAGGGGACAGCTGTCCATTTTTCTGCGGGTTTGAGGAATTCGGCGTGTCCTCTTGTCATATTGCGGCCCAGGCAGGCGGCCCCTCGGTCGTAGCGCCCGGAGGGTAGGCAAGCCCGTCGAGCTCGGGAGCGCTGCGGGCCTGCCTACCTGTCGGGCGCTCTCCGGGCCGCCGCCGCCGCCGCCGGCTCCCGAGAACTCAGAACTGCTCAGAACTCCGCGGGGGAGGAGGGGGGGAGCTGGCCGGGGGGGGGGGGGGGAGGTTCGTTTCCTGCGAGGTCACGATGATTCCGACCGCTATCGGGAGGAATGCCAACGACAGACTCCTCGCCGGCCGGGCGCGTTTTGTGCGCAGGGGCCGCTGCGTTATGAAAAATTCCTGCGGACGCCCGGCACGGCCGGGTACACATTGACCCAGCCGGGCCTCCCGGTCCCTCGTCTCATCCACTGCAATACCTCTCATCAATAAGTCGAGGTGCAAAGTTTCAAGCGGTATTATAGGAGGATCGAAACTGGAGCCAAACACGGCCAGACAGTCGTGGCACGATGTGGGCATGGCACGCGCACCGCACGCGCACCGCACGCGCACCGCACGCGCACGGCACGCCGCGTGCATATCAAAGGCTGTAAAGGGTTTCGTTATCCTCCCCATTCACACCCGCATACAGCCTGTTTGCGCGCAGAATCCGTATTCTGTCCGATATCCGCTTCACGCCGTTTCCCCGCACGATAACGATATTCCGCGCCGCCGCGTTCCCGGCGCGCCGGGCCGGAACCGGCCGGAACACCCGGAACACCCAGGAGGGGTGGAATGCTCGCTTTTCTTTTAAAAGTTCTGGGCGCTCGCCGATGGAAGGTTTCTTCGTTCCTCCGTCTTCATCTCGCCGCCGACATGCCGAAGGGATTACCGAGCGCCGCTGAAGGGGCCGAGAACTTCCTTACGCCGCCGCAGAGCCACCAGGCAGCTGCAAAGGGAAAAGAAAATGTGCGAGGGATATGTCTATGCGGCTGCGTCTCCTTTGTAAGACACAAACGTTCTGCCGCAGCGCTGTTTCAATGACAAAAGTATCCCGCCCGGGGGAGGGGAGGGGGGGGGGGGCTCTATCGTCGTTTTGTTCTGTTTCTTGTTGATCCGATCCCACAGAAACACAATCAGTATTCGGCCCGAGCCACCCGAGGCGGCGACTTGGTTCGGCTAGAAAGGTAAACGGTAGCGGGCAGCCGGAGTCCTATGAGGGGGAGAGAGACAGACGATGGCGCCTGCCCTGGGTCCGCGGGGGTCCGCCGGGTCCACGTAGCCTCGGTCTGTCGTTTGTCCTGGTGACGTCACATCATCGAATTCACACCGGCAATCTCTCTCGGGCCGCAGGGGTGCCCAGCGCCAGCGCCCGCCTGCACCGATCCGAAATCGCTTCACTTCTGTCCGGCACCGCTACATAGTTCTACGCCGGATTCTTTTTCCCCGCAGTAGTAAGAGAAATCAGTTCTCGTCTATCTTCTGCAGCTCTCCTCACGCCGTTGCCGCGCGGACGTCAGAGCCGGGCAAGAGCCGGGCAGAGCGGAGGGAAAGAAAAGAGGGCGGGGTGTCTTTCGATTCGCTATTGTGAAACACTCCTTTACCTCGAGTGTCGCTCCATCCGCCCTTCTCTTGTGGCGGGGAGTGGAAGAGGCGCAGAGGGCCCCCGCAGCCCCCGGGGGGGGGGGGGGGGGGGGAGGCCCCGGGGGCTGTGACCTCTCTCCACCGCAGCCGCACCTTTTGTGTCGCCCGCCAATCTCTACATTTCTTCCGTCTCACACGTTCCTCACCGGCCGGCCGGCCATGGTTTGGGATGGAATGGGATGGGATGGAGTGTTCTCTGGCTGTTCTCGCGCCTCTCCCGCCTCACGCGTGACTCCGCCTCGCTGGCCCTGCTGGCCCTGCTGGCCCGCATTGGCATATTTGCCGCGGCTGCCCGCACCTCCAGTGCCGCCTCTGGCCGCCGCCCTTTTTCATCCTTTCCCATGGAAAAGGGCGCTCTTTTGCATGACATGCAGTGCCATAAGACGTTACGACGTCCCGCCGCTCCGCGCGCCGGATGGGATGTGTTTTTCGTTTGTTATTCAAAGCGATGCGGTCCCTGCTCCCCGCCCCCACCCCCTCCCCCTTCCTCCGAGATGGAAGGTGAAGTACCCAGCTCCGACCCAGCCCGCAGCGCGCAGCAGCGAGGGGCTCGTGGCTCGTGCTCGTCCCCGACGGGGTCTGTCTCCAGCCCAGAATGGCACCACCCTGTATGGGGTGCGAATAATGGATGCACAGTGAGTACCTTGGCGTGAGAGAGAGAGAGAGAGAGAGAGAGAGAGAGAGAGAGAGAGAGAGAGAGAGAGAGAGAGAGAGAGAGAGAGAGAGAGGGGGGGGGGGGGAGAGATAAGAGAGTTTACCTGCCAACGCTACCCCCTGCCACCCCTGCTGCACGCAGCCGTACGTGAGCTCTTAACATCAACGTGGCCGGAACGCTCTGGAGTTAATAAAATAATAGGAGTTGGGGGAGAGTCTCTGGAACCAGGGCCGCGAGTCTTTTTTTTTTGGGGGGGAGGGGGGGGGGTTAAGGTAAAGGATGGAAGGAGGGGGTGCAACTAGAATTTCTCCTCGACGAGGAGAAAAGAGTTGGTAATGCGGGAGGGTGGGGAAGACAGAAGCATTTAGGAGGAAGGAGCTTATTGGATTTTTTTTTCAGACCATCTGATTACCACGAGATTACATAGTGCTTTCTTCCTTTTCTTAAAGTCAGGATTACTTTTTTTCTCTTGCTCTTTCTGAAGGCTCTCTCAAGCCCGTGCCGTTTTGCTCACTTTCTCTTCTCTTCCACGCCGAGGACGGAGAATAGTTTTGTCGCCAGATCAAATCGTTGGACGCGGGTTCACGAATTGTATTTCTTCCATTTGCTGGAACGTTATAGGGTTTGTCGCGGCGGACAAGTTCGCCGTGTTTGGCCTTACATCCGAGGATCGACACCGAAACTGGGGGAGAGAAAGTGGAAACAGAGAGAGACAGAGAATGCACGGGAAGCAGTGAAGGGTGTCAATACCTTGCACCTCCTCCGGCTCAGAGCCGAGCGGTGGGGCCCCGGCGAGGCCGTGTGGAACCGTGAGCCGGGCGCGAGCCGTGTTTGCTCTGAGACAGCGCCCCTCTGACTTGTAAAGTTTGGGATTACACCCATACCTCTTTCATCAAAGTTAACGCGCTTTTCCGCGTCGTCCGACTTTCTTTCCGCCTTGCTTCCTCGAGTGGCTGCCGGGGCTGCCGCGAGGCTGACGAGTCGCGGGCGCACCCCTCAGCGGGGCCTGTGGCTGCCTGTGGCTGCCTGTGGCTGCCTGTGGCGTGGCTCCGGCAGACATACACTGCCAATTAACGCTCCATGTTCCCTCCCCCCTCCTTCTCCTTCCACTTCCGGCTCTGCCCCCGTCCCGTCTCCCTATCCGAATGAAGTTATTAGCGGCGGCGCTGCAGCCTCTGATTGCCTCGCTAATGTATAAGATATGCTGCGGGGGGAGGGCGGGGCGGGGCGGGGCGGGGCGGGGCGGGGCGGGGCGGGGCGCGGCGCGCTGCCGCTGCCGCCGGACCAGCGACTCCTCTGCTGCTATCAACGCTCTCTGTCCGGGAAGCAGGGGAACAGAGCTGACGGAAGTTTCTAAAAGTTTTGCGGCATCCTCGTTCTAAAGCCATGTTTAATTGGTCAGCTGGTTATTTAGCCTGTAAATAGAATCGGCATGCTTCCACACCAGCTGGTGGGGCGGGGCGGTCGGCCTTTGTGTGCCGTTCGCAGCGTGCGTGACATCATTACAGCCCCCTAATCAGCGGCCTCTAATCACTTCAGAATGTGATGCCAGCGACCGAACCGCGGCCACCCCGTGTACCGCCCCGTGTACCTCATGCGCGGATGGGGTGCAAACGAGAGGAGATGAGAGAGATAAGGAAAGGTGTGGCTGGTCCACATTTTATTCCTTCTCTGCTGTCGCGACGTGTTCTGCTTATCAGCTGCGACCACGGCGAGAGAGCGGGAGGGGGTGGGGTTTATGACGGAGTCGAGGAGGCCGAGATGGAGAATGCCGAGGGGGAGGAAGAGGGCCGGAGGACGCCGGAGGACCGAGTCCGTCCTCATGGAAATGTGCTGGAAGACGAGCGGGGCTGTCGGTCCGCTGTCCACGTGCTCAGCTATGCACGCCTGCCATGCCTACCATGGGGGCTGCCTGACTGACTACCCTCCCCTCCCTCTCACCTTTCCTCCCCACTGGCTTGTGAGAGAGACAAAAGACCGCCTGCCGTGCCGTTGCCGCGCCCGGCTTTCGCGTCACCAAGCGCAACACACATTCAATTATTTCCCGTCTCTCTTCCACCCGCTTCGTGTCTCTCTCTTTCTCTCTCTGCCTCCCACACAGCAACCCGCTCTGGGCTGACTCGATTCCAGCTGTCCCTGCGAGTTTCCCTGCGCGCGCGCGCACACACACACACACACACATCACCTCGCGGCCTACGACATGATTACCCAGATTGTCTTCGAACGTTATAAAAGCGTCACACTCGTGTGTGAACCCATGTCTGTCCATAGCATGCCGCTGTGACAGTGCTGCCCCCACTCGGTGTGTGACGGGCGGGGCTGTGCGGGGCCGGGCTAGGCTCCCGGCCGGCAGCGGCAGCGGCAGCGGGCCGAGCTTTAGTTCTGCGGGGGACGGGCACGGCGCAACATCACAGCGGACCGGTCCGGGGCTTGGCTCGGCGCGGCGCGGCGCGGCTCGTGGCTCTGACACCTCGTTGTCAGTCGCGGTCTCGGGCCCTCGGCAACCCTCGGTCTGGTCGCGCCTCCGCTGGCCTCCGCACTCCACACACGGATTACTGGCGCGAGGACCCCTCCTCCCGCCGCCCCTGCCGCTGCTCTGACACCTCCACCCAGGAGGACGCGAAGACCGTAAGCATGGTGACAAGGGCAAACCCAAGTGCCTCCTTTGTGTCCTCCAGAGGGCATGTAAAGCCGAGGCGAACGGCGAGGCCCGCCGCGGTGTCGTTCTTGGCGGGCGTCTGGGAGCTGTAAGCTGTAAGACCAAGCGCCCGTAAAAACCGTTGACGTCGCGGATTAAGGTGGCCGTTTGCATGGCGTGCGGGGCTCCCTGCTCTGTCTCCGCCTGCCGGACAGCCGCTCTCGCCCTCCGCCCTCCGCCCTCTGCCCTCCGCCCCCGTCGCACGCTATCTCATGTTCGCCGGTGCGTGTCTGTGTAGCGTTTGGGCGCGATGCGATCGGGCGCTGCCGATACAGTAGAGCGGCGACAGGAGGCCGACGAGGCCCCCCCCCCCCACACCTCACACGCTATCAGGAAATCCTGGTGGAACAGCGCTGTTTACGCGCCGGCGGGAGCTGACAACAGCGGTCTGCGGTGAGAGAGAAGGCTGCAGCCGGCGCCAGCATTCCGAGGAGCACCGATCCGGTCACGGTCACATAACGTCCTCGCGTGCTCGCTGCGGCCTGGCTCTTCTTGTGCTGCACTGGCTGCCGGTTTGCCGCCCTCTAGAAGGCGTTGCCATAGACACTGTGGCCGTGGCCGCCGGCTCCCCGCCTGAACTATAGACGGCGCGACGCTATTTCTGGTGCGTGCATCCTTTCCTTTGTGCCTCGGGCCGCGGCCGCCGCCCTTAAGTCCTAAGGCCCCTGGCGGCCCTTGGCCTCATTGAGCTTCAAAGCTCTTTAAAAGCCTCTCCTCGGAATGCGCCGCGACGAGCATAAGTGGAGCGACAGTTCAGTTTTAAACGTTCCCCAGACGATTCCACGTGACTGAGTCCCTAGCGGGTCCTTAGCCTCCGGCAATGTTGTTTCCTCACGAGATTTCGCGGCGTGCCGGGCTTCCAAACGGACCGCGGGGAAAGGCATATATTTTTCTTCCGGTCGTCACTGGCACATTCCCTCTCTTTTTCCCCCCACTCCGGCCGCTTTCTTACTTTATTTTCCCCATCTCGCCTTGTGGAGAAGGCTGTCAGTCTGACGGGGGCGCTGGAGGGTCGGAGAGCCGGAATCCGCATTTACACAAGCCCACATATTTCACCTGGGGGAGCTAGGCGGCTCGGCTCGGCGGGGGGCCGGGCCCGGGCCGTGGCTGTGACATGCAACTCACAGCCAATCGCTTCATTTCCGTGCGGGAGAGGGAAGGACACCAACATCCAGCGGGGCAGGAAATCGAGCTAAACTGCACAACATACTGAATACCCCCAAACAGTCGCAGCTGGTCAGCGCTGTCGTCGATTTCGGAGGGGGGGGGGGGGGGGGGGGTCGTGTCTAGACAGTTGTCGATATAAGTTCCGTTCATGGCGGTGGCAGAGTCTGGTATCCCTGAAAATAAAAGTTTGGACGTGCAAAACTGAGCTTCGCCTCGCTTCTTTTTTTTTCGGGCTTTTTATCTCCTAATCTATTTTTTAAATATTGAAGGAATTTTTCTGGTGTGCTTCCCGCTATACGACGGAAATCAATATGTCCCGGGGGCGAGGGCACTCCATGCCTTGAGCGGGCATGTGAGAGCTAGCGGGTCAGGTCAGGTCATGAGGTCCAGGGGGGCAGAGGTGGGGAGGGGAGGGGAGGGGAGAGGAGGGGAGGGGAGGGGAGGCTCCTTGCGCCCACCTCAGGTGAGCACCGCGGGCGGCTGCGTGCATCCCCGGCCCGGGGGCCAAAGGCGGGGAGTCCAAAGTGGTCCCGACAGGCCGACAGGCCGACAGGTGGCTAGTTGGGGTCGATGCGATACGATGCGATGCGTAGCCCGCGGCGGGGCTAGGCGGGGCTAGGAGGAGCCCACAGGTGGCCCCACTGTGGTCTGGGCGAGGACGTGCGCTCAGACGCAAGACGGCGCTGGCACGGCGACCTGCGACCTCTCTGCCTCCTCCGCCTCCCCCTGTAGACCCCGCGGACCCGTGGTCGTCTTTGGCTGATGCTTCTCAATTTGGAAATCCGTCGGCAAACCCGCACTGCCGTAACTGTGGTGGTGCGGCGCGCAGTTCCGCGGGGCCGGGCCGGAGACACCGGGGACCGGCGGGGACAAGCTGGACCGGGACCGGAGGTCCATTCATGAGGGCGGCCGGATCAGCTCTGATGGGATGTGGCGGCCGGGGGCGGCCGGGGGCAGCCGGGGGCAGCCGGGGGCGGCCGGGGGCGGCCGGGGGCTGCGGACTCGTGTGCTGGAGTGGCCGCCGGCCGCCGCCGGGCCCCGCCTCTGAAAATAGCCTGCTCCTGGCCGCGGAGCTCGTGTCCTCGATACTGATTGCCGCGTTCTCTGTGAAGGGGGAAAAAAGCGCGCGAAAAAACGTCAACATGGGGATGAACAGGAGCAAGCTTCTCAAAGGGAGAGTCTGAAGCGTGACGGGACGGCCATTGTAGGCTTTGGCAGGCCTACTGCTGTGTCTTCTTCGATGGACGACCGTAATCTTATCTTTGCGAACAGGTTCACGACGCGTCGAAGGGCGTAACGGACTTATACTGCTGCCGGTAAGGCCGAGCGAGGCGAGGGGCCCTTGGAGAGAGAGAGAGAGAGAGGCCATCTACTCCAACTTAACACCTCCCCAGGAATATCGCAAAATTTACGAAAGTGCTTTGACTCTAGCCAGTGCGACCTTATCTCAAGATTGTGTCACCTTGGGGCCAAAGCCAGCGCACGCTACCTCGTCGATTTCTTGACCCACAGAAATATCGAGTGGTACAGCATGGGTATAGGCAGCCGCGGTGGAACCAGACCAGGACGTCTAGCGCGAACACGAGCTCGCCACCCTGTCCGGCTCACCTTCCCCCTCCCCCTCCCCACCCCTCCGGCAGCCATCAAACAATGTGGGCACCGGCAGGCCGGCAGGGCACCCGATATTTTCCAGAGTGGGCTGGCCGATGATGAAATTGGTGTAATATCGATTCAGCACGTGGGTCATTCTCCTGTGCCTCTTATCTCTGTATGCCTGTCTCTGTCTGTCTGTTTGTCTCTCTCTCTCTCTCTCTCTCTCTCTCTCTCTCTCTCTCTCTCTCTCTCTCTCTCTCTCTCTCTCTCTCTCTCTCTCTCTCTCTCCCACTCCCTCTCACCCACTCTCTCACTCTCCCTGGGGTCCTCATCTCACACCGCTGCTATGTGCCCCATTCCTAAAGGACACAGGGGGTGCGGGAATGTTAGTCGGGTCCCACAGAGCAGAGGATGGGCGTGCGTGTCGTGTCGTGTGGGGATTTGGCGCGGCGTGCCCTGGCCGTGGTCTGGCCGCCCGGTCGCTCGTTCGGGGTTTTGGCCAGTGGCCACTGCGTAATTGTGATAATAGTATTATTGTCTCCTGGTCGGCCCCTGGCCCCTCCCTGGGTCCCATTGTATGCCGGTCCGGCCTGCGGAGAGCGGCGCATGGCGGCGCCGCTGCCGCCCACTCCTCTTCATCACGTCCACGATCCTTTTCTTCACGACACTAACTTCTCAGAGTGACGACCGACGTGATGTGTGCCGCTTTTTGTCAGCTTAAAATAGACGGATCGCCCGCAGGGGCGGCGGAAAAAAAAGGGCTGAATAAATTTTGAAAACAAACGTTTCTCACGAGCAAGTTTGTACAGAACAGACCCGGATCGGGCGTGTTGCCTGTCGTGAGTCGTTGCTTGGTGACTGCCTGCCCGGACGTTAAGCGCCCGACTTATGCATTAATTCGGCGGGCGGGCCGCAAAGCTCTGCAAAGCTGCTGGCGTCCCGCGGCTGCCTGTGGGCTGGACCTCCTGCGGACCTGTGGGGCTAGGCAGCCCGTGCAGACTGGACTGGATGGCCTGGATAACGATTCAATTCCTGCCGCCCGTTCGCCTCGTGCTCTCTCTCTCTCTCTCTCTCTCTCTCTCTCTCTCTCTCTCTCTCTCTCTCTCTCTCTCTCTCTCTCTCTCTCTCTCCCCCCTCTCTCCCTCTTACTCTCTCCCACTCTGCTCTCCACTTCCTTTTGCGTGTCGAACTCGCTGCTGAGTGGGGTCGTGCAACTTTAACGCCGGCATTATCCCTTACGACCCCCTCCCGGTGCCCCGCCGGCCCCGCCAGCCCCGGCGCCGCCGTCTGCGTGGTGGGTCCTTTGCGGCAGCAGCACGACTCGGCCCCGGCCGGGAGCCAATCAGATAAATGGCTATCTCAAGTAACAGTTTTGTATTAATCCCAACCCGGCGGGGACAGGCCGCCGGCCGCCGGCCGCCGGCCCGTTGGCTGCCCGTTGGCCGCGGCGGCCGCTGCCCCCTGCCGACGGGCGGCACGTGACAGGGTAGGTCAGGGACAGGACAGCATGGTGACAGCCGCCGGTGGTAATTCCGTTGCCGACACTCGGTGGCCGGCGGTGGCCGGTGGCCTGCACGTCACATCTCAGAGAGGGAGGAGGAGGAGGGCGGCAGGCGGAGTAGAGGCCGCGAGCCGAGCCGAGCCTGCCTCTGCCTGACAACTGGAGTGGCTGCATTAATGCCTGCCCGGCCCGGCCCGGCCCGGCCTCCAGACGTGACAGTCGGCTCCCGGCCGCTCCCGGCCGCTCTGCCGTCGCGTTCATTGGCTTCTGGCCATGACAGCCGCGCGGACGGTACCATGCGGCACCGCGTGATACGTGGGTTCGGCCACCCCGACACCGCGACGATTTGATGCGAATCCCGTGTAGGCTGTCATGCCGTGATGATCCCCCCCCCCCTATCCTCCCCCCTTATTCGCGCTGCCTGCCTCGCCTCGAGCCCCACACGGTGACAACACACTGTCAAGGAGGCACATGAATAAGGAGGCAGGGAAACAAATCGTGCTCACACCATGTTAGGTTGGTTTATTTTCTGCAGCCTGTCGGCTCGGGTTGTGGTGTAGTGTGCAGCGACGGCCGACACCCGGCCAATGAGGGGTGGCCACAATGTGTCATCAGGCCGAGTGGGGGTGGGGGATGATGATGTTTATCGCGGCGCTCTCTCCAACGACACGCATCGAACCTCCGGCCCGGCGGCCCGGCCGTATGGGTTGCCAAGGAAGCGGAGGGCCAAGCCAAAACGCTTGTCGGGAGCGCAGCCCGAGGCCCCGTGGCAGCCCGGCACAGCAGCCAGCACACAGCCAGGCAGGGGGGAGGGCTTCCCGACGAACAGCTCCAATTGGCCTCTTTCCACTTCCTCACTGCGTCCCCGCCGGGGTTTGGACTTATTTGCGGACGACTAGGTCCACTCCACATCAAGGAAAGCTTAGAGAGCGCACGGGAAAGCGGACTGGGGGAAGAGGAGAGGAGGGGGAAAGGGGGGGGGGGGAGTGTTTTCACGGCCCCTTCTTTCTCACTTAGTTGCGCCTCATGTTTTCCATCCTTCTTCTCTGCTCTCTCACATATCACACAGCGACCCATCCACCCCTGTCACCCCCCCCCCCGGTCCCTCTTTCTCTCTCTGTCCTCTTTCTCTCTCTCTCTCTCTCTCTCTCTATGTCTCTCTCTGCCTCTCTTTCTCTCTTTCTTTTTCACACACATGCCGAATATTATGACCGTTCGGCTGAGCTTCCCCCAATAAAGCGCGCTCGCTCGCCATCTCTCACTTGAAATACTTGAAATGCTGTCTAATTAGTTGTGGTCGATCTTCCTCTACTTTTGTCTGCGTGTCGTGTGTGTGGGGGGGGGGGGGAGGAAAGCAAAACACCAAAGCCTTTTCTCCGACTGGGTTGGGAGCGGGCCTTCCGTGGGCTCCGCGCTCCGCCGGCTCTGGAGCGGAGCAGCCCAGGCGCCCGGGTGGGCCGTCCCGCCGAGCTTGGGGGTCTTGGGATTGCCTACCCCGCGCTTCACAGGCGCTTCACCCGTGCCTTCTGTCTGTGTCCACAGCGTGGCGACCACCGCCTCCTGACGGTTAGCCCCCGGCGTCATGCCGGGCGACCAGAACCTGGTTCTGGGCATCGACATCGGGACGACCTCCGTCAAGGTATGCCTGGTGGTGGCGGGCAAGACGGTGTCGGCCGCGGGGGAGGGCGAGGCCGCCGCCGCCCCCGAGGGGCACGGGGACAGCGGCGTGGTGCTGGCGCGCCAGGCCAAGGACACGGCGGCGGACATCCGGACCAGCACCCCCAACGGCCATGAGCAGAACGTGCCCAAGATCCTGTCCACGCTGCACAACTGCATCTCGCGGCTGCCGCGGGACCTGCTGCGCCAGGTGCGCCACATCGGGCTGTCGGGACAGATGCACGGCGTGGTGCTGTGGCAGCAGGCCGCGGGGCAGCGCCTGTCGCTGGAGGAGCTGATGCAGCCCGACTGCCCGGTGCCCATGTCGCCGCTCTACACCTGGCAGGACTCGCGCTGCTCGCCAGCCTTCCTTGCCGAGCTGCCCACGCCCATCGCAGGCTCCGTCGTGCACTCGGGCTACGGATGCGCCACCCTATTCTGGCTCGCCAAGAACAGGTAGGTTTGGCCGTGGGTGCTGTGGGCGCTGCGGACGTCTGGTGCGGCGGCCTGGCGGCCTGACGGCCTGACGGCTGACGGCCTGACGGCTGACGGCCTGATGACGGCTGACGGCCTGATGGCTGACGGCCTGATGGCTGACGGCCTGATGGCTGACGGCCTGATGGCTGACGGCCTGATGGCTGACGGCCTGATGGCTGACGGCATGATGGCTGACGGCCTGACCGTGCTCTGGGATGTTGTTGTAGGCCAGAGGACCTGGAGCGGTACACGCACGCCGCCACGGTGCAGGACCTGGTGACGGCACTGCTGTGCGGGCTGGACCGGCCCGCCATGTCAGTGCAGACGGCGGCTAGCTGGGGCTACTGCGACGCGGCCACCGCCACCTGGGAAGTGGACAAGCTGGCCGAGGCGGGCTTCCCGGTCCGCCTGCTACCCACCATAGTGCACTCGGAGCAGAGTGTCGGCGCCCTGGCGGACACATGGGAGGGCATCCCGGCCGGCACCAGCGTTGGTGAGCCACAGCAGCCGACGGCAGCCCCCGCTTCGGTGCGCCCTCATATTAATACTCTGCTTGTGGTGCACAGGGAGCGCCCTCGGGGACTTCCAGTGCTCGGTGCTGGGCACTCTTCATGGGGCTTGTGACGCCGTCCTCAACATCTCCACCTCGGCGCAGATCGCCTTCGTGCTCCCGGAAGGCTTCCGGCCCGACACCGCCGACGCGAGTTCCGGTGAGTGTCGATGATGCCGATGGTGACGTTGTTCTGGCGGTCCTCTGACGGTGTCCTGACGGTGTCCTGACGTGCGCAGGTCTGTCGCCCGCCGTGCTCTACTTCCCGTACTTTGAGGGCCGCTACCTCGCCGTGGCCGCCTCCATCAACGGTGGCAACGCGTTGGCCACCTTCATCCGGATGCTGCAGCAGTGGACCCTCGACCTCGGCTTCCACGTCCCGCAGTGTGAGTAGCATCATCCCTGGTTTGGGACCTCCCGAGCGTTTAAGGGGCACTTGAGCACGGAGTAACCACTGTGTGCATTTGCTGCAGCGACGCTGTGGGAGAAGGCCGTGGCCCTGGGGCTGGCCGTCGGCGAGGAGGCGCAGGCGGGTCTAGCCACCGTCAGCCCCACCCTGCTCGGCGAGCGCCACGACCCCTCGATGCGCGCAGTCGTCAGCAACCTGGAGCCGTCCAACGTGGGCCTGGGTGCCGTTTTCCGCGCGCTCTGCAAGGGCGTCGTCAGCAACCTGCACAACATGATGCCCCGCGACGTGTTCGTCAAGCATGGCGTCCAGAGAATCGTCGGCGGTGGGTCGGCGCTCGTCCGCAACCAGCTGTTGCAGGCCGAGGTGGCCGCCGCCTACAAGATGCCCGTCCACTTTACGCAGAGTGGCGACGCAGCTGTCGGCGCCGCCCTGGCAGCCAGCTTCCAACACCCTGACCTACGAAGGTCTCCCCAGCTGTGACTGTCATGTCCACCAGCATCATTACACACCACCATGACCATCGTGCACAAAAATCCTATTCTGCTATCGAATTAAGGTCAGCCATTGAAGAACGAATATTCGACATGTACATCGAAGAAGTTTTTGCTAATTGTATTTGGTTAACACCTCTTGTCAGTTTGTTGTGTGTGTGGCGCTGGACGCCAGTTTATTTCATCGCCTTAACTTATACTACCGAACAAATGAACGGGTTTTCTCAATTTACTCATATGGAACTTCTCTCTCTAAAATATGATGTTTCTTGATCAATGTGGAGGAGAACTTGTCAGAAATCAGATGCATTCAATTTACTTTATACCAAGAAGACAGGTACACAAAAAGCAGTGATGCGTGTTCACAAGACTTCAATGGTATAAATATGTACTCCAACAGTATAGCAGTTTTATATTAATATTCTGTTTGTTTAGGAACTTTGAAACATAAAATTTACATAGCAGTAATCTAACTTCTGTTATTGGTTTGGCACCAAGCATTTGACAATTTTGTTTTGTTTACCTTCGGTTTACCTCTTCTTGCATTGCTCAGATATTTCTTACTTGTGAAGGAAAGCTTCCAGCACTGACCATTTTACCCCTAGAAAACTAGTCACAACACCTACCAGTAGGCATTTTGTAATTTTTAAGTACTCTTCTCGACAAGAAAAAATTGTGTCAAAAGCCCATGAAACTGTGAAAAGATTATCATCTATTTGTTATCATCTATCTGCTCAAATCAGAAGTGGCAAAGCACCTTTTTTAGGCTACACAAAATAAATTTACCACCTGTGCTGAAATGACCCAGACAAAAAATGTCTCATTCATATTGAAATTTCATAATCTCTTAAGTTTATTCCACTTAATGAATGTTTAAAAGAACTCCAAAAACCTAAAAGAACTCCAGCAAAGCTTGATAACCATGAGAAAAAAAGTGTGCAGGCACCACATGTTTTTGTGTAACTTTTGTCTATGTTGAATGAAAGAACTTACAGGAGCTGGTAGATTATGTATAGCCCTCAATGTTTTCTGTATATTAGAGATTTTTAGAATAAATCCAGTAGTCCTCTTCTTTAATGGGCCTAACTCTGGTTAATTCTGAGAATATCATGAAAATAAATGTGATCCAGGCTGCTAAGTGTGCAAGCCTATAATGTGAAATGTAATGTATATTAAAGGCACACTAAGTGTCATGTCCAAGAGCAAAAAGTGAGGACCATGATCTCAATTCATACTGAATAAAGATGTTATCAAACACAAAGTCTTGCTGTTTTACTTTTTTTTCCCCAGATTCATTTTGAGTTAGAAATTGAGATGGAAATTGGGTAGTCTGACCTCTAAGTGTGAATTTCTAAAAAAATTTATTCAGTTTGAACATGACTGAGAACCAAGAAAAAGACATTGAAAGAAAATCACAGGATAAATGAATGTCCGCACACATATGAATTTAGCTACGTTTGATTTAATTTAAAGGCTTCACAAAGTCCAGGTTGACCCTAAGTTGGGAACACCTCTAAGGGAAGTAAAATACCAGAAGTAGCATGTCATGCTACTAACATGCCATTAGTGTTGAGGTGAATTGCAGTTCTTGGCTCTCTTTAGTCCTTGATAATAACCTGCAAAAAAACAAAACGTAATAAAATAAATTAATTGAAGCAATAAATTAACCACAGCAACAAATTATAGCTACCTGTGTGGAAACCACTCATATACCAAGACATGAGCATTGCTGACAATGCCTCTGAGTCATCTGAGGGAAGACCAGAAATGACGTGTGGTGGGAGTGGAGGGGGTACTACCTGTAAGGCAAAGGAGAGATATAGCTATTACAGTACCATAGTAGCAGAGCGGCAGCTAGTTTTCATAGTAGCAGAGCGGCAGCTAGTTTTCAAAAAGCAAATGCTTACATCTTCCATGACCGGGGGTGGTGCCAGACCAGGAATACCAGGAAAACAGCTACCTTGGCCTGGCTTCCGCCAGACCCTAGGCCTCGAGTGATTAGGATGACTATCTTCAAACCTAGGGGGTGCATCGTGCTTGCTACCCCTAACAGAGGGTTGTTCTTTGAAATGAGATATACTGGAGCTAGCTTCCGATGAGCGTTCCAAAACATCACTCCGGTCCCCTTCTGCATCTAGATCCTGAGGAGTGATAAACAGATGACATTTAAGGGGCTCACTCAATTTACCTGTTAAATTATGCATTCCATCAAAAAGGGGTATTTTTGAATTAAAAGAAGTACAGCACCTTATCTGAAGTGGCAACACGAGACTGTTCCCTTCGCACTGCTGCTCCCATGGAATGGGAAATTGCATGCAGGGGCTGTTCCTCAGTATTGCCATACCCTAAAACAGAAAGCCAACGAGTGTTAAGTTTAGGTAGCAGACAAAATGTTTGATAAGATCAACAATGAAAACTTGGTAAAGTAGAGAGAACTTACCCACATACTGAACCTGGCATGTTCCTTGATCCACATCAATCGATAATATAGTTGCTTCATACCACTTACTATCTACGGTAAACATGGCTTGACAGTGATCACCAACAGTCCACTGAAAAGGAAAATAGTAGTTGAAGCTACATACATTTCAGGAAGTAAACCAATTCTACAACATCCTACCTCTCGATGCTGCTTTTTCTTCCCTTTGCGGCGCCTCTTCTTTGGATTGCGCTTTTGGCTTTGCTGAGGTCCTTTCTCAATAGCACCTTTTGAACTAGCACAACTCTCACTAGCTGATGCCTCCTCAATCTCTGCATTACTGATCCCCATTCGCTCGGCCACTAAGGCTTTAAGAGGTCTCACAGCTTTGTCATACTCTTTTAACAATTCTGTATCGTCCCAGTCATCAGTGGTGGATTCACCATCCTAGAAAATATCACATCACAGATAAGATATCCTGAGGTGACAGTTGGCATTTTTATAGAAGAAAATGTCACTTGAGAAAATAACATAGTACGACGAGTACAACTAACTCAACGAAAAATTGTCAAAATATTAAAAGAATATTACACAGAGCAGTACCACTAAGATGAGGACACCTCCTCCTGCACTTACCTGGCTGCCCCGAGAAAACAGTATAACTTCCGGCTGTTGAGTTTTGGACATCTTAAGTGCTGAAAGTGGCCAAGGGATCCTCAAAACGCCCAAATATATCAAATTTTGAACATCATAACATTCAAACGTCAAAACGTTGCGCGTGCGGGTACGAATTCGCTCTGTAAATAACCATTACGCCGGCACCCGGCACTGGTCTTTGTCAGAGATTAGACCGTGGATTAGACCGTAATGAATGTGAATAAGATTAAATTGAGCATGGATGTGAATGTGAACGTATCTGCATGTGGAATAAACAAGGAAAAGTAAAAAATCAAAGCAAATGGCTGTGGAGAATCTGATTTGAAATTTGGAGTTTTAATTCAAAATTTGTTGCGTGTCATGAAAGACCGTATTCGGTAGTTCTGTTTCTTCGGACGGATATGCTGGTTAGTTTAGTCAAATTGTCATTTTGCTTTTTCTGATCTACTGTTTAGCAGGTGGCTGCTGAACCTGGCAATCTTAAAAACGTGTTTCACTTTATATTGAAACTTAGTATTATTTTTAAGTAATGTCAGTGTTTTTCTGTGCTATCCTTTTTAGTCTCCTGGGCTTAGTGACCGTTTTTGCCTCTTTCGGACTTGCCCAAGACCTGCCCTGCTCTGGGCACAACTGTCGACATGACTGTTGTTTTCTGTTGTTTCATTGTGTTTTTGAAGATGTGATTGACGCAGTCTCTTTACCTACTTCCAGTTGGCTTCATGGACCAGGAGCGCACATTACTAATTGTTGCTGTTGGGGTGGCAGTAGCCGTTGGGTGTTTTGTGCTATGGGGCCCAGGTACCTCTCGCATCAAAAGAAGGAAAGGTAAGTGGTTGGTTGTTATTCTCTGATGGAACCTTGCCTTTGTACACAGCATTATTTTCCTTGCAGGGCACGTTGTGGGTTTATTGAATTTGGGTCACACATGCTTCTTAAATACTCTATTACAAGCACTAGCGTCATGCCCAAGTGTGCTGGATTGGCTTATAGAACACAAAGAGGATAGTGAGGGCAGTCTCATTTCTGCTCTCCGCACTGTTCTACTTGGTAAGGACATTTATTAAGATTTGTAAGTTTTTTTTTTTGTTCTATCCTCTTGTCTTTTAGGAGTACTGACTAAATCTTTGTGCAATTTCAGTTTTGAATGGTGAACATGACCATGATGCTGTGATAAGTGACCCCTATGCACCCACTGAAGTTATCTCTGCACTCATTAGACATAGTTGGGTTATTTCACCTGGCGAACAGGATGCACACGAACTGCTTCATGTTTTATTGGAAACCCTAGAGGACGAAATGATATCACTATCCGCGAAGGCAAGAAAAGCAGTGATTCTCGTTTTAATATTAGTGCAATTTCTTTTACATCAGAGCTTGTATAAAAATAATTTGTGTTATCTTTCAGAATGGTAGTTTGTCTGATATTCTTCTTCCAATGTGCTGTGGTCAAGGAGACATTGCTGGTCTTCCTTATTCCATGAAGAGGACTGTTCAGAATGGTGATGTGTACGTTTTAGAATGAATGGAAGAGAAGAACTTCATTTCAATGTCTTGTTTAAGTTTTAAAATGAATATTGATGTGTTCAAAACAAAATTTGGTGCATTGACGTTTCTGCCTTCTTATTAGTTTTCATACCTACCAGGCAATTAGATGGACGTCAGTGTTCATCCCCAGCTTCAAGATTTCATCCAATTCGACGCCTCAGGGCGCAAGGTAGTGACACAACTACTACCTTACTACCATCTGTTGAGAATCTACCTCTTCATTCGCCTCCTATACGAGGAACGTTAACTAGTCAGCTAAAATGCACTCTGTGTGGCTTTAAGGTATGTATCTATGTGCTTTTGTTTTATAGAAAATTCACCTTGGTCCCTTATTTATCATAATTTTTGTCTTTCCCCAGTCTGCCCTTAGGTTTGATAAATTTGACACATTGTCTCTTCCTCTCCCAACATCTCCCAGAAGACAACAACTCACTTTACAGATGCTTTTAGATAATTTTGTTAGCACAGAAGTCGTGAAGGATGTCACATGTACGAATTGCAGTAAAGGACAGGAAAAACCAGTTCAAACCACAGCTATGAAAACTCTGAACTTTGGAAAGGTAAATCCTTACTGGCTCATCCTGCTTTACTGCAGGTAGACATTTTAAAGAAAGCTCAAAGATTCACTGATGTTGTTAATCTTTCTTGCAGCTTCCCAAATGCCTGTGTTTACATATAGTTCGTACTACGTGGAATAAAGATGGTTTACCGTGGAAGAGAGATGATTATGTAGATTTCCCAGAGTTTCTAGTTATGGACAATTATACTCACAGCCAAGTTGAACGAAATACTAGGGTACGTTCTTTGTGAAAACGGATTTTTGATCCAGTAGAGATAATTAGAGAAATATTTTTACCTGTATTTAAATACTTTGCAGAAAATGATGAAATCTTTTGAAGATGAAGAAGCAAGAGCCAAAAATGTAAGTTCAACTTTCAATTCAACTTTAATTTCTTAGGTATTACTCTTGACTTCTCTTTCAGTTATAATGTCTGTGTGCATGTACAGGTGTCAGCTGAAGTGCAAGTGAATGGTAGTCATCCTCAGGTGACATCTCATCTTGTAGCACCATCAAGGTAAGAGTATTCGCTATTGGAATGTGCCTGTAAAATAATGTGCAGTCTGATAATATTTTTGATTCCCTTAGGGCAAAACACATGTATCGACTCAAAGCTGTTGTCGTGCATATGGGAGATGTGAACTCAGGCCATTTCATAACCTACCGGAAAGGTCCAGTCAAGTCACTCATCAGGCACAGGTACATGTTTCACTAGTTGAGATTTTTTTTTTGAGGGGTATAAATGTTGCTGTACTGTTTTGATCATTTAATGCTGTTCTATGGATGGTAGCACTGTGATTTGTAGTGCTTTCTTGAAGGCCTATGTATTTAGTTAATATGAAGCCTACATACTGTAGTAGCTTTTACCCATGACAGTGGCTTGTACACTTACCTGCCCAGAAGACAAAACCTCTGTGTCAGACAAAGATAAAATGAAGAATATTTTATTTCTTTTTGTAATATCATGCAATTTCTTTGTTTACTGTTGCTTCCAAAATTGAGGGAAAGGTTTGACTGTAAATTAATGAAGGAAAGAGACATTTAAAAGAATAGAAGTGTTGATTTGCTGAAGGTAATGGTTTTATTGCCTGGGTATTTTTCAGGCTTTTGAGTGTGGAGTCGGAAATGGAACATCATGAGAGCAGAGAGAGTGCAAGGTATCTGTCAGTTTGCTTATGTTTTGCCTGAAAGAATTTGAATGTAGGCCTTGCTGTTTTTGGTGTTGTTCAGTAATCTCAGTGTCTTTAGAGTTGAAGTAATGTCCCATTGCCTCCCTCCTTTTCTTCAAACAGCCTTTGTTGTTTCACTTTATAAGCAACCACTTACCTTCTGTGTCTGAACTTTATTTGTTGCAGGTGGTTTTACACCTCAGATATGGTGGTACGCCGGGCAACACTTTGTGATGCTTTGCTCTCCAATGCATACATGCTTTTTTATGAGAAGTGTGTACTACCTGAGAATAGACCTATGCTGTGATTTCCTTAATTAATTTACTTTTGTTTTTGTTGGAAAATTACAAGGACTACCTTATGAGCCATGATTCACAATATGTAGAAAATGTCATTCTCTTTGTTAAGTGGGCTTCCAATAAATATGTAAATATCAGTTTTTATGTTTCATTTTTGCTAACTCCTTCAATTACCATTCAATACTTCAAGATGCCTTTCCTCCTGCTTCTCAGGCTAGATTTGAAGATGGAAATTAAAATATTTTACTTCTCACAAATATATAAATGTGGTGTTTATTGCAAAAATAACGAATATCATTTCACATTTAAAAACAAACAAATACAAAACTCATTAACGATAGATAGACAAAGGTAATTTAGTTTGTTAGAAGTACTAGAGAAAATTATTGAGACACCAGACATACACAAGGATTCTAACACCTAAGACTAAGCTGGCAGACTTATACCTATCATTAAAATCAATTTTGACAAATCCCAGCACTACATTTTTCTTGCCATATAACTATCATTGGATTTATGAATACAAGATAAATATGTTAATGCCAAGTAAATAATGTACATAGAAAACTATTGAGACAAGAACAAAAATAAAAAAATCACTTTACTGAGAGGTCTTCATGCAAGTCTTCAACATCTAGAGTGGGACCCTTGCTGCTTCCATAACAAGGAATTGCTTTGATTCTAAATGAGTCGGGAAGGTAGTCTTCAATAAATAAATGAAACTCAAACTGAGTCTTTATAATTCCCAACGACACCATCTCATTTCGTAGCTCAAACACATATTTGTGATAATTTGATTTTTTCTTGATAGTGGATTCCACACGGTCGCACATGAAAGATACAAACTCTTCTGCTCTTATTCTTGCCTCCATTTTGAACTGAGGCTGCAGTTTGGACTCCAAAAGTTTGTACATTTTCTGAGATACATAAGGACGAGGTTTGATTCTCCTTGGAGGACGGTAACTACCAAAATATGGGCAAAGTCCTTTCTTTTGGGTAACTTTGGCTGCTGGTTTAGTTGCTTTTTTCAGAGTTCTTGGCTCAGACTGGGTCTCTTTGTGCATGTTTTCTTCCTTAGTGATATGCTGGTTGTTTCTAATTTCTTCAATCCATTTAGCCATGCCGGCTTTCATGTTTTCTAGATCAGCTTCTGAAAGAGCAGCCTTTTTCTTGGTTAAGTTAAAAATACCTCTTTTGTTTAGATTCTCAATGCCAGAAGTTCCTGAGATAGGCCTGAATAAAGAGTGGTTCTGACTGTCAGCTTGCATTTTGTCAGTTGTTGCACCTACTGAAGACGATCCTGCAGGTTCACTGCATGATACAGCAGAAGACATGATTTCTGAAGTTTTACTAACTGCCCTTAATAGATGAGATCCAGCAATATTCTTACCCCCTTCAGAATTTTCTGAAGATTTTGAGATTTTATCAGTTTCTCCAGACCGAGCAGTTTCTGTAGATGGTGTAGCCACAGAAGGGGTACAATCAACGTCAGCATCCTCTTCATCATCTGCTTCAATATCTGACAAGGCTTCTTCGAAGGGTTCTGATTCAGCAACAAAAGACTGAGTTCTGTTTGCAGAACTTTCTCGCGACAAATCCACAAACGGGTCTTCAGTCCAAGTCTCATTCTGACCTTCTTGAATTTCTGCTACATTAGATGGAGGAAGGCGACTGCCTGATGAGTTTGAACCAACTGGACTGCCTGTAGATACACCTTTTGACTGAGACAATTTAAATACAGAGCCAGAAGACGATTCCAAAGGCACTGATCCAAATACAGAGTCAGATGCACATTCGGTAGGCAGGGACCCGATTGGTGTCAGATCTGATGGCAAACTAACAGTGGTAGCAGTGCTTCTTACACTCTGTCCGCTAGGGGAGTCATCAGATGACGCATCAGGGGAGGTATCAGGCGAGCCTTTCATCCTGTCAGTAAGAGCAGCACTTTTAGGAGAGGTCAGTCCACACGGCAAAGTATTGTTAACTTCTCCCTCCTCTAAATCTCGAACACTCCCTTTATCTTCATCATGAGATGATAATCTCCCTCTGACTCTTGATAACTTGCTAAGATTTTTTTCATTGTCAACACTGATGTTCACAGGTTGCTGCCAGTTTGGCCTAAGGAGCACATCTACAGTGGGAAGTATTAGTTTGGGGCTCAAGTTAGCAACCTTATTGTCAGTTACTGTTGCATTACTAGAAACTTTACTAATATTTCCTGGTAATTGGAGCTTGTTGTAATCCACAGTTGCATCCCTGCAATGGAATCATAAGAATCATAAGAATCAATAAACAGAACACAATTCTGTCTTAGTCTCTTAAATAAAGTGCTGGGAAACTGACCTAATTGATGGCTCCAAAGCTGATCTTTCTTCAGTGATTTGACTCAATGACTTAGTATTTCGAGTATAACCAACATCTCTTCCAAGGCTGAGCTTATGCTTCCGAAGAACTTGAGCCACATCAACACCACTAAGAAAAAACAGCAAAAAACACAACATTTAGTGAAAAAAGATAGGCTGAATAATGGCAAAACATTTCCCTATTACTGATGCAAACTGCTGTAAATTATGTAACCCCAGACTGCCCTGTATAACTTTAGATTTAGTCCTGCCTTTCTTTAAATATGCATATGTTAGGTAAGAGTAATGTTAGGGTTTGGATAGTGGTGAACTCATCCTGGGTAATTTACTTCATATTTATCAACCGGGAATGTCCATATCCAGTTACACATACATTGATGGGGAGAAATTTCAGGGCCTTAAATGGCATTGAAATAAGTTTAAATGGGTGTAAAAATTAGGGGGTGAAAGAGTTTTACATGCATTCTTCGAAGGTATTCAATGCACACAGGTAAAGGGACAAGTGCATATACAATATAAGGTATGTACCTGGGGTTATTAGCTTCAGCTCCTAGAGGAAGAGATGTGTTTGCCTCTGAATCCACAGTGTTTTCAACACTGCAATTTAATTCATCTTGGCCAGAACTGAGATGCCTCTGGTTATGTGATGGCAACTTGAATGTTGAAGATGGAACAAGCTGACTCTGGTGTGATGGTAAATTCTCCTTCTCAGCACTGCCCAGTAGGAAAGGTAGAGAAACTAATCAATGGCTTGCTCTCAACAATTCAAGGTAAAGCACAATGAGAAGAAATTAATTAAATTATGGCAACCCTGGACAAAAATGCATGCCAAGCACATACTGCTTACCTTGGCTGACTTGATAAACGTCTTTTTGTTGGCCTGGTCTGGCCTACTTCCTTTGAAAAATCCTTAGCAGCACTGTGCAGGAGAAAGATCTCACATTAAAAGTAAATTAAAAATAATATAACAAGGGCAAGAAAAGATTAAAACAAACAGTGAATTGAGTAATTAATTAAAATGGACTTACTTCTTAGTTGCAGTTGAATCATCATCCTTTGAATTTCCAAAAATTTGATCATAACCTTCCGTATTGGAGGTTTGCTGAATGATATCTTCAAACTCATTATTCGAGTCAGACGATACACTAATGTTCCTCCTCCTGGGTCTTCTAATCCCAGGTCTGGTTCTAGGGGGCACCTTGAAGGAGGTATTGCTGGATGTAGAACCAGTTGACAAATTACGTTTCTTATTACTAGGTTCCTCGCTGAAGAGAAGAGAATAGGAAATACCACATTTAAAGCAAAGGAGAACAAGATTTGATAAAGTGATAAAATGGCATCTTAAAGAATATAGGGAAAAAATTATTTCAGTGGACTTACTTTTCAACAGGTTTATTTGAACTATCTGTTTTTGCGTTTGGGACTTGTTCCTCATCTGCTCCTTCACTCAAATCTAGCTGGACAATTTTTTCAAACTCATTATTTGAGTCAGACGATACACTAATGTTCCTCCTCCTGGGTCTTCTAATCCCAGGTCTGGTTCTAGAGGGCACCTTGAAGGAGGTATTGCTGGATGCAGAACCAGTTGACAGATTACGTTTCTTATTGCTAGGTTCCTCGCTGAAGAGAAGAGAATAGGAAATACCACATTTAAAGCAAAGGAGAACAAGATTTGATAAAGTGATAAAATGGCATCTTAAAGAATATAGGGAAAAAATTATTTCAGTGGACTTACTTTTCAACAGGTTTAGTTGAACTATCTGTCTTTGCGTTTGGGACTTGTTCCTCATCTGCTCCTTCACTCAAATCTAGCTGGACGATTTTTTCAAACTCATTATTTGAGTCAGACAATACACTAATGTTCCTCCTCCTGGGTCTTCTAATCCCAGGTCTGGTTCTTGGGGGCACCTTGAAGGAGGTATTGCTGGATGCAGAACCAGTTGACAAATTACGTTTCTTATTGCTAGGTTCCTCGCTAAAGAGAAGAGAATAGGAAATACCACATTTAAAGCAAAGGAGAACAAGATTTGATAAAGTGATAAAATGGCATCTTAAAGAATATAGGGAAAAAATTATTTCAGTGGACTTACTTTTCAACAGGTTTATTTGAACTATCTGTCTTTGCATTTGGGACTTGTTCCTCATCTGCTCCTTCACTCAAATCTAGCTGGACGATTTTTTCAAACTCATTATTCGAGTCAGACGATACACTCATGTTCCTCCTCCTGGGTCTTCTAATCCCAGGTCTGGTTCTTGGAGGCACCTTGAAGGAGGTATTGCTGGATGCAGAACCAGTTGACAAATTACGTTTCTTATTGCTAGGTTCCTCGCTGAAGAGAAGAGAATAGGAAATACCACATTTAAAGCAAAGGAGAACAAGATTTGATAAAGTGATAAAATGGCATCTTAAAGAATATAGGGAAAAAATTATTTCAGTGGACTTACTTTTCAACAGGTTTAGTTGAACTATCTGTCTTTGCGTTTGGGACTTGTTCCTCATCTGCTCCTTCACTCAAATCTAGCTGGACGATTTTTTCAAACTCATTATTCGAGTCAGACAATACACTAATGTTCCTCCTCCTGGGTCTTCTAATCCCAGGTCTGGTTCTTGGGGGCACCTTGAAGGAGGTATTGCTGGATGCAGAGACAGTTGACAAATTATGTTTCTGATTACCAGGTTCCTCGCTGTAGAGAAGAGAATACGAAATACCACATTTAAAGCAAAGGAGAACAAGATTTGATAAAGTGATAAAATGGCATCTTAAAGAATATAGGGAAAAAATTATTTCAGTGGACTTACTTTTCAACAGGTTTATTTGAACTATCTGTCTTTGCGTTTGGGACTTGTTCCTCATCTGCTCCTTCACTCAAATCTAGCTGGACAATTTTTTCAAACTCATTATTTGAGTCAGACAATACACTAATGTTCCTCCTCCTGGGTCTTCTAATCCCAGGTCTGGTTCTTGGAGGCACCTTGAAGGAGGTATTGCTGGATGCAGAACGAGTTGACAAATTGCGTTTCTGAGTTTTAAGTTCATTTCTAGAAAACAGAAGAAAATGAAGCACACATCAGAGCTATAGACAAACAAGGAAAGGATAGAATCAACCGCAAATAATCCAAAAAATTAAAAAAATAAAATATTGTAACTTTGAATACTAAGATGAAGCAGTACACTAAATTAACTGACTTTTCAGCCTGTGCAGTTGAGGTATCATTCTTTGGGTTTGTAAAAACTTCATCTTCATCGTCACTAATAGCTAGCTGTACAACTTTATCAAATTCATTTGGTGAGTCAGAATGAGAACTGGACTTTCTTCTCTTGCGTCCTCTTATGCCCTTTCTTACTCTTATTGGCAACTGAAATGATCCATCACTACATACAGATCCAGTTGATGAATTGCGTTTCTGATTTCTAGTTTCAATCCTGGAATGGCGATATAAATAATTAAAATCATCAAATTTATGGACAGTGAGAAGAAGATGTTTGATATCTATGCATTCCGTTAGCACACCTACAAAAATAAGAAGAAAAGAGGATTACTTACTTGTTCTTGTAGTAAGCCAGAGTATCTTCTCCAATTACCGCTGATGAATTCAGTATTTTGTGAATATTTCTCTTGTCAAAAGAGGATAGGTCTAAACCTTCCACATCAGAATTATCAGTAACTCTGGCTTCTCTTTCTTTCAGAAGAGCTTTGTTTATGCTATCGTTTGACACCAAAATACCTTTATTTGGAAGATGTGTGTACCACTCTGGATTTTCTATAAATGTTTTGCAAACAAGAATCAATATAGTAAACCAAACTAGAATGTAGTTTTTCTTGTCTGAAAAGGTTCAATTTAAAGGCCAAAATTTACCTGCAAATTCATGGTCCACGATTACTGAATCAGGACTGATGTGAAAACTGCTATCTCTAGACGAAGTAGAGGCTTGTTCGTACGCTGCGAGGGCACTAACGTTGAGGTCACCAACCGATTTTCTCCCAAGAGAACGACGGAGGTCAGTGGAGCGTCTCGTTTTTTGTGACGGTTGCTCCAGCCTCTTTCGAAGTTTCGACAAATCTTGTTTCTTCTTACTCATGTTGTAGTCCGTTAACCCAACATCAATGACAGACAATGGTAAGCCATAAACACAGAACGACAAAACCGCCCTCGCCGACCCGACCAGCCGCCAGAAATTTAAACGAGATGTAGGGTACTTTCTGGTTTCCGATCCGAACTCCAAACCTTAGTCCGAACCGAACGGTTGGCCGGTCAGAGTGGTCAGATTTTCATTCGGGCCAGACAGTAGACAGTCGTGGGCGAGACTATATGTGAGAAACTTTACAGTAGAAATTCTCATACCATCTGGCCTAGTCTCGCGTGTTCTGGCGAGTTCTGGCGCCCTCGCGGCAGCTCGCGCCTCGCGTGACCAGTTTGAAGGATTCAATAGACGATTTGCAATTTGCACCTCCCCTTATTTGCACACTCACTAGCGGCGAAATCAGATAAAAAACGATTTTGTGAGATCTACATTTTGAAATCTATGAGCTTTCCCTGTGATCACACGTGAATATAGTAGTGTGGTCCACACTCGACACTGTGTTCGTCGGTTCGTCTAGCATGGCGTGATGCCATAACCGATGACGGTCCCCCCGCCCCCCCAAGCTAATTTGCCGTGTACTATGTGCTTGGATGGTACGAATAAGTCTCGGCGGAGCTGTGCTGTGCACTATGTGTAATTTCGTTGGTTTCTAACAATTTTGTGGCAATCTCATGGCAATCTGAAACTTATGTTTGTTGTGGGGAAAGAAAAATACTCATTTTGCGGTTACAATTTTATTTTGGGTAAATAGCATCAACAACAGTATTACAATTTTCTTAGAATTGTTTTTTTTTTTCAAGTAATACATATGACAGTTATGTATTTAAAAGTAATCATAAAATCTTGAGTTAAATTTTCTGCTGCTGAAAAAAGTTTGCTTTAATATATTTCTGATCATTTCTGTACCCAGATCTATAGTTTAAAAAAATCTTCATTTCTTGTCTTAGTTGTGGTATTTTCAAAAATCACAGATTGAATTACATAGATGAACAACTAGAAATCGTACAAAGGGAATAAATAACGGTATTCACTACATAATCATCTGGGCTTTCAATTAGTAAAAAATATCAACTATTTTTACATAATAAAGATGTTAGATGAAATTGACGGCTTCACAAGTTTATTACAAGATTGTCTTGACTAGCCTACATTATCTTTGACCCACAATATACCAATCTTGAAAGTTGGTTGAAACTTAACTCACTCATACAGAGTGTTTTCTGCTCTCTCATCTATTTAGGTTTTGGATCAAAACTCAAATTCTACTTGGTAGAGGTCTCTTTATCTCCCTCGCTTGCACCTGAGTTCCTCTATTTATTCAGTGGCAAGTCGAACCCCTTCAGTATGAACATCATGTTTACCTAAATGCATCGGTAGAATTCGTAGTGAAAAAATATCTGAGCACACTCTTACACAGCACACTTCGTCTTAGACATGTCAGTTATTTGCATACCCTATTTATACAATGTTTGCCCGAGTGACGCACGTTATCATACTTCATCCCGCGTAATGGCACCAAATGGCTTATCCTAAGGTGACCTAGACCCAGGCAGCAGTCCAAGTTGGGAAAAATAAATGCACCCGTTTCACGTTTCAGCCTTTCCCCGACCTGAACAAAATGTGGCCTAAGACACAGAAGGGGAAGGGAAACGGAAAATCGCAAACTAGCCGTTTGGAAGAACACAGTCTAATAAACAAGAAATTGTCTGAATAAATATCAGAGGCAATAAAAATAATAATAAAAATAAAAAGACTTGCGACAATTTTATTTTTTTAATGTACGAATGACGATTTTTCTTTCCTTTCCCATCTTTTCCTATTTTCGCGTGTTGCGGACCTCGATGACGACCCCCGGGTGGCCATTGTGCCTCGCCAGGCTGGAGGCCATGCTGTGGCTGTGCCGGGGGTACTTGTCGAGGAAGCTGCTGTTGGTGCTCGTGTCTCCGAGGCCGCTGATGCCGCTGTCGCCCGACCGCCGGCTGCTGCTCTTGGTCACCGTGGACGTGTCGCTCGTCTCCACGACCCTACCGGACGGAGTGCTGCGCCGGGAGAAGCTCTGCACCGTGTTGGTGACGGACGGCCGCAGCGGGTCGTTGCACTTGGACGTGATGCGCACCGTCTCCGAGTAGTCACCGTTGCCGCTGCCGTTGCTGCCGGAGTTGGAGTCTCTCCTGTATGAGCTCAGCCCTTGGCTCGGCCCCCTGCCGTGGGCACCCAGGCCGTGGCTGGGACCTGCGGGGGACACATGGACAAGAACAACAAGAGTCAGCGTGGGCTGCCCTGGCACTGCCCTGGCCTTGCCTGACCTCGCCCTTGGCGGACAGAGAAGAGGAAGCGAACACCACCCTGTCGACCTGTTGGCGCATGGAAGCTTCGTCAACGACTACGCCCAGGAGGCAAAAGCACGTGAACAGGAGGAGGGAAGAAGGCACCACCATCACCACCACCTCGGTTTGGGGTATCTGCCGATCGGACCGGAGCGGGGCGGGTGGGGCGTGGGGCCGAGCAGGTCGCCGAAGGAGAGACGAAGCTTCGAATCGGAGGACGGAGGCGGACGTGCAGAAAAAGTCTTTTACAAAGCCATCACCACCACAGCCATCACAGCCCTGCGAGAGGGACAGGGCCAGGGCCAGCCCCCTCGTCCCAGCCGCATGGCGCTGCGGCCGCAAGCCGAAAGCCGTCCCCAGGCTAGCTACTGAACGTGATGGTTCTCCCACCTGAGGGCGAGGCGGTACGTGTCGCCCTGTACGGCGAGCTGCCCGACCGGAACGAGTTGCTGTAGTCGATGACTCGCTCCCGCTGCTGCTCCCGCTGCTGCTCCCGCTGCTCCCTGTCGGAGGGAGTCTCCTCCGGGTGGAGCGTCTTGAACAGCTCCGGCGCACGGTCCAGCAGGCCGCGCATGAACGCCTTCTTCTTAGGGTCCTGGTTGGCGTTGACGCCGTTCAGGTGACTGGTACTGGAGAAGAGCCGCCGCTGCTCGCTCGCCCGCCGCGGCTTGGTGTACAGGTCCTCGACGTTCTCCTTCTCGCCGATGTCGGTCAAGTCACGTGTGCTGCGGCTGATGCTGGCCAGGATGCTGGGGCTCTTGAGCGGCGGCGGACTCTCCTCCAGGCGGTGCAGCTGCGACGTGGAGCGGTACGCCGTGGGCGCGGCCTGCACGTTGAAGCTCTTGCTGCGGGTCAGCGAGGTGCGGTAGGTGCGGGCCGGCTTGGCGGGGCCCTGGCCGAGGCCCTGGGACTCCCAGGACACGCTGCCGTTGCGGGCCGGGGTCGAGGTGGCCGCCGGGGCCGGGCTGTAGGACACGTTGATGAGGCTGCCCGTGTGCGGCGAGGACGTGAGCGGCGACATCGCCAGCGGCGAGGACCGCGGTGACGACCGCTCCCTGCTGAAGCGGTGCTCCCACACCTGCGGCGGCGAGGACCGTGACGAGGACCCCGTCGCGTTGCTCTTGGTCACGTACACCTGGGGACATAGCAAGCAGAGACGGTCATCGGCGGCGGCTCCTGTTGGGTAGGCAACCCCGGGCACGCACGCACAAGTGTCGTGCGGGCTGGCCTACCCTAGGTGTGCAGGCGCATGGTCAGAGCGGGGACCGCGGGCTCAGACTCAGCGGCCAGCCCAGCCCTGGCTGCCTACTTCCCAGGGTGTCGTGTCGACAGCTCGGCCCGGCCCGGCCCGATTCATGCTCAGCTCCTGCTATCCGTGACTCATCATCTCGCGCCGTTATAATATTCTGCTGCGCTCTGTGGCCTGTGGCTGCGTGTGGCGGTCTGTGGCTGCCCGTGGCTCCGCGCGTGTGGAGCCAGTTTGTGATTCAGGTGATCGCCGCGAGGCCAAAAGTGTCGCTGGCCGCCGCGATTTCCACCGCCCGCCTCCCCATTCGAATTCGAGTGGGCGTCTCTCTCTCTCTCTCTCTCTCTCTCTCTCTCTCTCTCTCTCTCTCTCTCTCTCTCTCTCTCTCTCTCTCTCTCTCTCTCTCTCTCTCTCTCTCTCTCTCTCTCTCTCTCTCTCTCTCTCTCTCTCTCTCTCTCTCTCTCTCTCTCCCAACTGACGTTTTTCTTTGGTTGTTTCTCTGTTTGGCCTTTTCTGTTTGAATTTTCGGGGAAATTTAGCCTTTGCTGCTGTCCGCTGCTGTCTCTGCCTAACGCTGCCCAGTCTCGGCTCTCGGCTCAGACTGTCATACCGTTTATGCCCGTTGTCGCGTCCGGCGCACTGTCTTCTTAGCGGAATTCCGCCAAGTGTTTGGTGGTGTTTGTGGCCGGAATGCCCGGCGTGGCCGTGCGTGGCCGTGCGTGGCCCAGCCGTGCGTGGCATGGCGTGTCCTGCGTGGTACGGCGTGGACCCGGTTATAAAATTTGCATACCCCGCCCACCGCGCGTCGCGCGCCGCGGACGACGCGGCTGCCTTGGTCGGGGTGTGCGGGGGTGGTGGGCGGAGGGGAGGGTTGGACTCGTCGATCGGTCGCGTTCGTCATCCCAGTGTGTGTGTGTGTGTGTGTGTGTGTGTGTGTGTGTGTGTGTGTGTGTGCGTGCGTGTGCGTGTCTCTTCCTCCTCTGCGGCGGTCGTACACAGTCCTGGATTCCGTTGGTCCTGACTGCTGGTCTGGTACGGAGCGCTGGCGGATGGCGAGCGTGGCCTACCCCGCGCACCCTTGGCTACTGCACCGGCCGCGCGTTCGAGTACAACCGACGGCAGAGTGCTCTCTCTTTCTTACTCTGCCGCCCGCCCACCCACCCACAGTTTGTCCTGGATGAAAGCGGCGGTTTCGCCTTCCCTCTGGCAAGCGCACGGCGCGGTGATAATTAATACGCGTGCGCAAGAGAGAGGGAGAGAGAGAGAGAGAGAGAGAGAGAGAGAGAGAGAGAGAGAGAGAGAGAGAGAGAGAGAGAGAGAGCACACTACAGGAGACCGTACATGCGTTCCTTTTTACACCGCTGACGCTGACGGTTTCAGGCCGGACCAGGCAGCACCTCTCAGTAGCACCCTCTGACTGGAGTCACCATCGTGACCTTCTAGTTTTGCCTCCGATCTCCTCCCCCCCCCCCCTCCATTTCTTTCAACCCGTCTTTTAGAAGAAAACAAAGGAAAGGGGACGATTTGCACTAGGCGCGGTGCTGCGGTCGTGTTGGACTCACCTGCTTCTTGGCGCGTGCCGCCGAGTCGTCCCTGTCCCGGAGCTTCCTGGGCAGGGTCTGCGAGCCCCGGGCCCCGGTCCCGGCCCCGTTCCCGGCCCCGGTGTAGCCGCCGGCGTAGTCGTTGCTGGCGCGCCGGGAGCTGCCGTTGAGCAGCGTGTTGTGCTGCGTGGAGCCCACCGTCAGCCTGGACGTGGACTTGCTATGCCGGCCGAGGCTGTGAATGGAGGGACGAGAGAAAACAACACCGTCAGAAATCAGTCTCTTTTGTAAACATAATGATGAAACGCTGGGACGAAGCATGTACAATATTCTTATGCTGCACTGGCCCACCTCGTCAGCCCCAGGGGCCAGGCCCTTGACTGCCACTAAACGAGGCCAAATCGAAGCGATTGTGACCGATATCGGTAATCACACGGCTGACATGACAGGGGGTACAAACCTCCTCGGCACGCGCGCCATTCACACCCGGAACGGGCCTGTCATTAGCTCTGCGCTGGCTGCAATACTATTTCGACACGTTTTATCGACTCCGCCCCGTGTGGCTGCGCCATGCCTGGACGTGCTAGGCGTAACGCATCGCGTACCGATCGGACCGATCGCGCCGTTTGTTCATCGTTTTGCCGGCGCCACGTCCTCCGTCCGTCCGCCCCCCTCTTGCCTTTTGTTCAGCCCGGCCGGGGGCCGGGGGCTGGGGGCCGGGGGCCAGGGGCCGGGGGCCGGGGGCCGGGGGCCGGGGGCCGGGGGCTGGGGGCCAGGGGACGGGGGCCGGGGGCTGGGGGTCGCACACTGCATGCGGCCTCTGCTGAGGCGGGGCCCCTACCCGGACCCGAGGTCCCGGGGGTCACTCACTGCGGTAACGATGTAAGTAGGTCGGAATGACGAGAGTCCCACGCATTTCCAGCTAATAGCTGAGCACACGTGCGTTTATGGCCCTGCCGAGCGCGGAGCTCCCCCCTCCCCCCCCCCCCCCCGGCAGCCATCGCATCGCGCGGAAGCCCAGGGGGACGGTACGCTCACTCACTCCGTATCCGTACTCCCACGCGGCCTGCCCCGACCTTAACCTCTACCTCCAAGACTACGTGACTCTCACACACACACACAACACTTCACGATCACTTGAAACGTTAAAGTACCGTATTTTACATTTGACCCAATAGCCACAGGAAAGCGGCCGCTTAGCGCGGCACTGCAGCCAGCGGCGGGGCGGAGCTTCAGAGGCCTTCGCCTTAGTCTTTGCAGCAGCCGCGGACAGGGCAGGCAAAGTGTTTGCGAGTCTCGGAGTGTTTGCGCACTCGAGCTGGCATGGCGACCTCACTCGCCGGCCTTACCGGCCCGTCTGCACGCGCCACCGAAACACTGTCACTGTCCGCGGGCCCAAACGATCATATCTCCTATGTTCTGCAAGGGATTCTCGCCTCGCGAAAACAAAGCGAGCGCCGATAGAGAGCGAACAGAACGGTGGTGCTTCGGCGAGGGCTTTGACCCGCCTGGGTGGTCCCCGGCGGTCCCCGGCGGTCCCCGGGTCCCCGGCCACGTGCTAATGGACCACTTGGACCGGCCGACAACGGGAGCACCTTCGGACCCGGGCGGACGCGACGTCATTTCCGCGCCGAAAAGTTCTATCCGAAACTACGCAGCGGCTGGCAGTGTAGGCGATTGGCTGGCTAGGCCAGGCTGCCAGGCTGCGCGAGCGGTCGCGCCCACCTGATTGTCGCCGCGCCGCGCCGAGAGGGAGTTCCTAGTTTGTGCCGCCAACAAGAGATCTGCCGTCCCGTCCCGCCCCGCCCCGCCCCGGCGCGCGGCAGCGTGTGAGGCGGCGCGGGTACACTGCCAACTCGAGCACACAGCAGCTGTGCCGAAAACACCCCCAAACTCTGTCGATGACGTTTGGAGACTGAAACTCCTGTGCTTCTGCTTCTGTATGTTTCAGAAGTCTCCTCTCCCCCTGTACACGCACACACGGCGTAAGAACATTGGCCTTGCTCGGGAGCAGGCTGTCGTGTCTCCCCAGCGGGCTTTCAGGAGTCGCGGCGCGGGTCGCCGGCCCTGCTGACTTCCGCCCGGCTGTCCGCGTCGCCGAGCCGCGGCCGTCTGGTGGGCTCCCCGTGGGGCCTCTGGGGCCGTGTGCCCGTGGGGCGGAGCAGCCTTAAGGCCAAGGACAGCGGCGGGGCCGGTGGGGGCCGGTAGGGGCCGGTAGGGGCCGGGGGGACCACACCCGACCTGCAGCATCCACGCCAAAACCAACGGGGTCAGACATTACGTACGCTGGCCCTGCTAGCACTGTGCCGCGGTGCGCGCCGGCAGCGCAGCACACCCCCTGCCGCCCCCTGCCGACCCCGCCAGGCCTCCAGTATGCTGCAGCACGCTCGCTGCTGTTGCACCATCGGCGTTCGCCGAGGCACGGAGCGTAGCGTGCGTAACATGCAGCAGCAACACGCGCTGAATGCACGATGAAGTGCACGGCGCGTGCGCGATGCAGCGCGATGCACCGGCAGGACCGGCAGAGTGCACGAGGCTGCCAGGGGCGAACGGATGACCGTGCGTGCGCAGCAACAACAACAGGCGAATGAGCGAATGAATGAATAAATGAATGAATGTGGAAAGTCGAGGGAGGGAGCGCCCCCCGCTGCCCGGGGGATGAGCTGCGCCGAGCTGAGCCCCGCTGACCCGCCGCTGAATGGGCCGTTGTCGTCGCGGCCGCTTGTGCAACAACTCAAAGGCTGTGTCAAAGGCTGCTGTGCCAATTCCGCTTCATCCCCGAGACGAACGCCGCCGCCGACACGCATGTGACACAGCGCGGCGCGGCGCGGCGCGGCGCGGCGCGGCGCGGTGCGGCAGGCGCGCCGGTGGACGAGGCAAAAAACAGGGAACGCCAATGGCGACGGGGGGTTTCGGACCCGAAGCTATTTTTCAGAGCGCCGCCGATGCCAGCAGGTGCAGATCGGGCGGCGGCAGACGCAGCCGCCTGTGGCAGCCGCGGTGGCAGTGCAGCATATGGCCGCTTGGCCCTGGCAAAGTCTAGGGCCCCCTCCCCGCCGCTCCCCGCCCCGCCCCGCCGCAGCCAGTGCTCCAAGTAGCCACGGCGGTCCTTGCCATCTTTGGTGGCGGCGAGGCCGGGGGCCGGGCCGGCCTGTGTCTGTGCGCGCTGCCCCCCTCCCCCCTCCTTCCCCGGCCCTTCCGTGACGTCACATGATGGATTTGCGGCCCGGGTGATGGGTCGTTAATATGCAAGCGGAAAACCGTTTTCGTGTTGCAACGATGTGCGGGGTGGTCCAGCGGTGCCGGGGCAGCCGGGGCAGCGGCACGCGTGTGGCCGAGGCGGGCTTCTGAGGGGCGGGCAGCACTGACAGAATCGGGACGAGGCGGCGAGTACCGCGGGGACTCTGCGGAGCACTGCAGCGCTCACTGCCCGTCCTTGGGTTTATTGGTCAGTGGAGCCCGAGAGGTGGTACTTGGCGGTCATAGCCCTGCCGGCCCCGGCGGAAGAGCTGGCCGCCGTCGGACCGGACCGGGCTGCAGGCGACGGCCAGCACACCCGGAGTGACACGGAGCGACACGGAGCGGTAGCGGATCCAGGAGTGGCTTCAGGGGGAGGCAATGCCATGCTTTTTGCCTACTTACAGGCGGAAAAGTTACGCCGGTTGCCTACGTTTCCGGCGCCCTTCTGAGGCCCAGGGGAGGGGGCGACGCCCCCATCGCCCCTCCCCTGTATCCGCGCCTGACACGGAGCGACGCACGGCGACACAGCGGCGACAGGCACTCGCTGACCGCATTACGACACCGCGAGACGCTCCAATGCGCCGCCTTGCTTTACCTCCGATCGCACACGTCACATCAGTCGGAGACCAAGGCACGGAGAGCAGCACCAGAGCCCCACAGGTCTGTCGGGGGACGGCTGCGGGAACCAACCTTATTGGGGAAGGGTCTCCACACAAATACTGGGGGGAAAAGGATGGAAAAAAGTCACACTGTCCGTAGCCTGTGGTGTGTGACATGATCCTGTCCTGTCGTTGAGGTGTGGGAGGGGGGGGGGGAGTGACTGCGTACGACAATGACACACATCGCCCGGGGAAGTGCGGGGAAGTAGGGCGGGGGCACCAGGAGGCACACATGCACGGGATGAAAATCAAACAGCAACGGCGCGGGGACAGCGGCAGCGCGTCTGCAGCGAGGGGCAGAGACAGAGGCATAGGCATGCAGGCGAAGGCTCCACTCCACGGCGAGACGCCATCCATCCAGCCGAGCGACATGTGTTCAGGGGCACTGAATTCCTCATACGTGAAGGCGCACGCGAGGCGGGGAGGGGCCGTGTGGGTGTCCGCGAACACGACGCACACGAGCCGCGAGCGCGCGGACAATGCACCAGGCCGAGAGGGGAGAAGAGCGCCTGGCAGGTAGGCAGTCTCCGGGCACCGCAGTGCACCCGTGTGTCCGCATTGCCTACCCTCCCGGCTGCGACCCCGAGGACATCTGGACCCTGACAGTTTTTTATGTTTTAACTTTTCCTCGACCCGTGTTGGGCACGCGTGTCCGCCACGTCTGCCACCTGGTTGGGTGTGAGGGGCGCCATGCGTCAAGTACATGTCAGCGTTCAGCCTCGGGTGGCTGTCCAAGTCAATTACTCCTTCTGGACAGTTACGCCGTTTTAAGTCCAGTTTTTTTGAAGTAAAAAAAAAAATATGGTTGTCCGCTGCCGCCAAGCCACGCCGCTATATGCTGGCTGGCCACCTCCCCTCCCTCATGTCTTTGCATGAAAATTGCCAATTTGGCAGCGGGGCGATGGCGGCACAGATAGAGGTGGAGCCGAACCTCAAACTGGCCCGCCAACACATCGGCGGCGAACAGAGAGCGAGCGAACGGGAGAGAGAGAGAGAGAGAGAGAGAGAGAGAGAGAGAGAGAGAGAGAGAGAGAGAGAGAGAGAGAGAGAGAGAGAGAGAGACAGAGAGAGAGAGAGAGAGACAGAGAGAGAGAGAGAGGGACGGAGAGCGTAATCAGGGCGTTGTTGGGGTCCCGATTGGAACACCCGATCGCGTCTCTTTCTTTGTTGTTGAACGTTTCGCGTTGTGCCGATGGCTGCTTTCACAACAGAAGTGTTCGACCACAGAGCCCGTCAAGTTACGCAGACACAGTTCCAGTTCGGGAATGTTGCAGTAAATGATGTGGTCACATACTCGTGAGAAAAGAAGCATTGCTGAAATCGAACAATGACGCCCAATTCGCGCAAAATACTCCGCCGATCCGATCCCGCCGGGTCAGCCGTGTCCGCTCCGATTTTGGGTTTAGGCGGCTCTCCTCTCACAGCCTGCGGGGCTCAGCCGCGCTCAGCCGCGCTCAGCCGCGCTCAGCCGCGCTCAGCCGCGCTCAGCCGCGCTCAGCCGCGCTCAGCCGCGCTCAGCTCGCGCAGCCTTTCCACCACTTAGCACCTAAGGCTTGGAGCGGAGCAAGCGGAGCACTGTAGTGTGTGTCCATATCAGCCAAAGTTTGCGAAAAGAGCCGTTCCTGCCGCGGTGAGGACCGCGGTTAGTTGTTCTCCGAAATGGCCATGTATACCGTTCGTTCTGGTGGGCACAGCGGAGCCCAGCGGAGCCCAGCGGAGCGCCACTACACAGCTAAGCTCGTGGTCATGGTTTGGCTACAGGCTTTTGCCTTGTTGGGGCGCTCTGAAATTTCGCGTTAAGGCGGAAGCTCCCAGTCAGGTCAGGTCAGGTGACACGTCCGAGTGCGTCCCGCCCCGCCCCGCCCGCCCCGCCCGCCCCGCCTGTCACACTGGCAGAACTGGCAGTGGGCAGACGGGACAGACGCCACGCCGGCGGATAGTTTGCAGACCGGGCACGTAACTCGAGAGCAGAGGCTGTTGCACCACGCGGCACACCGGGCGGCGAGTGATCACTCATAACGAGCCGCAGGACGTACGCATAGAGATCGTAATTGCCCCCCCCCCCACACACACACCGCACAGAACCGAGCGGGATGCTGCCATTCACATCGTCCTCTGCACGCCGACCCTGAAAATGCAACCGGCAGTCGGCGAACTGTAAAGGGGCCGTTTACACTTGGTCGGACTCCGCTCCCCTCGGCTCGGGCCAGCGCACCTGCGCTGCCCCCACACGCGACTTGCGTGGCTTTGCCGGGGGAGAGTGGTATACGAGCCCGGCCCGGCCCGGCCCCCTCCAGAAGCGGCGTGCGACTGTTGTCGCCCCGGCTCGGCTCGGCCCGGACCGCCGCGGCCCGGCTAGTCTCGGCTGGACCCAGCTCGACTCATATCGCGGACGCCCACGCCCCTCCGCCGTCGCCGCCGCCGTCCGTGTGGTGCGGGGCGTGATTCACCACCAGAGGTCACACACGCACACACACACACACACACACACACACACACACACGCATGACGACGCTCACCCACCAGCACCCGCCACCCCGCAATGCACTGACCTGGAGTGACGCTCTTCCTCGGACTGCGACCCCCGCCGCGGCTCGCGCGGCTCTCGCTGCTTCCTCCGGGCGGGCACCACGCCGTCGTACTCCCTCTCGCGGCCGTAGATGGAGCCGCCGAACGGGTCCTCGCCGAGGTAGTACTTCCTGGTGGTGCGGAGCTCGCCGTCAACTGTGTCCCGGTCCGCGTCGCCGTTGCGGTGCGGCTGCGACCGAGACTGCGACCGCTTGAGGCCACTGCGGCCGCCCGAGTGCCTCGGGGGTGCGACGGGGGCCACCTCCTCCGGGGAGTCGCCCTCCTCCGTGCCGTCGTTGGGGGACGAGCCCTCGCCGTCCTGGGCGGACCGGCGGCCGCTCTTGCTCCGCTTGCTGCGGCTCAGTCCCAGCAGAGAGCCCTCCGCCGGCCGGTACGTCGGGCTGGGCGACCGCGACCGCGAGGAGCCTCCCCTGCCGGAGGACTTGTTGCTCAGCTTCCGGGAGGCCTTGTTCTTCCGCTCCGAGCTGCCCGACCGGAACTTGCCGACCAGCTTCCGGAACGAGTCGCCGATGATCTGCGACGCGGACTGCTGCTGCGTCTTGACCGTGGTCGTGGTCGGCGGCGGGGTCGGCGTCGACGGGTGCCTCGTGGAGTACGCCGATGGCGGCGGGATGTCGGCCGCGAACCGCGTCCGCTGGTACAGCTTCTTGTTGGCCGGCATCGGCGGCGGGCTGGGCGATGGCGAGGCCCCTCGGTGGTGGCTGCTGCTGTGGTGGTGGTACTCGGGGGACGACGGCGGCCACTCCCGGAACGAGTCCTTCTTCCTGAGCGCGCTGCCGCTGCCCCGGTACCCCACCTCGTCCTCCTGGAACACAGGGGTGACATATGTCATGGCAGCCTACCGGCCCTGCCCGGCCCCGTGCTCAGGATACAGTGTTCCAGTGAGCACGACAACGCTGGGAGCGGCCGGGACCTTCAACACCTCTTCCCCTTGATCCTATGAAATCGAGAAATCTACGGAGAGTAATAACGTGAAATGTTTGATTCAGTGACGTGCAAGCAGCCTCGTTGCCAAACCTTGTCTTGTAGTCGGCCCGACTATGGCACTGCACTTCGTATGAGAGCGGCAATGTCCAACCTAACGCGATACATAATTGCTTCGACTAATTGCGATTTTCAGGGGGTGAAACTTGGGAGGCGCACCGCTCCGATGGCGAGGCGGTCCGGCGATACGTACTCCAAGTGTCAGGGTGAGCGTGGTGGTACCCGAGAGAGCCACTAGCCTTGCGCCATGAGAGCACAGCCAAATCGAGAGTGGAGGAGTGGAAACTCGATCTCAGCCCAGCCTGTGGGAGGACAGCAGAGGCCGCGCACAGCTGGACACTGCTGCTGGACATGGTATCCTTCACTTCCACGGAATCGCTCATCACGGGGGAACAAGTTTGTTTGCTCACCGGAATCCTCTCGAGGGCGGGCATCGTCGATGAGCGTTAATCCACAATGACAGCAGGGTAGCTCAGCTACCCGGTCTCCGAGGCCCTGTGAGGCCGAGGCCGGGCATGCCGGAAAAACTACAGGCCGGCAACCAGTACACTACGCCGGCGCCCCCGGGCCGGGGGCGGCCACCAGGAACCAGCAGACGACGGACGGAGGGCGGCGAGGCACTTTTTACATTTTCGATTTTAAAGAGATCACAAGGCGGTGAGAGATGTACGCGCGCGGACCGACAGGAGGGTTATCACACGGCAAATATCCATGTATCTGTATCTGTATCCGTATCTGTAATTGTATATGTATATGTATATCTATAAGTCCGTGTGGAAGACGCGGTCGCGACGGGATTCGGGGGATAACTGGGCGCTGCAGATCGTCCTGCGTGCCGCCCCGGAGACGGCGGTGCGAGGTAAAGGAGCGGGAGGGGAACTTGGCGGAGAGGGAAGAAAAACGTGGAGGGGGAGGGGGGCCCGCGGTGTCCAGGGTTTCGCTATCCTCCTACTCCCACTCGCTCCAGTCCTTCTTGGGGGTCTGCCTCAGCAGTCTGGCGAAGTATGGGGTGGCGGAGCGCGGTGGGGGAAGGAGGGGGAGCGGAGGGGGGCTGTCCTACTGCCTGTGTACACGCGCGCACGCACACACACATCGTCAAAGCGCCCTGCTTCTGCTTGCTGGAAGCGCGGCGCGGTGACACAGTGCCAACCCACGTAACTGGACGGCGTTTATAAAGCCGGTAACGAAGCCAGTCCCGCCCGAGCCAGCAGCAGTACAGGGAAACCTTTAATAAAAGGCCGTCGTCCGTCGTCACGGTCAGAAGTGGTCAGAATTGAAACGACGGGTGCGTTTTATTACGTTCCGCAGAGACGAATGCGAGTGTGCCCTTTTTTGTGCGCAAAGGAAGCCGGGAGCTCAGCCCTGCCCTGGGAGTCGGTCGTTCCTCCGGGGCTGTGTCCTTGATCACATGACACCGCCGCGCCCTGAGCCCTGCCCCGGCATTTACACGCGATACGACTCGCCCGAAAACTGCCGTCCCAAATTGTTATTATCATGATGATGATGATGGCGTCAATTTCGCGTCTGGTCCGACGACAGAACGGCGCTAGCAGACGACGGCGGCGACTACCGGCGTTGACGTCATGGGGCGGCAGCGATTGGGGGAGGGAGGGTGCGGGCGGGGGAGGCTGGCAGCACAGGCGTCAACGCGCGGCGCCCACACGCCACTACTGCTGTAGCTGCTGCCGGCACGGAAGTGGACGGGAACCCATTGAGGTCCGCCGTGCTGCCGCCGTCAGGGTAGGCAGCCCATCGGACTCGGCTTGTGGGTCCGGGGCCGGGCGTGCCGTGCCGTGCCGTGCCGTGCCCGTGCCGTCTGGGACCACCGCAGGGAGCGATCCCCGAGCCCACTGCACGGCGCGCCGCGGGGACGACCTTGGCGGAGAGGACGGCCGCAGCCTCACCATATGGCGTCGAGGCATGACCTGGCCTAGCAGGTGCAGCCCCGCCCCGCCCCGCCCCCTAGCGCCCTGCGGGGGATCCGTGCAGATCAGATCAGTCGCACGGAGATCAGCTAAGACTTCCCGGAAACTCCGAAATGGACGCGGCTGGCAGGTGAGGTCCGGTGACGGCCGTCCATGTGGCTCTGGCGCTCCTCACGGTGTCACCCAGCGCCGAGCCCAACTCGTACATTTTCCGCGGTGCGGTGCGCTTCCTCTGGGGCGTCCGCTCCGCGGCATCCGCTCCCGCTCCGTCTGCGACGTCATGCCACCGCCAGAGGGAGCCACCTGGGCTGTGCCGCGCTCTGCGGTGTTCTGGCAGGCCCTGGATGCGGCGCGCGCTGGAAATACTCCGCGCGGCGGGAAAGGCAAGCGGCGGTATCCCGCTCACTGCGGGGGGTATGTCACGACGACGGGAAGGGGGAGGGGGGCGTGTCGTCATCGGTGACGTCACTCACTCCTCCGAGAAGCGTGACGCATTTGCTAGACTGAGTCTTTCCTTCCGCGAAAATTGTAAGAATGAAATTCCGACTAGGCGTATAGGTAGGCAAGTGCGTCTGCCCTGCTGTATCCGAGCCGGGCGCCTGGAGGGTAGGCAACCTCGCGAGCCCCGGCGTGCACGCGTGTCCTGCGGGCTGGCCTACCCCGGCACCAGCAGGCGCCTCGCGGCCGCGCCGCGATCTAGGGGTTAGTTTCGGAAACGTGTTACGCTCAAACCTGGAAGTGCCGTCGTGCTGGCCGGGGGCCGGGGGCCGGGAGGCCGAAGGCCGGGGCTTACCTCGTGGTAGCGCTTGGCGCTGTACTTGTTGCGCTGCGGGGGGCTGGGGCTCTTGTCCCTGCTCGGCGTGTACCGACCAGGGGCCGCCGCCCGCTCAGAGCTGAGGCGCTCCCGCTCGAGGAACGCGGCGTTCACGTTAGGTGCGAAGTGTCCGCGGCCGCCGGCGTACTCGTGCGGCTGCAAAAGGGTTAGAGCGCCATGCAGAGTTCAGGCTGAGTGCGAGTTCACTGTAGCGACCGGGAAGAGCGGACGAGCAAAATTAATACAGGTAGAAGAGAGGAAGGCTGAGTGAATATTTGGGTAAAATACGAAATAGATTTTGCGGCCTCGAAAGATGCGTATTAATAATGTCCTCAGCATCCACGGCGGGCACAAACTATTATTCATTTTGTGGTCAAATGTAATGTGCACTTCTTACTACAGGTGCAAGTGCTTACTGTTATCCCGTTTTAAAATAAACTATTTACACTCAAATATTATTTAAAAGAATGCGTTCCGTGTCGAAAGCGCATTTCTGTGGCAATCAAAGTAAGTGACGTGTAATGTCGATGTTGTACGGCGATGATGGTTTTTCGGATTAATGGTTTCTGCATGATGCACCTGTCTCGGTACAACCAGCTGGAGGATTACTGGCGTTTCTGACGCAGCCCCTGTGCTCTAGGGTTGTTTAGCAGAAGTTGGCATGCACGGTGGGGGCGCGGTCCCGGGGGCGTAGACGAGGGCGGCGGGGCGGGTGGGGGCGGTGGGTGCTTACGGGGAGTTCATCGCTGTCGTCCCGGTACGGGGAGTCCCGGTAGGTCGGCGAGTCCCTGTACGGGGAGCTCGGTGACCTTGGGGACCCCGGGGAACCTGGGGAGCCGCCGCCGCGGTACGGCGACCCCACCCGGTGGGTGCTGGTCGTCTTGTACAGCCTGGTGCCGCCGTTGACGTGCGTCGGCGTGGCCGTGGTGGTGGTCGTCATCTTGAAAGTGTGGTCCGGGCCCGTGGGCAGCACCTGCACCCGGTCGGGCCGGCCCGTGTACCCGCCGTTGCCGACGGCCGCCGACGTCGGGTCCGACGGCGAGAAGGTGGACTTCTTGTTCCAGGAGGCCGCCGTGTCCCGGGCGTCGTGGCGCTGCTCGTGGCGCCGCTCGGACCACTGGCTGATGCCCTAGAGAGAAGCGCGGCAGAAGCCGGCAGAGCCGGGGCCGAGGCCGAGCGGGTTAGCACAGCACGGCACAGCACAGGCAGTGGTTAGCAGTCAATGGGATGGAATGGAATGGAATCATAGAGTGTTCGCGAGAGCGTCCGGGGCCGCACAGACCCGTTCGATACGTGTTTCCGAAATGTCCCCTTGTGGGGTACGAAAAAACAATTTTGAATGGCCTCTGTCGTGCGGCCTGCGGCCCCGGATGGGGTCAGTCGTGATGTCTCATGCCGCGGGTGGCCGGCGAGGCGCCGGGCTGGGTGCGAACCTGGAAGTAGGGGCTCTCCGGCCGGGGCTCGGGGGACGACACAAACACCCTGGATGACGACGAGGTGTTGTGCTGGTGGCCGTTGAGGTGGCCGTTCGTTCGCTGCGCCACGGGGCGCGACTTCATCGTCACGTTGATGAAGCTGGTCGTGGTGCCCCGCTGCACGTCGTCTTCGTCCTCGATCGAATCCTGCGTAAATAAATTTCTCATACCGATGACAATGTTTTTAAAATTTTTAGCCGAGCCGCCTTAACGGAACTGCACGCACCTTCGATGAGCGCGACTCGCTGCCGAAGTGGTGCTCCAGCCACTTGGACGTCTCCACCTTGCGGGTCTCCTCCTCCTGGTCGAAGTCGAGTGGCCGCTTGGTGAGCGCGTCCTTCCTGTCGGCGGCCAGCGCCGCGGCGGCCGCCGCCCCCACCGGCCCCGGCGCCGGCCCCAGCTGCCCGGCGGCGCGCTGCAGCAGCTTGTTGCGCCTCATGCGCCGGATGCGCGTGGACAGGCTGTCCCACTCCTGCTGGTCCTCCAGGGCCAGGGCGCCGGGGTCACCGAAGCGTTCGCCCTCCACATTCTCGCACTGGTACCTGCGGCCGACAAGAAACACATCAGGCGTCTGCACTCCAGCGGGGACTCGGCCAGAGCTCGACCCCACCGGACTCAAACTGACCTCATCTCCTCGCCGATCTTGACACCGTCCGCGACGTACTCCACCAGCTCCTGGTCCTTGCTCTTGCGGAAGCGCTGCTTGCTCTCGCGGTGCTTGTCCTCCTCCTCGAGCTCGCCGTCATCGGGGTCCTCCTTCTCGTCCACCTGGTTCGGAAGAAAGCAAAAAAGAATTATAATAAGCAAGTGCGACGCGGTGGCGGTGCTCTACAAAACCATTCGCTGGCACTCAATTATGTTTCCTGGTGAAAGCCGAGGAGTGATTTGAGTGCTGAGACAGTGCCTCCTCCCCTCCTCTCCACTCCTCTCCTCCCCGACTGGTCGGTGGCCAAGGTACGTCCGCCCGCACCCCATCCCATCCCACGGCGTCGCAGTGCGAGGATCGCGGTCCCCGCCGGTCCCCGACTGTCATCAGCATGAGAGATTGCGGTAGAAAGCGGCGACACTCCTTTTCTCGCGATTGAATGGAAACGGCGAATGATGGCTTTGATTACAAATATCTATATAACAACGATCATGCAAATGATCGAGGCCGAACCTTCTTTCGTACAGTCCGGACGTGAAACTTTCAAATCTACTCCGTTCAAGAAGAAAAGTTTTGAATTGACCCTTTTTCGTCGAACAGAAATGAACACAGAAATAGCAGCGGGCGGAGCATGCCTTGGCCTATGACTGTCGTATCGTGATTTTGCCGTGCAACAAACGAAATGAGAGAGAGAGAGAGAGAGAGAGAGAGAGAGAGAGAGAGAGAGAGGGGGGGGGGGCATAATAGAGATGACATTTGCGGTTCCGTCGCGTTTGACTTTCGAAGACTGGGATTGCTGCTGCCGCGTCTGCCGCCCAACCCAACGCGCCGATGTTTTATCGAAGGAAACCTCAATGAGTTTAGCTTTGCGTCCCCCTCGTCCGGAGGGAGAAGATGACGGTTTTCTCCTGCCACTGTGCTGTGAAAGAAACGAACCCGCTGAAATTCTTCCTCCTTCCTCGAGCCCCAAGGACGGTTTGCTGAGGAAAGAAGACTCGGAGCCGGGCCGGCCGTGGGGACGTCCCTTCAGATTGATCCGCTGATGCTGACTAACCGACACCCCACGGCTTAGCTCGTCCACCGGAGGAGCCATCGAAGTGTCCACCGGAGGAGCCATCGAAGTGTCCACCGGAGTGTCTGCCGAAGTGGCCACCAGAATGGTCACCCGAGTGACACAAGGACTTTCACTTAACGACACTCGAGCTTCCGTCTCGATGGGAGATGACTGTGTGTGATGAGTGTTACGCTGTCGGAGCGTGGTTAAGATAAGGGCCCAAATCGGACGTCTTCGCATTGCGAGCAGGCCTGCTTCGGTCACTCGTTCCCATTTCCCTCCTCCCTCCCACCCGCTCCGCCAAAGCACGCATGCGCAGATGCGGGAAAGAACGCCGGCGAACACCAAGTCAGGTGTGTAAAATAAAGTCAAAAGTAGGATGATTGATCGGCCAATCGTTCATCGCCAACGAGCGCCGTCTCAGGCAGCGCAGCGTTGACGACTTCGTGATCGCTCACCTTTCACTGGAATCACGTTCCAGATGAAAAATAAAAAATGAAATAAACTGACCCAGAATAAAAATAAAGACATGAATTGATTTTTATCGATGGGACGATAAGAACTTCTCTGACTGAGATACGTCCAGCGCCGCGCAGCAGCACAGCGTGCAGAGCGCCTGGTATGTAGGCCATCTCGACTCACGTACGCACGGGGGTCGTGCGGGCTGGCCTACCCCGCCGGCGCGCTCACCTCCTCGTGTTCCGTGGTCCGCCGCTTCTCGGTGACGACTCTGCCGTCGGGCTGCAGCTCGGACACCTCGTGCGTGTTCTCCGTGTCCACCACCTTGCGGCCCTTGGACGACTGGTGCACGAGGCGAGGCCCAGAGCCGCGGGGGTCGACCACCACCAGCTGGCCGTCCTGGCCACGCACCACCTCCTGCCCAGACAGCAGGGCGCGGCGCACGTCCTTGTTGTCCCGGACGGCCGCGAGGTATCCCTGCAACAGAGGACAAGGGTTCAACTCCAGTTCATTCAGGCGATGAGCTCCGGCTAGAGTTATACATTTAAAAAAAACACAACAACACACATTTTTTAAAGAAAAATACATGAAAATATTTTATGGCGAAAAATTTCTTGTGTGGACCGCTTCGGACGGATAAAACTGTTTTTCTTTTTTTTTCACTTTTTCGATGAGAAATCCCTTCGTTTTGCCTCTAGCTCCGGGCACTGCGGACGCCTCGCCGGCAGCCTCCGGGTCCGAGGCGGGGGCGCGCGCGAGTCGAGGGTACGACTTTCATCCCATTATGGATGTGGCAGGGCGCAGGGCGACATGCATTAGCATCAGCGGCAGCGCCTGAACAATTACCGCCCCGCCCCGGAGATGTTCCGGGCTGCAGCCGGCTGCAGCGGTAACACACTCCGACCGCATCCCGATCCGGGACTTTCTCGTTGACGCCGTCAATCGTTCGCGGACCGATACCCTTTTTCCCGTCCGTCAGGGCGCAGCGGGCGCAGCGGGCCCTTGACCTGTCGGCATGCGGTCGCTCCGTCTCTGTCCCGCCCACGTGCGGTCACCTCTCGCCTCACGCCGCTCGCGCCTCTCTGTCGCACACCCCGGCCGCCCACGAGCCGTGCTGCGCGGCCCTTGAGAATGTCCCTTCGCACTGCACACCCTGCTGCTGCTGCTGCCGCTGCTGCTGTCCCTTGAATTACTGTTTGCCGGGACAAGCGCGCGCGGCGAACAATGTGCAACAGGACTAAAGTCCGTGGAATCCGAGCAGCCGACGGCAGCCGACGCATGACGCGGGATGGGAGCCTAAAAAGTGTGTCCTGGTTCCAGCGGCGCGGCCGGCGCGGCGCAGAATGCCGAGTGTTCTAACAGTGTGCACCGGAGAGGCCCGGTCCGTCGGGTCAGCATTAAAAACGTCGCTCATATACGAATTTGTTGATGTTCACGACTGCATCAGAATGCGCTCATCTCGTCCGGAGGAAAGCGCCGCGCCGGTCGACTTTCTCATCATCGGTCGATATTCACGACTGTCAGCTGAATAGGAAGACTGGAGCCGCTGGAGCCGCTGGAGCCGAACCTGCCGGGGCGGCTGGGGTGTGGGGTGGCCCGATGGCACGTTTACGGCCGATAACTCGTAATGATGCGGAAAGGGGATCGGCCAGCATGTGAAAATAGCCTGAGTTATGCGGAAGGGGCTGCCGGCGCCGCTGTGTCTTCCCAAAGGGACTCGCCTCGCCTGGCCACGGCGCACGGCGGAGGCAGGATGGGAGAGGCGGGGAGGAGAGAGGTGAGGCTAGAGGGAGGGGGAGGGGCCGCACGGAGCGAGGCTAGGGAGGCTGGGCTGGATGCGCTGGCTGCATCTCGTTCTGGTCCTCCAAAAGTGGTGTCCGACACGGCCGGCGCGGGATGCCTAGGGGACGCTGCAGACCAGGCAGTGCCGTTCAGACGCTGGATGGGGAAATTTATGGGCGCACTTGAAAACGAAAAGGACTTTTTATTCATCCGATCGAAGAGGGCCGCTTCCCTCTCTTCGTTACTCGACCACGGCCACCGGGACCTGCTCGAGAGAGAGAGGGAGAGAGAGAGAGAGAGAGAGAGAGAGAGAGAGAGAGAGAGAGAGAGAGAGAGAGAGAGAGAGAGAGAGAGAGAGAGAGAGAGAGAGAGAGAGAGAGAGAAGGAGGGCGCGCGATTGGAAAAGGGTGTAACCTCTTGTACACAGTGTACACATGCCATTGTGGTGCGAGTAACTGTGGGTCATTGTGGCTCTCGACCCTTCCCGCCCCCTTCAGAGCGTTGCGTCACACAAATGTGATGATGTGTCAGCAGGTGTGAGTAGATGTGCGTGTGTGTGTGTGTGTGTGTGTGTGTGTGTGTGTGTGTGTTACGCGCGCGCACTCGTATGAGAAGCGAACACGATCGATAATGGTCACCATTAAGAAATTACGACAACCATTTTTCTCAGCTCTCAGTGGTAGCGGCCGGCGGTGGCGGCAGTGCAGTCAGGCGCCGGCAAGCAGACGGCTCGGTCCGCTTCCAGGTTAGTTTCTCATACTGCCCCCAGCGCGGCCTCGACATGACATCTGCAGCGGGCAGGACATCCATAGGACCTCTGGGGACGCGCCACTGTCAGCGGTGGGCGTGGGCCCGTCCAGTCCCGGCACGGCACGGCTAGGACCTCGGCCAGGACCCACAAGGCCGCACATTGACATCCTCTGGCGCCACACCACGCCACGCATATCCGTTTTCGCCCGAGGAAAATACAGCGCTGAATACGTCCACCAATTCCTGCTCTGCAGTAGACGTCCGTTGGCGTGTAGAGTGTGTCGAACGTGTCCCCGGTCAACTACCTCCACCCGCGTCACTTCTGGCGGCGGCTGTACTTCTTGGAGAAGCCAAGAAACGGTCTTTGAAGTCGGCCGCATTCGGTCGGCCCCCGTCGGCCCGGACCTGGGCCCGGACCGTTCAATCTGAGCCAGTCCAGTCCGGTGGGGTAGGGCTGGGAGGGCCTATGCACCGCACCGGACGTGTATTTCATCCTATCCCGCTACGCCCCGCCACACCGCACCTTGCGTCACACACTGCCATGGGCGGGGCTGGGCGACATGTCTCCAATTGGTCGGCGACAACAACTGTCGTGCGAATCCAGATCAGTTGCGAGGGTTCATGCCCCCCCCCCTCCATTTTTTCCCCACTGCGGACAACCTCGGTTTGCACACATCGATGGCGGAGCTCTGCACGCCGCAGTCTGATGCATTCCCGTACACGGGTGGACTGGCGTCCTTGCTGTCCTGCCCTGAATCAAACGCGGCAAAAATAATCCGCCCGTTTGATAAGCAAACAATGCGGCCAGCCGGCAGCCGGTGGAGGAGCCCGCCAGGACGGCTTCGGCTTCCAGACTCAGTACTCACGTCAGCCTTGCCTGCCCTGACTGCCTCTGGCCGCCGCTGGCTCCGGCTCCAGGCCGGGGTCGTGGCGGCGCGGGCGGTGCGGGTGGCGCGCGCTCAAAATCACGACCGCCTAGCCGCTCTGGTGGCTATTGGCTGCACCGCACCGCGGACAAGGACGAAACAAAGTGAAATAATGGCAGCAAATCTGTCGGCCGGCCCGTTCCGCCACCTCGGCGCGGGCGTAAAGTAGCAAAGGCAGGGCCCCCGTAAAAAAACAACAACATAGTGCACGTGAAAGCCCATGTCGTTACTGTTGTTGCCCGTGCGGGTCCAGCGGTTCCGCCCGACCTAGACAACGGGTGGCATTGACCGGCAAAGCCTGGACAGCACAGCGATTGGTGCATAGCTTTCAGGCGCCACCGAAACTGCCCTGAAAATGAGCTCGTGGAGCAAGTCCCGCCAACAACGTAACCTTTCCCCGCACCTCTCAGAGCGCGAAAATATAAAAATAAAACCCGAATGTACACATGGCTCCTTTTTTTTGCACGAACGACAAATAATTGCTCGTTACGTTTGCGTGTGTATCCAGCTGACAATAGTCTCCCCGCCGGGCCGTGCGGTGGCGGTGGCGGCGGCGGCGGCAGCGCGGGTAACACAGTCGTCGACAGGTGCAGACGCAATTAACGCGCGCGAGTTACGCCTTGGGGTCGGAGGCGCGGGGGAAATAAAGTGGCCGAATTTCGGGGCGCACAAAAGCCATTTTCGAGCAGCATGAGCATCGCTCACTCACCCGCTCGCTCGCTCGCTCACTCACTCACTCACTCACTCACTCACTCACTCGCTAACTCACTCACTCGCCTACTTGCGTGCAGCCAAACAATTACGGCGCCGTGCGAGCGGTGCGCGCGTAATGGTGCAGGCAGAACACGTGTAGCGGGGCGGGGGGAGGGAGGCGCGCCGCTCCAGAGACTCCGGAGGCTCCAGAGGACGCACGGCCCGGCGACAAACGCCCACCTCCGGCCCAGATAGACGCAGACTTGCCGCGCGCGAACCAATAGAGCCCATTCATTACCACGGCGTCGCGGCGCCCTGCGCTGCCCTGCGCTGCCCTGCGCTGCCCTGCGCTGCCCTGCGCTGCCCTGCGCTGCCCTGCGCTGCCCTGCGCTGCCCTGCCCTGCGCTGCCCTGCGCTGCCCTGCGCTGCCCTGCGCTGCCCTGCGCTGCCCTGCGCTGCCCTGCGCTGCCCTGCGCTGCCCTGCGCTGCCCTGCGCTGCCCTGCGCTGCGCCGCCGCCTTCTAGAAAGGGAAAATGTAGCAGCGAGTATTGCTACGCCGTAACGTTATTTTGAGCGTTTGACAGGTTCATTACACGACGCAATCGTTTTACGCGCTCAGGGACCGGACGGCCCGCTGCGTGGACGCGGTGCGGTGACCTTTCGGCCCGCACGGCAGCAGGTCGCCTTTCAGGGCAGAAGCCGGCAAAAACAAGACAGGAGTCCGCCACCAGATCGTCGCTCGGCAATCTCAACCCAACCGATGTGGTGTATATAATTTTCATCAGAGGGACTTTCAAACCCCGGCTGCAAACGTTCGCCCGCTTATGAGAGATTGTTGTTGTGATTTGAAGGCCGTATTGAATGTGGCCTGTACATATTACAGCACCGGGGGGTCATAAAACATCACGCTGGCATATGGACAAGAGGGTATCAAAATAAATATATATATAAATCTATATACGGCGGCTGTTCGCCGTAATTAATAGGCTCATGGTGGCGCAACAGCAACACTTTTAATTAAGTCCTCTGCTACCTGGTAAAACGTTTCTTCTCTTTTGTTTGTCGAATACGGTCGGTGTCGAAGTTTACTTGACACAGCGTTCCATGTGCCATCGCAGCCATCGCAGGCTTCGCGGCACTGTTTACTGTCATGGGAGAGCGAGCGAGCGAGCGAGCGAGAGAGAGAGAGAGAGAGAGAGAGAGAGAGAGAGAGAGAGAGAGAGAGAGAGAGAGAGAGAGAGAGAGAGAGAGAGAGAGAGAGAGAGAGAGAGAGAACCGACCGGCACCCGCTGCTACTGTACGCACGCTGAGAGAAAAGGAAGCAACAATAAAGCACGGCTCTGGTATTTACTTTCTTCTGGGTTATGGCCGGCCACGAGTGTTACTGTGGGAAGGGCAGCACGCCGCCGCCGCTGCCGCTGCCGCTGCCGCTGCCGCTGCCGCTGCCGCTGCCGCTGCCGCTGCCGCTGCCACTGCCGCTGCCGCCGCCGCACCGCGGGGTGTCCTCAGGGGGCTCCCGGTCCGGAGCGGCCGCAACACGGCGGGGCTCGCACGGAGGATACACGGTTCTGACACTCCGAACGGGGCGCCGAAGTGCGTGAGTGGCGCCGTCAAGTAAAACGCTCTCCCACCCATGCTACCCGAAAGAGCGCGTAAATTCGAATGGGTTCACTCTAGGGGAGCGAAAGCAGCAGTGCAGTCCCTCCCTACCCCTCATGGATGTGTGTGCGGATCTCATGGTAGACCCAAAAGGCGCTCAGTGTATCTGACAAACGATGCCTGGGCACTACTGATTCACAGACCTTTCCCGAACAGTGTACCCAAAACACTACGCCGTCGCGTCTAGGAGCGTAGCGGCAGTGGTCATTACCAGGAACCCTTTCATCTGGTCCAATTGGACCCCAGCATCTCCCGCATGTGTGTGTGTGTGTGTGTGTGTGTGTGTACGGCGATAGTATATAGGACAAGCGCGGCAGGGCCAGCAGTGCTTTTCGGACCAACAGGCGAGAGAAAGAAGAAAGGAAAGAGATAATGAGAATGTGGACCTTGAAGCTGAGTCCGCCTCCGCTTCCATCAGGGAGGGTAGGCTGTTAGGCAGTGCGGCACAGCACCCGAGTGTAACGGGCTTGCCTACCCACCAGGCGCCTCGTATAGTAGCCGCTTCGACATATGTACTTCAGAGCATCTCAGGTAGTCCCGACTCCATAAGTACTCTTCGCTGGCCCCGATAGGATTAGAAATAAAACGCCTCTCAAGCCGCGCCGAAAACGGCTCCACAAACACAACATTTGTGTTCTGATGTCACGCGCTGAGTCGCCGTGTTCCTTCCTCTCCGCCGAGGTCAGGACGCCCACTGTCCACCAGTCGATTCGGACTTGCCGCTGCCAAAACCTACGCCCCCTTTAAAATAAAGGAATAGCCGCGAACCGAAGCACAGCCGGCACGGCACGGCAGTCCGTGAAAGCCAAAGGCGGTGACGTCATCCCCGACCAGCTGCGTGTCACGTGACAAGGTCGGCGGGCCGCGCCTGTTTTCCGCATTGGCGGTGGCGGGCGGACCTGCGAATAATGAGCATCCCTCGTATTTGAAGAGGACGGGCTTTCGGACGTGACCGCTAATTTGCGAAGAAAGGTGTCTCTGTCGAGTGCACGGCAGCGCGTGAACAGCCGTGTGAACGTTTTGCGGCAGGTTTTTGGCGGACATTTTTAAAGGCCTCCGAAGAGAGCAGTTGTCTTTTTTTTTTAAAATTTCAAACGTGCGTTTGTACCGTAATAGCGGTGAACACTTTGAAAATTCCGAGGAAACGAATCCGGGATCAAACCCCATCCCGGTGGCTGCGGATGTCGTGCCGATGGCCGGCTGAGCTGACACCACACCACACCACACCACACCGTCGACTTACATCGGGGCAGAAGGACTTGGTGGTGCCGGTGGAGCGGGTCCGGACCGTTCGGCTTTTGGTCTCTGACGCGACCACAGGCATGGCTGGGCCGGGGCCGGCGGGGCCGGCGGAGACAGTCTTCTCAGCACTCAACTTCGCGCACTTCCTCTAGCGGAGCACGGCGGAGCACAGGCCCTGAGCGGGGCCGCAGCGCGGCAGAGGGGTTTCGGATTCGAATCTTTCGATAGTTTCGGAGCACATCACGAAATCACTGCACTTGCTGTAGAGATCTTTCCGACACAAAGGCACTGCACGTTTTACGCACTGTTAAAACACGCGGTTTGTCGGACGCTCTTTCTCTCTCTCTCTCGCACTCAGAGAGCAAGCACATTTCGTGTCGTCGAGGCGCGAGTCGCTACTGACGGACGGGACACACGGGAGCGGCTGCCCGCCCCGCCGTCTGTGTCTATCTCACTCACTCCCAAGCGTGCGCGCAGCCCGGCGCAGCCCCCACCACTCGCTCCTCCTTCTCCTCTTTTTCAAAGTCAAAGGCGCGGCCAGTCTGGGCCCACAGCAGGTGAATGAGGGGGAGCATTGTCTGTCTCCGTCTCTGCCGTCGGAGGAGCCATGCTGGCGCCGCAGCCCAGCCATGGGTGCGAGCGAGACGCACGCACGACGAGAGGGTGATGAGTTTATGACGAGCTGCTCCGGTATGACGAACTGCGTTTGTCCTTGTCGCTCCTTGGTGTTTGCCGACGGGTGCGCGTGGGAGAGAGAAAGAGCACACCACGGCCACCTCCATCAGCAGCATTCGGGCCTGCTCCCGAGATGAACCCACTTGCGAGATGTTATTTTGGCCATAAAAGGATTGAGCTCCTAATCGTCTCCTCTCAAAATCCCTCTCTTCTTTTTCTGGATGGGCGATGAATTAAATTATAACATCACCAGTTCCAACGTGCAAACTGAACAAGGTCCCTGCGCAGGGTGTGAAGTTGGAATCATGAACGCGCTGGAAAGAGAACGGAACACCGTTATAAAAAGTGCAAAAAGAGAGAGAACGAGAAGGAAATGCGCGGGAAGCAAACTAGAGCTGGTGCGGGCTGAGGCGCACTGTACATACCCCGCCTACGTGCGGAGTACTCGCCCACACGGAGTATGTAAGTAAGAACATCACCTGTCCCCTGTGAATGGGCTGTGAGCGAGTGTTTCTTCCGAGAAAAGTTCTCTCGGGTGCTCTATTCGGGTTCGCCCTCACCGATCATGAAACCGCTTTGCCCCCTTTATATTGCAAACTGAATTGAATCGGTTTCTGAAGGCTGCGCTGCCTCCGCTGCCTCCGCTGCCTCCGCTGCCTCCGCTCCGGCCGTTCGATGACTAAGCGCTCGCGCGGCTCATTACGTGTTTTTCCGAAAGCGGCCTCCGCAACGCGCGGCGAGACGCTGAATGACGACCACGTTGGTTCGGAATCGGTATCGAACGCGTGCTGCTTTCCCTTCGCAAACACAGAACAATCGGGCGGGCCGTGATAGTGTTCGCACCGCTCCGTGCCGGGACCCCGGGCCCCCAGGCCCCCGGGCCCCCACAGCCCCCGGGCCCCCGCAGCCCCCCGCAGCCCCCGGCCCCCGCAGCCCCCAGGCCTCCGCAGCCCCCGCAGCCCCCCGCAGCCCCCCGGCCCCCGCAGCCCCGCCCCGACATTGTCGGCCGTAATGTAATTGCCGCTCTCATCGCCGCCATTACGCGAGGCGACGTGTCCGGAGCTGACGGGGAGCCGCGCCGCACCGCACCGCACCGATCGCCATAAGGTGACATAAAACCCCTCGCCGCCGTGAGAAGAACTAACGGGGCGCTGTCGACAAGCAGCCGACACGGCCGACGCGCACCGCGGGAATTCTCATACTCAACCGGAATGCTGGTGACATTTTTCTTTCCCCTGCTGTCGGAAGGGAGGGGCGGGCTGAGTTGGCTCGAGCAGGCAAAGCGCGCGTTCACAGCCACTTTGTGTCTCTTTTTCTTGCCCACAGAACGTCAGTCCGCAAATCAGAGGTAAAAGCGCCTAGCCTGCGGGCTGGCTTTCGTTAGGTAGGCGTTAAAGGTTCACCGCCAATGTTCATGTTCTGGGTGAAAGTGACCGAGCCGCGCTGGTAATTACCGCGTTGAAGAGAACTATCGCGTTATGCTGCAAAATAAAAGGCCCCTGAACGGTAATGCGATGACTCTCCTAATTTCATTTAAAAGAGCAAAACATTATGGTTATTCTGAGCTCAGACTCACTACGCTGTATACAGTACTACTCTCGTTAAAACGAAACAATTCGTTGAGCAGTCAACCAAAGATCAGGACCGATCAGGACAATGTGTATATTTGTGAAAGAAATTGAAGAACACCATGAGCAACCGCTACGGCAAATCGCGTCTAGGCGGCCAGGTCACCGACCGACCCTGCTCCGCTGGGCTCCGCTGGGCTCCGCTGTTCCGCCCCTCCAGTGTCGCCTCGAGGCATCTGGGAGAGGGAGGGGGCCGGCACTGCTAGCACTGCTCCATGGGAAGGAGCTTTGCATGCCATTAGCAGAACCAACGAGAGGTAGGCCACGGGACCCTTCCCCTTCGCTCCTGTCACTGTAAAATCTGTTACGTCTTTCAGGACTTTAGGCATTCGCCCTACGTGAAATGCAAATTGCATCTAGCAGACAGCTGGAGGGGCGTTAGACTTAATTGCCACCGCGCCATCCTCCCGTTCACCTCTGTTCATGACGAACATCAAGGCACGCTGAGAAGGTCCCCAGAAACTAATGGAGTATGTCTGGAAAATCTGAGATCGACCGGAAAATGTGTTGTGAGCGCAGGACAAACCAGCCCAGCACCGTGACGCCCGCCGCGCCGCTGCTCTCTGCTGCGGCCGGCGGGGAGATGAAAATTGCTCTATCGAGCTGCGTGGGAACGCACTGGCCTAGGCCTTGAGAACTTGACAGAGACGGAGAGTGAATCGCGAGGCTCCGGAGAGCGAGAAAGAGAGATAGAGAAAGAGGTATTAAAATTCGCCCTTCCTTTTTCACGACTCGAACTGCATCACCGCTAGCCGTGACTCAATAAGGACGGCACGTGTTGGCACCGCAGAGGGAACGGAAACCGTTCTGTCCGATCCCAACGTTATTTCACCGAGACGGAACCCCCCAACTGACCGGCTGTGCGGAGTCTGCGGGCTCCGCCGGGCTCCGCCGGGCTCCGCGAGAGAGAAACCCATCTTGTCAGTCGCGCAAAGGGAATGAAAGTCCAACGATGGACGGCCGAGCAGCAGCTCTGAAATAACACTCACTCACTCACACACCAACACGCACAAACGCGCGCGCACACACACACACACACACACACACACACACACGACACGCAAACTTGCACGCACCGTGCCAGGTAAAATACTACACCGTGCCAGGCCTAGTGGCTCGCCCAGTGGCGCCCTACCAGCGCACTGACCGGGAGGGGCGCAGCCGGGCATTTCTCTCAAATACCCACCTGCCCCGCCCTGCCCCGCCCCGCCCCGCCCCGCCCTGCCCTGCCCTGCCCTGCCCTGCCCCGCCCTGCCCTGCCCTGCCCTCGCCCAGGCCTACTTAACTTAGGCCGGACCAGTGAGGAGGGCACCACAGCACCGCAGCACCGCAGCACTGCGTTCAAAGTGCCACGACAAGCCCGCTAGCTACAGGGCCGGCCGCCGGCTGGGACCTCGGCTTGGGCCTGGGCTACCATGGGCCTGGGCCGGGGTGCCGGGGTCCGGCGGTTCGGATCGTTCCAGGCTTCCGGTCACTAGACGAGTCGCGACAACCTGCCGGACCTTTCCCTTTCTTTCAGGTTTTCCGTCCCTTTCCCTTTGGAGCTCCCGCAGGGAGCAGGTTCATATAATGCATCTGTGTTTATTTTTCTACGCTCCAAGGAAGATATGGAAACACATTAAGCTTAGACCTGCCGATTCTTCGACGCTTGTGTTTGCAGAGTGCCTCCGCCAGTCCGACGACCTTCCTCCGCCCGGTACTGCCGCTGTCGGGCGGAGCGTCAGGGGCGTAGCCACCGTGGTCACGCACCCCCGGCCCGCCAGTCGCTGCGTGTCACACACGTGTCACACACGAGCGAACACATGGGCTGCCGACGTGTCCCTGTATTTCACTTTCAGGCACGTCTCCTCTCCGACCCGCAGGCCACAGGAGGAAGTGAGGACGGAAGACCTTTTGGAGGAGCCTGCCGGAGGCTGCCGGAGGAGCGCGCTCGGAGACCACTGTGTCCTTTGGCCGACCGGTCCGTCTCTCTCCATCCGCCTCCCTCTCGCTCTGGCTGCCGAGCTGCCAACAAGGGTCGCACAGCAGGTTTCACTCTTCTTCTTCACGCAAGGCGCAGGGCAGCTCACACACACACACACACACACACACACACACACGCAGTCGACACCGCCTGGCGCCGGCTGACGCCTTCTCACCTGCCCGGCGCACGCCTAGCCGGGCGACCACTTCTTCTGCTCGTAAAAAGAAATGCAATCTCGTTAGATCAAAGTGCGCACTTGGTTAAGGGCGGCCGGTCTCTTTTTTCCTCTCTTCTATCCCGGCATCAGAATGCGGATCCAGTTTTGGACCGGAGTTTTTAATAAACGCGCTGACCGCTAGTAACAAATGTTGGCGGGCGGGAAGCGGGTGAGAGTTCGCAACGAGGAGCCCGATCGATGCTCATGATGGTTCTCATTTGCGCGCCGGCGCCCCGTCGAGTCGTGGCCTCGCGGACTCCGGGCTCCGGGCTCCGGGCCCTCGGCTCCGGGGCGTGGCTGCTGCCCTGCTGCCCGGTTCGGCCAGGCCCGGGTTTTGCACGCACGCGTTATCGCACGTCGGCGCGCCGCCACTTCCTCCCCTCTCCTCACGGCACGCCTACGGCACGCCCACGACACGCCCCGCCAGCTCGTGACCGGCGGGAGAGCGCACGGCGGCGGCGGCCCAGCGGCGGCGGCATCCCTTGGGAACTGACCCGCATTCTGGCGTGCGTGTGCCTTATTCAAACGGGCCCACTTAACGAATCCCGATTCTCCCGGGCCGGATCCGCCTGGGGGAGGCCTGGGCTGGGAGGCCGGGGCCGCGGCCGCACGGAGTGGACGTGCCTGGTGGGTCCACGCCGGCGCCCCGTGCGGCCTGTGCGGGGTGGTGGACCGGCCGGCCGCGCGAATTACCCAGGCCTAGCTCCCCCCCCGGCCTGGCCCCCGGCCCGGCCCCCGGCATAGTCGTCCTAGGGAGCGCTAATAGACGGGCCGTTGCAGCCTGCGTGGCCCGCGGTATATGGGTCGGCGCGGCGGCCGGCCGCCGGTGGTGGGCCTCAATAAAGTCGTCCCTGTCTCTCTTTCTCCGCTCCGCGCTGATTGATTGACAGGACGCTCGTCGCCACGACACGGCGGCGCGGCGGCGAAAAGCTGTCATTACACGTGCGGATACGGGCGGTACGAGGAGCTGAGGGGGGGGGGGGGAACAGCCTCGCCAAAACCCACCACGAGCTGCGGGCGCCGTGGTGGCCGGGCGGCCCGGCGTGTGCAGCGACACGTTCTGGCGCCGGAGGCCGCCGCGGAGCCCACGTCGTCATGGATATCCCCTTCAAAGCGAACGACAGTACTCGCAAATTTTCATAAATTATGCGACACAAAATAAAAGAAGTCGCGACGACAGCAAAGGTGTCATCTTGCAGTATTAATGCAGAACTATCACCTCTGCCCGTATACTTATACGGTGGGCTCGCGAGCTCTCTGCTCGCGGCCGAGACCACCTGTCAGTCATGCTTACACGCTTCTTCTTCACGGCGCGGGTCCCAGCCCGGCTCACAGCCCCGGCTCACAGCCCCGGCTCACAGCCCCGGCTCACAGCCCCGGCTCGCAGCCCCGGCTCACAGCCCCGGCTCACAGCCCCGGCTCACAGCCCCGGCTCACAGCCCCGGCTCACAGCCCCGGCTCACAGCCCCGGCTCACAGCCCCGGCTCACAGCCCCGGCTCACAGCCCCGGCTCCCCGATCGGAATGCCTTGTGACGGACTGCCATGCGCTGCAACGCGCCGCGTAGGAGGCCACTCCACTTTTGATGCTAATCGCATATAAAACGCAAATAAAAAGTTGCGCCAACGGCCCAAGCCCTCCATGCAAGCGAAGTGATTGAGATGTTGCAAGATTACTCACAAGCATAAGAGGGATCACGGGGGGAATGTGTAATAATAAAGTGCATACACCGTGCGGTCGTACACAACGCGTTACGCATATTTTAACAGCCGACTTGAGCAAAGATGAATCAAGCCTAATTAAAAAGGGAACAGAAGCTAGACAAGCTCTGGAATGTATATCCTTCGCCCCAATGAACCGACAGCGGTGCACAGCTGCTCCAAAACCGCACCTCAGAGGTTACAACCGAGCGGAAATGAGACACTCATTCAACGTACATTTGCAACAGGGTACACCGCGATCGGCACGTTCAACAACACAGAAGTCGTCGTCTCGCTGCCTTTTCCAATGCAAGGAAGTGAATGTCAAATAACAGCCCCCGTGCCGGCGGCGTGCACACGGCGTGCACACGGCGTGCACACGGCGTGCACACGGCGTGCGCTCTGCTCACCATCCGATTCGCCAAAGCGGTTTCCAAAGCCCTCTTTTGTTCGCGCCTTATTGCATGCGATTACAGTGGTCGGCCCGTCGTTTTGATTCCTTCCACAGGGCAAGGCATTGCTGTAATAACCTACCATTTTCTCCGCCTCACCCCGCACTTCCATTCGTCCCCTCATTTTTCTTTTCTTATTGTGACCGCACACCGCTGGCTAGTAGGAGGGCGGTGGCTGCATACAGTCTTCACACACATTTGGCGTCGTCATGGCTATTGAGTGGTCCGCAGCCGTGCCCTACACGCTTCAGGTTTCCGGCTTTGAATACGGAATTAAACGTTTCCTGATCAACTAGTTCCTAGAAGATGAGCCGCTGCCCGGGCGGGTGGGGACCGGAGTGGACGTCGTAGCTCTGCAGGGTGCAGGGGTGACGGACCCCGTCCACCCGCATGCAGGACGCGCGCAAGCCGCCGAGCGAAAGTCGTATAATCCCAAACACGCCGGCGCCTTAGCGAAATTATTCGCCAGGACCTAAGAGCTCTCTCTCTCTCTCTCTCTCTCTCTCTCTCTCTCTCTCTCTCTCTCTCTCTCTCTCTCTCTCTCTCTCTCTCTCTCTCTCTCTCCCCCCCACCCCGGGTCCTCTTTTTCTCCGGCAAGGACGTACCGGCACCACCTACACGGCCAGAGCAATAAAATCAATAAATGGAATAAAAACGTTGTCACCTGACCAAGGGCAGTACTACCAGCTCGACAATATGTCCCCCTCCCTCCCTTTCCTCCCTGCCGCTCTAAACATCTGACACGATCTTTCCAACCTCTTTGTGACAGGTTCAATGATGAGAGATCAATGAAAAAGTAAAACATTGTGTGTTAACAAAGCGTGACAACTAACTACTGAGTGAACATTTGCACACATTCCTTCAGTGAGGTTTCCTTTCATGACTTATCAATGATTCTTCTGTGGCAGCCAGCTTGCCGTGCACGAGACGGTTCCCTGCCCCCCCCCCACCCCTCCTCCCCCTGCTGCATGCTGTCGCAGGGACAATGCACCGGCTGCCCTTAGCTGCCGGTATGCACCGGTACAATGTCGCAGTTTGGCCACAACGGTACATGCGGCGACGGCACTCACGCTCGAACAGGCTCCCTCACTCAGCGGCAAATCGAACTCATTCCAACGACACCATCACTGCTCGCACACACAAACACACGCGCACACAGGGGACGCCGTGCGCGGTAGGCCGTCCCGCACCACTCGGCCGCGTCGTGGCTGCCTGCCCTCCGGGCGCTCCGGGCTCCGGGCGCTGCGGCACTCGCGGCGTAGCGGCGCGGCCGGCTGCTCGCACGTAGCCCTCGCGACGTCTTTGCCCGGTGCTGGCTGGGCCCTAACTGCAGGCCGCCGGAGCCGGAGCCCGGAGCCCCCGGAGCCGGGCCGGCGTGTTGGCAGCGGGAGGGGGCGCGCGGGGAGGCAGCGGCCCGCCTCCTCTCCGCTCCCCTTTCACCCTCTCAGTAGGGATAACAAGTTCAAGGACCAGTCAGGTCGAAATGTTTTCGTACAAAAAAAAAAAAAAAGATTCTCAAAACAGTTTTATCCTTCTACGCCCGGAAAACAACGACGATGCATTCAATGCGGGCCAGGAAAACTGTTCTGTAGTGTGACGAGTGCGGAATTTCTTTACCGGGCGAAAATTGTCGTACGGTCCACTCTTGGCAGTGCTGGTGTGACAACCCGCAGGGCGGGGTCCACCTCGGGTCCACCTCGGGTCCGCCACGGGTCCGCCGCCACGCCACGGCGCGCGGAAACGGAGTGATTCACACTCGGAGGCTGCGTATGAGGCCCCCGCCCGGCCCCGTCCGGCACCACCCGGCCCCCGCCCTCAGCCTCCCTTCTCACTGAGAATGTAATTGATGGAATAGTTCGGACGCAGCAGTGCTATCGTATCGAAAGGGAGGGGCGCACACTGTGCATCTCGCCAACAAGGTTGCCAACCCCAGCGGGGCACAATAACGCAGAGCCCAGAGAAGACTTGCTCGGGAAAAATTTTCAGTGCAGTCAGAAAATCGTGATTCCGGCAGTTTGATTTCTCCAAACAAGCAGCCATGGCAACACGCAATGCGGAGCCGGACCGACTCTCCACTTCGGAGACTTGAACGCCCGGTGGCACCAGAGTCCCAATTACTTCTACCTCTGCTGGGCTCGCCGCTCGCCGTTCGCCCAGCTCCCAGCCACCCACTCACACATTAATAATATCAAAACACGGAAAGGGGAAACCTACTGCGCTTTTGTTGAAAACGAATCTGGTGCTAAAGAGGTTATACCCGGCAGGCAGGACCGGATGTGCGGCTGAGCGAGAGAGAGAGAGAGAAGAAAGGCGAAGGGGGCAGACAGAAGGAGAAGGAGATGGGAGACGGCTTGGGAACCAGCAAAACCACGTGGGGTCCAGACTGGACGGATAAAGAGGAGAGACAGAGATATGGAGGGAGAGAGACGAAGCAAGAAAGAAAGAGGGAAAAGCAAAACAAAAATTCTTGGAAAGACCGTGGCCGGGCTGCGCCGCTGTGCCGGAAAACCTGTTAGCGGTCCCCCCGCGGCACGGTGGCCCCCGCGGCGCAAAAACTCTCGCCTTCGAAGCGCAGTGAGTTCACTTCTCATCGACCCATTTCGTCCGGAATGTGGTCCCTGCGCCGCGCGCATGCTGCTTGTCCATGACCCCCACAATCTGCTGCAGAGGACGCACCCTCGTTTTCCGTTTGTCCAGAAGAACGCTGAGCGCAGAGGTCCGCCTCGCCAGCAATTTGGACGTCATACGATAGCGCGGGGCGGGCGACCTAAGTGATGCGCCACACAAGAACTGCGATCCAGCGCGATAGTGCCTATGATGGGCCGGCGATACCAGCGCCCTCTACCGGGAGGGGAGAAGAGGCCATCCGTACCTCAGTTTCTTGCCGGACGGCCGCCACCGACGTGCACATTTCCATATCGCTCCGTCAGTGTGTGCGGAGAAAATGGTCCACATTTTCAAATGCGGTAGGTTCACACGACGATTACGCTCTTGAAGCCCCAAACTGACTCTCCAGCCGTAAAATCCGGCGATGTGTCCGCTGGGACCACGGGGATCCGAAGTACACAGCGCCGCCGATAGAGTGCGGCGCCCACCCGGCCGTCTCAGGTTTCGCTGTCATCCGGACAGCAGCGGCAGCGACGGCAGCGGCGGCGGCAGCGAGTGATTGGACATAATAAATTAAAGGCATTCGAACGATGCCGCCGCGACTCGACGAGTTTCAAATCGAACGTGAAACTTTACCATCTTGAGCTTATCTAAGTGTTTACATATGAGTTTGACGGTCCTAGCGGGCGGGGCAAGAGCCACTTTTCCGATTTTTCTGTTACAAAATCTTTTGGAATGTTCTGTTTTAATACATACAGGACGCGGCCATTGTATTAGAGTCCCTTGGACTAGCAGAATTGCAAACTTTTTTTTATTTTTAATAATTTTTATTTTGATGCAACGTAAACATGCAGCACGTTTGCCTTTTCAAATTGGCATCTATAGTCCTGGAATACAATCCAATGCATGCAGTCGTCATGCCCGTGCGCGGTGTGTGGCACTTTCGTATTGCCGCGCGTCGCGACAGCCAATCAGGGGGCGTCACGATGGCCGGGGCACGACCAATCAGAAATCATTCCGCGGCAAAGCGCCAATCAGAATCGGCAATCACTGTAATTAAAGCCGAGGCGGGGTAACACGCACAGCGCGATAACCAAACATTAGACAGTCGATCGGCAAGCCCCGAGGAGGAAGCAAACAGATAGTGAAGGGTACGCGGAAAAAAAGATATAAAGTGCGACAAAGAAAGAGGTCAAAGAGAGCAGAACGCCATCTGCATATGGAAGTGCATATTACTGTTGCAGTGCTACAGGATTACTACTGGACCCTCCGAAACACTTTTGTACAGTAAGATGTTTTGGTTTACACGTCCATGTTTAAATATCTAAGGTGCTGAATTTTTAAGTACTTTCATGTCATTTCTCTTGTCTCCGTGGCGACTTTGATTGCTAAGTGATAAATGGTTCAGGGGTTGCTTGGTGTCATCGCTGAGAACAAACACGTGGCCATCCAGGCTGTCGTCCGAAAACGAGCCGTTTAAAAAACACTCTCGCACGCTTTAGTGCCACCATAATGGGCATAGTGGTCGAGCAACACAACTGGATGTTCCCCCCCCCCCAAAAAAAAAAAAAAAAAAAACATCAAAAGACAACATAACAGACACCTATAAAATTTAATTTATACAAAAAAATGTGGTGGATATTTGTTGACAGCAGAGAAAGTGACAAGGAAGATGGACAGATCAAGATAATTATTTTTCCCGTGCGCGCGTTCGAATGCCTCCTCGATTTTTGTCAACTGTCCGTCTTTTGGAGATGCAGCTGCAGTTCGGTGCAGCTCCGGTCCGCCGGCGGTGGCTGCCGGTCAATAGTTTCCCATTCAGAGGTGGCTGGGTCGGGTTGCCCCGAGTCAGCAGCTCTTTTACTACTAGTGTCGGCCCCCGGGGTCTGCGCGGTCCCCAGCGCAGGATCGTAAAGACCGTCAACAGAATTAACGCCGAGACAAGCTTTGACGCACTTGCGCAAGAGGGCGCCACCCTGGAACAAAACCACAGGCAGTAATGACACGAAGGCGGTGCGGGAATAGAGCGTTCGTACGCCGGGCTCAAAAAGCACCACCCACCGTCGGAGGGCAATCAAAGGGCACGACACTAATGGACTCGTCTCGGCCGTGTACCCATTCTCTTCGAAAAGATACACGCTCCTTTAGGGCAAACTAAAACTCGAGCTAGTTATTTGCGGAAATCCGAAACGCTGCAAATATATTTCGAACTGATTCCCCGACCTGCACTTCCCCTTGGCAGATCACACACGGCGAGTCCTGCGCCCTATCTCGCAGTCTCACGCTCGGCCCTGAGGGTCCCGTCTCATCGCTAGGTTCGACGACCGAGACTGTCCCTCCCGTCCAGGAGGTCTGGGGCCCAGCCCAGCCCAGCCCAGCCCAGCCCAGCGCAGCCCGGCCCGACCCGGTGGGCCGGCCGCCTCTCGCAGCAGAAGCAGCTTCGTCCCCGCCGCGCCCCGCCCATCGAGTGTCTCTCCATTTCCGCCGATGATAGCGCAGTGCTCCGCAGTGCTGCGCAGTGCTTAATGCACATGGTAACGTCTGCATGTGGTATCGGCCGGAGCGTGACATGCCCCACCCTGGCCCGAGAATGAGGGGGCTCACACCCCCTTCCCGTTGAGACGGAAAGCGGCTCAGATACGGTATCCAACCAACCCCCCCCTCCCCCCACCAAGGCCCGCCATGCCCGACGTGAGGTGTGAACCCGTTCATTGTGCTCCCCGCGTAATTGCAGACTACTTTCACCAGAAGCGCCCTGAAATGCAGTGAGCGCATGAGGTGAGCTCACGTGTCCATTAGGCGGCCGGCTTGCATCACTCTGCATGCACTCCCCGCCGGGACAGCCGGGGACGGCCTGTCCGCCCGCGACATGCCGAGTGCACGGCCAGCCGGAGCCAATCCGCCGTGCAGATTCGTTACAAACAGAAAGTTGTGGCCATCCTGCCGTCTAAAATAACGTAAACACGTCCTCAAAGACGCACGCCGCGCGCTGTTGGCAGTGTAAGGATGAGGCCCGTGTCACCGTGCGGCCAGCCGGCCGGCCGGCAGTCGGGGACCAGTCGGGGACCAGTCGGGGACCATGAGAAATCTCTGCTGTCACTAATCGTGGCAGGAGGGGCCGGAGGGGCGTAGGCGAGACGAGAAGAAGTGGCGTGGCGTGGCGGGATGTGGTCCTCCTGGACGTGTAGTGGTCAGCAGGACAGTGGCATAGGTTCCCCGGGGATTCTCCTTCTCTCTCTCTCTCTCTCTCTCTCTCTCTCTCTCTCTCTCTCTCTCTCTCTCTCTCTCTCTCTCTCTCTCTCTCTCTCCCATGCAAACTCCTTTCTTCACGCCCGGCAAAATGACGTGGGTGGAAGCCCTTTGCCCTTAGCTGCTGCAGAACTGCTCCAAATGCGTCTACTACAGTTTGATGCAGAGAAAGGCTTTAGGCTTCTGCTTTCTTCCAGAAGAAGTAGCTCTCACTGTTCAGATAGGCATGACGAAAACTAATGATGTACAGTACAATGTGCAGGGTATGCGTACTTCCGTGTTGTGTGAATTCACACAGAGATCGGTAAAAGGGACTTTCACGCCTTCTCTTGGCGTGATCAATGTGGGCATCGACGAGCAATTCCTTTTAGAGAAAACGTATTTGCAGGCTAATTATCGGTGATTATCGTATAACTTTGCCTAGAAACTACTAAGTCCCGACGCGAGCGTTAAAAAAAGGGGGGGCAGTATACTACGTAATGTGTGCTCAAATACCACCCAGTGAACGAAACTTGATCTGGTGATGGTTCAACATCAAGTCTTTGAAACCGCCCCGGACATGACTCGTTTGTCGATCGCGGAAATGATAAAGGATAAAACAAACATGGGCGGGGCCGCGAGTCGGATGCGCCAAAGGCAGCCAAAGGTCAAGGGCGGGCCGCACCGCCCCGGGCTAGCCCCGGGCCCCCGCCCCACCGTGAGAGAGATCCAAGGCGGTTCGCACAGCATCGCGTTATCGATGGCTATCCGTGAAAGTACAGTGCCTTCTTGATGCGATCGAGTGTCCGTCCAATTCGCGTAGAGAGTAGAAATATTTCCGCGCAATGGAAACAAGTATACTCGGCTAGAGCCGCGAGTGGTGGGCGTTTTGTGTGTGCACAGCGCGCTGGGAATGTAATTAATTAGAGCCCATGAGCTGCACCGACCCTGCGCAGTCCTGCAGTCCCATATGGTGCCATCAGATATACTGTCTACGGGAGTCAAAGGTTATGTAACAAAGACTGAGGGGAAATGAGAGAGACGGAGAGACAGAGAGAGAGAGAGAGAGAGAGAGAGAGAGAGAGAGAGAGAGAGAGAGAGAGAGACAGAGAGAGAGAGACAGAGAGAGAGAGAGAGAGACAGAGAGAGAGAGAGAGAGAGAGAGAGAGAGAGAGGCGATTGATTATCGTCACCGGAGGAAAGGCAATAACTAGCCAAGCAATACCTCAACATATGTCGCCTGGGTACGTGCGGAAGTGGCAGCGCTGTACAACACCGGAAGTGTGTCGAACGGCTACCTAACTGCAACATGCTCCATTGTGCGCGCCCGCCTGTGTGTGTGTGTGTGTGTGTGTGTGTGTGTGTGTGTGTGTGTTGCGGTTGTTGTGTGCATACCACTATGATAGCGAGCGAGTTGCCGAATAGTATAACAACAGATAAGCCTGAATAGCAGAGGCTGCCTTTAAAGGCAGTCGTACACGGAGATCCCTACGAGGATAGCACGAGTCACCGAGCCCAACAGGAGCAGAAGAAAATCGTGGTGCGTATCGATAATTTTCACCGCCGAATATCCATCTGACATCGGATTTCACCACGTGAGGATAATGCGTTCCGACTTACCTCGTCGGTGATGTCGCCGTGGTGGTGGATGTCCTCGGTCTCGCGCCGCTCCTCCTTCTCCTCCCTGGAGCGCACCTTCTTCTCCTTGACCTCCCTCACCGTGCCCCCGGGCCCCGGCACCGCCACCCAGCCCTCGTCACCGGACGGCGGATCATCACCGTGCGTGCGATGCTGGAAAAACGGAAGAAATACAAGTTGGTCAGCGTAAACAACGATTGTTACCAGTATCTTTCAAAACTGATAGCACACCCTAGTTGTTATGCAAAGGTTTCATTATGAATGTGGTTTGATCCTTGTCGCGTGGCTGCGGCTTGTCCTGTGGCCCGTGTAATTGAGTTGTGTGAACGCTGCGGACGCTGCGGTCTCCGTATCGCCTGCAGATGCACAGCCGTGCTGCCGCGCTCACTGCTCAGCTCCGTGCGGCTTTCCGATCACGGACGGAGAAAACGGCCGAGTCGTCTACGCCCAGATCCAACAGCTTACGGAAATTTTAAAATAAATAAATTATACTTTCGTCCCCTTCTTGGTTCGCCGAGTATAGGAGACCGGCGAGCTCCACTCCGCTGAAATCGGCCAATGTAAACCAAACACAGTGAGAGGGGCGTTTCGGGCAGCGGAGCGAGGGGAGGGGGGGGGGGAGCACCGATGACAGTCGAACGGCGGAGTTCTCTGGAACCGATACCCATCGATCGCCGTGGCCTGCGCACCAATACAGGGCACCACAGGCACTATACGCCAACACGTCGGAGGACAGGGCAGCTCTAAGCAGGTCAGCCCTGGGTGGACGCCCAGCGACATGTTCTGTGCCGAACCGACATGTGTGTGTGTGTGTGTGTGTGTGTGTGTGTGTGTGTCACTGTATCAAAACAACAGCTGCTCCATCATTATCTGACGAGCCGCTAATATGCGTGCTACTCGAGTCAAAGAATTAATACCGACCTCCCTCGCATTGCCGCATTGCCACAGCACAGCGGCAGATCGGGAGGACGTTGTGTTTTGCACAACCCGTGACGCGCAGACGTCGGTCTCCTCACGCAAAGACAAAACCTCGAGTCACGCGGGCTACGCAGTCTGCGGGGGCTGCGGGGGCTGCGGGGGCGGCAGGGGCTGCGGGGGCGGCCGCCCGACACGCCAGGTCTGGAACCCCTCCCCCAGCTCGCTTTCAGCTCACTTTGCTGCCGTTCTGGTTTTATTAGTTGTTGGTTCGCCACGGTTCAGGCTCTCACCCCAGATTACTCCACGACCACCGCCCCAAGCAGCGTTGGACTCACCCCGTTTCTGCTTTAACGACACGCCCAGCTTACTTCGTACCGCTCCGACCTGCTGCCCTGACTCCGCCAGCCTCCCCTCAAATTACCTCACTGCAACTCCGACTCACCAATTCATCTTTTTACTTTACACCCCGCCTTATACCGCGGGGTCTCCCCCGCCCTCCCGCGCCCCTCCCGCGCCCCTCCACGCCCCTCCCCGTGCCCCGCGGGCCGCCCAGTGGCCAGACAGCCTGCCCATAACGCACCGCGGCGAACAAACCAGGCGCGTTTTGCGTTTCTGTGTCATCATGATCGGGAGCCATTTACATAAGGCATAAGCTCAATTATGCAACCCGGCGTGGGTCGGCTGCGGGGGCCGCGGGGGCCCCGCACAGGGGCCTACGGCACACACGCTGATAAGGTAATCAAGTTGGCCTGCTCTTTTGTTTTGCGGGGCCGTAAAAAGCGGTCGGCCGCTGACAGCGGCTAGCGCCTTACTAATGCGACCGGAGCGCCCTCTAGCGGACACTATCGCTGCGGGGACGCTGGGCCCAACTTGTTCTGTTCAACAGTGTCTGAAACCAACCTCGGTGTGCTGGTGCTCCTGCTTCTCCGTGTCCTCGGTGGTGTTGGTGGTGACGATCGGCCCCGAGTCGTCCACCACCTTCCCGTCCTCCAGCACCACATGGCGCTTGACGCGGGTCTCGATCTGCTTCGTCGTCGTCAGCTCCGTCTTCTTCTTTGTGATCCATTCCTCTGAAACACGCAAGAGAGAACATGGTTAATAACGTCATGAAGTCAATTTCATGCTGCGTCGGACAGGGTGCAATTGCAGGCGGGTGGGCGGAAAGTGTGCTCCTGTTTGGATGTGTACTCCAGTCACCAAGTCTCCTTTCTGGATATTATGTGGGCCATGCGTGCTATACACATCTCGCAGATTAACAAGATATACAGCCCACGTAATCTACTTTCAACGACAATGCACAAGGAAGAACGCTCAGCATCGTGCAGCCATCCTACCTCCCCACCCTCCCCCCACCCCCTCTTCATATTTCTCAAGAAGAAGAGGAAAAAAAACACGATCAGCGGGATTATGAGTATTTTTTTTTCTGTACTCTTACAAACTTATGTGCTATCTGTAGTGACCACACAGGGCCTCCCACCGCCTTTTTCCACATTTCCCAAATTGCAGCAATTATTGCACTCTACAGTACCATTCCTTTCCATTTTGACCCCGCCGGTCCAACAATGGCGGTGTACCGTTGTTGTTGCATTGTGGACACGCCGTCCGTGTACCGGGGCGCGCCGGGATGACTTAGGAAATCATACGGCAGCGGCCGGCAGGGCCGCTTACCCAGCGAAACAGCCTTTGTACGCAGCAAAAGTAGCCACAGACACAGGTATGAATACGATTAACACCATCAAGATTCCATATCAACATGACAGGGGGGGGGGCAGAAAACACGGGGTGGAATTGAACGAATCGCGGCGCTGATTAACATTTGCTTACTTTGAGCGCTCCGTCCCTTTCACGCGTGTTGGTATTCGAACCCGCAACCCGCGTCATCGCGCTGCTTTCACGACGCGCGCGCCAGCGAGTCATGATCGAGAACTGGAAAGGGGTGGAGCCAGCCCCGCCCCCTGGTCCCGCCCCTGGTCCCGCCCAAACCGACTCGCACAGAGCAGGCCGCCGGGGCCGCCCCGCCAGTGCACTGCGGGCTCCAGCCGCTGGTCCACGCCCCCGGCCACGGCCCGGCCCCGCCCCGCAATCAGACCAATGACCCGTGACCATTCACCATGTCGAGCAGTATTCACGCAACAAGTGTGGCCGCCAGCACCTGCCGGCAGCTGCGGGCAGAAACACGAGCTGATCAGCTGCGGCAGCTGCGGCAGCCGACCCCACGGGCCCGCCGGAGGACCGGAGGCTGGAGGCCGGGGGCACCGCAGGACCGTAGCGATACCCCGCGCCGCAGCCGACTCTAGGCGGGACGGAGTAGGTCCACCAGGCGTCTGCAGCTGTCCACGGAGCAATCGCAGATTTTACGAACTCGTATCCGGCAGATGACTCAGTCAGAGCAGCTGATTATTAGTAGGAGGAGGAACCGGAATATTTCCGGCCGGCACGACAGGGCACCGCCATGCCATGGCAGAGGGCCCCGAACGGCGACAGCCGGACCCGGAGCCGAGGACGGCGACGAAGCACGCGAGTCCTTCGTGTGTCCTTCGCAAGGACACGCTAGGCGCGTTCACCTTCCTCCCTCGAAAGAGAAAAGAAGACCAGATAATTACAGCCGTTCTTCCCTACTTGAGGTTTTCTTGTCTGTCTCTACCACGTGAGTCAAGTTATGTCACAGCTTAGCCAGTCGACTAGGAAATCGAGCGAAACTGGACATTTTAAACTGGCCTCTTGTCTCTAAGTTATAGTAATCTTATTTAATGGAATTGATCGTTAGTCGGCATTCGTGATTCGACGCGAAACGAATAAGTGTACCATTATTCAATTTTCCAATGATCACTACGTCGCTTATCTCCCTCGCTTATTATTTAGTACACGCGCTCGCAACTTGTTCTACCAGGGAGGTGCTGAATGAAACGCCCGATGCGATGCCAGAGGTTAGCTCACGGAACTCGCCAGCGGTTTGCGAAAATGAAACCCACTCAGATGCACGAGGCTCTCGGGGCAGTTGTCGGGACTCGAGCCCGGCCAGAGCTCGCTGATTGAAACGTCAAACGAAGGGACAGCGCGGCGTGCCCAGCGCTGCTTCTGCATGTACTCGATCACACGCACGCACGGGCCGGACAGGAGAGTCAGTACACTGCCACAGGAGTACGGACACAGCTGAGCGCCGGCCCTCTGGACCATTCGCAAACCGATTTTTTTTAGTGCATCATTCGGGCCATGCGAGAGATCGGCGCGCACACGAAAGTAAAACCGGCCTTGATAGACGCAGTGGGACGAGAGGAGGAAGGATTCGCCAAGTCAGATCTGATCCGGTGATACGGACGCACACTAGACGAAAAACACAGAGACCCCGAGCCCCCTTCCACCCCGCCACGAGCGGCAATTACAAAACTTCCTGTTCCATTAAACACAACACATGTTGTGTCTATGATGACTCACACGGCGCAGCCCTGGCGGACATGAGTGGTCAGCAAGCAGCATTGTCGTGCCGCGGGGCCCGGCGGGGCCCGGCGGGGACCCGGGGAGGTCAGCAACAGGAACACATACGGGCACTCTCCCTTTCACCGGCACGCTCCCGGCTCGGCTCATGGCACAGCTCCAGACAACTGCGCTAAAATCAATTTTCGGCGGCCACTACCGCAGCGTCGGCCCGCGGCCTGGCCCGGCCCGGCCCGGCTGAACTCCTCCCGCCACCTGCTCGGGCCTATTTATTTGCCGCCGACCGCAAGTGCGGCTCGTATCGGTTTACCCACACCGGGTACCGGGGGCACCGGAGCACTGGCCGCGTAGTTGTGGCGCCGCGCCCGCCCGGGTACGTGGGTCCGAGGGGCCCGCGCCGCCAAGGCCGCAGGAAGGTGTGCCCGTGGGCGGGGCCCGCGGGGGCATGCGGGGGCCCGGGGGGCGCGGGGGCCGCGGGTACCCGCGGGTACCTGTACAAGTGCGTGTAATGATACGAGTGTGGGTCACTGGGTGAGGCGCGGCGCGGTGTGGCGGTGGGCCCCCGAAAGCAGAGGTGCATCCGGGAGCCGCCCGCGTCAATACTGACCATAAAAAAGGCCAGCATCACATATTTTTTTTGGTGTTTTCAAATTGCGAATCAACCTGCGATACCAAGCTGAGAGTCAGCGATCACCAAGATCAGCGAAGACAAAGATTCGCTATGGGACGGAGGAGAGCGCCCGCTGTCTGCAGTGTCCTGCCTCACGGCCTCGCGGCCTCACCCCCACGGCCCCACGGCCTCACCCTCACGGCCCCACGGCCTCACCCTCACGGCCTGCCCAATGGCGTCGCTCGCTGTCGGCGGCCCCACCGAGGCCCCCACCGTGGCCGGCAGCGTCGACAAAGCGGCTCAAATGCACACCCAGAGCAGTGCACTCGTCGGGCTGGGCCGGCTGGGCTGGGCCAAGGTCTGGGACCCAGAGCGCAGTCAAGGCGCGCGCTCAGCCGCGTCGTCACAACACAGCCAGCCACACTTGCGGGGGTTCGTACCCCGCCGGGCCCTGCCAGCCCCCGCAGTCCTTGCCGCGCACACGACACGACAGAGATCGCGTGCAGATTGCCGGATTTGGCCACGAGTTGACACGGCGACAAGCGAGGCACGCGTCATAATTTGCCGACATTGCCCGCCATCCAATACCCTTTCTTTCACTGAAATCCATCCCTTTTACCGCGTTTAATTTTGGTTTATAATTGGTCTGTGTAGCCCTTCCCACCCAGCCCCCCACCCCCCAGCCCCCCACCCAAAAATAGGTCGAAAAAAATCATAAGCAGAGACGATTACCAATATTGCTCCGCCAAAAGGCCCATTCGCAACCCAACGCCCATTCATTACCCGCGCCTACAGTCCGGTAAACGCCCCGTCCCGGGATTCGGCGAAAACACGAAGCTAACTGGATTCGGTCGTGGCGGCCCTTGCGGCGGGGCGCGGGGCTGTGCCGCCTGGCTGCCGCCTGCCCGCAACGGGCTGCCGCGCTGAATCCTGCGGTAATAAAGAGATCTATATAAAGCTAGTAGTGTGGCACCCCTGCGGCTGGCCGCGCCCCGCCGGGCCCCGCCGGGGCAGCGCAGCACCAGATCCGTATCGCGCCGAACACCAAAAGGGATAGCTGGGCTGGGAGGGTTCGTGACCACGCCTGGGCTGGGGCCGCTGGTGCAAGCAGTGCAGCCGCGGCCGGCCTGCAGCCACCCCTGTATGCGGCACGGCGCGGCACGGCACGGCACGGCACGGCACGGCACGGCACGTGCATGAACACCGAGGACAGTGAGTGCTTCTGAAACGTATCGCGCCGCCGAGGCGAGGGCACCGTGATCCTCCCTCGAGAGCAGCGGCCTAAAGTTAGCTCAGTCAGAAAAACGCAAATCTCGCGTTATCTTGCTTCAAAGTTTTACGTGAAAACAATCGCACTGAAAAGTGCAGCAGCGCTTCTGTTGCAGCTGTCATCTGCCGAGGCGCTCAGCGCCGCTCAGCGCCGCTCAGCGCTCGGAAGCTCCCTGCTGGCGCCGCACCGCACTCGTTGACGCATCCAGGTCATGAACAAAGCCGCGACACGACCAGGCAAACGGACGTGTTCCAAGGACAACTACCACTGGAGGGCGGCGGGAGGTTCGAACCGAAAAGTATAGTGACATTCATGCCGCGATGACCCAGAAAAATAAAGAGCGGATCTGTCTTGTCCAGAAGCCGTGTGAGATGCATCGCTCCCTGATTGGCTGCGGCTGCACTGTCCGTCACATCTCCCGGGATGAGGAGGATGAGCTGGGCCGGCCGGACTCGTTCCGCACCGGCGGTGTCTGTGTGGTGGGCAGGGAGTGACTGAGGGGGACCTTGATCTACAGCTAATCGGACGTCTCTATGAGGCGGCGGTGGCGGTGGCGGTGCGGTGGTCCCAACCGGTCCCCTGCCGCCTCTGCAGTGTTATAGGACGATACTGCCGCGGGCGGGTTATACTACCACACTGCTGCGAGTAAAGGCTCAACCATGTTCTCCTCAACGAATCCAACTGAAATGTTTTTCTTTTTGGCTCATCACGGTATTTTTTTTTCCTTTTCAATTTTTTCCGAAGTGCGGAAACTGCCGGTAGCTTAAGTGAGTACAGCACAGCCTCAGCCGGTAGCTCACCACAAGAGCACCTCATCTCATCTCCGTGCAACAGAACCACGACAAGGCCACCAACACACTCCGCTCGGACAGTGACGCTTCGCCTCGCCAATTAAACGACCCTCGGGCCTTTAATAAGGGGGAGTGGCGTCGCGTGGCGGTGCGAGACGCACATCACACGTGCCGGGATTAGGAATCGAGTTCACGATCGCAACCGCAGATCGCAATCGGTCCAGCTCAATGCGTGTGTTATTTTTTCCCCCCGCGCGATATCTGTCGTGAGGCCGAGCAGTGGTCAAGGCTTTGGTCTGAAAACGGTTTGAAAACCGTGCTGTCCCCGCTGTTCTGTTCTGTTCCGGCCGCCAGTAAGACCTTTGTCGCTGCCGCAGTTTATTGCTCGCGCCACGTTTCACTTAACATTTTCATCGACACGACAATGTGTGCGAGTCGCCGTCGATCAACGCCACTCAGCGGGCAGTAGGACAGTCTCACGGGGCCGCACTCCATCACTCTGACTGCCTACTTGACCCTCCGGATCCCTCCCAGATCAGGCAGGTCTGGTGGGACGGCCTACCCTCCAGGGGCCCCCGTCCGCCTGACAACCGCCGGGTAGGCAGACCCGCCGCACATGCCGGTCTGGCGGGACGGCCTACCCTCCAGGGGCCCCGTCCGCCTGTCACCCAACGGGTAGGCAGACCCGCCGCACATGACGGTCTGGCGGGACGGCCTACCCTCCAGGGGGCCCGTCAGCCCGCAGATGCGGGCGGAGTCCGCCGGGCCCATTAATTCGTACAAAGGAACCGCAGACTGTTTTTCTCACGTCCTCCACGCACACTGACCACACGCACACACTCACATATTCACACTTGGGCAGGGTCATGGGAGGTACATCTGGGAGATCAGGAACAACACCAAAAAAAGGAAAGGAAAGGAAAAAAAGTCTGCGATTAAAACATGACTTGGATGTAATTTTTTTTTTAGGTTAGGACAATTTGCCTTCCTACGCTGAAAAAAAAAACAGAAATTTGTTGTGGGTCGTTGACGTGACATCGGACAGTTGAGTGTGCCGCACTCGGCCGCACTCCTTCCGCACCTGCGCCGGCCCGCCCAGAGCCCCGTAACTCTGGGCCGCGGTACGTGGGGTCCGTGAGGTGCGACAGCAGTCATGCACGGCGTCCTTGGCGGGGCCCAGGCGGGGCCAGGCGGGGCCAGGCGGGGCCCAGGGGAGTCGGCGCCGCAGTTACGTAGGCACGCGCGGGCCGGGCGGGCGGAGCCGGGCGGAGCCGGGATGGGCGGTCAATGTCACCCCGTGAGATGCATTTCATCAGGCATGTCCCGCTGAGGCGCGCCGAGAACGTGCCCTGCGGTGCTGCCGCCGGCGTTGTCGACAGAGACGGTGCATTCGCCCCTTATGGTGATCAGTGTGTGCATGACGGTGTCCAACACACGGGAACCGACGAGTTTGATGGAGCGTACCACCGAGAGGTGTGCCTTGAGTCGTCCCACACGCTGTTTTACACCCCGGATCGATGTTCAGAGAGGTGTTCTCACGAGGGGGTAGAGCAGTATGATGCACGCGGTGAGCAAATTAGATTATACCTGCTCCTTATGGTACAAAAAAAAGTGCGTGTGTCGGCAGAAAAGAAAAAGAACAAAGAAGGGGGAGGTGTACGTAATGAATCGAAGCGCTCCTCTGCCCTTGAGAGAGGTTCCTCGCCTACCCGGTCGTATCGAATCGCCGACTCCCTTTTCCTTCTTTTTTCCCTCCCCCCCTCCCCCTCCCTACTAAAACGTGCATCTCGGTTACAAGTAGGCGAAAAAGAGTTCTCCTTCCGCGCATCGTCTGTATGATCCGGCATTTTTCTGTTGTTGTTGTAAGGCAGTCGGTAATGGGGGCATCCCGAATGTGGCGAGGTATCTGGCAGGCGGGCCGGTGCAGTCAGGTGGGTTTGGGTCAGCGCCGGCCGGGCCGGGCGGCGGCTGGATCACGGAGCGTGACGGCCAGACTAGCCATGTCGCTCCATCTCATTCCGTGGATGACACTTGTGCGTTTTCCTCAGAATCAGTCATTCTCTTCCGTCCTATTAATTACCAGCAAAAAATTGAAATAAATTACGCACACTTTTTAGATATTACTTTGATGAGCGCACGGTTCCAAAACAATACCGTCCAGGAAAAATACACTTCGCTGCCTACGGCCCCTGTCGCTGAGAATCTGGTACTCAACACACCTGTCTCCCAGTGGCAGTCTTTCTGATTCTCTCTCTCACTCACGCACACGAAAATTCTCTTTAATTTTATACTCCAGGCGTGTCCTGCTGGCGATATGGCCGTCGTGGCTGCGAGGACAACATTGCGTCCATTACGTACGTGTGTGTAGAGGGGCATATAATTGCTCTATTTCGCGGAAAGCTGCACTCAAGGCTTGTCTAATTGCCCGCCCCCAATAATGAATGGCACTGCGGAGACACCCTCGGCCGGGCTTCCTTACCTCTTACGCTGGAGTTAATTCTGTGTTAATTGCCCTCGACCAAACTATTAATCTATCAATTGGCACATTCTCGCCGATAACGTCCCCCGCTTCTCGGAAAGGGTTATTTGAGGCGGATGATCTCGCCGGATAAGCGGCTCGTGGAGCTCTTTGTGCAGCGCGCACACCACAAAAAGCACGTTTCGCGAAAAGATTAAAGTCCGAGCCGAGATGACAGTAGTTCCAAAGGGTGGAAAAACGCTCAAAATAACTTTGGCGCCTTATATTTCATATTTCCTCGTGCAGCCATTTCCCGCTCTAGAACGCTTGTCGTGAGTATATTTATGCTACCAGGAGGCATTCCTACCATGCGTCCTTATTTCTGCATACCTATCTGGGTATCCCTTCCCCGGGACTTTTGTGGACAATAACGCATTGCGCGCACACATGCGGCTCGCTCTCCCCAGCGCTGCCGCCGCCGCTGCTGCCGCCGCCGCCGCGCTGGGCGTCGCCGTGCGCACAAAGTGGTCAACGCGCTGCCAATAAGCCGGCAAATATGAGGAAGGAGCGTAACGTTAGCGCAGCCTGCCGCGCCTGCCGGACCAGTGCACACATAGGGCGACATGAATGGAGGGCGCACTCTCAAAATGGGTGCAAAAGAAAGCCTCCGTGAGTCACTTGAATCTAGCGAATGAAATCAGCTTGTTTCGTGTACAAGCGACGATTCAGTCGTTTTATACTGTTGGAATCAAACAAAAATGTACATTTGAACGATTATGCAAAGGAGAGGGTTGTCGCTGGTCACGTAGTGGGAGCCGTCTTAGGGAATTCAAACACGGCAACGCAGCACATTGCAGTGAGCAACTCTCTCACACAGAGATAACAAGGTACCCGAATGGCACTTCCTGCGAAGAGTCGTCTATAAAATATTAATTTCCCCTCTCATTACGCGCATGGTAATAATGGTAATAATAGTGATAATAACAACGGGCCGCCATTCTGCGCGGGATTCTGCACAATGTTATCGATGAGTGGCCGGCCGGGGTGGACCGCGCTGGACCGGGCTGCAGCAGCTGTAGCTGCTGCTGCCGCTGCGGCTGCTGCTGCGGCGGCGGCGGCGTGTCCGCCAGGCCGCGCGGAGGGGGCTGACGTAAGGAGTCTTGACCGCACCGCGCAGCACCGAGCGCAACCCGCCGATTTGCGCATTGTTCGGCTTTGATAGAAAAGGAGGAAAAACATGATCGGGGTCGAGTACAGTGGGACCGATCAGACGAAGCCCAACGGGCCGCGCAGGGGGGGTAGAGATGTCAGGGAAGCAATTTATTGTCAAAAAAATCTTAATGACAAATTGAAAATCTTAATTGGATTTAACCATTTTTATCGAAAATATTTCCTGAAAATTTGTAAAACTTAAATTTTTGTGTGACTCCTGACTCGCATCTCCACGTCAGATCACCTGGCTATGGAAAACCGTCAATTTTTAATTTTGAATTATAAATCCAATCAGTAGGTTTCTGCTGGGAGTGCATTTTTTGCGGCACTTTCGATCCCACTCGAGCTTCAGAACTGACTGGCGTGCCCATCCCATGCCGCGGGAGGCCTGGCCTGGTCACGATGCACTCGGTATTGACCTGATGCCGTCGGCGTCCCATCCCGAAATGATCCGCGGCCACCACCGGCGGCATACTGGCTGCGTGCGAGGCGGGAGGGGAGACGTGCGGGCTGCCGCCGGCTGCCGCTGCCGAGTGCTATGGGCCGGCCTGCTTTCCGGACGCAGTCGAGAGGGCCGCGTCTTGCGTAACAAAAACACGGGCTGACACCCATTAAGACACCTGAGAGCCCCACCCGTTGTAATGAACAACAACGGCAGCCCTGTCCAGTGCGCGGTCTGCCCTGCCCAGCCCAGCCCAGCCCTCAGCGCCCTCTCGGATTATTCGCAGTCGGAGCGCGACCTTTGGACGCCCCATACACTCCGCGCTCCCCGCTGGATGAAAGCGAAAACCCAACCCGGCCGGCCAGCCAGCCAGAGCCCCCGACCAGCCTATCCGGCAGATAGGTCATGCCACGCTCTTTTGCGGTTACATCATGTAAAGCATGAAATCTTATTTTTACGTAGGTTGTTTTAAAGGAAACTGCACCAGCAGATTGTACTGGCCGTGTGCAGACATTTGAACAGACCAGACGTGTTGAACTGGGCCAGGATTTTGACAAAGCGCACTCGGCTGTAAGCCAGGGCGGTATTGGTAACTTTGGAGCTAGGCAGTAATGCTCGCGGTAAGGAACTGGTGTTCTCTCTTCTCACAGGTGGTCTGGTGGCCTGGTCCATGCTGGTCTCGGGCCTCGGCAGCCTGGGGCAGCGGGCCGTGGTCGCTGCACTTGACCGCCACCAGAGCGCAGCGGCAGCAATAGAGATCGAAGTCTTGTAATTAGTGCTGGCAGGCACGCGAACTAACAGTACCGGTCCGGGCCGGCCCCGGGCAGCTCCAGGCGCCTCCTGCAGACATGCCGCGGACGCAGTGGGGGTGGGGACGGCGCCGGCCGGCCGGCTCACGGCAGAAGATGAACTGCATTGGCAGCGCGCTTTGGGGAGGTGCGCCCGCGTGGGAGTGTAGCTGCAGCAGAGGCGGCGCCTGGCAGTGCGCGCCGTATGAATGAACACTCACTTTCATCGTGTCGTCTGTACAACCATATTGGCGGTGGGAATCGGGTCGCGAAGAAAGTGATCGCTGGCGTCTTTTTTTTTGTGTGTGTGTTACTTAATGGGAAGCGTGTGGCATGGGTTCGCACAGATTGCAGAGAGCACACACACAAGGAGCGGCACCTCTATGGCCAATGAAAAGCGAAAGTTTTTCTTTGCAGGAATCGTTCTCAACCGCACTTCCTTTGCGAAATCGAACTGAAACACGCCACGAAAATTCATCGGGAACCTGGCAACGGCCAGGAAAATTGAAGGTGGCAAATATGACATTCAGAGACTAGCTGATTCGGGCCGGTGGCAAGGGAGCTCGTCGGTCGATGGCAGAACAAGTGCCTGACGGCAGCGGGGCAATCTTTATTTCCATTTCGCACGGCCTTGCGAGGCTCCCGGAGGCTCCCGGAGACTGCCGCCGGGACCAGACACCTTCTGAGGGGACTGCCGGGCCGGGACCGCCCGAGCACCGAGCACCCTGCCTCCTACCGCCATCTGCTGCGAGCAGTCGCTCCGGTGATTGTTCTCGGAAAACTCTGTCGGCGACCAGCGCGGACCACTCTCTCTCTCTCTCTCTCTCTCTCTCTCTCTCTCTCTCTCTCTCTCTCTCTCTCTCTCTCTCTCTCTCTCTCTCTCTCTCTCTCTCTCCCCCCTTCCCTATTCCCATCACTACCCCTATTCACTGCCTAACTTTTCTTCTCGCCGTGCAAACAAAGTCCGTTTCCGCCGCTTCAAATTTGCATGTCGTGCATCAGGCAGATTTTAGAAAACCGCGTGATTGGTTGAACTCGTTCACGCACACATATTTTTTTTTTGTTAGCCCATCAAGGAGGCGGCACGCGGAGTCGAACCCGCGGCGCCCCAAAGCCACCGCCGCTGCCTCGCAGCAACACAACTTTACGGGCGAATGATGACCTCGATGGTTTTGTGGTTAGGCTAAGGATGGATGCAGCAGTGGCGCAAGTCATCCCTGACTGGCCCGGCCCTCGGCACGGCCGGCCCGGCGGTGGCTCCTCCCATACCTGAGCAGGCCCGGGCCGGGCAGGCTTCAAGACCTCACCGCGGCCTGGCGGCCTATGGACTCTCGGCAGCTCGCGGCGGCTGGGGCCGGCCGCCCGGGACCCGGCCCAGAACAGCCCGGCCCAGCCCAGCACAGCCCAGCACAGCCCGGCACAGCCCAGCCCAGCACAGCCCAGCCCGACTGCGTCGCCGACCCATAAATGTACATATTGCACAAGCCATGCAAATACATTCCCGCGGCAGATGATCCCGTTCCAGGACAGAAAGTTATGAGCGGCAGCGGCCCGCCGGGGCTGAGGCCGGGGCTGAGGCCGGGGCTGAGGCCGGGGCTGAGGCCGGGGCTAAGGCCGGGGCTGAGGCCGGGGCTGAGGCCGGGGCTGAGGCCGGGGCTAAGGCCGGGGCTGAGGCCGGGGCTAAGGCCGGGGCTGAGGCCGGGGCTGAGGCCGGGGCTAAGGCCGGGGCTGAGGCCGGGGCTGAGGCCGGGGCTGAGGCTGGGGCCCGGGGCTGAGGCCGGGGCTAAGGCCGGGGCTGAGGCCGGGGCTAAGGCCGGGGCTGAGGCCGGAGCTAAGGCCGGGGCTGAGGCCGGGGCTGAGGCCGGGGCTGAGGCCGGAGCTAAGGCCGGGGCTGAGGCCGGGGCTGAGGCCGGGGCTGAGGCCGGGGCTACGTGTCGCCAACCTAAGGGTCAGAGGCTGTCCAGGGAGGAGACTCCGGCTCATGACTCCGGCTCTGGGCGGGAAGCCCTCCGCCGCGAGTCCCCGCCGGAGGTGCCAGAGGCTGCCAGAGGCTGCCGGAGGCTGCCGGAGGCTGCCAGAGGCTGCCGGAGGCTGCCAGAGGCTGCCGGAGGCTGCCAGAGGCTGCCAGAGGCTGCCGGAGGCTGCCAGAGGCTGCCAGAGGCTGCCGGAGGCGTGCTCCCAGCGCAGAGTAGAGCATCGATGATGCCAGCCCAGAGCAGTATGGAATTACCTCACGCGACGCCCAAGGACGCCCCGCGAATGAATGTCGCTTTGTGCGCCATCACCTGCCGCCTGCCGCGCGGCCAGACATTTGTGTCGCAAACCACCGCGCGGCCGGCCTAGGGCCGCGAGGGTAATCGTAGAAAAGGGACAAATAACTGCAAATAACCCTCATCGCCTCGCCAGAATGTTTTCAAAAAAGCGACCGAATGCGGAAAACTGTGGGTGTTGTGAACCCGAGTTAAATGAATGGAGTATTCGCACAGAGGGGTACGTCCGCGCCATTCAGCGTTTTACCTCCGTGCGAACAGGCTTCGGTGACGTAACGCCGTAAACACGACAGCAAGCCGTGCGGGGCCATGCGGAGCCGTGCGGAGCCGTGTATTCCGGAAACGGTCATAAACGGGACGGGGAATAGTGCCTGCCTTATTATTACATGGCGCCGCGAGAAAAAGAGCGCGAAAACACTACCGAAATGAATTGGCGCGCGGTGCGCAATGGACGTACTGACGTACTGCACTCGATATATCCCTCCGGGCGGGAAAATAGCCAGTGGGTCAGCGAGCGGGGGGCGACGCGGGATGGAAAGGGCCGTAAAAAGAGGGCAGCCCGACAGAGAGAAAGGGGCACTGCGGCAACGAGAGCGAGGCAGACAGACATAGGTGGACGTGACGGGGAAGTACGGCGACAAGCAGCGCGGCTGGCCAGGCCGTTCTAATGGGCATGACATTACCGAACGCTCTGCCCAGCTCTGCCTATACTGCCGCTTGCTCTGTAATAACGGAGGCAGCGTCGTCGGCTGGAACTGAGATAAGCCTCGGTCCCCGGCGGGTCCCCGGCGGGTCCTGCAGGGCTTCAATAAACTCCAGCGACATGACACGGCGGGGGTCGATCGGGTTATGTCAGCTCTGCGGAGTGTCGGGTCCGCTTCCTCGCTGGATAATACAGCCATGGGCGGCCCAGCGGCCCATGCCCCGGTCGTGAGCGCGCCGCACCGCGCCGCACCGCGCCGCACCGCGCGGGTGACATTCAAAACGGCGTGAATCTTCGGGGCCGGGCCCGCCGGGCCGCGTCCGGGGTGGGTAAGTGCAGCGCCGCCTCGGACGCGGCCCGCCCGCCGGCGTGCGGCGCAGGTCGGGCGCGGGCCGGCGCAGCCCGCCCTTTGCACGCGGAACCCACCGCGGCCGCGGCGTCCTGGGAGAACCCGCCGCCGCCGGCTGCCGTGAGCGAGAAAGAAAACAGCATGCAACGCGCGGAGCTCCTCTGAAAAGCGAACGATAGCTGGACTGAAAGTGAACGACGGCAGCGAATGCTGTTGCGGCACACTGTCGTGCACTTGACCGGAACTGTCCTGGCTGCTTAGCTGCTGGAGGAGAGGTGACACGGCGACGGCCGACGGCACAGGTGACATAAGCCGACCTCTCACCGGGGCTGACGGGGCCGCCGCGCCAGGCCACGCCAGCACATACACCCACAGCCATTCACTTATTTACTCTCGGCAGGCACCGGTTTCCTCCCGGTTCGGGTTGTTGTAGTTTTCGGGCTCAGTGTTGTAGTTTCGGGAGAGAAAGGTGCGCACAGGCATTTTATTTTCCTCCCTTTGCTTACAGAAACAACAGCCTGCACCGCAGCCTCCGCCCCGCTCCGCCGGCCACTAGAGCAGGTGTACCAACCCGTTCGTGAGCATGTTGACTTTGTCGCTCTGCGGCGAGGCCAACCAGGCTGTCGTTCGGTGCAACGTTGGCTGCCCTGATGAGGCGCCTTCATGTCTGTCCTTCTTTCTCGCCCGTTACGCGCCGAAGGAACCCGCCGGCGCGACAGAGACAAACCACGAGGCTCTGGCCGGCGAATGGCTGCGCCGTGTGCGCCGTTTACAAGTCGGCGCGACATTCAAATCAGCGCGCCATTTACAACACGCGCAGTGCGAATCAAGCCCGCACGCCCTGCGAATAGTCGCTGCCAGACAAACACGCTATAATTCCACGGCCAGAAACTGGGCCGACAGCACGACCCGAGCAGCGCAGTGCCATTAAGCGCCTGACAGAGGCCGGGCGGGCCACACCGCACGACAATGCAGCTGCTACAGGCACTTGACGAAAACTACGTCCAGACAAAAGCACATCCCTGTTTCTCGGCACACCTTCGCCGTCCGATTGACTGTTGGAGATCATTGACGACTATACGACGGGGCTCTAATTAAAAAAGGCCCCCCGAGGGGTCGCCCATGCAAACGCGCGCCACTGGAACTGGACTGGAAAAAAGTTAGTGGTGTACTAACTGTCGACCGAAGAGCTCTATGTTACACTCCGAAGCGTCGTCTTGTTTTTTCTTTTCCAGCACTTCCGTAATCAGGAACGAAACCAATAACAGTCACAATCATCACCTGGCTCATGTTATGCGATGCCAATCCGTAAAGTTGACCGCAACAATAATATCTCGTGCAATTTTTTACGGCCGCCACAACACCGAGATCGTTTTCCTTTGTTTTACGGCCTCACTCTGCTCTAGGCCCCGCAGAAAGGAACGAACCCTCGGCCGGGGCACGCACTGCTCCACCCCCTGGCCCCCTGGCCTGGCCCCTGCTGCCCCGGTGACACCCGGACTCTGCAGCCTAACATCAAGTTATCTCAGGCCTCTGGAGTGTCCGGCATCGAGCCGAGATCAGCTCAACAGACCACAAGGGCGAAATCCGACGAAAAATAGTCTGACCGGTCTATTTGCTGCCGAGTGGATCTCATTGACGAGAAATCTCGTTGAATGTGCCCTGCATTCCGTGCCGACCGTACCTAACCGTACCGTACCGAAGCGGGATTTTTTCCGGGTGTGGCAGGCTGAGGCCGGCCGAGTCACACCGCGGCAGATACTGCAGACACCCGAGCGCGCGTGAACGGTGTGCGGCGCGGCCAGCACCATGTCCGCGGAGCCAGCGGAGCCGCCGGAGCCCAAGATGGCCGTCAACAATTTGCGCGCGAGAACTGAACGCGAGACTCTGTCCTTGGCATCGCAGGCTGTATCAGCATCGCTGTCCGCGTCCGCATCGACTGCCACACGAAGTACACTCCAGCGAGAAACGTACAACTACATGACGCCGACCACACGATACTCTGATGCGGCTGAAAAGCTCCCTTACTTTTGCCGCCGCCGGGCAGAAGCCAACAATATCACTTTTATTCATACGGGAACAGCCTCTGGCCCGGGCACGTGATGCATGGCAGCGTGGCAGCGCCGCCATCTCCGCAGTCCGCCGAGGCGGCTGGCGTGTCTAGCGCGTGATCATATTTTTAATTTATACCTATCAGTAAAGGAAGATTGATATCTAGCAACACCACTACTTCTTTGCGTGTCGTAAACGGCGACGTCAGACCGATGAGGCCGCCCTGCCCCGTGGACGCCCCCGGAGTGCCTGGTGCCCCCCTGCGGCCCGACCCGGCCCGGCGAGGCGAGGCAAGTCCCTGCCGCAGCACCGCGCACGGTGTCTGCGACCACAACGAGAGGCACAAGGGGTCGACCGACTCACCCGTATAAACTCGGCAACAGCCTGACACGTCGTCGCTGCCGCCGGGGGCCGCCGTGGACGTAGGCGGCTCGCCTCCGTGACGACCACCGTCGTTAGTCCCCGTCGCAGCCACCATCTTGTCCGCGGCCACCCTGGTTGTCACCCCTGGTTGTCACCCCTGGTTGTCACCCCTGGTTGTCACCCCTGGTTGTCACCCCTGGTTGTCACCCCTGGTTGTCACCCCTGGTTGTCACCCCTGGTTGTCACCCCTGGTTGTCACCCCTGGTTGTCACCCCTGGTTGTCACCCTTGGTTGTCACCCCTAGGTGTCACCCCTAGGTGTCACCCCTAGCCGTCACCCTTGGCCGCCAGCTCCGAGCGCCTCCACAAGTCCCCCACACAACGCACACCTCACAGCGAACCGGCAGACTTCCAAAAGAAAGGAGACGGCAGTGTCGGGACGAAGAAGTGCCGGCCGCCCGCGGACTGGGCTGCAGGTGCGAGTAGGACAGCCGCGAGCCAGGCCGCGATCACGGGCGGCCAGAGAGAGACGAGCAGATGCCAGAGGCGCTCGCCGCGGGCGCGCGCGCCCGGTATCGCCACCACTACGATCATGGTGGGAAAACGGTCCAGTCCACGGCCTTGTCGAAAAGAAGACCCTGAACTCGGCGTGGGCGGACGGAAACGGCGCGGTACTCGAACCCGGGCCGGTCTCTAGGTATCGCTCACACCTCGGCGGCCCCCGCGACGGCACAGACTGGCAGGACGGAACGGCACCGGCAGGGCTACCACCCGCGCGACGAAAAACGTGCCGAATGTGTATCTACATATTCATGCGGCCTTGACATGTCACGAGCGGCTCGAGACGCAGCGGGGCCGCAGTGGGGCGCACTCAGATGGCACGTCGCAGGCTCTCCTCTACGGCTTTTCCCCGTTTCGACCTTCTTCTTGTCGTCACCGTCACCTCGCACCCGCCACATCCGCCGCATTCACCGCCGCACCGCACAGAGACTTCGCTGTGCGGTCCGCTACGTTTTTCACACCCCACGTTCAGTTCAGTCCAGTTATAAATTTTAAACAAATGAATGCTAAAAAAGAGACCAAAAAAACTCTACCTTGTTGCAGCAAACAGCGTTCGCTCTCTGTGGGAGGCAGACACCGAGGCACTCATCACCTCATCACTGCCAATAAGCAGCGCTTGTGATTATTCACAGCGCGTGGCGTCGCGTGGCGTGCGCATAATGAGCGAGTCGCGTGGCCACAAGAGAACCGCGCAGCTGTGCGGGAGCTGCCACTCAGATGGCCCCCCGGTACGTGGCCACGCCCGGGCCACGCCCCTCGGCACGCGTGACGCCGCGCACGCGCCACTTCCTCCCCGATTGTCGCTGTCTCTCCCCTGCGCACGGAGAGTCCGTCGGGTGCGAGGGAGACGGCACAGCGCTGGAGATGCGTGGTTCTCCACCCCCTGCGGATGCGCCGTCCTGTTTTGTCCCGCCCCTTGTCGGATGTGACGCCGGCTGTCTGGGTTTGGGAGTGGGCCTTTTGTGCAGGTGATGGCTAAAGGCCCAGGCCCCTCAGAGGTCCTAGTATCAGGAAAACGTGAGACCGGTAAACGAGAAACCAAACATCGGAAGCTTGGAGGTGGTGCCTGTCAGTGCTGCCTGCCGCTGCCTGCTGCCCACGCCGCCCGGCTGCACGCTGCACGGTCCCTTCTCCGGCAGGTCCGGCCCAGAGTGGGGCCTCGTCAGGCACGCCAAGGCTTTGGGGGGCAGAATGTGGGGCGTGCCATGGCGTGCTGTGTGCTGCGTGCGTGTGGGCAGTCAGTCGGGTGTGAAGTGCCATCATCGGAACACCCGGGCAGCGGCGGCGGCAGCGGCGGCGGCAGCGGCGGCAGGAACTCGCAGAACCGCGTATCCGATGTGGCGAGTCGGAGAACTTGCGCGGGTGGACCCCACCATGCTGGCTTGTTATGGTATTTCAATTGGGGCTGGGCAAGAAAGCGCGCATGCTCTCTGGCCTCGGCCCTGGCCGGCGGCGTGCGTGAGCGCGCGCCCGCGCTTCACGCCGCACTTACGGTGAAAAGTCACTATCACCAGCCAGAAGCCAGCACGGTTACGAGGTTGTTTCTAGAGCCGCCAGGTGCCGCCAGGGGCGCGCGACCGACTCCTTGCCTAAACGGACCAAGCACCTCCAATTGACCACGGCGGTTGGTTAGGCGCCGACGGGAATAATTCGTGTCTCGAAAATCATCCCGGCCGCCTCCCCGCAACACTGCTTGCGGTGCCGCAGAGACTGGACCATACTTTTACCCTCTTACTGTAATCAGGCTCTGATTATTTCCAGATATTTTTGCGTTTTCTGATTCATCGTAAATTTTTACTACCAGCGCGTGTTTTTGTGTCTCTGCAGATCAATGACGTATATTTCCTGCACAAACACACACACATATATCATCATCAAGCAAAGGTTTCATTGCGTCTCTTGCTGTGCCACATTATTACAAGTAGTGCGTTATGAGCTGTTGCCATGTGAGTGAGGGAGCGAGAAACAAAAGGTTTTGCGCCGCTGGGCGTCCTCGTCACAGGATATAATGGTCACAAACGAAGAGTGACAAATGGCGATTGCAATCAACACCCCCCCACCGATCCTTACCACAGAGCGGCTGCGGCGGTGGCGGCCGCACGGCACGGCATGGCGCGGCACGGCAAACCGCGACGAATCAGCGAACGGGAGCACACGGCCAAATGCTTGTCGAGGATAATTCAGCACGCTACAAATTTTCATAGAGGGAAGTTACTGAACAAATTCGGTGTGTGCCATTGCTGCTGACGCTTGTTCGAATGCAAATTTCCAAGTGGCGTGATTCATTTGACGGTGGGTTCGCTAATCCCAGCCATTCACTATCTACTTATCAATTAGACCACAGTAAACTCGACTAAGTTTTCCATCCCTAGTTTACGAACGATCCCCCCAGGTGTTATTGCTCGCCGCTTCCGCCTGCTCTGCTAATCCCGTGGACCCGAGGCTCGGCCGGGCTCCGCCAGGCTGTGCCGGTGCCCGCCAGCCTCACAACATGCTACCCGTGGGAACAGGTATTGTGGCCTTGGAGGACAGCTCAGCCCGGCCCCGCCCGGCCCCGCCCGGCCCTGCCGCACACGGTACGGCCCGGCGTATTTTACCATTGCTGATTCGGCGCCACGTTTGTAACCAGACCCAATCTGATGGCGATTTTTTTTTTTATTGACCGAAAGAAAAGTCTACGCGAGTCCATTATAGCTAGCTTAAAACACATAACTTGCCTAAAGCACACGACTAAACTCATTCACATACAAAGATGACACGGAACTGTCTCCGAGTGCTGCCATAACCGACAACTTTCAAAACAGCGATCCAACGAGCCGGCAGGCAGAAAACAGCAAAATGCGAATGCGAGATACTATATACAACTTCACGCACCTCACCTTGCTGCTAATGACTTTCACCCATCCCTTTCTTCTCTCTCTCTCTCTCTCTCTCGCTCGCTCGCTCTCACGCATGCGCACCCCGGCGACACGCGGCTCCAGAGCGCAGACCTCGAAACGATTGCTTCGCTTGCAGTGCGAGACGACCGAAAGTAATGTGTGAACCGGCGCGGCGCCCTCGGCTGCCCTCGGCTGCCCTCGGCTGCCCTCGGCTGCCCTCGGCTGCCCTCGGCGTCGGGTCGTTAGAGCAGAGCTGGAGGTCAGTGTTTCTGTCGAGTCCGTCTGCATGCAGCAGTTGGCGAGCTTCTGTGTAGGGTTTCGTGGCGCGTCCCCGAGAGCAGATCACGTGACGTGTTCGTGTCGATGCTCACACGGCCGCATGCGATGAAAGCGTTTGAGACTCGTTTGAGACTCGTCAAACGAAAGCCCTTCCGCTTGAGCGCACCCGCCACCCACGTGAGAGGAGAGTGCGTTCCTTGGGCGGCGGCGGCGGCTCCGGCGGGCAGAACACACACACGTCGTGATCCCATTCCTGCCTGCCGGGAGATATTCGCCGCCGCGGGGATTCGAACCAGGTCACGCAAGGACATTGCACACTTGCCGCGGGCTGTCCTGAGCTGCACCGGTGCTGGGCGCGCACCTCACACGGCGAATCGCCGGGTGACAATCATCGTGACGAAACGTCAGCGGCGGCGGGGCGGGTGTCGGGCTGGGGGCGGGCTGGAGGCGGGCTGGGGGGCGGGCTGGGGGCGGGCTAGGGGGCGGCCGGGGCGTGCGGTCCGCGGGGCCCAAACGGAGCGGCCGGCTGGTCTGCAAAAGCTCTCGACCACGCGTGCCGCGCTGGGTGCCGCCTGCCGCCCAGTGAGTCACATAGCGGAGCCCAGCGGAGCCCAGCGGAGCCCAGCCGAGCGCTGCACGCCGTGCTACAACGCCACGACATGTGCCGTGCAAGGTTTGGTGTGGAACGCGGCGAACCAGGTGAAGAAACTGATCCCTTGTTGTGACCATTATACACTACTCGGACGCTGTCAAGCGTGCCGTCATGTACGAGCCAAACGCGACTGCCCTGGAGCTGTGTTCTTAAAAGAGTTATTCTTTTTGACTTTGCGAAATCAGATATAATGCGCGGCGCCCCTAACAGAATCCAAACACCATCCCCCGCTAGCGTCCCTCTGCGGTTTGTTCGTTTGTTACCAACAGGCGCGCACCGCCAGCAACAACAGCGTGCCTTCTTAAAATCTCAATCGAGAGACCGCATCCATCCTCGTGCCTTTGTGTGTGTGTGTGTGTGTGTGTGTGTGTGTGTGCACGCGGGTGCATGTGTGTGTGTGTGTGTGTGCCGAACGAGAGAGTCAGGTTGCTGCGCTCATGGTGGCACGGCTGTATCAAGAGGCAGTGGTAGCGACATGTTGTCATTTGTTGACCTGAATTTCCCAGAGGCTCGCGCTAACGCGCGCGCACACACACGCACATACACACACACACACACACACACGAGCCAGAGGAGTGCAGCAGGCGGTGGTCGTTGGGATGGGAACGCTTCTCCAATCGTGCTGGTATGTCTGGAGCGCAGCCAAGCACAACAACAACAAGAACCAGCCTCCCCATATCTCGCTGTGGGCAAGATGCGATGGCAATCAGAGTGCGTCGTGAGGGTGTAGTAGTAGTGCACAGGCCTACGACAGGCTCAGGTCCAAGGGGGCGCCGCCGGGGCTGGGACCCCTTCCGGTACCGCGGGTGCCGGGGGTACCGATCGCAAGGTCAGGAGCGGCAAAAAGACGTCCGTGGTGGTGGTGGTGGTGGTGGTGGTGGTGGTGGTGGTGGTGGTGGTGGTGGTGGTGGTGGTGGTGCTGCTGCTGCTGCTGCTGCTGCTGCTGCTGCTGCTGCTGCTGCTGCTGCCGCCGCCGCTGCTGCCGCCCGGCGGAGTCTCGCGGGCCGGCCCGTCAACACCAGCGGACCGGCCGGCCGCCAATAACCATTGCGGCAACAAACTGATAGCCGTCATCACATCACCGCCGCGCCTCACCGACAAAGGCGGGTCCAGTCCAGCCCAGCACGGGCGGGTCGTGCCGGCCTAATCTGCTATCAGCTGGGCGCCACGACGGCAGCCCCCGCAGCCCCCACGGCCCCCGCAGCCCCCACAGCCCCCGGGAGCCCCCGCAGCCCCCGGCCGGACCAGCCCGACAGCTGTGCGGGCCGCCGCGCACAGCCACACCTCGACGGTCATAACCATAGCGCACGATCCGATCCCTGGCAGGCAGGCCGGGCGGGCCCAGCCGGGCAGCCCTACGACACCGCAGCCACTGAGGTGGCGAAACAAGACGAGACGGTCCTGCGAGAGCCGAGAGCGGTGTCCTGCGGTCCCCGAGCCGCCGCGGCACAGCGCTGCAAGCGGAGGACGTGCCTCTTGCAGGAATACGCAAAGAGGCCCTCCACTCACATCGGCCTCTGCAAAAGAAAACTGCCCCACTTGCTGAACTGTTGCCGCGTTCGCATTGAGGACGCTGCTGAACAGCGGTGCACGGAGTGGGGCTGCCCGGCTGGGCGCGCCGCCCTGCCGCACCACCCGCGCTGCGCCGCGGCCGCTGGAAGTAGCGTTTTCCGCTCGGATCGACGTGACCCCAAGGGCCGCCTAGCACTATTTATCTGTGTAACCTAATTTACGACGACGCCTGTGCGGCCCGCAGTGCCGTGGCCGATGCGCGACCCGCAAAGCTGGGGACGGAACGGGGCCGCGGCGATACAAAGCAGGTGTCCAGGCAGAGCAGGCCGGAGCAGAAGACACTCAGGCTGCCTCCCGCCTCCAGCCGCAGCACCGCGCAGCACGGCGCGCAGCACCGCGCAGCACCGCGCAGCACGGCCAATCGGATTTCAGGCCCCGCCGGACACCGCCGCGCCGCGCCGCGCACGCCGAGCGCGCCGAGCCCAAAGCTGGCGTTTGAATAGCGGCGGCCGCATCCCGGAAACTTTACGCGCGGAAAATACGCAGCGTCAACGCCAACTGCAGCCTTTTTACTTGCGATTCCCCGTCGCGTCGCGTCGCCTCTCTCGGCAGCTCTCAGACTGGGTGGCCGCGACCAGCCGCCACTTCATGAAGCCTTAAGCCTTTCCCACCGTGAAAAGGCGTGCTGATGAGGCGTCACGGAAATCATGGCGCATGCGAGAGCTACCCTGCTCAAACATGTTTACGTCGTCTTCAGCAACTCTTTCTTATTAATTTTTTTTTCGAAAATCATTATGCATTTGCCAATTTCCAATTTCTATTTTTTTTTTAAATAAAAGTTGTACTGTATGAAGGCTTTGAAAATACATCCACCTTTGCGGCGGAAACGCCTCCCAACAAACACACGTGATTGTGCGCTGTGATCCTCACAGGGGCGCCAACCTCTCCCCCACCCGTCCCGTTCCCCTCGCGTCGAACCTGCTGACAACTACCTTCTAATTGCTGCACACCGATCATGCCTAACCCATCTTATTACCTTTTCGCCGAGGAGGTGGAGGCCGTAGCCGGCCCCGCCGGGCCCCGCCGGGCCCCGCACTGGACCACACCGGGCCCCGCCGGACCCCACCGGGCCAGGCCCACAGGCCGGACCCCACCAGGAACCGCAGACACCACAGGCTCACCAACCATCGCACGCGTTGCCTGCCGGCGTTCGCTGACATCAGACCTCTCTCTGTGCCTTTATGGACGACCACAAAAATTAAGATCCTGATGTGTTGTGTAAGAGTGTGAGTGTGTGCGCGTGTGCGTGTGACTCAGTGTGTGTGAGCACGGATGTAAGTGTGTGTTCCCGCCATTTCGATTCAAGTCCTAGCGGAGCTTCGTAGGCCGGAGCTCCTAACCTCTCGTAGTGACCTCTCTTGCGGTGTGAACGGACGAGACTGCGACTAAAACTCTGCTCTATCCTGCACGGAATATTTCAGTGTGCAGATCGTGGCGGTCCCTGACACAATAGCCGCGGGGCGCGTTTTCCGAAATGTTGTACATTTAAACCGTCCGCTGTGTTGCGCAACAGCAAGTCACCTCGGTGCTCCTGTGCTTCTTCTGAGAGCCATTCGAATAGATATGGCAGAATTAGTCGTCTCTGCCGCCGGTCGGAATCGAACCCGGGCCCCGGGCTCGTGACGGGGGGACGGGACGGGCAGGGATTGGAGCGAGCGAGCCGGCCGCCGCGGCGGTGCCGACCAAGAAAGCAAAGGGCACCTCGCGTCTCTCTCGCACACCGACTCCCGGCTCCGTAGCTCTACAGGAGGGACAAAGACGGGGTGCCACATAATTAGGCGTGACCAGATCCCGGGGGCGATACCTGTCACTCGAATATCGGGTTGCGTCGAAGTAGGTGGGAGTTGGGGAGAGGTTCGGTGCTCCACCGGCAAGTATTTCGCCACGCAGGGGCCTGTTTCACTGAGTAGCTTGGAGAACCCACTGTGCGGTAAGAAATACGGTGTCAAATATTTCATTTGAGCATTCATGATAGATTCTAATACAGATTTCTGATGTGTTTCTTTTGAAACGTGATTGACAGTGCCCTTTGCAAACACGGCACCGGCACCGGTGGCGCGTTATCGGACCTCTGGAGAGGTTCCGGGAGATAAAACAAAGATGCGTAAACCTGTCGGACGGAGGCCATAGGGTGCCACTTATGGGTCATCATTCGGCCTAAAAGCCTCTGATTTCGATGCCAAAGAGCCCAGCTACCCAACGAAAAGAAAGATCTTCTTTTCGGCGCGTCGGCTTTTAACTTTAAGACCAATTCTCATCTTGTCATGCCGAGGACTCATTTACAGAGGACGGCTGGATATAATAAAGAAGTAAACTTCCTTGACTCTGGCAAAAATTTTGCAAGTCCTGCTACGGGAAGAGCAGGCCGGTCTCAAGAGCTTTTAAGACATTCAAGAGAACGATATTTTTTAATTCTTTACGATCGTTTAATACGAGGCGTCGGTCGGGGGCTGTTTGTCCTCGACCCCTGGCTCGGCCTGACTCGGTCTGCTCGGCCTGGCTCACCCCGGCCTGACCCAGGTCGTCGCACCGTGTCTTGGCTGTGAAGTGGATGCAGCTACGTCCCTCTCAGCGGCCTTGTGTGCTGCACGGGCTGCGCGGGTCCCTTCGCCGGGCCCAGGGTCCAGCCTAGCGGCCCAGGGGCGGCTGTGGAACCTATCTAAGGCATTCACACGATGAGAAGCAGATTGGGCTGGGATGGGCTCCGCAGCGCTCAGCACCGCTTTCCGACCTTGGATTCCCCATATTCGACAGCAGTTTTACCCGGTTTCTTTTCAATGAGACAAGCTGGATCTGCTTATGGTTTCTAGACTTTCATGTAAGCATATCGGGGCGCTTTAAATTTTTGAATACGTCTGCCCACAAATAATCCTCATGCCGCACTTTATTTTAGACGAATATTGTCGTACGTTGTTGTCTCGCTGCCGTGGATGCCGCAAGGTGCAAATCATGAATGGATACGAGCGCGGGGTCAGATCAGCGCCGGGGGAAGGGGAATCCCGGCTGCAGCTATCCGGCCCGGATTCATTCCGGGCTGCACTTATCGAACCGAAACAAACATTATTAGCTGGCGGTGCGCGTTAAATTTCGCGGCGGCAGGGACGATCGCCGGGGCGACGGCCATTGCACTGCATTCCGACAAGCAGGCCTCGCGCGGCCGGTGCGGCGGCCTGCCGGCTCGCTGCCCGCGGCGACCATAGAGTTGCGTCGCTACATACTACTATAATACCGGCTACCACTTAGCGACGCCAAGTGCGAAAGTGACAGCGTGAATTAGGAGAGGGGGTGCGATGAGCGTTAGCGCCCCGGCGTACATGCCATCTGTACCTCTCCCTGTACTTTTTCTCTCTTTTTCCTGGTGTTTTCTCAAGAAGGCCTACGGCCCGATGCATACGTACACGACTGTGGTAGTATGTTACAGAACACGATGGGTGCGAAAAAGGCCTGATGCTTTCGTACGTTCGATGGGAGCTATTCACGTCACTTCGTCCCATCCACAGCAATGCCCGGATAGGAGAGGGAAAACTCGTTCAATGCATGAACGATGCCACTCAATGTAATTGTAAAAGTAGCATGATTTTTCTTCTAAATATGGAGGGGTTCGGTTATTTGTACTCGGTTATAAAATCAGAGTTATTGTTAAAAAAAAATTCTAATTGAAATTGAAACAAAAAGGACGGTATTAAGTATATTTTCCTAACGTAAAAAAATAAACAAATGACCACGTAGAACGCGGTGCAGAGTGTAACCGCGACTCGGCCGCTTGCATAGTTTGCAGAACGCGTTTGCGTTTGAGCGTGAACCGGAGTGCGTACAAGAGTGTGTGCATGTGTGTGTGTGCGTGTGTGCATATGTGTGTGTGCGTGCGAGCGTGTGTGACATCATCCTCTTTTTAGTCGTTTTTCAAGCCTTTTCTGTGTGGAATATGCGATGCCTATCTGTGACGGGGCTTTGCAAAGGCGCCGAGATGCGCCGAGTCAGAGGTCCGGGAGTGTGTGAATGCTGTGAGAGGCTGCGCACGGAGCTGAGAGAATGTTTTGAAGGTCACTGAATTTAAGCCGTTTGATCAACACAAGCAACTACGCATGCAACAACGCGCACGACATACTCTGAATTGGAACTCAAATATCAAGAAAAATATGTGGCCACCCGAGCCAAGGGGGACAACTGTTAGATGTCCCTCGATGCACACAGATGCAGAGATTGGGAACAGAATGCCTTCATTAGGTTAGTATGTGTGTTACCGTACGGTGGCTATGCTGCTGGTTGTTTTGCTACCATTCTCCTCTGTTCTATGGTCGCTATTCGGGGCAGTGGCCGCCGGTATAATTAGATCGGAGGGACACTGATAACGTTCCGAACATCAATTTCCCTCCCTCTTCACCCGGACGGCGCCGCACGACCTGCGTGCGGGCTGCGGGCTGCGGGTCTGCGAGTGGCCACCCTGTCAACGACCACGGCCCGCCGCCCGCCGCCCGCCGCCCGCCGCCCGCCGCCCCGGACCTTTAGCTTCACACACGCTGTTCTCCTCGAACGCGTCGCATCGCTGATCGCCGACACTCACGCGAGTGTCGCCTGGCGCACACTGGCCGTTGAACATTATTCGCAGATCAGGTGTATGCGCACCCTTCTATATGACGGTCCATAAAAGGGGAAAAACACCCACAAAAAAAAAACACTAACAGGGGTAACTGACGACAGCTTTTGCTGAAGGGCCGCGCAGCCCGTGGCGTCGGTACTCACCTTCCTTGTTGGTCGACAGGAGGTTGTCCGGGTCCACCTGCGAGGACAGAGAAGACAAGAGTGAGGCCGAGGTGGTGCCGTTGTTGGAGGACGGGGTCGGGGTCAGGGTTGGGGTGCAGTGGCCGCTGTCCCGCTGGCTGTGGCTGCTGCTGCCATGCTCCACGAAGTGGTAGCGCGTGGCCGTGGTGGTGCCATCGGGGGTGGTGGTGGTGGTAGTGGTGGTGGTGCAGGCACCGGTGGCGCCGGGGGGCGGCGACACAATCAGGATCACCACCATCCCCCTGGTGACGGCAGCGGCGTCGTCATAGCAACGGGCGTCCGTGTTCCCTCCCCTGCGAGCGCACGTGCAGCACGACGGCACCCGAGCACTGCCTCACTGTCCCAGCTGACGACGCACTGCCCTGGGCACACTCACACTCACACACACTACGTCACTCCTCCCATGACGCACTATTTCGCAGCGCGCGTTGGGATATCACAGTTCACCGTCCGTCGGTATCGTACTCGAGCGCGCGGGGCCCGGCGCGGCTCGACGGGGCGGGGCGGGGAGCGGCGAGTCCGGAGCGGGGCGTTCGTTCGTTCGTCTGGGCGGTCGGCGGCGTACTGAGGCAGGGCAGGGCTCGGCGCGGGCCGCCGCCGCCGCCGCCGCCGCCGCCGCTCCCCGGCTCAGGCGGCCGGGCCGTGGCTCTCGGTCCGCCGCCGCGGTACACCACACACACCACACCGCACCGCTGCTCAGCGAGCGCCACCCCAACCCCTGCCGGCCGATTCCGCACACTGTTTTCGAAGGTCTGTCTCTGTTGCACTCGTGGGGTGCTCCGTAAGAGAGCGAGAGGGAGGTCCGAGTTCACGGTGTTCGGAACAGCCCTGCTGGCTGCCCCTGGCTGCCCCTGGACCGGGCCACGCCGGACCGCACACCCAGCCAGCGCATCCCTCCCTTACTGATACGGACTGCGTCCCGTTCGCACGCAGCCGCAGCCTCCTTTAAATATAATCCGTACGCGTCCACTAACTACTACCCATTTTTCTCCCTCCCCTTCGCTAACCCACCCGATAAATTAATTGCTGCTGACATTGTTTCGCAGCACCAACCTTTATAAACCTCAGAAATAAACCTGTGAAAAGCCGGAGAGTTGAACGCGGGGCGCTCGCAAAGAGGGAGAAGGGGAAGCGCCTGCGAACGTCAGGGTAGGCCAGCCCGCACGACACGCGTGCTCGCAGAGGTCGAGATTGTCTACATGCCAGGCGCCATGGTGCGCTCAGCTCAGACTTCAACGGCCAAAGCGTGCATATTTGCGGGATTGCCACGGACGAATGATACGAGTCCCCCCGTGGGGTCGGCAAGAGGCGAGGACTGGGATTGGCCGACACGCGTGAACCCGAGAGCGCCGCAATCAGGGGAAATAAAACCGGAGCAGGGACGCGCCTGGACGTGTTTCCGTTGCGTAATCAGAGTCACCGAGCTGTAGTCCGAGTGACCGCGGCTCGTCACGTGCGGGCGGGTGCCTGCTGGGGATCCCGGAGGGACCGGGAGGGAGTGGCAGAGGGACCGGGAGGAACCGGGAGGGACCAGGAGGAACCAGGAGGAACCCTTCTCGGCACGAGCCAGAACAAACGCCATCAGAGCGATTTGTCGGAAATTTTAATCACGTTTCCCATCACGGCCGGTCTGAAAAGTTTTCGGCCGGCTTATTCCGGGCCGCAGCCCAGCAGTCCTGGCCATAACACTCGGTGCCGCACCGCGCCAGGGGAGCAGCAGCAGGCGCCCCGGCAACACGCCGCGCTATTCAACTCGCTGCCGACGCATTTTCATACAAATGGACGCTTGTGTGAATGACTGTGGCTACTACAGGGCCGGCCGAGAAACACCTAAAAGATGGACCCGGCGTGGACAATACATTCGGGATTAGAAGTGAGTTTATCTTCTTTTTATCGCGCGATGTAAAAGCGCAGCGGTGGCAATCCACACACACTCACACGTCAGACATGCACGGGCGGACGGCAGAGAACCGGCTAACTCTGACGTCACCGCCATGGGCCGCCACGGGCCGAGCCATGGGCTGCGCTGAATGACGGCTATGAGGCCCGAAAGAGCCGCGGCGTGGAGGGGCGGGGCGGCCGGAGAAATGGGGGAGAGAGAGAGAGGGCACGCCAGGCTAGGCAGCCGGGGCCCCCGCGCCCAACTGGCCGTGACCTCCCGAACCGAAAGCCTGTCGGGGGCAAACTATCTGTGGCGTCACACGATGGATGCCCGGCCATCGCCTCAATACAACACCTTTCCAATTTTCCTCGATTTTTACTCGTTCTTTGCTTCCCTTACTTACATACGTGACGTAAGCACAAAGAACGGGCTTGTCCTAGAACTGCCTGTCTTGTTTAGCAGTGCGCGAGTATTCCATTCTGCGGTGCGATCAGTGCGGGCGTGCGCGAAGTCAGTCTCAATCAGTTACCGCGAGGTAAAAAAAGGAAAAGAAACCAACTTCCCCGCTGCCGCAACTCGTTTGTCATAAAGTCGCGCCTCATTTTTGATAAGGTTTGAACCGATTGGAACAAGCTCGGGCGTTAGGTAAGCGACTCTCCATTATGGGACGGGTATGCCGGTCACGTTGTGGTAGTTGTATGCAACGGCGCGGCGTGGCATGGCGTAGCGCGGCGTAGCGCGGCGTAGCGTCCGAAGATCCACAACAACAGGTCTGGGCTGCAGTGGGCTGCAGTGCAGACCCCAGCAAAGGCCACGGCGCCGGTGTTCTCATTATTTTCTTAGCGCATAAAAGTACATAGCGAAAGGAATATTAATAACCATCTGGAGGTATTCTCCAGCACACAGTGTATTTGTTTTGCAGGGGACCACACTCCCATCGCTGCTGCCGCTTCTTCGTTTCATTGCATTTAATGACTCAATTCGTGAAACTGAATGCTTCCTCTCCAGGGATCATTATATGCCGATTGCAGGAGACAAGATGCCAGCGACGGCCGGAGACCAACAACTACACATGCCGACAACCGTGTCCAGAGAACACTACCCCTCCCCCCTCCCCTCGTCCTTTCCCTTTCCCCCTCTCACTCTCTCCCCCTCCCTCCCCCCTCTCCTCTCCTCTCTCTCTCTCTCTCTCTCTCTCTCTCTCTCTCTCTCTCTCTCTCTCTCTCTCTCTCTCTCTCTCTCTCCCCTCTCCCTATGTGGGGGTCACCACAAGACGTCGGGACAAAACAGGTGCTAATTGCTAGAGCCATAGAGCACAACTGCTGCCGACGCTGCTGCAATGCCTTTGCAATAACCTCCACATATTAAAGCAGAATGTGGAGTGTTTTAGAAACTGCTATTCCCCTACTTAGCGACTGCAAAAAAATAGGAAAAAAAACAAACAAGAAGAATGGAAAACAGGATCGTCATCTGTTTTCGTTGCTCTGTACACATCTAACGTTCCGAATTTATGATAGGGTGGGTAAAACGTTTTGAAGACTGATGGCCAATGCTTCAAAGTTGTGTCTGCCATTACTTATTTCTTACTGTCGTGTTTGGGTTGGCAGCGTGCATACGTCCGCGGCGTCTCTCTGCGAAGATTACTCTAAAGTGACGTGTGCACTTGACGCAGCGTGAGGCGCGTACTCTGCGGACGGACCTCCTCTGCGCCGCGTGCGTGCGTGTGCGTGCGTGTGTGTGTGCGTGTGTGTGCGCGGCCGTTTCCTTCATCCGCCACGGCTCCCGCTGCTGCGCATGCCTGTGTGACAAATCATTACATTCCCCAGGAGCGCAGCGCACACGATAAAACAGCATTCCGGGAGAAGTGATAGCAGCGTTTCATAATACGTGGACCTCATTAACAACGTCCTCATGCCGGCTGGTGCCCCCTGTGAATGATGAAAACCGCGGGTACCTTTTGGATGCCTCTGCCAGAGAAAGTTTTTCACCAACAACTCGCGTGCGACACACTGTAGAAGTTACAATTTAGAAGAGGAGATTTTTAATTTCCAATTAAAATAGTGTAATTTTTTTAATATATAATTAAGAGCCCCTTGGCTTTCCGGTATAGTAGGAGACATAGAGACCCTTGCAGAGACGTGGCACCACAAAAATACCCACCAACAAAACTGCTCTCGATAGGATAAAATTCGATCGTGCGGGAATACGTGTTGCACGCGTTAAACTGCGAGGCTGCACGCACGCCGCATTGACAGAAAGACATGCGAGGCGATTTTCACACCAGCGAGGAGGTGCTCCCAGCACTACACGCCGCCCTGAACCCCCCAGTCCGCCAGAGATACGGGGGTCCGACTATCTCTTTATGGGACAGGTCAGCAATGATGGCGCCCGTGTGGTGATGATGTCGGTAGCCAGCAGGCCATACAGGCAGGGAAGAGAGAGAAAGAGAGGTGTAAAATGCGATCGTGTAGGTGCTGCGAAGGAGGGAGAGACAAAGTGAGACCGTAAGTATGCGAGCGGCAGGGTACTGTCATCCCCGCGAGAAAGCCTGGCCGGGGTCAATGTCCTCTGCGAACACTACTACATGCTCCGCTGGTCGGAAAGGTCCGGGCGCCTGTGAGGTAGGCAATGATCCCTCACTCACGACGCCCGTGCGCTGGGGTTGCCTACCCTCCATCTCGCAGGCGCTATCCGAGGCTGATGACCGCAAGAGACGGGCCCTTGGCGCACGTCAGGCGGTCGCGGGGCGCGGGGCGTCGGCCGGCCGGAAGCCGAGCCGGACTCGGCGGGCTCAAGACATGTGTCCTGGAACGGCTCTCGGTACGTGGGTTCGGTGCAGCCCTATTGGGCAGGGCGGAGGTCAGGCTCACAATGCAAGGTCAGCACCGGCTCCGTGCGCTGCACGCTCGGGCAGGCGTGGCGTGCCGTGGCGCGGTGTGCCGTGCCGTGCCGTGCCGTGGCGCGTTAAACGACCCAATATACCGCGCCCAGCCGGCCCAGCCCCAAGTCGGAAACGGCCAGATCGGGCCGGATAAGGAGGTAAATAAGTCGGCTCAACCCACGGAGCGCAGAGGGCCCGATTCGTGTTGACACGACGGGAATGAGTCTTGTCGTTTTCATGAAATATCTCCTACATGATACTGCTTTCTCGCGCTGTCGGTTATGTCTTTCCCACGTTTTTGCGCTCAAATCTTTGGCGGCATTGCCATTATCGGTCGGTCCGGGCGTCGGTCACGCCGCCCAGGAGGGGGAGCGAGGAATGCTATCACCCTTATCAGCACTTTCTCATAAATAGCTTTTTGTCCTGGTTTCTTTCATCGCGTGCTGCCGGCGCTGGGATGCCGGTGGCCGTGGCTTTGGCCGTGCTCCGGCCGCTGGGCCCTGGGCTGGGCCCTGGGCTGGGCCCCGAGTGCCATCCGGGCAGTGCGGCACAGTTAGCTGCATCGGCCGGACCCCCCGCCTCCCCGCGCCGGCCACGCCAAACGTTAATAACCAGAGCGAAAGTGCACATTCCGTGTGACAAGTTTGGAATCTGCGAGCCGCGCATGAATTTGTATTTTTCAGTAGGATCCTGACCTCTGCTCCTACATCTAACCTGCTAGACCTGGAGCAGACCGCACAGCACACAGCAAACACGGACGGGACGCGGGACGGGATCAGCACAGCAGCATCAGCCCCCTCCCCTTCTGCCCCCTCCGCTCCCGTGGAGCATTGGCAGCTTCGCCGTCCCGCCACCGGGGGCAGCACCGGTCGCTGTGTGTCGGCGCACGGTTCGTCCGTCGGCCACCAGGTGCCGCCACCGCCAGGAGCTCCTGGATGACTCATGCCCACCGGTCCTGCCGCCGGCTCGTCTTGGACACCGCGTCGACGGGGGTTCGAACCCACGTAGCTGCGCCGCGTTTTTCGTGCCAATGCTCCACGCGCCAGAGACTCCATGGAGCCGTAGAGTCTTTGCTAGAGGACGTCCGACTGCGAAGATGGACCACTGCTACGTTTGCTCGGGTATTTTCTGAGTGCTGGATTCGCTTTGAAGTTCTTGCCGCAGGGGAAACAGAGTACCTTAATTTCCTCCCTCCCTCCCACACTTCCGGTGTGTCTTTTGCCGTGCCACAGCTGATAGGGGCTTCGTCACTCCCGGGAGTCTGTCGCACTCCCACTCATTCCTTCGCCCGGGCCAGGCGGGAGGTGCGACGAGGACGGAGCGAGCGAGCACGCAGCAGCACGCAGTGTACCCGTCTCCGCCGTCGCTGAGTCGTCGGTCCCGTTTCCACGTATTCGGGTACGATTCACCCTTCATCAGATCGCCCTGACAAGGCGGGCGGAGAGCGCTCTAGACCAGGCCAGGGACACGCCAAGACTGCCGCATCCACCCACCCGTGGCAAAAGTTGGAAACCAACTACAGTTGAACATATATCCTCCAGAAGGAGTCGTTTATTTTCGTTGCAGCTCCAGATGTCCACACGTAAACACGCGGAAACGGTCTCGTCCGCTATCAGGAGGCAGGTAGCGCCGGTAGCGCCGCACATGCCGGCATCCCCCGCACATCCCGGTAGCCGGAGTGGGAAGCGAACAGCGCCACGCACACACGTGACCTCGTCGTGAGCCGCATCAGTCAGGGGAGCTAGCTGAGCTTGCTGAGCTTGCTGAGCTTCCACTGCCGCCGTGCATCTCTAATTAGGAAACGCAACTAGGAAGCGATCCACGACATGTGTGTGCTGCTCTTCTCAGGTTTTTAAAAGTCCACGCGCTAATGAAACAAAGACAGCAGCCGGTTGTTTTAACCGAATATCGATGCGAATATGCAAAAAAACAAAGCCCGCGTGCTGCGATATACTGCCCCGGGGACAATAACCCGAGCGCGGAGTGTGACCCCGGCCGGGGTCACGGCGGCCGGGGCGGGCCGGGTGGGGCCCCACGCTGGGTAGTTAGACCACGCCTCGGGTCAGCGCCACGCCCCGCCAAGGGTCCCGCGCGGAGGGCCCCCAGGGGGGCCCAGGGGGCCAAGCACGCCAAAATTATAATAGACTGGCGGGGCGACGTTGATCGTTTGGCCGGTCACAGACGGATCACAAGAGCACAGAGCACGCAGACCAGAGGAGCGCACGGCTCAATCTCCCGCGTAAACGTTGAGCCGAAGGTTCAAAGCTCAGTCGCATGTTTTTTCCCCCATTATTTTATTTTGTAAATTTATTTATTTATAACCTCAGCACATCAATCGCACCGCGAATCAACTTTGCCGCAAAATCGGCGTCGTGTGAAAAACGAAGGATGACGATCGGAAAACGCGCCCATCAAAGGGGGGTCTGCGTGAGATAAGAGAGGCTGGATAAGGCGAGTGCAGAACGATCCTGCCCCGGCAGGTCGTTCGCTCTCTGGAAATAGGTCGTCGGCGTCCAGGGCGGCTTTCTTGGTGGCGTGCCAGCGGGGGCAGGGATTTGGGGGGACAGGAGTGGGAATACATCGGGGGCACACGGTTTATTTAGATTTTTACCCTTGAATTGGCGTAAGCAACTTTACTGCTCGTTTGCATGCATAGTTCAGTTGTACTTCAAACTTTACTTTAAATTTCAATAAATAGAAGTGGGATAACTCACCAGCTCGGTGTTGGTGGCCAGTGGGGCCGCTTCATAGCGCCGTACGCTGATCACTTGTTGTGCCGGACTCACCACCTCCGTCATTGTCGCCTTTCATTTATCCTGCAACACACAACGGCGGTTCGGTTAGTATAGGAAGTGGTAGACCATGACGACATACGTGTGCAGTTTCTGCTGCGGCCCGTCGAGGCTAGGCGCGATAACTGTCGGCGCTATCGACGGGAAGGCGTCCACCTGTCGCGGCGCCCCGCCGGCGCCCCGTCGACGCACCCTGCCGGCACGCCAAACAATGATGCCACAAGGGGGTCAGGTCAGTGCTTTCTATTACGTCAGGGGCACAGGTCGGGTCGGGGGGGGGGGGGGGGGGCTGGGGGAGGGGAGGGGGGGGGAATCCGCGGAACCGGATTGGGTGAGAGCTGATGCCGCCCTCATGGCTCTGCATGACTGACGAGCTACCAGCCATAATACCGCTCTGCAAGAATTTTGTTCGAATAGTCACAAACGGTATTCGGGCTGCAATTTCCTCCAGAAACGAAACGACAAGAAAGGCATATGCGTTGTGAGCGGCCTGTGGGATGGCCGTGCAGCCTCCTCCGAGGGCTCCACTCAGTGGGTCACGGCGGAGCACTGTAGAGTTTTCCCAGCACGCTTATCCGGGCCGCAGCGCCGCGTCGCGCACACGTACCGACACATACGCACTCGTAAAGACGGCGAGTGTACAGTGGAGGTGTGGAGTTTAGTGCGGCACTTCCGTCCTGGCGAAACCGCTACTACTGTGTTGCTGTTTGCAGGCGGGAAAAGCGATACAAAACCCACAATGGGCGAGCGTCATTTGAAGCAGCCAGATAAAATGGGTCAGTGGGTGGCTTAATAGGAAGCAAACGGACAAACAGGATTTCCCCTGACCTAATGCGTAAGAAGAAAAAAAGGAGTGCGGAGTGCGGCACGAGCAGGCGGTGGCTGGAGTCACAGCACGGCGCTATCGGACGCGGCTAGCATTTGCGTTAACGTCAGGCGCTGCGTGTATCCCTTGATAGCATCGCGGCGTGCGGCAGTTAACCGTCGATCAGAGCGAATTTTGCGGCGCTGGGGCGGGTCGCGGTGGGACTGCAGGCAGCAGGCACTTGTGCGGCTGGTTGGTTGGGTTTGTACGACACAGTCGCCATGGTCACGGGATGCCAAAACCGTCACGCCTCGGCAAATGTTTGCGTCTAGCTGTGTCGGCCGCCGCCTCTCCTCTGACAAATAACTGCCTCGCAATTCCAGCCGGAAAGAACAAGCCCATTGTGTCCGAGGGTTTTAGGAAAACTCGGCTGAGATGAGATGAAATGAAGTGGCGCACCATATCGAGGTGCGCACCCATGGAATGCACTGCGTACACAAGCCGGAGGCCCCGGAGGCCCCGGAGGCGGGGCCCGGAGGTGGGACCGGCCGCATGGCGTGCCCGGAGCACCAGTATCGCGTGCACGAACATCACTCAGCGTTTATCCAGAGCGTGGCGTGAGATGACGAAGAAGAGGCTCCGTTTAGTGATCACTTCTTTTCTGACCGCACAATTCGCAGACACTAGATCGGTCCTTGACACCAGGAATAGGGAGGAATAGTACGAAAAGACGAACAAACATTAACCTCTCCTAATTAAATTTTAAAAAAAAAAGGAATTTGAAAAATGCATCGCCTGAAATGAACTGTTTCTGAAGTCTTTAAGTGTGATATGAAAGAGTGCAGGGCTTCATAGGGTCCTTCCCTCGAATGGAATCTGGATGGCACTAAAACGCAGTGGCGTGACTTGTCTTGGGGATGAGGGATTTCTGCTTAATCCTTCACAAGCGACACTCATATGCGTTTCCTGCAGGCTGCATGATGATTCCCTATTTCCTTTTCCAAACAAAACCTTCGACGAAGAGGCATTTCGTTTGTTTTATTTGAAGTACAACCTCAGTTCGTGTCAACAGAGGCGGAGTAGTTCGTTCGGGCGACGTTTCCTCGCCTCATTCATATAGCAGTTTATCGAGTGCGTGTCGGGGCGCGACACCTTCTGCGGCGACAAACTAACGTGACAGCCAGGCAGGGCCAGCGACCCAGTTCGTGAGCCCCGCTGTCCAGCAGAGGCCGACTCACCGAGGAAAATATCAAAATTTCAGAAACACGTACCATCAGAGAACGAAAACGCTAACCTTGAGAGTTCGGAAGCGGGAGCTGATGATCTCACCTGTCACCTCGACACACACACACACACACACACACACACACCCACACACACACACACACACACACACACACACACACACACACACACACACACACACACACACACACACACACACACACACCGCGCGCGCCCGCTGTCCACCAGGTACACACAACCTAAGCCGTTATTTAGTCGACGTGATCTGCATCCGCGCGACAACAAACGATGGCCCGTGTGCGGTAACTGCGGCGGGCTACGTGGGTTCGTCGGGAGGGGAGTGTATCCGCCCACGGGGCGCACGCTCGGGGTGCGCACACGTCCCCCGGCGCTCCCTAAGTGATCGGCCGGGCGGGCCGCCAGCCGCCACTTCATTACACAGTGGTTCGGAGGCGCCGCCGCACGCATTACTGTGAGCGCCGTACGTGTGACAAGCTGACAAGCGTTTAGCCAGCAGCTGTGAACTTTTTGGTGCACACTGTGCAGTGTGTGGAATCGATTCGCCGGGTCTGGATGATCACTCATTCATTTACATTCATTGTAAACGCAATCAAACAACTCTGTACAGAAATCTCGGACATTCCTTATGACCAGTGCGCTGCGTCAAAGGCCATCAACATCAACGCAGACAAATGCAATTATTTAGGATTGGTCGGAGTATCCTTCGTGTTCTGGACAGCGTTCGGCATTTTGCTTGCACACGACAACGAAACCGGTCGCGGTTGACATTATGAGTGCTTTTAATCGTAACGCTCCCCACCCCCTCTCTCTGACACACAGACACAGAGAGGAGGGGCCCATTCAGCAGTACACTCATAAGACGCACACATATATGGGGATCGAAGGCCAGGTCAGAGACGAGCCCAGCCGTACCGGCCGGGGTACCATGCTGCGCTCGGACTGGGTCAATATTTTACGAAACGAAAAACAAATTGAATTCATTTCGAAAATTTGCACTCACAAATGGCAGTGCCGAAACAGCACACGAGTTGTCAGAAAATTCGAGCGATATTGTGCGATGAAAATGATCCGAGCTTTCATCAGCGCAGTCTTTACGACCCCAGAGCCCAGTGCCCTTCAAGCGCACAGTGCAGCCATAACTCTTTCATCTTTCTGCATCTCCCTCTCCCCTCGTTCCCTCGGCAGCCCACGTATACATACTGCTGGTAACTCTCCTTCGTCCCTTTCATGCACATCGTCGAGCAATTTACTGCAACCGGATTAACGAGGTGGAGCTGAGGCAGCGGCACTGTGTGCAGCAGCGCGTGCAGCTCCGAGTGCACGGGGCTCGTCGTGTCCTCCGAATTAAAGGAAGAAGCGCCCGTCCAGTAGTTTATGCACGCGGATATTTGTTTAGTGGCGGACAGGTTTGGCGGTGATGCAACGCGTTACGTTACACCAAGAGTTCATTCAATCCGTGCCGAGCGGGCGTCGCCGTGCGTCGGGGTGCGTCGAGGCGGCGGTCCGTCCGGTGAAAGGAGGTAATATGAGCAGATGTTCCCACGCCCCGACACCGCGACCGGCACAGCGCCACAGGACCTCAATAATCATAGCAGTAGGCGACGCGTGCAGCCTTTTATGTGCTTTGTATCCACTCTAAAAAAAAATACTGGAAGGTAGAGACTAGTCTTGCGAATTAATTAGGAATTCGTTTCTTGGCCTTTTAATTTTCAGCCGGGCGAATAAAACGTTCGTAAAATGTGGCATATCAATTAAAATTGGTATTCAGTCAAGGTGTTAAATTTATTTCACCTTTCCCGTTCCGAAGGCACCGTTTTAATGACGTAGCTGGTGACCTTTTGTCTGCCAATTTTCAGTCTCTTTTTCGTTGACAACGCTTTTAGTGACCACACGACCAGCCTTCGCCGCGCTGCCGTGAAAATAATTGGTGTCATGAGGTGAGATCATCGCCTCTGTCCTTCCCGTCGGCGGGTCAGTTCCAGCGCCGCGGAAAGAAAGAGCGGGCGCTCTAGAAAAAATACTATACACGGCTGCTGTTGTGGCGACGCCACACGGCTACGGTGCTGCCCGTTCGTCTTTTGTTTAGCGGAGGACAAATTGGTTTGATAAACGGCGAAGACGTGCGGTATGGGCGCTAGAGAACATCGCCCGGTCCATTATCAGTTTGTGTTGGACAGGCGCACTCGCCGACAAGAGGTGGGGAATAATTTACGGCATACATCTCTCTATCTCTCTCTGTCTCTTCTTCTCGCTCTCTCATCTTGAACACTCTAGCGGGCACCAGGCGCTCTCTTACCTTTTAATTTATTTTTCTTACCGCTATGCCATACAGGTAAGACATTGGACTCGAGAGATACGCATCGGAAATCGTCAGCGACGCGAACCACGTACGTTGCCCTGGAGTACGTCAAGCCTTCGCGACGAGAAAGTAATTTATCTCGAGGACACCTAGTGTAATAGAGTAACGTGCGCATCTTTTTAAATGAAAACTGTGATGGAAAAGGAAAGGGAGTCCAAAACTACAGGGTGACTTCAACGCGCGAGAGCAGCGCCGGAAAATTCACTGTGTACATTTGTGAGAGAGCATTGAACGGGAGCGCGTGTGTCGTAAGACGTTTTACAATTCGCTATGCCTCTATTGTTTCGTGCAGGGCGTCATCCTTCGTGATGAACACGTTGCCCCCAGCGGCGCGCGCGGCGTGGCAGCGCAGGGTGGGCTGGGCTGGGCCCGATTTGGCGTCGGCCGCGTTAGTCTCGTTCACTTTGACAGGCTGGCAGCTCGTCTCGAGACCCACGTACCCGATATGAGAAATCCGCGCACACTCTGCTGCCGGCCCACGCTAGCCCAGTGTCAGTGCCACCAACCCCCACTCCACGTTTGATGCAGAGTTATCGACCTGTGAATAAGTCTCTTTCCGCGTCCCCCACCCTTCTCATTGCGCCGATGTATTTTTCATACTCCATTATGGGGGCTTGCCCACGCGCTCCGCGCCGTCGTCATCCACGTCAACGCGGACAGCGGCGGACTCCGTGACAGGAGTCCGGTGCCATGGAAAGGAAGTTTCCCCCATCAGAGGGAGGCTTTTAGCCACTGCAGACAAAACGAGGGGTGACTCTCCTCCGGACACCAAGCGGCCCAAGTGCACCCGAACCACGTAGTCACCGCTCGGCTTCCTGGTAGCGAGTTTTGTGTGCGACACGTATGACAATGGTACCGCGACAGCCTTGTGATACTATATTCTTCTCCCACGCGGCGGCGCGATCGCCAGAGACAACTCCCGGAAAGGAAGTTCTGCGCCGGGCTCAGGGTTGACAACAACAACTGAACCACCAGCGAGTACTCCGCAGGCCGAGCGCGTTCCCCGCCACCGCCACATGCTGCTTGCCGTTGTCATGCGAGTTAGCGGGGTCTGACCGACGTGTCGTCGTCTCTCTCGCACCGCGGCGGGTTACCGACCGGCGCGAGGGAGACAAGACAAAGAAGCGTTAAATGCGGCAGGATATTAAACCCGCCTAATATCGCGGGACCGGCGCTGCAGTTACACGGGAGCGGCGCGTCGTCTGCCGTAACGTTGGCAACAACGATAGCGTCACCCTGACAGGCAGGCATGCGTGTCACATTCGCATTCGAATTGCAGACGGGGCGTTTATTCGGGCTGATTAACATCACTATCATATTCGCACAACCTTGATCGCACTTTACCGGTCAACTCTAATGAGTTAATAATTTAGAACCGTTGCGAAAGGCGAATAAATCGTTCCTCCGGTTTTAACAAACCTGGAGCCCCGTTACGTGTATTTCATAACACCAATAAATATAGGCTGAGACACAGATCGCTTCTGCTACAAAACATGCAGGTGGGTCGTGGGGCCCAGCCGGAGCCCCAAAGAGTAGGCGTTCCGAGTCGGGGCGGAAATTTGTCCAAGTCTCCCCGTGCGACTGCGAGGAAGAGGGAAGAGGAGAGGAGCCAGAGAGAGAGAGAGAGAGAGGGGGGGGGGGGGGGGGCAGCGGGATCGGGCGGGGTCCGGTGGGGCCGGAGGCTGGCTGGCTAATGCAGATTGAGTTGAGGCTGTTCGCGATCCGTGGGCGACCGGTGGCTGCGTCTGAAGTGTGGACCAGTCTCTTCCGAACATTTGTTTCATTTTTACCAAGTGAACGAGAGTGGTTTCCTGACTTCCATACGCGATCGGTCGAGGAACAGTACGATACTAAATTTCTCATCTCTTTACAGTTTGAAATTACTTTCGGTATTTGCTTTTGTTTTCAAACAACGATGCTTTATTTTTCAAAACTTATTTTTACCTTCCGTATACAGCATAAAAGGATCTCTCGTGTCATGACCGCAAATGGTTTAAAGCCAGGGTCAGTCAACCTGAATGTTTTAGGTATTCTCACCGCAGTACACACTCACACACGCCCACGAACACATGCGAACGCACGCCCACACACAAACTCGCACACACACGCACGCGGACACTCACACATACGAGACTCACACGCAAACTCGCGAAACAATGAATCAGTCGATCACCGTCCAAAAACCCTGGGCACGACTCGTAGTGCATCACGCCAAAGATATTGTCACTGGATAGCTGTGTGCCCTGTGTGCTCAATGACCGTGGGGGAGATGGTGTTTGATAAAGAGGGATCGAGGGGGTGAGTGGTGGATATAACAGTAAGCGGGGAGGGAGAGTCATGGAATCTCAAACGTGAGGTGGGGAGGTGGCAGGGGGCGGGGGAGGAGGCTCCCACGCAAATCCCGGGGTGACGTCACCGAAGCCCGGCACCCGAGACCTCAGGGAGGCGCGTTGGAGCGTTGTATAGCGCTGTCCACGGTCTGCCGGACGGTGCCGACAGATTGCCGATTCAAGAGGAGACGAGACTTCAAATGCAAAAAGCATTCAAAATCAAGTTTTTTTCCAGACCATCTTATATCCAGTGGTACTAGGACTGGCGATCGCAACGTAAATATTTTTAGGCATCTCAAAAGCCTTTTTATTTGTGCGGTCAGAAATTGCATACTCTTAAGATGCACATATACTTTTTTTTTACTCATGAAAATTCCATTCATTTGGGGGGGATCGCTTGGCATTCGGCACGCTCAGCCACGCCCCATGGGGCCCATGAGCCAGCTGCGCCCTGACCCTGGTGGATCCATAGATGGCGGGCGGGTAGGGTAGGGTCCCATGCCGAGCAGGCCCCCTCTCCCGCTTCCTGCACACACACACACACACACACACACACACACACACACACACACACACACACATGCGGTGGCAGAAAGAGTGGGCGCCGAAGAGAACGAAAACAACGCGTGCAGTGCGCATAGCTCCCCACTCTCAGGCAGCGCACTCAGATATTTTTGGAGACGAAAGGAAATCATTGAAGAGCAAAGAAATAGTGATCTGTAAAGTAAATTGATGCAGGTGTGTTCATATCCGCGCGTGACACCGGTGTTGCGGTGCTGGTTAGGCGAGGCGCGGCGAGGCGCGGCGCGGCGCTCCCAGCTGATGCCGGGTGAGGCACATGACGTCATGCGACGCTCCGCGGCGGGCCGGCGGGCGGGCGGCAGGCCTCGGGCCTCGGGCGGCGGCAGGCGGGCGGCAGGCGGGCGGCTGGCGGGCGGCAGGCGGGCGGCAGGCGGGCGGCAGGCGGGTGGCAGGAGAGACCCGCCGGCACCGGACCGGCCGTCGATTATGAGATACGTTCACAAACCACATAACGCATCGGTGTGGGCGGGGGGCCGGTCCGGACCGGACTGGGGTGGGCTGTCGCCTGCCCGCGGCTGGTTCACACTTTAGCGGCCCGCAGCTTCCCGCCCCGCCCCGCCCCGCCCCGCCCCCGGCCCCGGCCCCCGCCGCCCAGCCTGTCCCTGTCCGCGAGCAACGCTCCCTACCCAAATGGCCACCTCTCAAGCTGACAGCAGCGTCGCTTCCAAAATCGTGGGGGCGGAGAGGGACGCCAGGAAGCCGTGTACACTGCTGGGGTTATTGTCCCCTCGGGCCCAGTCCTGCAGTCGCACAAACGTCTTCCGACGTGTCATCGTTCAAGTATACAAATATAAAATTTATCATCAAATTCACTGCAGTGCTGAGATAGGAAAGCCTTTTGTTCGGACAAAGTGAATAGACTGCCATAGCGAAAGGCAAGGCTCCTTTGATAATTTACCGAGTGCTCCGCAGCCTTTTTGTGGAGTACTTCACGAGCACGGGGCGGACACGGAGTTCAAAAGGCCAGGCACGCATGTAATGATAAATTGATTCCGCGGGGGGAGGCGGGCAGCGGAGGCGGGGCGGTCTTTGCCCTGATTCAGATTCGGATTCGCGTGCGCGCCGGGAGCTACGCGCTCAGTCTTATACAAATCACCTCACTCCTTCCATTGACACACATTATTCTCAAACGTTTTCTCGAAATTCGCGTCCGTAAGGGATTAAGACCCAACTTAACTGCAATGCCAACAAATCGAATTGTAATTGGAGAGCTGTTCCTGAACGAAGTGGCACCGCTTTCAAGGCGATCACAAAGCTCGGCACAAAGACGGTCCGGGACGCGTGCGGACGCCGTGCGGACGCGTAGGAAGGCGAGCGGCCACCTGCTGGCCCGAAACTAAGTCGTGACCGGAGATGTGAGACAGTACAGAAGTACACACCTGCCGAGGGGACACACTCCACACCGCCATGGCTGCTTACACCGGCAACACTTCAGCAACACTGCAGCCCATAAATTAATTAAGTTCCTCCAAATTATCTCCAAGCTGCCAAAAAAAAAAAAAAAAAAAAAAACGGTGATGCCGAGCGCCTGCGAATACAAGGGTAGGCCAGCCCGCTCGACACGTCCGCACGCACAAGTCGGGATTGCCTACCCACCAGGCGCCATGTGCGCTACTACTATGGCGACATCATGGACGTGCATCCATTTTTGCCGTCTTTCTGTTCTCTGTGTTGTTCAGCGTGCGCGCCCGTATCTCTGTCGGGGCCCGTCTGTCTGTGCCGAAGCAAATATTCGCGTGGAGGTTGGGCCGTCCAAGTATGGTGTGACCATCCAGCACACTTCCCCGCCAAGGCCCCGCCGCCGCGCCGCGCCGTGCCTGACTTTGCTCGCGGTGCGGTTTGAAAAGCGCGCGCAGCACGCGACGCAGACCCCTTTTGTTCTTTATCCGCACTATTCGTGGGGCGCAGACGGGCGGTAACAGATCTTTACAGCGCATTGCCTTCTCTGGGTGCACCGCGCGTCGTCGAAATTTGATGAAGTAATTTATGGCCTGGTCTTGTTTCTACCTTTTGGCGAGGTCAAATGTGTACTTTACGACTAGGCCGCGCGCCTTTTCCCGCCAACGTTGCGCTTGATTCATTGTGCCTACTGGCAGCGGCAACCGGTACCTGGAAATGAGCGGGGAGCTAGCTGGGGAAATTGTAGCTGCCGCAAAGTATCAGTATTCCAGGAGGCTGGGTTAGGCGCACTGATGGGGCACGCGATTTAGTCAGAGCTTCCTCATCTGCAGATCAGAGTCGTCGGCTGCGACGACCGGCCGGGTACCTCAGCCGTGTTTACCTGTTGTAGTGAGTGTGTGCTGCAGGTAACAGCTCTCTGCTGACTTGCACATGTTGCAGCAGCAGTAGGTGGCAGCGGGGTGGCTGCCAGCAGGCAAAAGCTTGCTCACCCCGTGACCCAGTCGCGTGACCCCAACGGGGTGACACGCCATTCATTTATGCATTCATTCATTCATCATTCATTTATGCATTCATTCATCATTCATTTATGCATTCATTCATCATTCATTTATGCATTCATTCATCATTCATTTATGCATTCATTCATTCATCATTCAATTTTGCATTCATTCGTTCATTCAGTCATCTGTTCATTCATTCGTTCATCCAACCATCTGTTCATTCATTCGTTCACTTATCAATTATTTCATTCATGCATTCATGGCATCATTTATCAATTATGTCATTCATTCATTCATTTATTTATCAATTATTTCATTCATTCAATTATTTATCAATTATTTCATTCATTCAATCATTCAATTATTTATCAATTATTTCATTCATTCATTCGGTCATTCGCCCCAACGTTTGATAATTGTTTGATAAATGGCTCAGGCAACACCTGCAAGTCGGCGCTGGAGGCCAACACGGCCCGAATCGGCGCGGCCGTTGTGCAGTACACGGCGCCGCCGGGGTCCGCGGGGCCCGCGGGGTGCGCACGGAGCACACATATCGCACGCACGGTGCGCGCGCGCGCGTAAAATGGCAAAAGTGGCCGTCGTGTTGATGCTGAAAACACGGCGCTCGCGGTCCGCTTCTCTCCCCCCGTCCTTGGCTCATTTCTAATGCAGTGTGAATCGAATGCGCGCCCGCGGCGTCGCGGCACGGCGATCGGTCCGAGCAGTACGTATCTTGTGAGTCACGACAGGCGAGGCAGGGCGGCGGGAGGACGGACCGGGCACCGGCAGCGGCCACCGGCAGCACCGCGCCTCAGAAGGGCGTGCGAATGACGGGCGGGCGGACGGAAACATGTCCCAGGCTGACGTTTAGGTAGGTCAGGCCCGGGGTGCCCGCGGGGTGCGGTGCTCCTGCTGTGCCGTGGGAATGGCCGCTGCCGCCGCAGCCCGCTGCCGCCGCAGCCCGCTGCCGCCGCAGCCCGCTGCCGCCGCAGCCCGCTGCCGCCGCAGCCCCTGCCGCCGCAGCCCGCTGCCGCCGCAGCCCCTGCCGCCGCAGCCCGCTGCCGCCGCAGCCCCTGCCGCCGCAGCCCGCTGCCGCCGCGCCGACGGCCAAATGTTTGAACAGAGCTCTTATGCAACACATGTGCCGTGCATTCCGCGGTGCACACGGCGGCGGCGGGCGGCGCATCACCGCAGAGAGAGTGCGGCCTTGAACCGGGCGCTGCGTATACTCTGCGGCAGGCGCCCGCCGCTGCAGGACCAGAACACCGGACCCACTTGTGCCGGCGACGCTCCTGCGGCGCTGTACATACCGCGTGCTGCAGCAGGATCAACACAAAGAGGGGCATGTGGGCCAAAGCCATGAGCAGAACGTCGGCGTGACGCAATGAGGTTCATGAGTAATCCGCACGAGGGCCATGCGCCATGGCGGCATGACTCCGGCAGCCGCAGGTGACATTGGGGAGCATAGGACGTCTTGTTGGCGAACGGAGCACGGAAAACATTAGCACAATGAGGTTTAAAAATCAAAACAAAACAATGAAAAAACACTAAAAACGATGGTCATCGATATACATTTTTTTTCCTGGTTTATACGTTAGCTCTAGCCCAAACAGCGTTATTAAAGCAGCTCATCAAAGTTGTAATTAATGCAAAAAGAGACGACTGATTTGGATGTGTATCAGCATCGCGTGAGGACCGGGCCGCTCCAATACCTGGAATTAATCTCACAGAAAGTTCCTATTTCTGGAACAGTCGCTCGGCACGTGTGTCCGGGGCGTCCCGCCTCCGAACAGCACAAGCAGTGCCAGAGCCAGCATGAGGGACTCTGGTCCGGCTGCTGCAAGCGCCGACAGGCACCGGCGCCAGTAGCCGTATTATATATCCTCAAACATTTTCACGGGCAGGGTTAGCGATGCCTTGGCGATGCGGCGGCGCCCAAGGTGACCATATGGTCGGTGCCCTGAGCCACAAGGTGAAGTGCGCGCTGCTCTGCGCTGTGCCACGCTGCGCCACGCTGCGCCACGCTGCGCCACGCTGCGCCACGCTGCGCCACGCCACCGAGGCAAGGCGGCGGCCACGACGGCGGACAAGCAGAGCGTCGCGAAGAAAAGGGAGGAAGTGGCATCAAGTGCATTCACTCACTCACTCACTCACTCACTCACTCACTCACTCACTGTTTGAACGCCAACGCGGTGCACGCCCAAGAAAAGGACACGCACGATTACATCCAGGTGGCGACTCTGACCACGTTGTCACAATATTATGACGATCAAAAGATAACCTAGATGAACTGTTTTGCTGTGACGAAATACCACGCACGGCGACGTTTTAAAATTTTAACTGCGTTCGAGGGAATTTCGGTGAGGAAGAAAGGAAGACAATGCACGAGAGAGACGGCTAGTGATTGCTCTGACGCGGCCCCCGGACCCCTGGTCCCCGGGTCCCCGGGATCGGATTCATCAAGGCCGGCGCCGTCGTAAAAATCGAAAATGGGCAGGTGTCGCTCACTCGGCGCGCTCAGCGATCCGGCCGGTTGGGGGTGGCGGCGTTCGAAAACTCGTCGCGGCAGGCCAACAACTGTGCACGAGGTCTGCGCCAGGTACGTGGGTCCGCCGGCAGCCCCGCCAACGTGATCGCGCAGGTGAGAGAGAGAGAGAGAGAGAGAGAGAGAGAGAGAGGAGTGGGGGCGGGGAGGGGGAGGGAGAGAGATGGGCTCGGCACTTTGTGCGTTGTGTCACCGCGCGCGGTCATCTGTGTCACGCGCACAAGAGCATTCGGATCCGAACGTTTTCACGCGGCGAGTCGCCCGAATATGGTGAGCAGGGGAATCGAAGAATTGGGACGATCCAGTCCGATCCAACTAAAAACATTCAGGCTTAAAGGCGTTCAGGTTCTATGAAAAATACCAGGCAAGAACTTATTTTCAGGAAAAACAAAAAACAAACAAACAGACGGGGCGTTGCCTCTTGGTCAGTAATGGCTTTAAATGTGCCGCAAAATGACAGGGACGACGATGGGTAAAAAGGGTCGGATGTTTTGTAGGGCTCAGGGACTACGATCTGTCAAATAAGCAGATCCAACGAGAACGAGCGGCGCCTCCAGACCACTGCCAATCCGCCCCGCCGGCCATCGGCAATATCGCGCGGGGTAAAAATAATGAGGTGACGTAAACGTTCGGTAATCATCATGAAGGAGTTCATGGGCCAGTGCTCACTGAGCATTTAGCGAGGTATGTCCAGTCAGGCGGAACGGGAGAGGGGAAGGGGGGGACGGCCGACGAGAGCAAACAAGGGCTGCTGAGACGGTTACCGGCCGCGGCAGAAAGCTGTTAACCGACTGAACGAAACTCTGTACACAACAAGACCAAAACTAGAACAGCTTATCCGAGCGGAATTCTCGTCGCAGATACCACTGGTTCCCATTCTGAGGACGACGGTACTGCAATCCTGTCCGTCTCTCTGTGGCGGGGGCAGGTCCATTTTATGGTATATTTCTGCCCTCTGAGCTGTAACCCACCGCTAAAGCCTTTTTTTTTTGTCGTCGTCCATGGCAGGAAGAGGGTGAATGGGTCATCATGGAAGCTCTTTGCCTGGTCTTTAATTTTCCTCGACCCGAACGGATGAAAGAGGATGCGGCCGACAGTCAGTAAGGTTCGACGAGAGCAGGCATACAGCACCGTGCTGAGAGCCAGCGGGGGGATGGCCTGGCCTGCGACATTTGTATCTGTGTCATACCGGCCGTGCCGGGCCATGCGATCGGACACAATCGGAGGCAGTGCGAGAGAGAGAGAGAGAGGGGGGGGGGAGAGGGGGAGAGAGAGAGAGAGAGAGAGAGAGAGAGAGAGAGAGAGAGAGAGAGAGAGAGAGAGAGAGAGAGAGAGAGAGAGAGAGAGAGAGAGGGTGAAGCTCGCCAGCAGAATGTCAACCCTCCCGCTCACCAGCGCCGCCCAACCGAACGACAGTAAAGAAGGAAGAAAAATACAAGTCGGACGTCTCACGGACACCCCTTCGATGTGAACGCAGGCAGCGCTGGCAGCCACGGCTGGCCAGTATTCGCTGCTGTGTCGGGGAAAGGCGGCGCTCTACGACTTTTTCAGGAAACTAAATTCAGTGCGGATACTTTTTAATTTTCATCCGCCTCATTTCCAGCGTAAGGGTACCTTGAGCTGCATCCTGTGCCCGCTCCCCCTAAAATAAACACATCACTTGTTCTTTATTGACTGGCCGAGGTCGTTGGAGCGGGGGCCGCGTTACTGACCTCAGCGGTGGGCCGTCGGGCCGTCAGGCCGGCGGTGTGTTTTTGACCTCAGTGTGGCACAGTTAATTCCTGTCGGTGCAGGGTGACTGCTGCACAGACAGTGAGGGGTCCCAAGGGTCCCGCCGCCGCCACGCCGCCGCCAGACCGCGCCACGCCACGCCACGCCACGCCACGCCGCGCCACGCGGGGAACGACGACCGGACCCCGGACAACTGCCCCGGAAAGGAAATCCAAGCTGAGGCCGCGAACACACTTTTGTAGCCCAAGGTCTGCCCGTGAGGGGAGGCGCAGCACGCACGCAGCCACGGCCGCGCACGCGCGCGCTGCTGCGCCCTATTGCACACGGGCATGACTTGTTTGGGGGCCCCACTGAGCCCCACCGGGCTCCACTCTTTGCTTTCCCGGAACGAGCATCCGATGCCCGACATGGCTTTTATTGCTTCTTGCATACGACCAGGAGTTTAATTTTTGTTTCGTTTATACAGTTTTGTAGTCTTGAAAAAGAACGTGAAATATAATTTAGTCCCATTTTTTACTCGTTCTTTACCAAAACCACATACATATTCACATATGTGGGTAAGATGAACGAGTATTGTACCGGGTAGGTGTGTAATTTAGTCGGTCACTTTCAGCTGTGAAAGTACAACAGCTGCAAATGAGTGTGAGGTATCATTTTGAAGGTCGTGATCCGATGACAAAGAAATGATAAAGGTTTTTTTTTGTTGTGTATACATTTTTAAAAGAAATTTGTAATATAAAGTTTTGATAGGTTATAAAACGCGAAGGGAGAACATAAACTGAATTTTTTTTTGTAGAATTTAAAGAGAGGTTGAGCATCTATCGAATTTCAATGGAAATGCTGAAAAGTTTCATACTTTTTTTGTGAAGAAAGTTTTCTTCTAAGTCCCAAACCTTGGAAGGACGTTGGTTAGGTGGCAGCTGATGGAACTAAGATGACAGATACAGTGTCGCCATCTAGCGGCGAAACTAGCGCCACTAGCGCCACTAGCGCAACTAGCGCCAACTACGACGGGAGCACGTAGCCAAGGGATAAAACAAGGTCCTGTCGCGATGGATTGTCGGAATGCGAAATAGCTACGAATGAAAGAAACTGGCATTCCAACCCAAAGAATGATGGTTCGAAGTCAACATGGCAAAGAAAAAATTGAATTTATAATGATTTTTTTTTGTGAAACAATTTGAATATTTTAATTTAACTTTTGGTGACTGGAAGTTCGATTTGGAGAAAAATAAATCTAAAGAGACTTGCGTTGCCATTAAAATATGTATTTGAGTGGGAGATATAAACTTAGATTGTTTTTAGTATTAATCACCTTTTTTTATACTGTGGGTTATTTTAAATAAATATACGCTAAAAGGAAGGTGGGTACGATGTGGAATGGGAATGGAGTGTAAGGTCACAAAGCACAGGACATGTCTTTTCTGCACAAACAGGGAAGGCCAGGGAAGGCCGCCATGACAACACAGACGAAGGACTCAACGCGCAGGCGCGTTATGTAGCGGGTACCAACTGTTGGGACCCGAAATCCTCTACAGTTCTCCGAAGTTGGTAGCGCCATTTATTTGGTTGGACTCAAGTAAGATGTCAGAGATGGTGTGTTGACAATGATATTTAGCCACTACAGCCGAGCGAATGTGCCTAAGGACACTTCTGTTGTTCGGTTTCCGAAATAAGAATACACACTAGCGTTCCTATTGGCCGTGGGCGGAACTACGACGCCAAAGATGGTTGTGTTGATGACGACACCTAGCGGCTACATTTGTAACCATGTGACCACACCCCTGGTGGCCGGTTTCCGAACTAAGACCACGCACCCACTAGCGTTCCTACCGGTTGTGGACGAAACTAAGATGGGGGAATGCCGTGGAAGAAGAGTTTTTTTCCTGGCATAAAATTCGAGGAAATTGAATGGTATAAAAATGAAGTAGATGTGTAAAGAACGAGCACCATTTACACCATTTTTAATGGTTCATTGTCTTCTTGTTTAGCCCTGCGCACGGCTCTACACAGCATAATGCAATTGCAGCCCGCAGATTGCTGCGAATAACGCCACGTTTTCTGCACCCGTCACACATCATTGGCACGCTTCTCCCAAGGACACGCGTGATTCGCGGGGGTCGCGAAATGGTCAGCGCCGGCTGCTGCATGGTCCCCGCCGGGTCCCCGCCGCCTCCCTGCACGGCCCCTGTCTGGTCGTGCGTGCGTTAGCCCCGCTACATTTTCAGCAGAATACAACGGATAACCGGATGAAAATAAAGCAACACTTTTGCGAAGTCACCCTGCCACCCTGCCTGTCTGGGGTGGGGAGTCAGGAGACACTCTGAGGGACACCGCGGACCCTGACGTGTGGAACAGAATCCCGGCCCAGTCCGGGCCGCCATGTCTTACAGCGCGCTGGAACATTCATTGATCGCAAAGTTGGCAACGCCAGCCTCCTACTGCCCCGCCACGCCCCGCCACGCCGTCCGCGGTGAGGCGGGGCGGACGGAGCTGGCGTCGCGACACCCACAGCATCACAGTCCTACGCAGAGTCCGCGTGCGCGCCAGGCTTGCCAACCTCCAAAAACCCACACGCGCCGCACCGCACCGCGCACAAGGCTCCGGCCGGGACGGGCGCGCAGCTCCGACGCCGGCGCCGTGGAGTTAACAGGTTCTGCCCTTGGCTCTGCCAGCCTCATCGGTCATCATTGCGAACGGAATGCTGAGCAGCAAGTGTTTTCAGTCAGCGCGGGCCTTTTTTTTTTTTTTTTTTTAATGGGCTTCCTTTCGTTTTGTTTCTGTCTTTTGTTTCGGGAGGGCACGCGCGGGCGGAGGAGCTGCGACGTGATCACTGGACTGCAGGCGGGGGTTGAGGAGTCGGGGCTATTGCTCCTATTGAGTCCACTTTTTTTCTAGAGCACCGAAGGCGAAGCTCAATGCTTTATATTCCCCGGCCAGCACACAGCACACTTAGAAAAGTTAAAGGTCTCGCGCCATATCGCCCCAACGCCCTCCCGTGCTCCTTATTCTCCAGATTGTTCCACATACTATAGCGCGCAAGAGCAGCTAACAGCCGAGGGAGAGAGAGAAAGAGAGAGAGAGAGAGAGAGAGAGAGAGAGAGAGAGAGAGAGAGAGAGAGAGAGAGAGAGAGAGAGAGAGAGACAAAGAGAGAGACAGAGGGACAGAGAGAGAGAGACGCCATGTCGAAGACAGAGAAAAAACCTCTAATGGGACACACAACACAGCCGACCGCTGCCGCTGCACCATCTCTCGGGAATCTCATCCTTTAGCGGTCGGCATCGGTGTGCGGGTGGCGCCTGGCCGACTGCACTGGGCGGGCTGGGCTCTACTAGCTGGGCCCCACCGCAGCCACGGCGGACTGTCCGAGCCGGAGGGGCCGGAGCCGAGCCGGAGCCGAGCCGGAGGTGCCGGAGCCGAGCCGGAGCCGAGCCGGAGCCGAGCCGGAGGGGCCGGAGCCGAGCCGGAGCCGAGCCGGAGGTGCCGGAGCCGAGCCGGAGCCGAGCCGGAGGTGCCGGAGCCGAGCCGGAGCCGAGCCGGAGCCGAGCCGGAGCCGAGCCGGAGGGGCCGGAGCCGAGCCGGAGCCGAGCCGGAGCCGAGCCGGAGCCGGCTGTGCAATCAGTGAAGGGCCCGTGATATCGACACCAAGGCTGAGCGGGTCATGAGCACGGCGGCGCGGCTGCACCAGCAAGTGCATAACTGTCATCGCCGGCCCACACCGCACGGAGCCCCGCCCCGCCCCGCCCGGACCAACCACACCTGCCGAGGGAAAAACGGTCCAGCGTGTCTCGTTTCGTCTCCTAGAGTACAGACCTAAAATATCCCGTTCCTTCTTTTTTTCCACTTTCTGTAGCCCTAACTGACGAGAGATGACAACTAAGAAAATCTAAATTAAACCATCGTAACGAGTTCAAAAACTTTACGAAGTCGGTGTGCAGATAATTGTAAGTCGATAAAAAATAGCAGTGGCTCTCGGAGCGGTGCAGGCTATTCGCCTACTGCCAATAACAACGGTGGAGTAGCCCAAGCCGATCAGAACACCGCTCAGCCAATAACAGGGTGCGCCGCGGTGGGCCGCGCGACACCTGCGAAGACAACGAGCGGCGTGGTGCCAATAGCGGGCCAGCAGACTGCCAATAGTGACAAAAAAAAACCTTCAGGAAATTCTTTTTTTCTCTGATAGGACTCCTTTAATTGTAAACCATTGCACGGTTTTGTCAAGCATCACGACCTGGTCTGCTCGAGAGACAAGTAGACCCAGATCAATATTCATAGCCGACGTTTCTCTACAAAATAGAATCCGGGGTGGAATGACGTGGGGGACCAGTCTTGCCATACGCTATGCGGACGCCGGCGGAAGCCATGCGCCGGCCACTGCTGCCAATAATGGCCCCCTCGCCATTGTGCAAAAATATGCCTTTGGAAAGCCGGCGGCGGCGGTGGCGCGCTGCCCTGCCCACGGCGCCCACGGTGCATCTGGTTATTGGCAGCCGCCGGTCCCGGAGGCGTGCGCCGCCGCACCGCCGCGCCGCCCGACCAAATCGAACAACAAAAGGTTTCGACCAAATCTTCTGCTTTCCAGGCGCGTGCCTCATTCACACTCCCTCCAATTAGGGGCGCGTGGGAGACCCAGGAGAGGCAGAGGAGGCGCAGACTTTATTGGAATGCGACGCCCTCCGCGTCTGGGTTTCGAAATTTCGCCGATCGCGCTGATGATTCGTTTTTGTTGGCGCCGATCGCTCCCAAACGCATGCAGCCATTATTCTGCACTTCTGCTCAGGCGGCTCGCCTACTCCAGTCCAGCAGACGTCGTCATGCTCGCCATGGGTGTCCATCCCGCGCCGTGACGCAACTCGTCACGCAGGCGTGCTGCCGCCGCGTGCCGCCGCGTGCCGCCGCGTGCCGCCGTGTGCCGCCGCGGGCTGCACCGCTGCCAATAGTCGATTGATTGATAACGTATCGTGCGCCATGCTAATTGAAGCGAGCTATAGGCGGGCGCAGCGCTCTGCTCGTACGCAATGCGGCGCATTGTATGCCGACAAAGCGTGGCGTTTGAGGAAAGCTTGCTTTGTCTAGGAGGGAGTAACAGGGACCGCCCTTCGCGTATTTAAATCGCTCCCTACACGTAAAATAATTTGAAAACTTTTCAACCAATAAGAATGAGGTGTGCTAACATTTCGGACCCGTGTCGGGCAGCCGGGCGGCGACTGGTGCTGCGCTTTGAATGGCAGCGCCTTGCCGATCGCCAGCCGCGTCTTTTGTTTCACGGCGTCGGCGGCGGGGACCCGCGGGGACCCACAGGGACATCGAAACGCAATGACTCCGCGGCCGTGTGCCGTCAGGGCGCCGCCGCGGCATTCCCTGCGCGATTAAAACCACACTTATTACCGCGGCCACCGAGTTCGAAATCAGACACTGCTGGCTGCTGTTCTACCCTCCCCCGAGAAACAACGAACAGCAGAAGTGATCCTAGACTTATCTCCTGCTGTGAAGTTCTATATTTACCTGACAATCCGTCTGCTCACCTCACGCAGTATTTTTTAGCGTACAAACTTCGCAAAATAATGGTACTTTATTCAGGCCGAGGATTGACAAACACGACCAAATGATAAAACCTACACACTGATTACTGCACACGAAGCCTCGCTGCGAGACCGGCAGAGTCTACAATAGGCTGGGTGGTGGTGGGCTGCAGGCTGGGGTGGGGTGGGTGGAGCGGAATGCACGAGTCCGTGACTCTCGAATCGCTCCCTCAGCGAGAAAATATGTGTGCGCCCCGCTGTGACAAATTCCACGCAACTCCGGGCGAGAACCGTTCGCGTCGCGTGTCCCTTGGCGTCGAAAACTGTACGGTTTACGAGCGCCGAACGCCGGCCGGTGCGAATCGAAAATGTGATAAGCTAAAGGGGCGTGGAGTTATTCGTTTGTTTTATCGGAGGAGGGAACCCTTCCCTTGTGTTGTCGGCCATCTGGCATTCTTTCGCAGCCGGACATAAAACACAAGACGAAAGGGCTAAGCGACAGATTGACGCCCCCGCAGCCAGCACAAGGCGGCGCCGGGCAGCGCGCCTGGCAGGGTAGGCAATTATTTTCCACGACGAACACCGCTGTGTTGCGGGCGTGCCTACCTACCAGGCGGTTCAGCCTCAGTCAAAGCTTTGTTTTTCTATCTCTTGTTTTACTTTCTGCCTAAAAAAAATTTAAATAAAATAATTTGCCTTCACTTGTAGTGCCCAATAGGTTTCTTTTTTTATGCCGCAGATGTAAAACCCTACAAAGTGTTTCTTTTTTATTGCCATTCGCCGCCCTGTGCCCTGTCTGACACTCTTCTTGTTATGTGGGTGTGTTTGGTGAGCGAGGTGTGTTAGCCGGTGTTTTGTGAGTGTGTGTGCGTGCGTGTGAGTGCGTGTGTGGCGCGTCGTAAGGCTTCAAAAAGCGAGAGATACAGAACAGTCCGCGACACCATCAAGTCGTCGTGTGGCCGTGTCCCTATATCGTAGCGCCGGCCACCTCTGGTCCGCATCTGCCCTTGAGCACCAGCCAGATGGAGATTCGTGGGGTGTGGGTGGCCGAGGCAGTGACGAGAGCGAGAGAGAGGGACACGCTGAGTACAGCCGTAAACGTTTCCCCCTACGCCCGCAAAACTGCATTTCCCTCCTCATTCACGGGTATTTGTTTTCCCGTGACGATTTATTTTTACAAATCGTCGTTGTCATGAACAGAGCGCTCGGCGCGTGGAGTCATACGTGTACGGGAGGGGATCCTGCGGTCCACGAGCCGCGTCGTGCCCCTGGCCTCGGCGCCTACGCGTCCCCGTCGGCCCCGTGGGCCCCGTGGGCCCCGTGGGCCCCCACAGCCGGCACGGCAGTTAGCCAGGCCAAAGCCGCGACGATTCACGTGCGCCGGCATGGTGGGGGCAGGGGAGGGGCGGGCAGGGGAGGCAGGCCAGTAACACGCGCGAACGCCAGCGAACGCCAGCGAACGCCAACGTCAGGTCCAAACTTCCTTCCCTCCGGTCCCTCCGGCCCCTCCTCAGCGGGCGGACGATGGTGATTGCCGGGCGCAGAGCGCAGGGTAGTGCCGGAATGCCCGGCCGGGCCCGGCCCTGGACGTGGTTTACGAGGCGGCGGCGGGCCGCGGCGGGCGCGGAGCGAATCCGAGATTTGAGTCACCCTGTCACATTGTGTGCACAGCGCGGAGCGTGGCGCAGAGTCATGCAGTCCCAGGTATGCGAGGCGTCGCGTGCCGCCGGCGCCGGTCCACCGCCAAAACTGTTCCGGGCGGTGGCAGGGTGCCCTTCTGCTGACTGAACGGCTTGTCAACTGTGCGGTCATCCCGGTGCATCCTGGTGCATCCCGGTGCATCCCGGTGCATCCTGTGCATCCTGTGCATCCTGTGGTTCACAGGGGGCCGCGTGCGCAGCACTCTAGGCTAATCAAACCGGCGCGGCACCGAGCTTCGCGGAGCTTCACGGGGCTCCGACGAGGTCCGCGGAGACGGGCCGGGACGGGACGGGCGTATCCCAGCCGCCGGCTGGCTGGCCGCGCTCGGCTCGTGGGCGGCGCCGCTTACCTCAACAGAAGACGATGTGTGGCTGCTGCGGCTGCCGGTGTTGTTAGTCCACTACTACAGCTGGCTGATGATGGCGGAGGGGAGGGGAGGGGGGCTCGTGCCGACGCCGAGCTATTCCAATAAAGCACAAACAATTCCTCACTTCACTTTTGTTTTCACTCGCACGACTCCTAGAAGAACATTTGAAGAAGTTCAGGATAATTGTTATGGGGAGCGGAGGCAGCGCGTTCGGTACCGGCGTACTCACGGCACACCGCCTGACCCGGTAAGCGCACGGGCGCACGCGCAAGGGGAAGTGCGACTGACCGATAAGGATAACGACCGCCTCAGTGTTCGCAATGGACACGAGTGTGCGGAGTAGATTTTCAAAGAGAATGGCCAGGAAGAAAACAAAAATCAGCTCAAGATAGCGGGAATGATTTGAATCGCGACAGGTGGAGGCACCCTTCCGAAGGGGGAGACGTGAATTAAACGGTTGGGTTCAAAGAAGATCTAAAATTTAGTCCTTGATTTGACAGGTGTTTGACATTGATACCCGATCTTCTCTATTCGCACTTATATGATCCACTGGGGAAAACATGGCATAACTACCGTTGCCGACGAAAAAGAAACTGCTAATCGTGCGGTACAACAACCAAACAAACTGGAACACCAAAAAAAAAAATCACCTTAGATCATGCACGCGTTAGGGGCGCTAGGACACGGGACGGACGCGGCGCGCACTGGACGTAGCGCACGAGACTCCAGTCGATGGCTAACTGAGGGAGTCGCGGCCATGCAGGCGAGGTGTGGTGGTGCCACCGCGCGGCGGGGGGAGAGGAGGGGGTCTCGGGCAGAGCGACGTCACCGCACACGCGTCCAGGCCGGAATCACTTCTCGGAAAGACTATTATTTTGTTTTTTGTGTTTTTTTTTTACCGTCTTCCAATTTCGGAGTGCAATAGGTTTGTGGTTCGAGTGCAAGTATACGGTGCAGGTGACAAAAAGGGAGGGCCACCAAGTGTAAATTAGCAATTTGGCTCATACTTTCAAAATCCATTGTACTATCATAGGAATGAATGACCGTCACAGAGTTTTCGGCGTAATTTGATTTTTAGACCGTTTTTGGGAACATCAAAAATCAGAAAAATTCAAAAAAAATTCAAAAAAATTGTTTTTATCAAAAAGTTTCTCCACTTCATAAAACGTCGAGAAATCACAAAATTTTCCATTTTTGAGTCAATTGTTTTTTTCTTCTTCACTAAACCCGCGTACGGGACTTGTAACTTCTTTTGAGATCTTCAGAAAAAGTGCGATTTACGCGTGTTTCTTCCAAACGGCTTATCTGACGAGGAAAATGAATATAATTTTTTCTCTAATCACGATCTTCACCTTTTGTTCTTTTCGTGTTAGGTGCAGGTGTAGACCGCAAGAACCGTTTTTATACGGTATATGATATTCCTGATCTGGGCCAAGCAGTACGGCTTATCTGACGAGGACAGTGAATATGAATAAAATCCTTTGCAGAAGTCAAAAACACGAAGAGAACAAAAGGTGAAGATCGTGATTCATTTTCCTCGTCAGATGAGCCGTTTGGCAGAAACACGCGTAAATCGCACTTTTTCTGAAAATCTCAAAAAAAGTTACAAGTCCCGTACGCGGGTTTAGTGAAGAAGAAAAAAACAAAAATTGTGTCTCAAAAATTGAAAATTTTGTGATATCTCGACGTTTTATGAAGTAGAGAAACTTTTTGGTAAAAACAATTTTTTTGAATTTTTTTTGAATTTTTCTGATTTTTGATGTTCCCAAAAACGGTCTAAAAATCAAATTACGCCGAAAACTCTGTGACGGTCATTCATTCCTATGATAGTACAATGGATTTTGAAAGTATGAGCCAAATTGCTAATTTACACTTGGTGGCCCTCCCTTGTGGGCCAAAAATGTTTTGTCTGCGTGTGTGTGTGTGTGTGTGTGTGTGTGTGTGTGTGTGTGTGTGTGTGAGTGTGTGTGATCTAAAGACTCCATGTCGTCGTATACAGCACTGGTCGTGAAACCGCCGCATGTCAACCGCGGAGATGACGTCACAAGGCTCTGCTGCCGTTTGCCTATCGAACAGAGCCGATAGCCCTGAGGGACCTGTGTCCAGCTCAAACATATACTGTAATAAATTTGAGCCCTGAACCCGCAAAATACTACAAGACTCTCGAAAAACGAGGTTCCGGAGTCAAATACAACGTTTAATTTAATATGACTTTTGAGCTGCGCTAACACCAGACGAATAAAGGAGTGTGCACCCGTGTGCACCTCAGCACATTCTCCCGCTCTGCGTGTCATGGAAACAACAACAAGTGCAGGAAGATGACGGTGAGGACGCCTTGACATTTGGTATCGGTAATGCAGCGACAGCAGGCGGCACCGCACCGCACCGCACCGCAGGCCGCAGGCACTCGACTGGGTGACCGCCACCTCCTAGGCGACTTCAACCACGGGCCTGTTTCTCACAGACCGCGAGGATGTGCAGTATCATGTTCCTCTGCACTTCACTAATGGCACACTTTTATTTTTCTCTGTTTCAGTCACCACGATAAAGGCCACTCTACCAGCAGCACCTGCAAAATCTGGTCCATATTTCGAATGTTTTAGATTTAAATATATTAAAGAAATTTTGGAAGTGTGTCGTCCTTGTGGTTTCCTTCGATCCTGCTCCACTGCCGGCTGCTGGGCACAAACCGATATAATATGTAACAGTCGCTATCACTTATCAGGCAGCTGGCTGCTGGCCATCGCGCTCTTGCCGTGCCCAGCCGTCCGCTGCTCCAGTTCACCAATCCTTTCCTAACATAGGCCAGCCTCACCGTTAACTGAATAAAATCTGCCATGTCTGTGCTAAGTAGTTGATTTTGAAAAAATAAAAAAATTACTGTTGGCTCGTTTTGTTAGAATTGGTCCAACAGTGGCGATAACATTGGAGAATGGTTATGGTTCCTCTAGGAAATGACCATGGTAGGGTTAGTTATATCCCAGCAGAGCAACCATTTGTCAGCGCAAAAGCAGCAGAGTGCGGGTGATAATACGCGGCGGAAACGCGCGCGCACACACGCACCCACACACACACAATGGTGCTCCACAAACAGTGGCCTGTACAGTGATGTCAACTTGGCAAGCCTGCCAGCGGCAGCAACACTAATCATCCAGCGGCGGAGCTCATCGGTGAAAATGATGTCAGCATTGCGGAGACGTATTTATTAGCATATGGTGCCGTTTATATACTGTGCGAGGAGATACGATACAGCGGCAAAGGTGTGTCCGTGCGAGTTAAATCGAAACAAATAAACATACTGATGTATTAAACTATATTTGAAATTAAAAATAATTCTGCTATGAAAGGTTGAGCTACTTTTAATACTCCTTTTGTGTGTGTGGGGGGGGGGGGGGGGGGGGGGGTGCACTGCCCTTATGGTGGTGGCTTCGGCCCACTGTTTGCCGAGTCCACACTGCAGGCACACTGCAGTGTACACCAGAGGTACACCAAATTATTTGGATGGACGTCCGGCCGTTGTCGTTGTTCCGGGTCATCAATCGGTGTCCTATTGATGTGTTATCGACCAGGCTGCGCCATGCCAGCGCCGTCCCGTATTATACATTTAAGGGTTTCTTCTTGACTCTGGAGGCCCCCGAGGCTCCGGCGGACAGGACGGCAGACGTAGACACTGACAGCCCGCTACGGCACCGAGCCGAGGCAAGAGGGTCACAACCTCTGGCTGCACGCGCTTAATTTGTCTTATCGCATCATCGCTGTGTCCTGTGCTGAGGACACCTTGAGTCGCAGTGTTTGCAGTGCTGAATCCTAAGCACACAAGGGAGCCCCGTAGGGCAGCACTGACTGCTCACACCAGAAGTGCCCGGGCTGCGGATGAATATGTCGTGGAGGAGCTTGTGACAAATGACTGAAACGTTACTCGGCATATCTCTGCCGCCTGTCTGCAGCGGTGTAAGGGCGGACCTGGTACCCCCTGGCACCGCGGCAACAAGTTTGGAGGGGCGGCAGCGCGGTGGCAGACAGGGGCAGCCGGGGCAGCCCGCCGAGGGGGAGGGAAGGCGGTCATTCGATCAAGGGCTTGGGCGGGAAACGCCATATTTCCGACAATTTCTAATCTGATTTACGCCCTGCCAGAAGAGCCCTCTACCGGGCCACTTAGTGCCGCTTTCAGAACGGTAAAATCTCTCGGTTAACCACTTGGAATTTTTACTTTCGGGTCTCAAACTGGCCTCATCATAATTACCAGACTTTGCAGTAGTTTTCTTGGTTGAATGAAATGACTTAGAAATATCTACGATTCCTTTCAGAACCTGACGATTGCAAGGACTGGCCGCTGTCATCAGATAGTCATGTGCCATGTGCGCGATACTTCAGGCTTTTTATCGAACTCCCAAACCACTGTGTTTAAGTAAGGTCCCCCCCCCCCCTCCCTTTCGCCTGGCAGAAATTTCAGTAGTGGCGTTTCTTCCTTCTGTCCGCGTTGACAGCTACCATTCATTTTCACCTGACGATGTCCCACCCAGTCCCAACCCCCGATGGCATATGGCATAAGTACAGCGCCCGCCCCCATCAGTCGACCTAGATGCTTATCTCTATCCATCCTGCAGGCACCAGCGCGTCATCTTCGTCGCACGCGCGCACACACACACATACATAAAAGGGCTGACAAACAAGCAACAGTCCGCGGCCACGCCCTGCCCCCCCCCCCCCCCCAATTGGGGTCCCCCTGGGGGTGGGGTGGTGGTGCCATCCCTCCCCTCCCACCCCGGGCCGGCCGCCGCACCGGGGGCAGCCGGGGGCAGCTGGGGGCCGCCTGGGTCCGCTGCCTCCCTCTCCCTTCAGTTCCCCGGCAGGCGTCGGGGCGCGCGGTCGGCCTCTAGGAACGCGCTCAGCTCAGCTCAGCTTCGCGCAAGCCGAGAGCCACGCGACGCAACACAACCACAACAGTGGTGTCGCGGCGGCCCACCAACGAGGCTCGGCTCGGCTTGGCCCCATCAGCGCACAGCTCAGCTCGTCACACTACAGTTCCCACGGACCAGTTTTCGGAAGCGGCAGGGTTAAGCTGCCTGCAGCTCCCGGGCAGTGACAAAGCGAGAGGAGCGCGAGAGAAGAAGAGAAGAGTTCGGAACCTGCGCAGTGCAGTGAGGGCGCCCACTCCACCCAGGCCGACCCGTGCCGGCGGGTACAGCGCGGGGGTGTAGCGAGCCCGCCCCCGCCGCCCCCGCCACCCCCAGCCGGCCCCACCGCCTGCCACCCCCGCACCGATCGAAGATACAGCGGGACCAAAGCGGCCGGGCTGGGGCTCCCTTCCTCCCGGCATGCGGGTCTGGACCAAACCGGCCGCAGGTTCCGGGAGGCCATGGGGGCCCTGAGAGGGCCGGGGCCGTGACTCCGCGATGCCCCCCGGCACAGGGCCCGGCTAGGGCCGGCTAAGCCTGCTCAGGTCCCCGTCAGAGGTCCCCGTCAGAGGTCCCCGTCGGCAGCCAGCGTGCTGCACACGGCCACACGGCCCGCCGGCCCCCGCCGGGGCTAGCCGCTCTGGTAAGTAAGGAGCTCACAGCACTCGCCGAGGCAGACTCGCCTTGTTGTTGTAAAAGTAGCAGGACTATTCTCAGATCACACACAGTTCAACACATTCCAAAAATATTCAGGAGGATGTCACAGTTCGCTGGCACGTTGAATGTCGGTGGCCCACGAACGTTGAGCTGATTTCGCGCTCTACAGTGCCGCTTCCCGGTCGCCGGGTCAGCGTCAGCGTGTGGCCGCCTCGGCCGCCTCAGCGCGGAAGTGGTGGCAGGAACAGTGTGGTGGGCGTGCGCGGGGCGGCGGCTGCACCGATAGGAAGGAGCCCGAGATGCATAACCTCTCCGTTGTAGATGAAGGAGTGATGGTCGTCATTATTGGAAAATCATCACACTCACAGGAGCACCGAGGATCACTAATAGAACTTGTGACGTTCTCCACAAAATTGCCGGGGGGGGGGGGGGGACGTGACACGTACGTGGTACACCGTACCAACCGTACACAGCCAAAAGTAATTTTCGGTCGTTTCCAGCGGTCGTTGCCGGATTCAGACCCGACGTTGGCAGCTCCCATCCTGCCCGTCACCGCTGATAACAATCTTGTCTCGCTTCCGCGTCCGCGACCTTCCCGAATGGTTGGCACTAATGCCCCAATACCGAGCGCCGTGGAGCGCGGCTGTGTTCAAACAGCGGCGCATTGGTGCTGCGCTGCTGCACTGTCGTGCATGGCCCGGTAAAGTGTGAGAACATTTCGCCACGCCTCCGCGGGGCGCACCGCCGGGCCGGGCCGGGCCGAGTGGACGCGAATGCACAGCAGCCGGTTCCGCAGCTCCGCAGCTCCGCACCAAAGCGGGCCTTCGGTTCTCACTTTCATTAAGCACCCGCCGCAGTCCCACGCGGCGAACAGGAGCGATAGTCATCCCAGGCCAGGGAGATTTCCATCTGCTCGCCTAGCGGCTGCTCGCGGCTGCTGGCGGCGCCTTGTGGCCCTTTGTGGCGCCGGCGCCCGCCCGGTCTGCGGGGGGTGACCGAGGTCAGGCGCGGCCGGAGCGGCCCGCACGGCCACACACCAGCTGCACCTGATTGAGACCGCAATCCTGTCTGCGCGCGCTCGATTTGTACAAATGTTGCTCTTTTGTTTAGGTATGAGAATTATTTTTTCATGCGGCCAATTTCTCTTCATTTCAACTGAAATTCGCATCACGAACTCATAATAACAATTTCTGTTATTGACTTTATTTTTGACACGAAATGGTCTCCTGTGATCGTACAGACGTCATGGAAATTGAAGAACAAAAAGGGTTTATGGAAAATCTAGACTAAGTATACCTCTACATAATTTTTTTTACGTAGTCCCACGGTCGCATTATTAGACTCCAATTTCCTAGAGGATTATCGATTACGCAGTTCTGCGCTCCGCTCCGCTCCGCTCCTCTCACCTTGGCTTCGGCCGTGGCCGGTGGAAAGGCGAACGGCGCGGGTTCTAATACTGCACCCCGACACGAGATTGGCTGCTTTGAGGAATACCTTCGCACTCTTCGGAATTGAGAGGAAGACGTCCAGCACGACCCCGCGTCCCCCACTCGGCATGATAATTCTTTTCCATGCCGCTATGCATTTTGCATACTGCCTGTGCTTTTCCTAAACGGTTCGTGGAGCGAAAGTGGCATTCGTTGAAAGCAGATGCAGCTACCGCCGTGAAAACAGCGCCGGGAGCGCTCGGCCTTGGTGCCCACAAGCACCATCAATATTTCATAGCGACTGTCATCCGAGCACAAATACTTTCGATATTTCAGACATCTCGTAAAAGTAGTAATTGCACCGCTGCAAAGGGAAGACAGAGGAAGTAAGACGAGAACGCACGTTGAAATATGTGCATGCCGCAGTCCGCAGTGCCATTCGAGCCCTTTGCTGCGGTCAGCAAAACGGGAACTGGCATGGTTACTGTCATTCGTCGAGAATTGCAAACAAAGGGCAGTACTATCTGCAGTGCCGGGTCCGCAGTTTGGAATAATCTAGGTGAGGAACTCCTCCCCTGACTCTGTCCGGGGTCCTGTCCGGGCTCGGTCGGCTTGGTGACAGGGTTGGGGTGCTGAGGGGATGGGACGGGGCCGCTACCGAAAGGAGGTCAGGCGGGGCTTGGGATGGCCGAGGGTACAGTCTGATCCCAAAGGCAGCATAAAATGGGGAGGTTGCCCCCGAGATGAGGTTCGGCGATATAAAACGCGACGCCAAGAGGGTGCCGTGCTGTGTGTGCGATGGGTTGTGCAGTATCGCAAGTCGTGCATGCTCTGTGAAGCAGTATTTAAACCCGCTGTACCGCAACGGGGTCGGGTCATTGTTGGTGATAAAAAAGACACATGGGTTCATATACTTCTTCTTCTGTGGCGCGCTACTATCTACGGCTCTTTTTACGAACGTTCGACGTTTCTATGAAAAGTGAGAACTTGCGACGAGACTTCTTATGCGAAAGGAAAAAGTCCACATGGTGTGCCGCTGGGAGAGGAGAAGAAAGGGAAATAAAGTTGCGGCGCTGGTTGGAGGGGGTGAAGGGAGAATGGCACTACACTTGCAGTTCAAGAGTTGGTGAGCGCGACCCAGAATACTAAGGAGGCGCACTCCCCGCCTGTCCCGAGGCCCGGCCGGGACCGGCCCGCCCCAGCGCGACCCGTCGAGAGGTCTAGCTGAGGACAAAGGCGTAAAAACCGTGTCCTGTGGCCGCACAAGCAGACCGTATGCAGCGCGAGCAGCAAAACTCTTTTCTCAGCTAACCTGGCACTTTTGGGGACGGTCGAAAATGAAGGTTCCCAGATTTGTCTGGAAGGACTAAAGTCTCGCTTAGCGCGACCCCAGTGGTCCCCAGAATAAACGAAAAGTCTGAATTCTTTTTGAACCAACGTGAAGAAAATTAACTGGTCTTGGATTCGGAATTTATTCCTGTAACTCAAACGAACTCAAAATGTCGCGGCTCTGCCATTTTCCCCACATTTCTCCTTTATTCCCCGCTGAGGCCGGCGGTGGCCGCGTGCTGAGGAGCGCGCCACACACATGCCCCTACTCGCGGGGGTCACGGGCGCAGGGAAATAGGCAGCAGCCGTGGCAGCCGTGGCAGCGCGCCGCAGTCACCACTGCGCTCATCGCACAATCCGCCTGTCCTTTTATTACCTGCGCCGCAGCAGGTATGACCTCACGCGGCTCGCTGCCGTATGTCTGTCTCTGTCCCGCACCCAGCACTGCCCGCACACGTGGGGGAGGGAGAGAGAGGGAGAGAGAGGTCGCCGTCGAAGACGCATCCGTCGCCCGGAGCACGACGCATGATGCGATGTTGTGATGGTCATCGCCGTGGCGGCAGCCGTTCATGTCAGAGCCGAGCCGGGTGCCGTGTGCCGTGCCCGCTGAGGCCGAGAAGGTTCAGAACTACGTCTTCATGTTCAGCGAAGGGGCCGCCGTCAGCTGTGGCTCATCACGGCTCACAGCCTGGCTCCGCGCGTCCTCAGCCCGGCACTCGCCGGGCGGCAACCCAACTGGCAGCGGCGCCCAGGGAGTTGCCTACCTCGCTGTCTGCGGGCGCTGCGCCTGGCTAGCGCGGGCCGCTATGCCTCCGCCTCCGCCATTAAAGCGAGGGTTGTTTGCTTGCAGTCAGGCTGACACACACACACAGGCGGGGCCAGGTCGGGCCCGAAATAACCCTTTGAGGTGTTCGCCGCGGCTCCTTCTGAAAGCGGGCGGGCTGTCCACGCATAGCAGCCGGTGGCCGCGGGGCGAGGCAAGTAGCTGCGGCCCTTAAATTAATTAATCCCGAGCGAGCGTCACCGTCTGCGGCCGGGGCCGGACGGGGCCGGGGTCCCCGCCCCCACCCCCACCCCACCCCCACCCCAACCAGACGCTATTGATTGCCGGAAAGAAGCGCCCCTCCTTATCCGGTATTTATCGGCCCCCGTGTCTTGCCTAGCATCGCCCCCTGCTTGCACCCCTCCCCCTCCCCCGAATAGATTTTCAACTCCTGGGTGCCATTCTGTCGACAGGCATGGTGCGGCGGGCGCTGGCGCCGCTCAAGGCTGGCCTGGTCGTGGCGGGGTGCGGGGCCCTGCTGGTGCTGTACCTGCTGCCGGGGATGTCCGCGCCCCCCGCCCACGTGCTGCCCGTGCCCGCCTCCGCCCAGCACCGCCTGCTCGACTACCTGCGCCGGCCTCTGGAGAACGCCACCGGCAACCACACCAGTACGTACAACCAACCACAACTTATGATTTTAGTTCAGCTACCAAATTATTTTTGAATCAGTTAGCCTTAAAAGTTTTTCTAAGCCGGCCGCTTATGAACCACGTTGTAACTGTAAGTGGGGTTGAATGGGGAAAATGAGCGTGGGAAGGTACTTTTGGAACCGTCTGTGGGAATCGAACCCACCAACCAAGCCGGCAGTCACAAGGACTGAAGCCCGGTTGCCAATGACAGTTTGCTCCAGCACCACCCTCACACGCAGTCTAGGCTGTCTAGTGAGATTCAAGGCGTTCAGAATATTTGCAGCGTTAAAACGCCAGTTTTTGACCCCGCAGGCTTCCCGCCGCCGGGCTTCCTGGTGTACAACCCGTCGTGCCGCATCCCGGACATGGACCCCTTCCACCCGTCGCTGCAAAAGCTGGTGCAACGCGAGGACCCCGTCGTCTGCTCCACGCTGCCACCGCTGACGGCCACCCGGCTGGTGCCGGGGCCGGTGCCGGGGCCGGGGGTGGGGGCGCTGGCCATGCACGTGCTGCGCCTGGACACGGACCTGCTGCCCAAGTACACGCCGCGCTTCTACCACAACGTCAGCTGCTGCTACCAGAGCGTTACCCGGGTGGACCCGGACCCCTCAGCGCCGGTGCCCACCGCCAGGACGGTGGACAAGGACATCGACAACAAATATCAGTCAGTCATACTTTTCGAATGTCTTCTGAGAGGTGCACAATCTCCGTCTCTGTTTAATGGGCATTTTCAAAAGGCCTCTGCGTGTGTTTGCAGCATGGGCCGGTGCGAGGATCTGGTGGGCGAGGCCCAGCTGGAGCCCGATGTGGAGTTCGTCATCGTGCGCTGCTCGGCCCGGCGGGCCGGCTGGCGCACCAAGAAGGTGTACACCAACATGCACGCCGTCGTGGCCCCCAAGGCCTCCGTCCGCGCCAAGCTCCGGCAGCACCCGCCTCGGTACGTACGCCTGCAGCCCCGGCCGCCCCCGGCGCCGCCGCGCCTTGTAACGCCTGTGCTGGCTCCGCAGGGACCCCGGTGACCCCCGGCTGTCGGTGCTCATCATCGGCGTGGACTCGGTGTCCAGGCTCAACTACTTCCGCACCATGCCGCGCACCTCGGACCTGCTGCGGTCGTACGGCTGGTACGAGCTCCGCGGCTACAACAAGATAGAGGACAACACCTTCCCCAACCTCATGGCCATCCTCACGGGCATGACCCGGCCGCAGGTAGGGAGCGAGCGGGGCGGGCAGCGAGCCCAGGGGTGCCTGGAGGAGCTGCACAGCTGCACACGCTGTCCCGTCCGGCTCCGCTGGTATTTGAACCCGGACCCGCGGTGCTGCGCAGGTGGAGGACACTTGCTTCCAGACGGCCATGACGCCGATGGACAACTGCCCCATCCTGTGGCGCAACTTCTCGCGCGCGGGCTACGTCACGGCGTACGTGGAGGACGAGCCCACCATCGGCACGTTCAACTACAAGAAGGCCGGCTTCGCGCACGCCCCCACCGACTTCTACCTGCGCCCCTTCATGCTGGCCGCCCAGGAGCACATGGAGGTGAGGGAAGGAGATGAGGGCGTCATCACGCAGCCTCTGTAAGAATCGGTTGAGGTTTGTCCCTCGCGAGTTCTTCTCTGAGCGGTGCGTACGTGTGTGCAGGTGCGGCGCCTGCACCGCCTCAGCGCCTGCCTGGGCCCGTCCACGGCCGCCGAGCACATCCTGACGTACGCGTCTAGCCTGGCCACGCTGCTGCGGGACCACCTCTACTTCGCGCTGTTCTGGATGAACTCGTTCAGCCACAACAGCGTCAACTCGCCCAGCGCCATGGACGAGCGCCTCTTCCACTTCTGGCGGGACCTGCTCAAGTCGGGGGCGCTGCGGAACACGCTCGTGCTGTTCCTCAGCGACCATGGCATGCGCTTCGGCAAGATCCGTGAGACCGAGGTGAGGGTGAGGCGGGACTCGAACCCGTGACCGTTGACACCAGAGGACAGAAGGGAGATACTGCCAGCATGGGTGATGGAGCGACAGTAACAATAACTTCACGGAAGCTTGGCTTTGATCTTTTTAAGCAAGGCAGATCCTAGGTCATACCATCAGGCTTCTGTGCTGATAGGTGATCGATATTTTCACATAACTTGGTATCACATAACCTGAGCTGTATGATGAATACGGGTACTTATTTGTAAATGGTGGATCGCATAAAAAAAATTGTTTCGGAAATAATGTTATGTTGTTGTTGTTATAGGTTTGCAGTGTTCCCAGTGTGTCGGGGCTCACCCCTGCTGCCGCCACCGTTGCCGGCACCTAACCCCTGCTCCTGCCTCCTGTTCACAGATCGGCTGGCTAGAGGAGCGGCTGCCCTTCATCAACATCTGGCTGCCGGAGGCGTTCCGCCGGCGCTACCCGGAGCTGGGCCGAGGCCTGCGGGCCAACGAGAACCGCCTGACGACGCCGTGGGACGTCCACATGACGCTGCGGGACGTCCTGGAGACGCCCTGGTCGGCGGGGGCGGCGGGGGCCTCGGAGGCGGCGGGGGGCTGCCGGGCGTGCCCCCGCTGCAGCACGCTGTTTCGGCCCGTCCCCGCGGACCGCGGCTGCGACGACGTGGCCGTGGAGCAGCACTGGTGCACGTGCACCGAGTACCGCAGCCTGACCACGGAGGACCGGACGGCGCGCGCGGCCGCCGAGTACGTGGTGCGCTTCGTCGAGGACAAGCTGGCCGAGCACGCCAACGGCGCCAACGGCAGCGTGCTGTCCGCGGGCTGGTACTGCGCGCACCTGTCCCTGTCCAGGGTGAGGCTGGTGCGTGGCCGGCAGCCGGACCCCGACCCCCGCACCCGCGTCTACGTCATCCTCCTGGAGACGACCCCCGGGCACGCGCTGTTCGAGGCCACGGTGAGCGTGCGGCGCGGTGATGGCCCCGAAGGCCCCGACGGCCCTGAGGGCTGTCCGAGCGCGCACAAGGGCACGGAGGGCGTCTGCTACGAGCTGCTGGGCTCCATCTCCAGGGTCAACGAGTTCTGGGAGCACAGCGCCTGCATCCACAGCGCCGACCTCAAGAAGTACTGCCACTGCACCAAGGGCGTGCGCCCCAAGGCCCACAAGGGGATGCCCAAGGGCTCTGTGCGGGGGAAGGGGTAGCAGCACAGAAACACCTCAGCAAGAGAGCCGCCTCTTATCATAGGGGTCACACCCACTGTCCGGAAAATCTGTATCGTCCGTTTAGGAAAACTTATCGAATAGCGTTAGTAGACGCACGTGTTGTGCGCCCGAATGCATGCCAGGCATCGGTGTGCTGACTGATTTTATAGTTTGTTCAAAGTAAACGACTGTGTTACTGTTTGTTTTGCACGTTTGCCTGACCAAGTCGGTGTGAAGTCGAGCGAGATATACTATTTTTGCAGCCATAAACCTGTTTATAAGAGGATAGCTTTGATGTCGTCTTGTTCCCTGTCCCTTCCTCATAACGCAGACGGTTGGCATCACTGCGCCGCACTGGCAGGCAACCCATCCGACCCGTGGGGCGGGCATGCCACTCACTCACCTCACTAACTTCTCTCTCTTTCTACTTCCTAATTTTTTCTGTTTTTTTTTTTTGTGTGTGTTTTGGTTTCCGTTGAATTTTTTGGTTAATTGGGTCTGAAACACCCTCGGATGGGCGTGAAGCGAAGCCCCCACCGCCGGTCCGCGCAGCGAGCCGCCGCTGTACCGCGACCATCTCCAAAAAAATCCAAATACGAAACCGCTACTGTAAGACTGCACTTGTATATGGGACCACGGGGGCGGGTTTGAACTCGGAAGAAAATTTGCTTACAGGCAAATCATCAAGCTGTCAAAGAAGTCGTACTCGGCTCGCTGCGGCCCGGCGGTGGTGGGCGGTGAGCTTCGCTGCACGCTCACCCCACCCGAGGGCGTTTTATGTATCTGACTGGGTGAAAACGCCGTGTTCTGAAACGGATAAAAGTTTATCGTAAAACAGTGCTAAATCTGGCGCATCGGCACGGCGACGAGAGATCTCTCATGAATCCTGTTCCGGATTTGCACGTCCGGTTCCCGGAGGATAGAGGAGAGGAGAGAGGGAGGCTAGGGGTGGGGGCACGGGGGGAGGGAAAAGGAGGGAGAGGGGGGCAGAGAAGGCATAGGTAGGCAGAGCAGCGCGCTCTGGTCAAGCGATCCGCCGGTTCTCTAAGCCACAGCCGGAACCAGCGCGGGAAAGGGCGGGGGAGGGTTCGGCAAGGGACTGTCACACTCACTTAACGGAAATCAAACGAAGAGATGCATAGGCCTCACAATTTGCTCACTATTTTCCTGTAATTTTGGATGTATCATTTTGAAAACCGGCAGCCTGTGACTGTGACTACCACGGATCCTGATCCATTAAAACAGATGAAATATTTTGAATGTCATGACAGGAGTGTGGGAGGCGTTGGACGGAGGAGGAGAAGGACGGACGGAGAAAAACAGAGAAAGCGATAACTTCCGCCGCCGAAGTATGCCAGTCCCAGTGTCTGGCGGCTCGGATCCGGTTCCAGCCCCCGCCGGCCCCCGCCGGCCCCCGCCGGCCCCCGCGAACTCTTTTGGCCAGCAGCTCCCACACTGCGTTATGCGGTCTTACACAAACTCTGGGTTTCCTCTCCGGCTGCAGCGCCAGTGATCACCACCGCTACCGGCTCGTTTCAGGGCAGAACCGCCATCCCATGGCCACCCATGACACGATCTTGTCGCCGTACGCACACATGCAGCTGTCCTGGACGACCACGAGGGCCTCGCCGCGGGGGGGGGGGGGGGGGAGAAGGAGTTTCGGTCAAAATCCGGACACATTCACAGCCAAAACACTCCGCTTAAGGTTTCACAGCAATACCATCCGGCTCGCGGACGTGTGCGGCCTAGGCACGGACCAGGCACGGCACGGCCTGGGCCGGCTGCTTGATCTGCTTTCACCTACTGGGGCACGGCACTGTGCGTGGGAGTTTGTCGCGGGAAAAAACGCCTGGGAGGGTAGGCAATATCTGACGAAGCGGACACCGGTGCGCCGCGGGTCAGCCTACCCTCCGGGCGCCTCCCGGCTCCGGCCGCTCACGCCGGCACGCGCCGCCACACGCCTGCGCGGCCACCGGCGGCCACCGTGACATCACCTCTCGGTTTGGATATGCCGACCCGCATCTGCTCCGCAAACCAAGGTCTTCATATTCGAGCCGAATGCCCAACGAGCGGGTACCATGAAGGCATTGAATCAAAAATACTGAAGGGAATTAGACCAAAAAAAAAAAAAAATACAGATATCATGCTCTAGTGAACCTGCTCCGAGATGTTGACGGGGCTGTCGACGCTCAGCCGGACCTCTCCGGAGCGGGAGGGGAAGAGAGGGAGACAGTCTTTGCAATAGATGAACCACTTAGCATGATGCTGGAATTCGAGAAAGTGGTTCGCTTCCCCTTCCCGGCGTGGCCCTGAGCCGCTGGCCTTGTTATTGCAAGGCTCAAGGACCTCGAAGGACGTCGCCCCCCTCCCCGCTGGTTGCGGGCACCAGTCCGGTCGCATGCCTGCGCAGACCTGGCCTACGGCACAGCCACAGCCCCGTCTCAAATCTCGTTGCAGCCCGCATAGGCCCACTCGATCTTTGCAGAACTAAAACCGCACTCAGACGCGGCATTGTGACAAGGACTAGGGACGTTCAGGCCCGTTCTTTAAATCTGATTGGGAGCTTCCGGTTTCGTCCATTTCGACGATCGGCGACCGCGCCGTTTGAATGAAAACCCATTTCAGTTTTTGGCCGCGTTGTTGGTTTTACGGCCAGCTGTATCCTCGTCCCGTTGACGGACGGAGTCTGAGCTCCACCGAGCGCAGAGCCGCGCAGAGCCGAACCGAGCTGGTCACTCCTCGCAAATGTTCATAGGAGAAAGTCCTGGGAAGGCCTTGCCTGGCCTTGCCGCCCAGCCGGCCCAGCCTTGCCTTCAGGACGCCGTGCGACGCCATGTGATCCAGCCCGGATCCTACGAGAGAGACCCCGCATTAGGGCACATAACACAGCCAGCCCTGGCCAGCCCTGGCCAGCCCTGGCCAGCCCCGGGTTAGCGTGTCCGCAGGGAAGGGAGTGTCCCTGGCTGACTCAGCACGTGTGTGAAATACTGATGAGAAACCATAACGCCCGTGATTTAGTTTCTGCTGTGGCAGTCGCGGTCAGCATGCGAAACAAACGTGCCGAGAGAATTTTCATATTTTGTGGGGTGTGAATAATTTTGTATGCTTGTCATTTCGACAGAATTGCTCACGTAGATAATATTTTGTGGTGGACCAGCGACGTGGCTGCCTTTATTATTTATTATTACGACTTTTCCACGAAAAAAGTGTAACACTGTTTTAGGGGTAATTAAAAGGCCCTATCCGACCCATCGCCTGCAGATCTTCTGGTAGCGATAGACGCCCCGCGGCCCCGCGTCTCCCTGGATACCATGTCAGGCGGCCGGCAATGCTGCGTGCGCTCTGCGGAGCTTTACGGAGCGCGTTTCGTCGAAAGAAGGCCTATGATTGAAATGGCGAAAACATTTTTGCAGCAAAACTTGAAAGCAAACGGGGTAAAAAGCAGGAGGTTGGAGGGGCATTAATTGTGAGTGAGAGAGGAAGTGGAACAGGGGGAGATGATCAGTTCCAGGGCGTCTGAATACCAGTTTTTCCATTGATTTCGGTCAGTCAGTTCGTTTTCAAAGGGTGAAAAATATCGAATTTTTTACCGAAGCAAGTTGCACACTGAAGAAATTGAGTTGAAATTTCAGACATATTATACCTGATTTCATTTGGTGCTTTCGCGGGTGGTAACATCCGCCACGCCTTTATTAGATGATTGGAGCTTGCACTTGGCAGTGCATATCCGCTACAGTAAGCGGCGCTCGCTACCATCGGATCCGGTAGAAGGGCGGACGCCGGCGGACTAGACGCCGTGGTGTGCCGTGGAGTGCCGTGCCGTGGCGTGCCGTGCTGTGCCGTGCCGTGCTGTGCCGTGCCGTGCCGCGCCGTGCCGCAGTGTGCTCCGCCAGGCCCCGCACAGCTCCGCTTGGCTGGACAAAGGCACGCCTTGCGGCACGCGTCCAGGAGCCCTTCAGGAGCACTTCAGGCTCGCACACCACTCGTTCACTTTTTTCAGATAATTCGCTACACAATTAGCACGAATGGGCCACCGGTTGAACGGTGTTCGGTTTTGTTGATTTTTTCCTCGCTTGTTTAAATTTACAGACTTGAATCTACGGGTGTTATTCATACTGCCGGGCTGCGAGCCGCCGAAAATAATTTGGTTTCGTTGAGATTTTCCGAGCCCAGCAGCGCACCCTCTCCATTTTCTGTTCTTTATCTTCTTATTCGCGATATGGACGTGCGTGCGACAGGTGGCGCTCCCGAGTAGTAGGGCAGGGCAGGGCGTGGCGGGGGCGGGCGGAGGCCGCGGCGGGCGCTCTCTACCGCGGTGCACCCGAGGAGTCTGAGTGCCACACACGCGGCGAGCGGCAAAGAATTCATTACCGTAATGAGGGCGATACCATCATCTAGCAGGGGCACGGCACGGCACGCGGCGGCACGCGAACGCCACAGGCAGGCACGCGGCGCACGCTCCTCACACCGCGATAATTGGACACATAGCTGTTGGCCGACCTGCGCCCCAAAGCGCATCCACCCGTCTCCCCCTCCCCATCCTTCCTCGAGGAGGCATGCGATGCGATATGGCTCCTCAAAAATGACACACGCGTTTCAGAGTGCTTTCGTCATAATTCATTTTTTCGTGCCTCAAGAAGAAATATCTTGATGCGTTAAAGTACGGAAACCCAACGGTTTACCTCTCGCGATTTCGTTATTTTCTGAAAAGTAGCGTTTGAGCCGGTGTAGGGACCTCGGGACCCGGGCCGGCCCCTTGCAACAGTGTAGTGCGCCATAGCAGTCTGCTCGCAGTGCCTGGCCAGCACCGTCGGCACTCTGTAAATATATCTACTGTGACGGAGGCTTTATGCGAGGCGGGGTTGGGTTCGCAGGCACCTTAAAGGCCGCCGCATCGCATCCCCCCCCCCCCCCACCACCACCACCACTGAGGGCACAGCTATCGCTAATTGCCACAACGCCCATCAAACGTGGACACACTCCTGTCTCTGACGACGGCGCCGAACGCGAGGACTGCAGATGAAGCAGAGGGAATGAGGAACAAGTTGTGAACAGAATTTGTTTCTAATTTTCGAGAGAGGATGAGAAATTGAGCCGACAAGCGGGGAAACAAAGGCGGCGCGCGGTTCTACACTTCACCACAAACTGCATGATGCCTTAACGAGCAAGGGGATCCGAATCCGACCGACATATAGATAACATTATTGCTTCGTTGTGAACTTGTTGATGAGACATCCAGCGATGAAGTCTATCTCGTCCATCTCGCTGATGAAAAAAATACATTTTATGTACAAGCGTGCCCACAGAAAAATGTTAGAAATTGGCTAGACTTACGTCAAAAACTCTAGTCTTGGCCTTGAACTTACCAAGGTTACGGCTTTGAATCTTCCTGCAAGACTATTGCCTTAAGTGAAGTCAATTAACCTTGGTAAGTTCAAGACTAAGACGGCGTTTTTCTGGGTGTGCTGTCTCTGATTTCGGCCAGGCTAGAAGCTACTACTCCCCCAAGGAGCCGACACGAGCTCTACGCCAGTCGCGCGTTGAAGTTCCCGCGCCGCTCTGCTCCTGCAGTCAACGCTCCCTTGACGTTTGCGAACCGAAGCATCGCCCCGCGCATACCACGACCATGGACGGCCCTCCCCTTCCTTTCGGTGCTGTGGATGTGTCGATCCGGACGCGTCCGAAACACGAGCAGTGCGACTCCAGTCCAGGAGCAGGAGGGATGTGACGGCTGCTGGCTCGCTGCGGACGCAGCCACGCGCTTCCGGTCGTAGGAGTGTCGCCTTGATCGATCTCGACACCATTCCACACTACGCCACGGCAGGCCACGGCAGGCCACGGCAGGCCACGGCAGGCCACGGCAGGCCACGGCAGGCCACGGCAGGCCACGGCAGGCCACGGCAGGCCACGGCAGGCCACGGCAGGCCACGGCAGGCCACGGCAGGCCACGGCAGGCCACGGCAGGGCAGGCCACGGCAGGCCACGGCAGCCCCCAGGCCCACTATAGGTAGCCTATTTCTCCGCCCCCAGGCCCACTATAGGCCCCAGTGTGGGCCCCAGCCCGGGGCCCGGACGCCCGTGTGGGCCCCCAGCAGAGACACAGGCTATGTCACAGCTCTGCATCAAATCTACAAATTTGTTTGAACGTTATCTTGCATGGTTGAGGCACGAGCAGTACTGCCACGCCGGCGAGACCAGCCCCCGCCCCCCGCAGTTCGCCCCTCTTCAGCTGCTCGGAGACAATTCTCCTCCCTTTTCAGCGACCGTCCGATCGGTTTCTACCTCCGCTGCTGTTGTCGCCGTGGCGGGCATCCATTCAAACTGTAAGACACAGACTTCAGAGGAGTGTGAATGAAAGAAAGAACGAGAGAGAGAGAAAGAGAGAGAGAGAGACGGGTCGTCTGCTAGGAGTCGCGGTGGGAGAAGAAATAGGCGGTAGAGGGAAGGCAGGGGGCGCCCTCTGCCCCTCCCCCCTTCCCCGCGACGGGCCGCGCCCCTCCTCACGACGCCGCCCCGAGCGGCCCCGCAGCGGAGTGGCCGGTCAGCAGACAGAGTGGCGAATGCTGGTTAGTCGCTCCCCTTCCCTGCCTCCGCGTGGTCTCGGAGCCGTCGACGCGGCGCCCCGCGAAACACACAGGACGCCGACGTCCCTCCGGGGTCCGGGCCGGGACCAGACCGGAGTACCGCGTCGGCACCAGTGCAGAGCAGTGCAGAGCAGTGCAGCAGCAGTGTGCAGCACCAGGACCATGACGGCTAGCCCGCTGACGACGGCGTCCACCAGCGGATACACCCACCAATTCCTTCCATCGTGGGGGTTCTGGCAGAAACCAAGTGAAACCGGTTTTATTGGATGTATGAAAAACGCACAGGGTAAGGCAACAAAAAAGTACGGTTATGAAGTCAGTCATACGTGGTCGGGTTCAAGTACTATTTTTTCCAAGTGGGAATTTCTTCGAACTTGCGGTGTGCTTTCCTGCCATCTTGTAATGTCAGTCTAAAACCTCATCTCAATCTCTCTCTCTCTCTCTCTCTCTCTCTCTCTCTCTCTCTCTCTCTCTCTCTCTCTCTCTCTCTCTCTCTCTCTCTCTCTCTCTCTCTCTCTCTCTCTCTCTCTCTCTCTCTCACACACTCTCCGACAGACGATGGAGGGCGACAGAGAGAGAGAGAGAGAGAGAGAGAGAGAGAGAGAGAGAGAGAGAGAGAGAGAGAGAGAGAGAGAGAGAGAGAGAGAGAGAGAGAGAAGGATGCCGTGGACATACAAGGAGCGAGCGCGTGGTCGTACGGCTCGCCGCGCCGCACCGCGCCGCCGCCCCCAGTTCATAGTCGGATCTGGATACGCTGGCAGCGGCGCCGCCCCGCAGGACGGCGGCTGGTACCCCGAGCCGACTGTGTGCGCACTGGCACCGGGCACCGCCGGGACGAGGCGACCTTCACCCTCCCACCTGGATGTACTCGGCCGCCCCGCCCAAGAGTGACACAAGCAGACTGCCAAGGTGAAAGTGATCTCCAAGTGATACGTCCGGCGCAGGAACGCCCCCGCCAATTGCATGCCGTTTCCGGGATCACCGCCATCGTATCGTTTCTCCAGGTGTGCTGTTTGCCGTCTCAACGGGGAATGTTATGAGGTCTCGTGCTCGTTCGCAAAAACTGTGCAATACGCGACTGGAGCTAAAAAATGATATGCCAGATGTATCATTAGCCCCGGGCAGTTCTGGTCTTAAGCAGTCCCGCAACGCACTATCTCCGTCGTCGCACTGTCTCACGCGTCGCGCCGTCTCAGGCGTCTGGCCGAGCCAGAGAGCGACGGAGATAGTGCGTTGCGGAACTGCCTAAAACCAAAACTGCCCGGAGCTAAATGATGCACCTGGTCTGGTATGTCGGTAGATTATTTTTCTTTTTTAACGTAAGTTCATACCGTCGATATTTTTTTTCTCGAGCCAGATGCATATAATCCGGCCGATGAAGCCCAGCACAGGCAGCACAGGGCAGCACGGGCAGACCCCGCGGGCAGCGCCGCGTTCGCGAAGCCTATAAGCCATAGCCGGTACGCCATTCCGTGCGGGACCGTGCAGGGACCGGTCTCGAGACAAGTTTCAGATGCAGCCACGCGTGTCCCGCCCCTAATTAATTGAATCACTTAATTTTTTTAAAGCATAATATAGCCGCGTTGGCTGCCCCGCTTTGCGGTGCACCGAGCGACGCATTGTATCTTTTTTTTTTACAGCCCGGTACGTACACCGTCAAACTCGAACGTGCAAAACTAATTACGTTCCTAAAAATGATGTCCGAAAGATAAACAGCCGTCTGCGTTGCGGGGTTTGTTTTATTCGCGCGCGCGGGCAACGGGGCCGCTCTTGTTCGGCAGCCGGCAGTGTCAAAATAATTGAGGAAAAAGTTCCCAGGGGACCGCATTCTCTTCAAACATGTTCCTCATGTTTTTCACTCCCCCCGTTTTTCTTTTCACGTTTGTGTGAACAGAGATGCCTGAATAGCATTTAACAAACTCGTTTTCGTGCTACTTTCCCAACGGATCCCAAGATCCAGAAGATCCGAAACGAAGTATCAAAAATAGTTCGCCAAGCGGAGGCACCATAAACTTTTTGCCGGGTCCCTGTTGGCGCTACCGCTCTGCATTGGAGCCCCCGAGGTGTCAACATTGTGGCGTTTCGCCTCCTTCCTGCGGCTAATACCGGTAATGCCGGTTCCGCACACGTATCATAGCGCGGGGCCGGCCGGGCCCAGCGGAGCAGCCCTCACCCATCCCCCCCCCCTCTCTCTCTCTCTCTCTCTCTCTCTCTCTGTCTTGTTTTCACCAGCGCTCCCTCTGGAGCGAAAAAGACAGAGAATAGCTGTTTCGGAAGCAGCAGAGGCCATGCGGACCCACGCGTCCGTCACTTCCGGCCGCCAATTAGCTCAGAGAGAGGGAGAAAGAGAGAGAGAGAGAGAGAGAGAGAGAGAGAGAGAGAGAGAGAGAGAGAGAGAGAGAGAGAGAGAGAGAGAGAGAGAGAGAGAGAGAGAGAGAGAGAGAGAGAGAGAGAGAGAGAGAGAGAGAGAGATGTGATGTGTTGGGTGGGAGTAGGGGCACGCGTCTCCATTGTAACCAACAGAGCGCGAGCAAGATCGCACAAGAGAGTGACAGACAGAATAGAAATTCATTTTTTTTAATCATTTTTTTTTCTAGACAGTTCGCCACATTCCAAGAGTAGCAGGATTCGCGCGAATCGGAATTTCGAGGGCCCGGACTCCTTCCTTGTAGTGTGGTGCGTGCTGCCCCCCCCCTCCCTGCCGCTGCTACCGCAGCCGCGCACGCCACACGCTCCACTTGTCGGCCTAACGAAGATGGCCTTACCCAGCCAGGCGTCACGGGAAAAGCATTTATACACTGCACTGTACATTATTCGCTGCATTTAAAATAAAATCAAAACTGATTCCGACGAAGACGGCGGCGGGTCGCGTATCATACGAGCCGGGCGCTCCCAGCGGGGCAGTGCGGCCCCCAGCGGGGCAGTGTGGCACCCAGTGGGGCAGCGCCGCCCCCAGCGGGGCAGTGCGGCCCCCAGCGGGGCAGTGTGGCACCCAGTGGGGCAGCGCCGCCCCCAGCGGGGCAGTGCCGCCCCCAGCGGGGCAGTGCAGCCAGTGCGGCGCGGTGTCTAGCCTGGCTCTGGCCTGGCTGTGCGTTGGCCTGCCTACCCGGCGGGTGGTGCCGGGCGCAGTGAGGGCCCGTAAAGATAGGCCTAATCATCTCGCCGAACGCCTGCGAACGCGAGGGTAGGCCAGCCCGCACAGCAGGCCTGCATGCGGGGCAGCCTACCCACCAGGCGCCATGGGGCATCGCCGCGCCGGAGAGCGGCTGGTGAACTTCCAACGACTCGCCACTTAACGTAAATCTGTTGTGGGAGACCTTCCAATGCGGAATGCCCATTTAAAAGCGGGTTAGTTGCGTCAGGTCTGTTCTGTGTTAAGAGTTCACGCCAGTGCCCGGGCAACACGGCTGAGCACGAGGGCAGGACCGGGCCGGGCAGGCCAAGTAGTCCTCTTTCGGGTCCCCTTTCGGATCCACGCTCGACATATCGCATATTGCTCCTTTCTCCTGACTTTTTCTTTCGTTTTGCTTGGCAGGTCCCACATCGCACCGCACCACCACATCGGTACCGCTGCCGGAGACACAACAGCGGCAGCGCGAGAGAGACGGCGAATGAGGGAACTTCCAGCCCAGCCGCCCACCACAATCACATCGAACGGCATGACAGACGCGCCCGGACGAATGGCTGCACCGGCCGTGCATTTGACAAAGTCGGTGGGACTTTCGTCCGTTTGTGTCTCGTATCCGTGCTCCCCGTGCGCACGCACGTCGTCAGCATCTTCAAGATCATCATGATCCGCTCTCTCCCTGCCGGCGACGGATTTTTTTTTTTTTGAACGAGCCGCGCGCCGATCGTAGCGCGTTGATTGGCGGAGGGGCATCGCTATCGCGCCAGCTGATTGGGCGGGTGGTGGCGGGTTTGAGCGCGACCGCTCGCCGGCCTCGCTGAACACCTCGGACGCGGCCCGGCCCGGCCCAGCGTGGCCGTGGCGGGCGTGGCCAGCTGACTGTCACGGGCTGCGTCCGAGGATTCCTTCCTCTCCTCTCTGCGTCACTCCCGTCCTCCGCTCGCATGGTGGGCGCGGAGTGACAAGGACACGAACAGCCTCGCCTCGCACTCGCGCTGCCGGTCCGACTGTCATGAGCCGCCGGCGTGTACGCAGTGGCCGCGGGCCGCGCTACCGGCTGGCGCTCCCCCCTCCCCCTCCCTCCTCAGTACAGCGTCCGAGCCGACCCGACTCCACTCCACACTCCACTCCCGTGTCGGTGTCAGTCGCCTACACGCTGCTTTGAGCTCCTGAGCTGCCCTGCTTCACGTTGAGCACCATCGTCTTGCCCTGCCGTGCTGTGAGTACACGACAAGCTACCAGCACCAGCCGCAACGCGAGTTCGAAATGTTTGAAACTTGACGCTGACCACTGCCACTGAAATGCTTTGAAATTTTGGTTATTTGTTAGATTTAGTCTCATGGCAATTTCAGGGGGAAGGGGCTTGTTTGTCGTGGTGAAATCTGAACCTCGACTCGACAACTCTGAGGGACTGTCTTTCATGACAGTCCATTCAAGGTTTTGTTTTATGTCGATAGTTCAGACTGATTGGCTCGTGTCATCGGCGCTTTTTCTAGTCCTAGCTCCCGCCTGTTTCCATTGATTCGGATTCGGACTTCCATCGCTGTGATTTTCCTCTGGGCGCCGGCCGGCACGCAAAGGTCATCAACGCGTAGCGATACTCCTCCGAGATCCGATCCCCACGGCCCGGCGCACGCGGCTGCACCGTGCATGCGCTATCTGCGTCTGTTAACAACAAAGGGGCGGGGCGGGGCGGGGCGGGGCGCGAGCAGGGCCTTCCTCCCGCTTCCTCCCAGCGGAATGCCTTTTCTAACTCTGCCGGTGGTTCTTGTTGACGACTCTGGTCCTTGTCCTCCCCTCTTGCAGAGCACCATGCCGGACAGCCGTCCTCAGCTCCGCCTGGGCACCTACATGTGCCCCAGCCACCCCGTGGAGCTGTACGAGCTGTTCCTCAAGTACCTGGAGGAGGAGCTGCCGTGCGAGGCGACGCTACTGTACGAGTCGAGGGCCGGCGGGCCCCTCCCCGACCGCGAGGACCCCTTCACGGCGGACAAACTCGACATCGGTAACGTCAAAATTTCCACGGAAACCTTCTCCTCCTGTATGAGTTGTGTCCGGCATATTTGTTCATTTGAGATGATGGTTCACTTAAGATTTATATTTTTACCCTCAGCTTTTGTGACCCCGACCGCGTATGTGAAGCTTCAGGATACAAAGAACCCACATGTTGAGCTCCTGCCAGTTGCAGCAGTTTACAAGCACCCAAAGAACATGGATGAGCAGCCAGGCTACTTTTCAGATATCATCATTCATGTAGACTACAAGTATGTAATGCCCTGTACCCTCCTACTTGTAGTGGATTGTTGAAAGTTTCTGCGTGCACTATGATTTGACACATTTCTCAACCTCTAAGGAAACATGTGACCAAGCTGTTGGATCTCAGAGGATGCATTTGGGCATATAGTCATGAGAACTCATTGAGCGGAAGTGCTGTCATCCTGAAAACTCTAAAGGAACGTGGAGAAAATGCTTCTTTCTTCGGAAACATGATCAGTAAGAAATAATTTCATTTCAATTTCTAAATGAATTGTGACTAGCTTTGGAGCACAACCTCTATTAAAAATTCTTTCTTTCAGAGTCTGGATCACACCTGAAATCAGTTCAGATGGTCTTGTCGAAGCAAGCAGAGGCAGCAGCTATTGATGCCAACACATTGTCTTACAACAAGAAATACTTGCAAGATGGTGGCAAAGACATAATTGTCCTTGAAAGTGTTGGTCCTTTACCATCTTACCCCATAGTTGTAAATAGTCGGCTAAGTGGTAAGTACTGGACAATGCAGCTTGTGTAATGATGTTTGTTTACATACAAATCACATACCTTGTTTTCTTTCCTCACCAGCTCCCATGAAAGAAAAAATTACACAAGCACTTTTGAAGATGCACCAGTGTCGTCTGTGGGGCGAAAGGCTTGCCAGTTTTGGCATTCTGAAAATGGTTCCCAACAATGAAAACGTGTACGAAAAAGAAAGGGAACTCCGAGAATCAATTAAGAACACTAGCGTGGGTATAGTGTACTACTGAAGGCTTTAACAGGTGTTATCACAATTTCCTCCACGTTTTCATGGATAATTTATGTACTTAGTTGTAAGTTGTTACCTAGTCATTTTAAAGAAATAATGTTAGCTTTTATAAAGAAAAGTGTTAAATTTGTACATGATTTAATATTAAACTCACTAATTTATACAATGTTCAAATTCATCATTAAATATTTCTCTAACACATTAGTAAACTTCTAAACATAAGAATTACATTTCAGCACAGCTGAACAAGACAAAATAAAAGATGTAATTTATTAAAAAGCTACAAAATTTTACAAAAAATGTTACAGTTAGCAAAATATTAAACTGGGTTGAAATAGTCAGATATCTTTCTTTTAGGTGCAATATTTCTTTTAGTGCTTGATTTGCTACTTGTGGACGATTTAGAATCATTGGCATGTACTTTTTGTTCTGATGGAGTAGGTATACAATTTGATTCCTTCCCAGCATTGTTCTCATTTAGGCCTGGAGTGTCAGAAGAAACTTTTCCCTGAGTGTTCCCTTTTATACATTCATCTGTTGGGCCATTAGCACCGTCAAAATCTGTCTTTGATGCTGACAAGAGTAATTTCGGTTTACTTGCATTTTGGTGTGGTGTTTTCTTGCTAGCATTCTCTTTCTGCAAGCCCTCTTCAATAAGCGATAAGCAGGAACTACTAGCTGATTGACAATTCGGGTTTTGCTTTGGTTCTTCTTCCTTGGTCACTTCTGCTTGCTCTGGATCAGAGTCAAATTCTTCAATGAGGTTGTCTAAATCTTCTACTGTCAATCCTGCGTCCGCCAGATCCTTGGATGTTGCCACTGCCTCAAAAGCACCACCACCACTGGTACTTTCCTTAGGTTTCACTGAAGGATCTTTTCGCTTCATAGAAATTGTTGGTTTTAGATCTGAAACTGGAAAGAACAACTGTTACAAGAAGTTTCCATGTAAAAGCCAACAATTATTTGCTTACAGGATGTTATCTCTAAATTCTGTTCTTTAATAATTACTTATTGATTGAAGACCAGAAAAACAACCACCTTTCTTTTCAAAACGCTCCAGGACTGATGAGTAAAGGAATTCATATAAATCGGGCACATTTCCAGAACTAGTGTTCCAGAACCTGCTGTACTGGCTCAGTAAATTCCACAAGTGTCCTACATGGTCCCAAGGGAAAATACATGATAATACCAAGAATTATAGTGATAAGATGGCTTGTCTTAAGCTGAATGCTAAGAAAAATGTTCATGACACTTACCAATATTGACACAATTATCCACTAAATATTTGTACATGCCATAAATACGATCACGTAAAATCTGATCACCAAATGTAAAGTAAACGAGAGGACGTCCTGCTTCTCCAGCAGCTATTAACTGCAATAGTGCTTTTAGCTGGGCATCACCTCTGAATGCACCACAACCCCAATTTCCTGTTGCTACTGGAGCCAATGTATTGCCCTCGTGGCCTTCTGGTTCACAGAAGCCAACATATGCCTGAGATCAAAAGAAAAAAAACGAAGAATTGTTAGGCAGTGAAATAAGAATGCACAGGTAATGTTTAACTGATGCCTCAGAACAATAGTGATTATGTTCCTACAAACTTACTTTGTTAACTTCTCGAACCAAATTTTGCATATTGTATTGGCTAGAAGGATTACCAAAACAGAGTGCATCCATAGCAACAATAGAACAATGCCTACGCCCAGCTGGGTCAAAAGGCGTTTGGTCTCTAAAATCACCAGCCCATTCAAATGTGTGACCATATCCAGTGTATGCACTAAAACGTTCACAGCCAGCAATGATTAATGCCTCTGTGTTGTCAAGGCACTCAGTAAAAAGACGACTCACTATTAATTCAGGGCAGATTACAAATCTTATCTCTTCTTGAACACAGCCCCAGCCCAGCACACCTCCACCAATGAACCTAACAGAAAACAAATTAAAAGTCAAGAACTTTAAAATGCATAATTGCATGTTTGAGAAAACTACATAATTCACTTCATAAAAGTTTCAGCATACTTGTTTGCAAAGTCAACCTGTAGCATACCAGATCCTTCATTTTCAATAAACCCACTACTTGTAATGTGCAGTTTAGGTAGCTGCTTGGTGCTTTTGCCCCAATTAGGGAAGGATCCAGGTGACATGTAACGTCTAGAAAATGTTACAGTTCCCTGCGGACCTAGGTTTCAAAAGGAACCAACTTAATAAAGTACTTTTGATTTAAAAGGTGTACTCTGTTCATTTATAAATTAATAAATATTAGTTACATACTTACATGCTGAACATATTCTCCTGAAATAATTTAAAATGCATTTCAGCTTTTCCAATACAGAATTAGAATCACTCGAATCACCACATTGAAATAATCTGAAGATGAAATAAATGTGATTTAAGAAGCGTCCATGTAAGATATCTAATACAGAATGAAAAGTGTAAGACACAGATCCAAGAAATAGAGACCAATTAATAATACCTGTTAAAGTTAATATCAGGATAGGCTGCATACTCTGAGCCTCTTTTCGTTGAGTTTCTTCTGGGGAAGGTACAAAAGAATGCATTTGCAAGAAGAGATCCAATTTGAAGTTGACTTAGACTTATTGTGTGACATCTATGTTTTCTTAATAAAGGCAAAGGACCTGTGACAAGTTCTGGTAATTGCAACGCAAGTGATACCATACCAGGCAATACATCTCTAAAATATATATCTGCTTCTTCTTTCTCCAAAACCTATTCAACACAAAGTGTTTCCAGCTCATTTTCTAAACACCAATTTGCAATGCCACTTTGAGAAAGTATATTAAAATTTTATATATTACAAACCTCATTAAACAATGTGTGAAGAGCTCTAAAGTTCCATTTTTCATTATACCTAGAATTGTATGAAAGAATAGCCGATTCCAATTGATGGCTAGTCACAATGGAGCGCAATAGAGCTTCTTGAACCAGCTCCCAACGCAGCCTTAACCCTTTTTCCTCATCTGTCTGAGAAGAAAGAGGTAAAAACTCATATATTAAGAACGCTTGGTGCTTAAAATATTACTTCTAACAAAAGAGAGATAAAGTATGCTAATGCCCGACCTCTTGAACTGGGTACAAACTCTCAGACGAATTAGGCATTCGAACATGTTCTTGGTCCCAACGATCACAGGGAACTGCTGGATATGGTTTAGGTCTCTGTCCAGGTCTCCAGGGCAGCTGTGAAATAAAAATTTGTTTCAGAAAGGCTATTTCAATTAGTTTCAAAAGAAAAGATAAAGTAAATTCCAGAACAAACCTTGTATAGAACGGTGTGGCTGGATGATGGCTGTACAGGTGGAAGTGGTGAAGGGCCCCAGCAATCATATCCCAATCGTAATTCTGCAATAGGAACACCTTTACTTGGTTCCTCACTTTGTTCACAAGAATCAGTTTCCATTTCTTCATTATTTACACCCACATCCATGGATTCTTCTGAAAATAGACATTCTCTAGAAATTAAATACTGGTCAAACAAAATTGATTTGAAGGGCAATTTTTGACAGTATGCCTCACCTTCATACTCTCTCTTGGTACACAGAGCAGAATCTTTGAGATGTTCAGAAGTATTTTCTTCAGCCGACATGATTTATCAGGGTACTGATGACATTCTGAGATTTTGAAAAATAAAATTTACGTTGTTTTCAATGGGACAAAATAGACACACTATCATGGGCATTAACTTATGCATATGTGAGTTTTCAGAAACTAGAATCAAAATGTTCTTACATACACATCATACATTCCATACCTCAAAAACTTTAAGCTTTGCACCATTACTGAGAGCCAGCTGATAAGCAACTTCATAACATCGACACATATCACTTAGGTTAGTAGTTCACAAATTGTTCACAAATGTTTGCTGGTTGAAACACCTTTAAGATGAGCACTTACCAGAGGAGTCCAGAATTTAAATGCTGCTTTTCATTGTTCTTTCGTAGATTGTGTCACTTATCAGAATACGAAATAGTACACCTCCCAAACAAACAACAGATTTGAAACTACCACCATATTAGCGCCTTCTCTGAAGCAGAGTTTTGACTTTTGACTCAACCAAGTCAGGGTCGGTCAACAGCTTTACCTTCCCCTTTCCCTGGTTTTGATGGTTTTTGGTATTTTAAAAAAAAATTTCCCATAGAAGGAAAGACAAGCGCTTTTAGCTTTAATCATTCAAAATTGAGCACCACGAAGTTTGTTTTGTTAATTATTTTTATTTATGGTGATGTTGGTGTGGCCTTTGGGTTGTTGCTGCTTGCTTCTGTTGTTGTTGTTTGTAGTCGAGTGGCAGGCTGCTGCTTCTGCAGCTGACTGGATTACCTTGGGAAGAAATGTATCCCGGTTGTAGATAAATAGGTCAATCTATAGTTCTAAATAGACTCCTTACCTTAAAGAAACAAGTGTTATTTTAGTTGTCATGGCCGTACCGAAGAGGTTTCCCTGAAATTGTTGTCTTTGTCTTGGCTGCCAACCTAGAAAACGAAGTGCAGACAGAAGGTTTTGACGGGACTTTGACAACATATGCCACGATGTCTGTAGACAGCAAGCAAACTAAGGAACTGTTAACAGTTATGGGCCTGTGCTTAATGCTGTACATTGTTAGCAGTAGTAATAATGTCATCGGAAAAATGCTCCTGAGTGATTTTCCATTTCCGATGACAGTGACCATGGTGCAGCTAACCTCCATTTCTCTATATTCGGGACCTTTCTTCAGACTTTTGGGTGTACGTAGGTTTGTGGACATCAGCTGGCGATATTATTTTAGAATCATTGTGCCTCTGGCGCTTGGCAAGTTCCTAGCCTCTGTATTGAATCATGTCAGTCTGTGGAAGATATCTGTGTCCTATGCTCATACAGGTGAGTTACACAATCTTAAAGATTACCACATCTGTTGTCCATATTCTTGTTCTAGAGTTCCTTTTTGTCAAGTGCAAGGTTATGATTCTTTGAGTTCGATTTGACAACAAATTGTTTACCTAGTTTTCACCACAAAGCTTGTGTGCCTGTATTTCTGTTTCAGTTAAAGCTACAATGCCACTCTTTACTGTTGTCTTGTCAAGAATCATTATGGGAGAGAAACAAACAGGGAAGGTACGCCATTCTTTATTAAGCTACAATACTTTTGTGATAACAATATTATAATTACACTTTACAATACTAATTCTTTTTCTATTCCAGGTTTATATGTCACTAGTTCCCATAATTGTTGGTGTTGCCATTGCCACTCTGACGGAATTATCATTTGATATGGCAGGGTTGATCAGTACACTAACAGCAACCTTGGGACTTTCTCTTCAGAACATATTCTCCAAAAAGGTTAGTACCAATGTATTTTTGGTTTTGTTTTACTGTCCAAAGACAAATACCTTGCATACTTTGTCAACTGACATTGGTTTGAACTTCTGGTTAGGTTCTCCATGATACGGGGATGCATCATCTTCGTCTTCTTCACATCCTTGGGAGACTTGCTCTATGCATGTTCTTGCCAATCTGGTTGTACTTTGATCTGGCTGCTGTGTTGAGTCATCCTAATCTGGTATGTGTAGAATTATCTAATTCAGGGGCATTTGTTTCAATTTTAATTTTGTAAAAAAACTTGTAGTAACCTTTCTAATTTGTTCCAGTTCATAAATGGTAGCTACAGAACTTTGATCCTCCTGTGGGCAGATGGAGGACTGAACTGGCTGCAGAATGTTCTGGCATTCAGTGTCATGTCGCTTGTCTCACCTTTAACATATGCAGTTGCAAGTGCATCTAAGCGTCTTTTTGTTATTGGGATATCACTCTTCATTCTGGGGAACCCTGTCACAACTGTTAATGTCATTGGTATGATGATGGCTGTGTTTGGTGTTCTCCTTTACAATAAGGTTTGTTATTTCTGTATGATTTGGATGAATGAGTGAATGAACGAGTTTTTATTAATATCTGTCCCCTTTGAATCTTTAACTGACTTTTGCACATCTTTCTTAACATTTGTGTTTCTAATTTTTTACAGGCTAAATATGATGCTCGACAAACTGAGAAGAAGCAAACAGTGTTGCCAATGACTCAAGACCGACCTCAGAGTCACAAGGGATACGTCAGTCTTCCAAGCTCTCCTCATCACAATTTGAGTTATCTTGAACGTAGTACTAATGGCAATATTAGCTCAATCCGCTCATATGCTCCTACGCCAAATGGGGCAGGAAACATTCTTACAAATGGTTGGGCTGACCACAGCAATGTCCACATTCATCCCCCCATGAATAATAATGTTAGCAACAATGGCTATGTTAATAGAGAAAAGAAATTGTCAAAGCCTAACATATTGTTTGTATGATGTTTTGATACTTTCACAATTAGAGTTAAATTTCGCTTTACTCATAGAAAAATTCTGCCGTCACATGTTTATTTGGTACTGTGCAACTGGTTTTCCAAAATTAACTGAGCTGAAGACATCCATGCCAATGCTAGACATTTGTGTTGATTTTATGGAGTTGATCACTAACCCTGGAGGCAGTGGTAGTTTTTAACTAAAAATTCAACGGGACATTTTCATATATTTTAACATAATCATCCTAGTCAATGGGCATGCTGTGTCTGCATATGCATCAGGGTTGTATGGATTGTAGCTAGAAGTGTACATAGTTCGTAAGGAAGAGATTTATTTTTCTATGAATTTATGAGATTTAGGTACGTGGAATGGCTCAACTTGCTCAAATTACTGATGGATTAGGTTGCACAATAAGCTGCCAGGATTTGTGTCATGAGATGTGTATTTTAAGTCAATCAGGTTTGTTGTGTTTAATTAGAGCATTTACATTTTGTGTTTAAGCTGCTAAATGTCTATTATTACTTTTAAAATTAGTTATCAATGTTTTGGTCACCTTTTTCTACTTAAAGAAACTATTCATTTTACTTTGGTGATTTTTGAATAAGTACTGCATCAAAGTTGCTTCCTTTGGAAGGTTTTTATTTGGTTGGTGTGAACTGTTGTTAGATGCTCATGCTTATGATGACAAAAGTTTAATTTGCTTGCTTTTATTGTGCACTTTAAATTTACTGTCTGGTACATATTTATTTTAGGTTGTTTTTCTTTTGTCTGATGTTTTTAATTGATTGTGGTCTTCTTGCTTTTTAAAATTGTTACCTTCAGATTCATCTTCATTTTTGTCATTCTCACTTATATTCTTGTGTTGTGTGTGCCAGCTTTCCATGAAATGCTCTGCTTTTCTTTTCATCCTTTTCTTTTTCTTTATTATTTGTCGTAAGCAAGAGAAGTGTAATTTTTAAGAAGGCACTTGATAGGTGTCAAGATACCCATCTCTCCATAGGGTAACAGTGTTGACTACAATTTGTTCATCTTTCAGTTGTCTTATGGAGACTTTGTGATATGATAAGTTTGTTGATCTGTTTGCTATTGGGGATATTAGGTTGTAGTTACAAACCATTGCATCATCATAGCTTGTTCGATACCTAAATATTGAGTTCCTTTTTCGGTTATGTCAAATTGTATACCTTCCCCGCTCACCTCTTTTTTTTTTTATAGATGTGATGCAACAATGCTTACCACTCCAATGCAACATCAGAAATATGGAGACGATTTGTGAATTATGTTCCATTATATTATTATTCTTCATTAACTTTGTATGTAAGCACAATTTGGTTTATTATTAAGGTACAGCAGACATCTTTGTTGTTCTACTATTGTATGTTTGCAACTATTTGCCATTACTTTAAAGAGTAGGTTTTGTGGAGTGATTGCATTACAGTGACAATCCTTACTGCCATATTTATCTGTAGGTTTTTCTTTTATTGCATGGTGTGCTGCACTGTGAGAAATATGAGCATTGTTTTGAGGACAGTACAAATTCTAGTATCTAAATGGCTTGCCTGCTTATCATGCAGTCTTGACTCGCTAAATCACAATTTTCTCCAAAGAACTTTTGCTGTGCAGTATTAAAAAGTCCCCCTTGGTTAAAGCTATTCAAACCCAACTTATGAGCAAGCCTTTGTTATCTTTCTCTCCTTATGACCTGTTATACTAGAGAAGTTGGTGGTTATGAGTTGAATTCTGTAAATTGCATTGAATCTTGTATTAGATAGAGCTTCTGTCTTGTATCTCAACTAAAATTCAGAACTTGTTGAGCAAGGTGCTGTACATATTTAATGTGTGTCTGCAATTTTGTGATTTAAAAGAACCCTGTTTTCCTGGTATCTGGTGTAGAAACCAAAGAACCTAAAATCAGTATACACATTCATCGACTAATTGTGATATCACTGTAAGTTTTATTTCTATGCTTGCCTTCTTGTCTGTTTTATTTCTAGAATTAGCTGAGATTTTTCAAAAGTCAACATTGAAGCATCAAGTCGAATGAGATTAAACTTAAAATGTATTGCAATACTAGCTAGTGTTAATCACTGTTCATGTTGAGTGCCTTTACAGATAAAAATATATACACTGCAATTGTGATGAAGTAATGACAAGATTTTCATACTTGTTGGGAAGTGTGCACTTCATTTAAATTCTTACTGTTTCATATGTTCATTTTTCTGCTTGTTTACCACTGTAGACTGCATGTAAAGTTTAAGTGGCACACAGAACTGAAACTGTTTTTTTTATAACAGTGGTCTGATTTTGAATATTCAAGTGCGAGGGAAATATTTATCCAATGGTGGGCATCCTACTTAAGATAAATAAGTTACTGGTATGTGCTTTATTTACTCATAATAGAGACATGTAGGCTAATTAAGTTACATGTATGTGTCTGCAATGGGCAGCCCAGAGTCTTCCGTGAAATGATTAATGTATCCCAAAAGACAAACAGATTACTGATAGCAGTAATATGACCAGCACGATTGATATTGATGCTTTCTCCAAATTTACTCTGGGTATTGTGCATTTTGTTTTTTTTACTTTTGCTGGTTATTTTCTGTTTGCTATTTGCAGCCTTAGTGCTGTGACTTCAGCATGGAGAATGAACCTCATTTTCTTTTTATCCTTTGGACTTATGATCTGTTCTGTTAATTATCTTCCACCTTTGACTTGCTGAATTTATTTTGGGGTTTATGAAAATTTGTTTTGATATGTTAATGTTTCAAATGCCATTTTTATTTTTGTTGTGTGGCAATTTTTTGTTCTTTTATGCAAAGGAAGAGAGATAAATCTAAAACTGTTATGTCAAATGACAATAATCTGATTGCAATTTCAGTTTTCTTTAACATACACATACTTGTCATATGTATAAGTGTGATTGCAGCTGGTACTGTCTTTTAAGAACTCTTCTCTGTGATACTCGATATCGGAATGAATAAAAATATAAAACACAAGATATTGAAAATACTGGACCTATTTATTTTTTCCGCTATCCTCAACATGTTGAAAAAGTTTTAAAAAAATAATCCCGCCCCTTCCTACCAACAAGAGCTCCTTTTTCACAATTCGGGTTAGGGGCTGCTGAGGCTGCTGAGGATCCTCGGTGTCATGTTTGTCTCTGGCCGAAGCAGTTACTCTTCTCATAACACACAGTTACGCGGGTTTACTCCCAAGCACACTTTGGGGGCCTCAGTTCCCCCCCGCGTCCTGGTCCTGGTCGTCATGGAACCGTCTGCTGTTCTTCCCGTCCCTCGACGACGACGCGAGGCCTTATAAGACAGGCGACATCAGACCTATTTGATGGTAGTTTACTCTATCCCTGAAGGCGTTGATAGATTCTAAGAAAAAAAGCAAGGCTTTGAAAAAACAAAAACAAAAAAAAAAACAAAGTCGCAGTTTTCAATGTACAGTAATCAGAAATTATTCCTTCAATAATATATGACCACGCTCAAAACAAGTTGGGTACACGCCTGGGAGGTCAAAGAGATCCATTACGTTTTGAAATAGACACCCAAGTCTTGAAAGGCGCGCACAGCTGCTGACCATGTGACCACATGTGCTGACGGAGATACCGAAGTGATCGGGGTTCGAATACCGTTATCCGGGTGTGAGGCGCCAAATAAACGCGCCAACGCACTTCTGTTCTCTCTTTGCTGGGGACGGTTGGGGCGGGACGGGAAGGAATTGGAGGGACAGGACGTTCCGTTCCGTATCTGATAAATGTCAGTCCAAACGCCCGGCTCCGGCTCCGGCCCCACCGGGTCATCTCCCAGGATCAAGACACGACCCCGCCGAGGCGGCACGACGGAACACGACACGACACGACACGACACGGAGACACCACGCGGTGCGAGACGGGGCGGGCCTCTCCGGGGCTTCGGCTGTTTCAGCCTTACACTTGTCAGCTCGCTAAATTATTAAGGGGGCCTTTGTCTTTTACAAACAGTGCCTCTAGTCAAGTGCGGCCCGCCCGACCCCTCGCGATGTCACGTCTGCTCGCGCCGGCGGGGGGCTGGGTGGGAGCTAGGGCCGTAGTGCGCTCCCCGCCCCCGGCCCGCCCCCGGCCCGCCCTCGGCCCGCCCTCGGCCCGTCCGTCCAAGGGTATCGTGAGGACGATGCATCACACATTTGGTGCGTCATATCGGTGACAGGCGGGTTACCGCAGCACAGAGTATCTCCAGCACGGCACGGCGTCAGCCACCAGCTAATGTCAAATCGTTGACGGCTTAGCGCCAATTTCCTCCTCGCGTTCTGATCTGACCCTTCCTGAAGGCGCACGGGTTTGCACGAGTTTGCGCTGAATGACCCTATCAAATGGTCGTGACATATATCGCCACCGAGAGCTAAGTCTCCACATTTTTGACGTCGGCTCGTGGCTGACGCCGTGGCGGAGATACTCTTTGCTGCGGTAATCCACCCTCGTTTTGATTCCGCTGATGGAGCTCAGCACTGTTGCGTGACGTCACTGAGCTCCACCTAATTTCTAATTTACTGACGGCCGCATTCGCAGAATTACGAATATTTTTCAGAAATAAAGTACAGTATCGCGCTCAAAATATTTCCATCATTGGAGCTGTACATTAATTCGAAATTGACTTCGAGAAATAAAAAAAATAGTTGGGGCTTAGGCGACATGCCTTGACGTTACCGAGCTCCACCTATTTGCAGTTCCGCAACCGGCCGCAAGTCGAAACCAGAGTGCGGTGCGCTGAGCTTTGCCTTCGAACGCGAATCACATGGCCGTGAAATATCGTCAGCGAGAGCTAAGCGTGCACATTTTTAACGTTGGTTCGTGGCTGACGTCGTGGCGGAGACTTCCTGCTACAGCAAACCTGATACCCGCGTTTGGATTACGCTGTTTGTTTCTTTTAACTTCTTCATTTCCGGTTAGGATCTTCTCCGAAATACCTTATCTGGGTCTTTGAACTCGCGCTGTAAATGTGCCAGCGACAAACGTGGTCCGCGGCGAGAAAGAAAACAATGGAACGTTCAGCATGCACCCGCACGCGTCCACACTGATGGATCACGATATCTCCCCGTCTCTCCTCCTTCCGCTCTCTTTCTGTCTTGCTGTTTTCTTTCCTCTCCCCTCCCTTTATTCGCACAACACAACAATCCCAAAAAAAATAGTCGTGTTGGTAAACATGAGATGGGACCGCAGTCGTTGGTGTTGCGAGCGAGCGGCTTATTCCACACGAAATGGCCAATTTTTCAGCTCGTTGCCCTGAGCGCGTGGTGGCCTTTTCGACATCACCTTTTTATACTACTACTTGCAGGCGGGGTTCGAGGCTTTTTACGCATCTTCGATGCACTTCGCAGAAAGTGCGACACCGCGTCTGGCAAACATAAAAATAAAAAAAATCAATAATTAAAATGAATGAGTTACCACAATATGGTATTCCGGAGTTGAGCTTGACCGGAAACACGAAGAAGACTGGAATCACATGAGCGGATACGGGAGTCTACGGAATGAAACGTAACTTTTCATACCGTAGACTTCCGTACGTATCCGCTTATGTGATTCTTGCCTTCTTCGTGTTTCCGGTCAAGCTCTACTCCGGAACACGCTTTTGATCTGTGTTCCTCTCACCTCGCTGTTTTCCCCAAACATTTCGGTGGATTCGATGACCACCATTATTCCCCGGCCTGCGTGGCCCGCATGGTCATGGGCGGCACGGCCCGCGGTGCGTGCGATATTCCACACACACCGTCATTAATTGAGGCTGCCCGCGCTTTTATTTCCGGATGCACCGGGAGCCCGGCGGGGCCTGCGGCGCCCTGCGGCCCGGGACGCCATCCCAGACCGTCATTTCCGCCTCTATTCATTAATTTCGTTTCCGTTGTAACCATTATATTGTCCCCGCGCGCGCTAATTGCATCCTATATGCTGCTCCGTCCCGCCATGCTACGCCACGCACCTGCACGGGCTCACCTTGCCAAAATTTTATCATAGGAGCGGCAAACGGTCGCGCAACGAGACCATGGAGATCCAGGAAATGGCATGATTTATGAAGAATATTCGGCCCTCGGACCCCGGCCGGCCGCTGGAGGTGGCTGGAGGCGAGAGACCCCGTGGCTGCGGACTGCTGGGACCCTCCAGCCCTCCGAACCCCACCCTGCGGCACGGCCAAAGTTTTGGCAGCCTCCAAATCGGCGCGTTTTGACACTTGGCGACCCGAGCGGCGACAGGCACGTGGGAGAGAGGCTCGTCCTGATCCCCACACCGCCCACCTGGAAGAAAAATTCTGGGGAGTCCAAAAGTGTGCTGCAGCGGGTGGCTGGTGGGGGCTGGCGGGGGCGGGGCCCGGGGGGCTGGGGGCTGGGGCTGGGTGTGAGGAGACACTGGCCGCAGGCAGGCATGCAAATAGTCTCCTTACGGCGCCGCGCCGCGGAAATAGTTTTACCCCCCCCCCCCCCCCCCCCGTTGCAGCGCGTGCAGCATGTGCAATGCGGCCGCGGCCCGCGCCACGCAAAAACACGCGAAAATCGCGGAGCGCCATACGCTGAACCCGGAGAGAGGCCTGTGCTGCTGGGAGCGCCCGGCTGGGTAGGCAATGTGAGGCACGCCGTACACCGGAGTGTGCCGGGCCGGCCTACCCTCCCGGCGTCCCCGCACCCTCCCGGGCGCATTATTTGCCATGAGTAGCAGTCTCACGGTCCAGCGCTCCGCCGCCGGGGCTGCCCCCCCCCCCCTCTGACTCTCTAAGCGGCCAATATTTTGCCTCGGTACTCTTATGTATTTTATGAACCGTAAACGAGCTGTGCTATCCTCGCTCCCCGCCCTGTGGACCCTGTGGCCAGCACCAACCTCGTCAGCCCCCCCCCCCTCCCTCTCTTGTTTTGTTCTCTGCGCGCATTCAGCACGATCTTGTCATCGACACTTCGTGGGAGTTGACGATCGCCTTTATCGGAACTGTTTCTGCGGGTGAGAACAGCGAGAATGCCTTCGATCGAGGTGCTTCTCTCCACTTCACACACCCGCCCGCATGGGACTGGGAGAAAAATCAACGCGCCCGAATGAGGCGGGGATGAAGGGGTTGTCGGGGTGGTACCGGTGAGGGTGTGGAAGCCATCTGGCGAGGGGGGGGGGGGGGGGGGGGGGGAAGCGGCGGGGGCCGTATTCGCTTATCGAAGCAGTCCAAGCGGATGTAACGACGCAATCCTATTCTATCCTCGCCCTGGCGGGCGGTTTCAAATGGTATGACGTTGCGCGTCAAATCGCGCCGAGAGAGAGAGAGAGAGAGAGAGAGAGAGAGAGAGTCAGGCGGACGGAGGGAAGGACAGACAGAGACGGGCCAACCCGTTAATGGGATCGAGGATTTGCCAAGTCGGCCAACTTGTGTCCTCCGGGGGTGTTTCAGATTGATAGATGGCGGGTGGGTGGTTTCTGCAGCGTATGACAAACCCGCACTGAGAGCTGCAGTAACCACGTTACCTCCGCGACAGCCCTGAGGGCGGCCGCTGCAGACCCGCGTCTTGACGGCGGCAGGCTCCTGACACTGCTGCTGCTGCTGCTGCTGCTGCTGCTGCTGCTGCTGCTGCTGCTGCTGCTGCTGCTGCTGCTGCTGCTGCTGTGCTGCTGCTGCTGCTGCTGCTGCTGCTGCTGCTGCTGCTGCTGCTGCTGCTGCTGCTGCTGCTGCTGCTGCTGCTGCTGCTGCCGCTGCTGCCCCCTGCCTCGCAGTGTGCGCGGGGCGTCCAGAGCTGAAAGCAGCTGAAAGCGATCCATATCCTAGCCCGGCAGGCACCGCCAGGCCAGCACACTGCGCCGTGGCATATCAGGAGACGGCCGGAGTCCGGGCCCCGGAGCCGGGCCCCGGAGCCAGACACCCCGCTCTGCACCCAGCTAATGAAAAGCTAATTGGAAGCCACTGGAGCGAAACCGAGAAGGGTTGATCCGCCCAGGACGGCGACAAACGTGAGCGGGGGGAGGGGGATGGGGGGGGGGGGGGGGCTGCTTTGTCCCTCCGCGCTCTCCTTGGCTCTGCGTCGCGCCCCTCACTTCTATGACTCTGACCCCACTCTGACGCGCGTGGCCGGGGCCGGCTCCGACGGATTAAAAAGTGATGGGATGAAATGCAGTCAGCTCCTGCTGTGCCTGCGGGGGCGGGGAGGCCGGGGGCGGGCTGTTTACAGGGATACGATGTCACCCCCGGCCCACCCCGGCCCGCCTCCTCCTTGGGGCCTCGGCCCGCGAGGCGGCCTGAGCCTGTCAGCATTTAATTGCTGGCTAATTATATTGCCACTCGAGCGGATGGAGACGCCAGAAAATATTTCGCACCCCTATGGAGCCTCCTCCCCCTCGCCCCCCCCCCCCCCCCCTTCTGTCTGGCGGATCAAGTCCGCTCTTCCCATTCCCATCCACTACCACCACATAGAGGCAATTTGTGATGCCGCCGAGAATGACGAGATAGGGGGAGAGAGAGAGAGAGAGAGAGAGAGAGAGAGAGAGAGAGAGAGAGAGAGAGAGAGAGAGGGGGGGGGAGAGAGAGAGAGAGAGAGAGAGAGAGAGAGAGAGAGGCAGTGAGCGAGACCGATAGAGAGGGATAAAGATCATGGTTTGGAAATTGGGCTGGAAAATGAGAAAGGTCCATGCAGGGCGACGCGACCAGCCCCCAGGTCTGCCAGGCCAGGCCCTGCCGGGCCCTGCCAGGCCTCTGTAAGGAACGGAGCGGGAGGATCATTGTTCGTTACCTTCGGGCGACTTGGGAAATGGATTACGGCTGCACTCTACACACCAGTCCGCGCTGGGGCCTCTGTGGGGGCCTCGGAGGGGCCGACGACTACCGCGAGGCCCCGGTAAAGTAAACTGTAGCGCCACGACGGAGTCCTTCCAGAGAGCAACTGCCTAACTACGGCGGGCGGCGTCACGCGCATTGTTTTCAAATCAGCCCTGCGTCTCCGCCGCCCCCGCGCCGCCCCCGCTGCCCCCGCGGCGGAAGTTGTCTTTGAGTGGTCCGATCCGGAGGCACGTTCTTTCGTCTGCGTCCCCCTCTCGGAGGGCGAACTCGCCGCTACGGCGGTGGCCGCAATCGGAAGGAAACTTTTCATTGTTCAAACAGAAAATAACACCTCTATATCCACTTTCAGCTCCCCCCTTTCGCCGCCTCCATATCCCTAATGCCGGTTCGACGAGCCCCCCCCCCCCCCCCCCCCCCCCCCCGCCTTTCTTTCTCTCCCCTGGCCAACGACTCCGTCTAGTTTTCCTTTTTCTTTTCCTTCGCGCAAAAAGCTCAGCGCGTTCGGATCGTAAAAGTAATTCTCGATCATAACTCTGGCGTTTTGCCCCCATCAGGAATTAGGCCGTTTCGCTGCCGAGGCGTCCCGGCCGGGGCCACACAGCAGTCGCGGGCGTCGCCTGGACCTGCGCGGGTTTGTCTCACCCGGCGACAAAAAGCTAGCGCTATTTTCGCGCCCCGCCCTCCCCTCCCCCCTCCCCTGCCGCCCGTGCAGGAGGCAGGCCGGGCCAGGCCGACAGGCAGGCAGGCCGCGGTGCGCCCGCCCAAACTTTTGACCGCCCATAAATTCGCCGGCGCCAGAAACACTTGTAACGAGCAGGGCAGGCGGGAGGCCTGGGCGAGGCAAAAGTTGAAAAGAATTGAGGGGTCACCTCCTCTCTCTCTTATTGATTTGTAATGAAAAGATGGATATACCCGGCGTCTTGGCGTGCGGGCCCCGCCCGGCCCGACCCCGGGAGCCGCGGGTTATTTCTCAAGGGGCGATCAGATTAGCCGCGTGGCCCTGCGGAGTTCCAGAGTGCGGTCCGGAGAGTGTGGGCGGGGCAGAGTGGGGGCGCCTCCAGGGCCTCCAGGGCCTCCAGCTCCAGGGCCTTGAAGGGCTGCGCGGCGCGGCGGCAGATGTTGTACACATATATCTTGCGGGCGCTGTCGCAGGCCCCGCCCGGCTCGGCTCGGCCTGCCCAGCCCCGCCTGCACGACGGCCCACGAGGGTCACACCAGATCACGGCTCACGTTCGATCGGCCCGGGGATGATAAAGAAAAGAGGAAAAAATTTGCACCGAGCTGAATGGAAGAAAGGAAGCCTCGCAGCCGGCGGCCGAGTCCGGCGCGGTTACGTGCCAAGGTGGCCGCAGAGGTGGCCTCCGAAGTGTGCGAGTCCTCCCCGTATCCGTACGTGCCGATATAGATGCATGGGTCGGGCCCCTCCACGCACTCTCACATGGGGTCACCTTTTCCCAATCCCGTTTGATTTAGTCCCTCAGGTCGCATCTATCATCTAAGGGGAGCGCCTCGCCGAAATTCGCCCATCAGTTCTCCATCGGGCGCCGCCGCGTTGGAGCCCAACCTCGGCCTACACTGTCGCAACGCCAACAGAATCCGCTCCAGACTCCGACCTCTTTACCGCGAAATTCAAACCTATCCTCCGATGACTACTTTCTAGGACATTAGTGTCCTAGTAGGCGAACCCATCCCCAGAGAGCGGCCCCGGGCACCACAATCCAGAAAGTCCCTTCCAGACAGCCCCTTCTCCAGGGCGCGTCTCCGGAGCGCCTTCCAGAGGCACACACAGCCTCATCCTTATCGCCTGCTTATCGCTGCGACCTGATACATATTTCACCAGGGGCTGCAGGGCTGCGGTGCGCTCCGCTCTGCTTGGCGCGGGTGGCGGGCCGGGCGGGGCGGGGCGGGGCGGCCTGGCGGGCGGTGCCCCTGCTAGCTGTACGCGTACTATGGCCCGGGGACACTGCTCTTATAAAGTGGGTGTCTAAAAACATGGAAAATGATTTCCAGACAGACACACACGCACACAACGTATTCACGAAAATTGCGTGTCTTGGGGGGGGGGGGGCATCGTCAGCAGCAGATGGTCAGCAAAAAGGGACCCTCCGGGAGAAATTTTAAGCAGAGCCCATAAAACTGCGGACGAGTTTCTCATACTGCGGGGGCCGCCGCCACACGACGGCAAACGTCTTTTCATCAGCGCGCGGCCCGGCGCCCCCGCGGCCCCCGGCGCCCACCCTCTGCGCCCTTTTCACTTCACGCACCGCTTGCCGCAGATGACCCGCCATTTCTCGCAGGGTGTCCACTGCAGCGCGCGTGTGCGCGACCGTGCGCGCTCGTGTGCCCCCCTATTTTTTTCTTGCTCATCCTTCTCCTCCTCCGCCTCTTACTCTTCCTCTTGTCCCCCCGTCGTCTCTAACCAGTCCTCTTAACCTCCTCTGCCCGCCGGGGTATCATCTCCAGCAGACGCCTCGATGAAAGCCTGGAGGTTTTTAGGCCACCCCTGGAGCTGGAGGCTTGGGCCTGGAGGCCTGGGCCTGGAGCCTTGGCGTGCCGGCCCTTGGGGTCCACTGGGGTCAGGGCGCCGCGTCGTGCTTGTCGTCCGCCATATGAAGACGTCATTTTATTGACCGGCTGGAGGCCGGAGGGCCACGTCAAGCCGAGGCCACGGTCCACGCCGAGAGGATGTCGCCCACAATTTGAGTGTGACGTGTGTAGCCTAGAGGCGGCGCGTGGCGGCGCGTGGCTGAGGTTCAGCTGGAAGGTGAAGAGGTTTTCTGCCCGAAGAGTGCCGCACGGTGCCGCATCTTCTCAAAACCAACGCCTGTTCCAATTGAGCTGCTCTGAACAACCAACGTAGGTTTCGCAGAAACGGTACGAGGCTGCGTATGCTTAGACCATCTCCCAGATTGACGTAGGTTGTGCACTGAGCGGCAGACTCGCCGAGTTTTCGATTGGCACCGGAAGCATTATAGTACTCTGCGCTCACAAGCGTGGAGCCTCGACGGCAGTAATGTTCTCGCAGACCCCGCCGCGGGGACGCTGACGCGTCTTTTATAAACAAATATTCCAGCTGAGACATTTCTCCCTGCAGTGGAAGCAGAGATGAGATATACTTCCAGGAGCTGGCTGAGTGCAGGGCTGGCCGGGGGCCGGGGAAGGCGGGGAGGGAGATGCGAGCATAGGCAGATCATGCGTTTACGAGGTCGCCCGGAATTTTAGCTCCGGTTTATGGCGGACATTTTGTATTCTACGCTGTGCCAGAGAGAGAGAGAGAGAGAGAGAGAGAGAGAGAGAGAGAGAGAGAGAGAGAGAGAGAGAGAGAGAGAGAGAGAGAGAGAGAGAGAGAGAGAGAGAGAGAGAGAGAGAGAGAGAGAGAGAGAGAGAGACAAAAGCAGCGTGCGCCGTAGCTGCGCACTCCTCCCAGCTGTGGGAGCGTCCACAAAACACGTCACACCTTCGCGTGTTCTCGAGACTCCATTTCTGCCCGGAAGGGCGGTGCTGGGAGCATAACTGTCAGGTACTTTTTCCGCCAAAATGCAAGGCACAAGTTAGAAGGACAAATTATACTGTCCACTTTGCACTGACAATCTCACTATAGGGGCAATGCAGCTGGTAGGTACGAAATTTGGTGGGACCACCCCAAGAAAACGCGGTGCGGATCTCGGCATCTGCGCTCTGCGCCCCCGGGGGCCGCCGCCCGCCTGTGCCGCCCTGCCCCGCTGTACCTGCCGTAGCCAAATCCCTTCCGTATCTACGTGGCTTTTGTTTATTTGGCACGCGCGCCCGTCTCGTTTCCAATCACGGCCTGCTGGGTGCTTTACGAGAGGCCGGTGCCGGCTCCATGGCGCCGTGCTCCGTGCGCCAAACGAGGTACGTGGACCACCAAAAGGGCCCGCCCCGTCCCGCCCCATACCCCGCAAGCCCGGCCCCCTTAAAACACCGAGCCAGGATCTGAAGTCGCGTCACCAGCCTGTCCTGGCGGGAGAGCGTCCCCCTTACCGAGTACTCGCCTCGCTGTCTAATTGAATCTGCACAGACAGGGCGATGGGACTGGCGCCCCCCCCCCCCCCCCCCAGGCGCTCTCACCCCCTGCCAGGTGTTTATCACGGGCCTCCATTCTCATCAAAAGAATGACCTGCCCTTCCATCCCTTTATGAGGATCGATTTTATTTTCATTCGCAGCGACGCCTTTCGGATTATTCCTAAAGTAGGTCATTAAGAAGGGGCCCTCGGCTTGATACCGTGGGGAAGAAAGGCATAAGATGTGGGAGAGAGAGAGAGAGAGAGAGAGAGAGAGAGAGAGAGAGAGAGAGAGAGAGAGAGAGAGAGAGAGAGAGAGAGAGAGAGAGAGAGAGAGAGAGAGAGAGAGAGAGAGAGAGAGAGAGAGAGAGAGAGAGAGAGATATTCTGTGCGGGAATCGCTTTGGCTAAAGCCCAGAAGGAAAGAAAAAAGAGGACAAGCGAAAAGAAGGGAGCAAGGGAGGCTCGGCTGCTGTTCGCTAAGGCAAAGCGACGAAAAAATGGACGAATACCTTTGATGGGCCCCATAGTAAGTCTAACCACGTACATGATCAGGGGCGGGATGTAATGGCAGAGGACGACAAGGAGCGAGCCAGCGGGGCAGGCGGGGCCAGCGGGAGGGAGGGAGAGGGGCGTTTTGGATGAGGAAGAAGAAGGAAGAGGAAGGAGGGGGGCCCGGGCATATTGGCTGGATCAAACACGTTGCAGGGGTCAGCGGGGGAGACAAATAGGCGGCCGCAGGCTCGGCAGGCTCGGTCGCCCGCTGATCTGACTACTTTGCGTGTTCGCCAACCAGCAAGCGCCAGCGCAGAAACTTTTTTCCTGTTGAAAAAGACCCAAGCATTACGTGCCCAATCAGAAATCATGTTTTCCCAACAATCTTCATACAATTTTTTTAATACACATATATAAAAATGGAAAAACGTGGGTGCAATGATGCAAAGGATGCTTGCAGACGCTGCCCCCTTGTGTTGTGTCCTCCGGCAAAGCGCGTTATTTTTAATAAAAAGTGGCAGACACGAAAGCATCATACAGGGTTGTACATAGCTGTGCCCCGTGCCCCGCTTTTCGTGTCCTGCGCGTGTCCTGGGCGTTCTCAATCAAAATGTGTGGCATACTTGTCTCTCCAATATATAAAGCCCAGCCCCCAACCCTCTGCAGCAGCGACGGTGTGTGACCTCATGCGCCACACACACACACACACACACACACACACACACACACACACACACACACACACACACACACACACGGACGTGCGCACGGGCCCAACTGGCCCGACGTGCTGCTCTGCTGGCCTCCGGTGCCTCCGGTGCCTCCGGTGCCTCCGGTGCCTCCGGTGCCTCCCGCGGCCCCCCTCCCCGCGCCTTGCTGTTTACGGCGAAAGTGATCGCCAATTTGGTCCGGCGGGGACTCGGATGGCATTTTATCGCCGCCATAAAGGACCGTTTATGTTTTGTCTGGCGGGCGAGTTTTCGGTGAGCGGACCGGGACGCGGCAATCATGGGCCATGATAAATAAATACCGGTCGACAACGACAACATTGTTTCAGAAGCCGGTTGGGGTTGCTGGGGGGGAGGAAATCGGTTCCGGGCCGGGCGCAGCGCGGGGACACGGCTTGGACACGCCTCGGACACGAGTAGGAAACGGGTCGGACATGCGTCGCACACGGGTGTGTGTACCGCTAGGGTGCCCCGGTGCCCCATCGTCTGCCGAGGCCGGTGCTAGACTGCGCGGTGCGTCGGCTCCTGGTCTGCACACCGCGAACAAGACAGCCGGGCCGGATCATGGGAGGCGATGGGAGGCATCGGCAGCGGGGCAACCGGGGGCAGCGGGGGGGGGGGGGGGGGGGGGGGGGGGGCAGCGGAGTGGGCAGCGGGGGGCAGCGGAGTGGGCAGCCGGGGGGGGGGGGGGGCAGCGGGGGGCAGCGTCCGCCAGCCAGCCGCCAGCGAGAGGTGAGGTGAGACATGACAAACAACATTGCTTCCCGCATAGAAGCAGGCGAAGGGCGGCCGCGCCGACTCGACTCATCCATCTGGACGCACTGATGGAACTGGCGGAAGGACGGAGGAGGAGAAGAGAACAACAGCGAGGAAATAAGGACGAGGAAAAAAACACACGCGAGGGAAACAGAGGAGAGGAGAGAAATAAATGAAATCACACGCGGCGGTAGCCGAGCCCTTGGCCAGGCGGTGGCCGGGCGGCCGCGGCGCGCACTCCACTCTCCGGACGGCCGTAGCATTAAGTGATCACTCGAAAGATGATAGCTGAGACCCTGGCCGCACACACACACACACACGCACGCACACACACGCGCACACCCACACATGTCCGCCAGGATCAACACAATCCCGCACACCCCACGGCCCGGGGCCCAGGGCTCCGGAGGACAGCACGACAGGGGGAGGGGAGGCAGTCGTGCTGGGGCGCGCCCGGGCGCGCCGGCCACGTCCGGAGCAGCCTCCTCGCAGCCTTCCCTTTGTCTCTCTCCCTCCCGTGCCTCCACTTCAGGGGTGCGATGGAGAGGGAGTGATGCGGACGCAGTCGCTAGGGGGGCCGAGGTCTGAGCAGCGTTTGTTTTGTTGGTTTTCATTGCGTATTCGGCACGTGTTCATTGGGATATGTGTGAAAGAGAGCAGTGCTCGCAGAGCTCGTCTGCACTGGAACTCGGGCTTCGGAGGGAAACGGGCAAGGGGGGGGAGGGAGGGGGGGGGCTTCCGTGGAAAATGGGTGTCCACGGTTCGAATTCTGGCGTCGGAAAAAAATACCGTTATCAAAGCTGTCTAAGCGTAATGACATGGCGCCCAGTAGATAGGCAGGGTTGTTCCAGGTCAGGAAAAGTCAGGAAAAACGATTCGGGTCAGGAAAATTCAGGAAAAATCGCAAAAAGGGTCAGGAAATTTTAACGTAGGTCGACACTCTCGCGAAAAGCCACACGCCAGACTGCACAAAGCGGCGTCGCTACAGTTCTCAGTTTGTCATGGCTAAATGTGGTCAGGAAAAAGTCAGGAAATTCGAAAAATGGGATCTTGTAACAACCCGACCGCTGCTGCGTGCAGCGTGTTTGCCTATACTCTGCTCCGCAGGCGCCACGCGCGGGGTGGGGAGGCATGTGGGGAGGGGCGTGGCGGCGCGGCGTAATGCTGTCACCACAAAGTACAGAAGAACCAGAGGGTCAACTCCCATGCTTCGGGGGCACCCGACGGGCCGCCGCCGGGCCGCCGAGCGCGTGAAGCTGGTCCGGGCTCGCCCGGAAGGCGACTGCAGCGCGCTCCGGTGTCGGGCGCGCGCTACTGACGGCCGAGTGGCGGGGTTTTCGCCCCGGATTCAAATGGTAGCCTCGGTGCGCGGCACGGAGCCATCAGGCCCATGGGTACTTATAAAGCGGTATTTTCACGTTTCCTAGTCATTTATCGCACTTTTTGAGTTTGTGGCTCATTGCGGGCTTGTCCTGTTGTTAAATGCAGGCGCGGATCCAGGATCGACTTGTGGGGGGGGGGGGGGGGGGGGCAATGTACCACTTTTTGCCTACTTACAGGCGAAAGGTTCGGCGGGTTGCCTAAATTTCAGACGCCCTTTGGGCGCCTTGATAACATCCTGGGGAAGGGGGGGGGGCAAAGCCCCTTGATTGTTAAGGCTCCATGGAGAATGTAAACACACGAACGCCTCGCTCTGGCCCGGCATTTCGACTAAAACCACAAATGCGCACATATGCGCACTCAAAATTTATCGCTAGAGTTAAAGTGCGTACCTTTGGAAATAACTCAACTACACTGGAACACCAAACTCAGTAAAAATTCTTCTAAGTTCTTCAAAACAAACAGATGGCCAGGACGATCGCTGCAGCAGACGTCCCAGAAAATAGCGTCTCAGAGGTAGACGATACCAACGTACCGAACGCGAGGCCAACGCTTGTTTTTCCGGCACCGCTGTCCTTGGGCCTCGGGCCACACGCGCGGCCCGCGAGGCGAGCGCCGTCCTTGGTGTTGACTAGTGTTCGTAATTTACGTGTTTTTTTAAATCGGCGGTAAAAAACGGGTAAAAAACGGGTAAAAAACGGTAAAAAACGGTAAAAAACGAAAATGGGTGATTTTTGTATTATTATACTATTAAAACGGCAAAAGACATGTTTTCTTGGTAAAAGACAGACGGAAAACAACGTTCGTTCAAATTGGATGCCGTTCACCTGATATTTTGTTCGCTTTGACCATGAACGACACCTTTTTACTGGTTATTCGTGCAACCAGTGGGGCAGTTGAAAAATACGCGCGCTCGCGGCCCCTTTTCGGTCGCGAAATTTTTCATACCTTCTTGAAGTCAGCGCTGCTCTTTTGTTTTTGTTGGTGGGTGTGTGAAGCGGGAGAAGGAGGACGGAGGCGGCCGGCGGCATATTTTTGTCAGGAATTACATCAAGTAAGTTAAAATCAATGGAAAATTTATTTAATTTTCAATTGCACTTTCATACAATGCTCGATGCCTGCGAGACGATGTGTCATCGCTGCGTACTAGCAATGTTAGCGGAGTGTTCCTCAACATAACCTGTCAAAGTTGACAAGCTTTGATTACACGTTTAAATCATGAACAAAAAAAATTAATACGTGCCAATTTTTGTAGTTTCAAACCAAATCAATTGGTTAAAATGTCTCAAATACTGTTTCCATATATTCCCCACAGCTTTCTAGAGTTAAATTTGACAAACTTATCAATCATATAGACGCCCGTAGTTGGGTTCCCCCACCACTGCTACCTCACCAGCCCCACCAGCCCCCGCCACTATGATCTCGTGCCTCACCCCCCCGCACGGGGAGCATATTTAAACTGGTTGATATACTATTTTATTGCAAATGTTATCTCTCTTATACTAGCCAGAGACCATGGCAAAGTGTAGAAAGCTTCGAGACTCAAACTGAGCTGAGAATATATACTTTCAATTATGAAAAGTAAGGTTATGGGATGGACAAAGCGTCTGCTTCTAGCCTCGCACAGGTAGCTGCTTAGTCTCGCACAGGGTATGTGCTTTCAAAACCCTTGTGGCGCGTGAATCGGCTCCCCGTTGCTCCCCGTGCGGGGGGGTGAGGTAGCCGTCGAGGGTGGGTGGGGATCGTGGAGGGGGAAGCCAACTACGGGCGTCTATTGGCAAGATATTCAATTAATTAACATACTGCACAAAAATGCTAACATTTTGCTGAGCGTTTATCAACATTTTCCATCTTAACAAGAGACTTTAAAAACACATGGTAAAAAACATGAAAAAATCGTTTTCAACACGCGGTAAAAAACGCGTTTTTTACCATGTTTTTTACCGCGTTTTTTACCGACTAAGAACACTAGTGTTGACATTGACGCTTCTGTCTCTGTTCTCCACATCAGCACCGCTCTTCCGGCCGCTAACCTGGCCTGAACCCGCACTGGCAGACCGCGGAGCCTCAGCGCCGCCGCCAGCGCCGCCGCCGCTAGCCGACCGCAACACCACCACCGCTGCTGCAGCAGCACCAGCACAGTTAGCCTAACGGAACACTCGGCGGTACGCCGCTGGCACTAGACCCACCACGTCCAGTCCCGCATCGTCGGTCGTGTCGTTCTGTACCGACAGATGTTCGCGTCGCGTTCGGAGTCGCGTTGTGCCCAACATGAAAGTGTGCCCGGTGTGTGACCTGCAGTGTGCAACACCTGCTGCCCTGGGGATTCACCTGCGCACGCACACGGGGCAGAAGCAGTTCGCGTGCACCGAGTGCCAAAAAACATTCTCCCAAGCGGAAAGTCTGCGCAGGCATCTTCGCACACACACGGGAGAGAAGCCGTTCGCGTGCACTGTTTGCCAAAAAGCATTCTCTACGTCCGGAGATCTGCGCACGCATCTTCGCACGCACACGGGAGAGAAGCCGTTCGCGTGCACTGTGTGCCAAAAAGCGTTCTACCGAGCTGGACATCTGCGCAGGCATCATCGCACGCACACGGAAGAGAAACCGTTGGCGTGCACCGAGTGCCAAAAAACATTCTCTACGTCCGAAAATCTGCGCAGGCATCTTCGCACGCACACGGGAGAGAAGCCGTTCGCGTGCACTGTGTGCCAAAAAGCATTCTCTACGTCCGGAGATCTGCGCACGCATCTTCGCACGCACACGGGAGAAAAGCCGTTCGCGTGCACTGATTGTCAAAAGGCATTCAGCCATGCCGGACATCTGTGCAGGCATCGTCGAACGCACACGGGAGAGAAACTGTTTGCGTGCACCGAGTGCCAACAAACATTCTTTGAAGCTGATAGTCTACGGGTGCATCTTCGCACGCACACGGGAGAGAAGCTGTTCGTGTGTACTGTGTGCCAGAAAGCATTCTCCCAAGCTGGAAATCTGCGCCGGCATCTTCGCACGCACACGGGAGAGAAGCCGTTCGCGTGCACTGAGTGCCAAAAAGCATTCTACGACGCTGGACACCTACGCCGGCATCTTCGCACGCACACGAGAGAGAAACAGTTTGCGTGCACGGAGTGCGAAAAAACATTCTCTGAAACTAAGAGTCTGCGGACTCATCTTCGCACGCACACGGGAGAGAAGGTGTTCGCGTGTACTGTGTGCCAGAAAGCATTTAAGCATGCTGGGCATCTGCGCATGCACCTTCGCACGCACACGGGAGAGAGGTCGTTCGCGTGCACCATGTGCCCAAAAGCATTTAAGCATGCTGGGCATCTGCGCATGCACCTTCGCACGCACACGGGAGAGAAGTCGTTCGCGTGCACCATGTGCCCAAAAGCATTCTACCGAGCTGACCATTGGCGCACACATCTTCGCAGGCACACAGGAGAGAAGCCGTTCGCGTGCACTGAGTGCCGAAAAGCATTCTCTACGTCCGGAGAACTGCGCACGCATCTTTTTACGCACACGGGAGAGAAGCCGTTCTCGTGCACTGAGTGCCAAAAAGCATTCTCCCAAGCTATACACCTGCGGATGCATCTTCGCACGCACACGGGAGAGAAGCCGTTCGCGTGCACCGTGTGCCCCAAAGCATTCTACCGAGCTGACCATTGGCGCACACATCTTCGCAGGCACACAGGAGAGAAGCCGTTCGCGTGCACTGAGTGTCGAAAAGCATTCTCTACGTCCGGAGATCTGCGCACGCATCTTCGCACGCACACGGGAGAGAAGCCGTTCTCGTGCACTGAGTGCCAAAAAGCATTCTCCCAAGCTATACACCTGCGGATGCATCTTCGCACGCACACGGGAGAGAAGCCTTTCGTGTGCACCGAGTGCCAAAAAGCATTCTACCGAGCTGAACATTTGCGCAGGCACCTTCGCACGCACACGGGAAAAAGGCCGTTCACGTGCACTGTGTGTCGGAAAGCATTCTCCCAAGCTGGACAGCTGCTTAGGCATCTTCACACGCACTTACCGGAATGATGTTAAGAGGATATTCGTGGGAAGTGAGTGCAGTGTGATGCTTCGAGGTTCAAGGGTGCTGGGGGGCAAGATGCTGACTCCCATTACGTAAATGTATTTCGTGTATCGTGGCCACCTGAGCTTCTGTTCTTTTGGTTGTCACTTTTATCAGAAATCGTCACGTGCAGCGCTACTTTAGAAATACTGGCGCCGATCTGAGTATGATTCAAGTCTGAAAACTGAAATGTTATCGCAAGTTTTCGAGCGCCACGTCGTGTCTCTTATCGCCCTGAATGGTTTTGAATCACTCATTCTCAGTCAGTCTACAGGGTAAGCCAACTGTTGATGGTGGCGGCCTATAGGGGTATCCTCTCTGTACTATCCATTCTGCCTGGGTCCGCTCCGGGCCAACCACTGTCACTTCTCTCCTGACCGCTGTACTGTGTTACATTGACAATAAACCAGTATTATTTGTACCGACGTGTCTCCATCGGCAACCTTTCCCTACCAACACGTCCGGATACAACACAGTCCGTCCGAAAAGTAGTGCGGGACTATGATGCCTGTCACCATTGTGATCGAGTATACGCTCACATGTTGAGTGTGGTCGCCGCACTGTTGGCGGCACTGCGCGGGTCAGTCAACCCCGTTTGTTCGGCACATCGGCTATGTTCCGCTCTGAGCGGCTCTGAGGGTTGTGCCTCTTGAGCACACTCTAGGGTCTGAAGCCGTCCTGGGTGATTCCCAGAATATTCTAGGGTCTAAGGCTCGCAACGCGAAACCTTTATGACTTGCAGTCCCCCCAAAATTCTGAATAGTTAGTTGTTCCTCTAATCACATGGTCACACTGCAATTTTTTTGCTGGCTCGCCCCATTGCACTTGTACAGTGTCTGAAAGGGTCGAAATGTGAACTCCATACCCTTCTCATCTTCCAAGTTTATTGAAATCATCGCCGATTTCGCGGGTGTAAGGGTGACTAACTCAACCAAGTGTGGCGTCGTTTGATACCCAAAATTCATAGGTACGTTTTGGTACACCCGAAGACAAACTCGGATTTTACCACAGTCGTGTAGCATGGGCGCAAAGTCGGTATCACTACTTTTTGTGATTATATACGGAGTTCACTATCGGTCCTTTTTGCAAGGGAATGATTGCGTATAGAAAATGCGAGTTGAGCCTATTTTCACGACCCATGGCAAACGTAAATCGTAGACCTGCAACGGGTGGGACTGCCGGGTCGAGTGAGATAGCTACACTCTGGTAGCCGAAGCATACACTGCCTGCGCTGGCCGTGCGGCGGCGACGGACCGGGCCGCCTCCGAACCGAGCTGAACGGCTGGTTCCAGAAAGAACCGGCGGTTCGGCTTAGCTTCGTTGGTCGGTGTGTCGTTCGGCGACGCTCTGCTGCTGGAGGTGACAAATCGTAGCGAAGGCGCCGTCTAGTATGCAACCCATCTAACGCGGCCTTCCCCTCTTTCCTACTCGCACGTCCCGCACGTCTCGCTAGCGATGCCGCTGCCACTGGCAGAAGCAGATGATTGGAAACCAGAGCTATCCAATTGGGACGCGGATCCCACTGGACTGCTACCAATTGGGAAGAGAATCTCATTGGTCAGATGCCCATTGGAATGGGGATCCAATCGCTCAGAGTACTTTATTCAATTGGGAACAGTTGACCAATAGGAAGCACTCCGCCAACCCAATGCAATGCCTAAATCTCCATTGGAAGAGATGCTATACCTGATGGATCATTGTCATTGGAACCAATGAGCGCCATTGGAATCCTAGTGTGGGTAATTCAGTGGTGGAAAATAATCCCCTGGGGGTGCCCTACCTACCCACAAATTATTGACAGAATGAGAATACTATATATATATATGTATTTGACAGAGCGTCCCGTCCAGCGTCCCGCGTCGATCGCGTGTGCACGCACCATTCCTGCTCTTCTCCTCTGCCCCCTCTCTGTCTCTCTCTGTCTGTCTGTCTCTCGCTCTGTGCTCTGGTCGCGCGGTGATGTCTCTGTCAGTGTGGGAGTGCGTGTGCCTGGGCGTAATGGTGTCAATTAGGGTGAGAACAGGTCATGGGAAGAAAAGCAGCATGATGAGTGGCGCACCTCGTGTGTTCCCGGGGGGGGGGGGGGGGGGGCATGCAGCTCATCACGATTTATCAGCGCGGTCGGACTGACATAGCGTCTGCCCGCCCTTCCCGCACGTCCCCGCCCTCAAACCTCCGCCATTTCAGAGGCCATTCCATTCATCGCGCTGGTCCCGGACCGAGGGCCGGCTTGAGGCCCTGCCGCTTTTCTTTCCCAGACTCGCTTTCACCTTAAGCCTCCTTTGTGCCGGCCCGGCGTTTCGTCAACGACACACAGACGGGCGACGCCGCCACTTCGCTGCATCCGCGGCTTTGCTGGCCATTTAGGCCCCTTGCCTCCCGCAAGCCGGAGCCCCCCAGTGGGGACCCTCCCCCCCCCCCCATTGTCTATTTTACGGCAGGCTGGGCGTAATTTTGAAGCTGATGCCGCGTCCTCCCCCTAGGATGGTTCTGCTGTGCTCTGGCTGTGCCTTCCGACGAGACAGAGTTCAGTGTCGGGGAAGGAAGTGAGAAAACAGGAGAACTAAATGGAACTAAATGGAAAGTTTTTTAAAAAATGCTGCGGGAATCAAATTTGGCCGGTGCGCGCGGTAGCTCTTCACACTCTACAGCTCCACTGTGTCCTTCCGCACCGCACCGCGTGCAATCTCATGCCCCAAGCCCTGCCAGCCCGCCAGCCCCGCCATCCCTGCTACCGAGCTACTCACTAGGCAGCCACTTTTGGGGCGTAAAAAATGTGGCCGCGGGGAGCGGTAGACAGTCTGTCGAAACAGCTAAGCATTTAAATGGGGGCATTTCACGCGCTGGCTCCCCCGGGCGGCAGCCGGCGCCTGCAGACGCGCTGGGGGTGGGTCGGGGTGGGGTGGACCTCCACTCTCGCCTCCTCTGCCTCCCTCCCCTCTCCCCTCACTGATCTCTCTCTCTCTCTCTCTCTCTCTCTCTCTCTCTCTCTCTCTCTCTCTCTCTCTCTCTCTCTCTCTCTCTCTCTCTCTCTCTCTCTCTCCATGCTTGACACCTGTTTTCCTCCCATTCTTCTCCTTCTTGTGCACCCGATTGACAGCTGATTTCATCGAGGCTAGCGTATATGTACCCCGTACCCCTCCCCCCCCCCCGCCATCCCCCTAATTTCCGGACGGCCCCCGCTTCTCACCCCTTCTCGCCCCGACCCCGCAGCACAAGTCAACTAACGACCGTTCTACGACGTTCGTCTCTGCTTAATAAACGACAAACTTTAAACTTGTCTGTCTCCGCTCAGACGCTAGCAGACGCTCTCCCGCCGGCGGCAGCGGCGCTACTTGCAAGCACAGCCAACTCTCCTGTAAATAAGCCCCGCTGAGTTATTCACAATATCTCGCGCTTGGCGGCAGTGGCGGCAACTTCCAAGTTTTGAAGTGTCATCCCCCCCCCCCCCCCCTGGGCTCCGGACGCGTGCCTTTCTGGCTTGTCGCCGCAGACATGACACGCTACGATAAAGCTCCCCCACCCACTCACCCCTCTCCCCTACTCGCTCGCTAAATTGATAAGAGTCTTGTTGAGGAATGTGTGCCCCCCTCCCGCTTCCACTGGCGCCCCTGTGGAATGTCAGAGGTAGGCAGCCCACAGGACATATAAACCTCCCCCTCCCCCTTAATAAAGCCAGGGACACCCGACAGCGCACAGCTGACCTTCACTTATTAATTATAATTTTTTTCATCAAGTGTGCCTTATTCAGGATACCTGACCGAGCGGTAAAACACCCGGATTTACTCGCGTGGCCACGCACCGCGGACACGCGCTGATTTGGGCAGCGCGCGGCTGGTGGCCTGGCCTTGGGCCTGGCCGTGCGGGGGGCGTTGCAGGGTGACGCGGCGCTCGGACTTAATTAATAACACCGCGCGATAGTGCTAATAACGGCGCCACTGATTATTCACCCTCAACAAGCACACGCGCGGCCTGCGTGCCGACGGGGGTCGTTCGTAGCCGTTCATCACGCATTCACTCTCACACGCCCCCGCTCGATACTCAGCCGCAGGCCCAGTCCGCTGCGTGTCCGGTGCTCACGGCTATTTATTGGTCTGCTGACAATTTGAGAACAACGGTAAGATAAAACAAGAATCACGATAGAATTGCCGTGGAGCTCTACGCGGAGAAATCAGGATGGTGTGTGTCAGGCGGCAGCAGTCTGGGAGGGCCTCACGGCTTTCCTACTGAGCCCCCAGTTGATTACGTCCAGACAGACCGGATGCCGAGAGAAGGGTGTGAGAAGGAGGGAGAGAGCGAGAGAGTGAAAGTGGTGATCGATCAGCAGTGAAAGGAAGAGGGACAACAAAAGAAACGGAAACGTCGATACGGATGATAAAAGTGCGTTTCTGTATCCCCTGTTGCTGGGCCACGGCAGCGGCCCGGCCCCCGCTCCTGGATGGGTGTCAAATTGACGCAATTTCCTGGGGGGCTGTTGTTGGCTGCAGGACAACTTGACTTACATCGGAGGGCACAGCCAGGCACAGCGCGGTGTCAGTGGGTGACCGAGCGCCTGCGACTGCCAGGGTAGGCCAGCCCGCACGGCACGCGTGCACGGAGAAGTCGTCGTAGCCTACCCCGCAGGCGCCCATCTTGTGCGCAGTAGTATCGCCAAACACCTCACAACGATCTGAGCACGGTGGGGCCGGTAGCACGATACGCCGTTCCTTCGTGCTCCGTGAAGGCGGACTCCGCAGCCAAGCCCCACTTTTACATTAGCGAGCAGTAAGTACGTGATTTCGAGCGACTACAGTGACAGCAGCGTCAACAACAACAACAGAGTTGGGCTGCATCGCCTTACCGCCCCGCCCGCCTTTGAAATCCTCTTGAAAATGTTTTCCTTCCTCTCCGCACCCCCGGGGGGGATCGCGTCCCTCCTCCTACACTACACGCACACACTCTCTCCGTCGTGCGCTTACACCTGTCATTGTGCGAAAGAGAGACAGACGTGGCGCGAGGGTGAGGGAGGCCCGTAGGCCCATCGAACACGTACGGCCACGTGGGGAAGGCCGTCGGGACGCCAACATGCACTTTGACGGAGTGAAATCTCCCCCGGCTTAGCATGTGCTTTAACCCCAGCGGGCCCCGCCGGGCCACACTGGGTGCGGGTGCCGTGCACTTGGCCGTGGCTGCTGCCTGCTGCAGGGCGCTGTTGGGGGAGAGGAGAGGAGAGCCAGGGGGAAATCACACGAGAAATGCTACTAAGACTGCCGCCGCGCCACTCCTCTTGACAACTGCAGCGCCTCACTCTCTCTCTCTCTCTCTCTCTCTCTCTCTCTCTCTCTCTCTCTCTCTCTCTCTCTCTCTCTCTCTCTCTCTCTCTCTCTCTCTCTCTCTCTCTCTCTCTCTCTCTCTCTCTCTCTCTCCTCTCTCTCTGTCTCTCTCCCTCCCCTTTCTCCCTACCTCTCCCTCCGTTTGATGCGTTTCCCTCACATTTATTTGACTTTTTATCCGGTCCGTGCGTGGAGGCACGCACTACGCACTGCAGGGGACGAGGCCCCTGTAGGGTGAGCAGCGCCGTGGTGTTGCACGACCGAGTGAACATACACGCGTCGGCGTTTTCGTGACGTCTTCCTGTTTTCAATTCGATTCTTTTTCTTCCTGCTCCATCCCTCCTTAAACGTGTCGAAAAAACAGAGGGAAACCTTAGGCGGTCTTGGTCTTTCTGCAGTGCCTTCGGATCAGGGCCTAGTGGCGGTTGAGGCATATCTCCGCCCTGGTAGTCTGGTCCAGGCCGTCCTCTGCGTGACCAGTGCAGTGCTCGCCCCCCCCCCCCCCTTCCCATCATCCTGCTCATATGAGCGCCCGGTTGTCCCGGCCTTAATTACATGAATGATGGAAAGGGGTAAGTCAGCCCAAAAGGGGGCGAGCGGCAAGCGTGCCGGTCTGGGCGCTGCCGCTCGCCGTGGGGCTGGCGGAGTCAACTCGGGGACAAATTGCCTCAGAAAACATTCCGCTTTTGAATCCGGAAGTAGTTACATGATGTTTGTTGAGAAGTGTAAGGCCCGGCCAGGCAGGGCGAGGGAGAGAGACGCGAAACAGTGAGAGGGGTGTGCATTTTCCGGCCTTACGCCCGGCAGCGAGGGACGGCCAGTTTTAATATTGCAGTGGAGAAATGCCTATCCCTTTTTGTCCAACCGAAATGGGATGAAGAACGGAGAGTGGCGAATTTCGGGAGCTGGCGCGCGCTGAGCGTTACCCTGCACGACTCTGCCTCACAGACCGGCACTTTCAAGTTCCTGGAGCGTAACCTCGACTTAAAGCTTTCACAGAAAAAAAATGTCGTCCCCCCCCCCCCCTAACTTCCTTTTTTTTTTTTGCGTCTAGATGGTATCGTCTTTTGGAGCTAATAAAGACGCATGGGACGGGCGGCCGGAGGACCGCATTAGGAAATGTGCCCGCGAGGCGGCGGCGGCAGTGGCAGCGGGCCCCAGTATCGGCACACGCTTGTGGCTGTTATATGCAAATTTATCGCAGCCCTGGGAGTGCAATTTCGGCCCCCGCGCGCGACACGGCACAGCACGGCAGCAGCGGGGGGCGTGAGTGCGAAGATGTGTGTGTGTGTGTGTGTGTGTGTGTGTGTGTGTGTGCCAAGCTGGTGATGGGACGTGTGATGTTAAAGGCCTCTCTCTCCTCATCCAGTCCCTTATGCACGGCCGCTACGCGCCCCGCTGCCGCTCCGACACGAGCTGCTGCTCCAACGGTGTAAGCGCGTGTCCTCGCGCGTGCAAACGAGTATGAAAAATTCATCGTTGCACGGCGGCGCAGTCGCGCGGTGATAAGATGATATCGCAATGTGTCAAGGACGGCGTGTGGATGAATTGGTGGGTGGGGCGCGGCGGCGGGGCGGAAGCTGGGACTGCACTGCCGCACCTGTCCTAGCGCGGGAGTGTAGAGAGAACTGCGCGCCGCAGAACAGAGAACGAGCTGCGTTGGCATGCTGGGTGGCAGAGTTCGCAAGGTATCGGAAACTACCTCAATCACTCCTAGGCTCACCATTGGTGATACCTGTGAGAGAATCTCCGGTGCAGCTCATCCCGCGGCGACCTATAAGAAGAGGGTTTCCACGGGCGTGGGGGAGTTTTTGTACACTTTCTTTTTTAGTTCGGAGGGAGGGGGGCCCAGGAGGCGCACAGCACACGCCTTCACACACACGAGCCTGACACACAGGCATGCACACACGAACGCACAAGAAAAAAGGGAAAGCCGGAAAGAGCAGTCAAATTACTCAGCCCAATAAATAAGGATAAACGGACCCCCTCGACAGAAAATTGCACTCATATTTTGTGTCCTTATAAGAATAGAGGAGTGCACCGCTGCCGCGCACCTCACCACGCTGTGGGGCCCCGGGAGCCGTGCCGGGGGTCCGAACCTCATAACGTGTCCTGACGATCCCAAGCCTCAGAGAACACACTGGGCTGTATCTATCGGGTTTGAATACCGACGCGTTCCTCTATCGAACCTCCCCCCGCCATACACGACCCAGGGAAAGCTCCATTGATGCATTGCAGTGCCCCCCCCCCTCCCCTGTCTCTTCCTTACACCAACAATGTCGTATCCGCGTGAAGAATGCCCCGCGAAGCCCGCAGAGCCCGCTGATCGCATGGATCGGCTGGCGGGGCTGGCGGGGCTGGCGGGGCCGCGCGCAGCTGTCTGCTCGGCTCCGCTGCTTGGTATGCCGATCGCTGGAGGGCTCAGCCTCAGCGCATTCACATATAGTGGCGGCCACTACAAAGGAAGCAGCTCTGTCCTGCCCTGCCCTGCCCTGCTGTGGCAGGCGGCCGGCACAGCTAGGCACAGCCCGGCCTGCACGGGGTATGCCCAGATTGGGAGCCCTCACGGAGCCCCCTTTTATCTTCGTCATATTTCCCGCACGGCGGGGCGGGGGTCGTACCGGAGGCATTTACCGATTGAGCAGATAGTGCCGCAGTGAACACTGTAGGTAGGTGGAGTACCGGGAGCACGTCCTGTCAGGCCGCTGGTCTCGAAGTGTGTTCCAACGGGTTCAACTACTCTTGCCTCGCAACGCCTTCACATTTGGTTTTGCAATAACCATTAAAAAAGAAAAACGATTTTCAAGGAGTACAGTGCCGGCTGTCGCTTTGTCTCTCTGTCGAATCCGAATGTGACTGTAAATTCACGTTCCCGCAGTGCAACAAAACACGGCCACATAATGGACCGAAAAAGAGGAGACGTGGCGCTGCCGCGCTGCCCTGCTGCCCCGCTGTGGTCTCCCGCCTGATCCACACGGATTGTCAGCCCGTCGGCGTCCCGAGCGTGGCGGGGCGTGGCGGGGCGGGGCCGGGCGTGGCGGGGCGTGGCGGGGCGGGGCCGGGCGTGGCACAGCCCGCACGGCACAGCCGGGCGTCGCACTGCGGAACCCCCAAGTTTTTGGAAGATGCCGGCGCGACGAGGTGGGAATGGGATGAGATAGGCCCGGTGCGCCCCACCCGACTCCCCCTCCCCCTCCCCTCCCCTCCCCCACCACGTGACCTGACCACGTCCACCCCCCGCCCTACCCCATACTTAGAGATAGGAGCAGCGGGCGCGAGAGGAATACCTGATAGGTCGGCCGTGATTGGGTCGTTTATGTTTAACCCGTTCGAGCGGACAACGATTCAGCAGAGGGAGAGAGAGAGAGAGAGAGAGAGGGGGGGGGGGGATGGCAGACGGCCAGACAGCCAATGCCTCGGCAGAGCCAGCTGGGCGGCACGCGGCACGCAGCACGCGGCACGCGGCGGCACGAGGCGTCAGGCCGCTAATCGAGGGCTCTCGTTGTCTCACTGTTGTTATTGGCCGCCGGTCTGAGGACTCGGCGCGGCGCGCTGAGGTGAGGCGAGGCGAGGCTTATGGAGGGCGCCTGTCTGCCGCGCCCGGCGGCGGCGGCTGAGACTGGATGGGCTTGGCCGCGGACCTCCAAGGTCCACCAGGCCTGCGGCCTGAGGTGCAATGCACGTTCACTTTTTGCGTGCCCCTATTTTTTTTTTCAGGAACTCGAATATGCCGGTGATGTATGGTGACGTTTGTGGGGGTAAAGTGTGACGCAGCTTGCCTAGGACCACGCCGGGGGCTCGGCAGGGGCTGCCAGGGGCTGCCAGGGGCTGCCAGGGGCCGCGCGCCGCACATGGCGCCACAACGTGGCACCCCGTGACACCGCATGACACCTCGCCGCAGCCGCACGGCCCCCTGTCTCTCTCGTCCTCTCTCACTCTCCCTCCATCTCTCTCCCTCGCATCTCTCTCTCTCTCTCTCTCTCTCTCTCTCTCTCTCTCTCTCTCTCTCTCTCTCTCTCTCTCTCTCTCTCTCTCTCTCTCTCTCTCTCCCCCTCATCCCCGAAGGTCATCCCTCCTCCCCTTCCGCGATGACCCGTGTTTCCTTCCTGTGACGCCCAGCATCCTGGTCATCGCTCCCTGAGATGTGTGTGTGTGTGTGTGTGTGTGTGTCTGTGCGAGTGCGTGTCCGTGGCCGGGGACCTGCTCCCACAATTGTCAGAGTGCTTTCACTCCTGGCCGACAAAGTGGACACTGCAAACCACTCCTGGCCGTGCATTAGAGGCTCCGTATGAAGGCGGCCTACACTGCGCGTCAAAGCTGGGCGTCCAAACCTGGGAGCAAAAGTTTGATTTCGGGATTTCAATTAAAATGCCGGGGTCGATGACATAGCAGAGGTCCCTCGGCCTCCACCAGCGCCGGCAGACCAGCGTCAGGCGCTTTACTGCCGGCCCCTCTAACTCAATAACGGGCAGGCGGTGCGGGGGGATCCCCGGAGCGCGTTGGGTCACCGCCTTCCAGTAAAATGTCGCTGCTTGCCGGTATGGAGAGTCCCTCCGCGCGAGGTTATGAGGGCGGTGACCGCACCGTTTTATGTCCTGTGTGTGTGTGTGTGTGTGTGTGTGTGTGTGTGTGTGTGTGTGCGCGCGCGCGCGTGTCGGAAACATCATCTGTGAGCGTCTGTGGGGCAAGAGGGGTGGCCACTCTTGTGCTCTCGTGACCCATGTGTGTGCGTGTGCGTGCGTGCGTGTGTGCGCGAAGTGTGCGCGCGCACGGCAGCTGTTCCAGCGGTCTAGCGGGTAGTTGTCTTCCCTTATGAATGTCGCCTCTCAAGTGCTCGGGGGGGCGAAAGCCCTCTCCTGGCAGGGGGCGCTGCCTGGGCGCTGCCTGGGCGCTGCCTGGGCGCTGCCTGGGCGCTGCCGGGGCCGTGCCGGGGCCGTGCCGGGGCCGTGCCGGGGCCGTGCCGGGGCCGTGCCGCCACGCTCCTGCGGTGACGGTAGCGTGACGGACGCAACTTGGCGAGATTCTCATCTCCGCCGGCCGGGCCGGGATGCTCCGAGGAGAGATGTGGCATTTGGTGGACGGGATGGGATATGATGGGGCGTGATGGTCGCAGACGTCAACTCTACCTTCCCCCCCCCCCCCCCCCCCGCCTCTGCTCCGCCACTGCTCCACTGACGAGGTTTGCACAACAGGTTTTATCACCGTCATCATCCTCACCGCCTCATCTGTTTGCGAATGATAACCCGCGCCGCCCGAAAATGTTTTTGTTTGATTTTTATTACGCGGGCAGAGGGAGGTGTTGCGCCGTCCCGGCCCTGATGAAAGACAACAACGTTTGAAATAACAGACTGCGGCCGCAGCAGCCCGCAGCCAGGGCTACACCAGCCAGGGCTACGCGGCACGGCGCCTGTGAAGCGCGGGGTAGGCAAGCCCGCCGAACGCCCCCGCAGGAGTTTGCCTACCCGCCAGGCGTCAAGCCTTCGCTGGGAGGCTAGTCTCGGGTCGGCGCCGCTACCGCCGCAGCAGCTACCCGCCCCGCCCCACCCCGCCACTCCCAGCCTTGCGAACGGCGTCACAGCCGACGGCGATGGCGCCGCCTTTCTTCTATTTTTTTCCGCTCTCAGCCCGTTGCAAGCTTTCAAGAATATTGCACGGGCTGCAAGGAAGAAGGCCATCGCTCGCTCCGTAACTTTGTTGCAGGCGCGCAAAGAAAAATCAAGTTTGGTGCGGTAGTGAGGAGAGTAAAACTGGAAACTGGCGTACTGGGGCGGACTGGGGCCGGGCAGCCGCTAAGTAAGCGCGGCGCTGCGGAATCTCTCTGCGGTAGGCGCCGCAATGTCCGGGCTATTTCTGCTGGAGAAACTTTCTAAAAACTGCCGTAAAGTCACCTCTTTCGACAGCGTTCTGGGCCGCGGCCTGGATCTGGAGGACATGACTCATCGCCGCGCCCAGAAAAGCAATTATCACAGGCGATACGGATCTGGACGCGCGCATCTGCAGCCCGATCTGCGCGTATATATGTATATATATATATATATATATATATATATATATATATATATATATATATATATATATATATATATATATATATATATATATATATATTTATATTTTTGCATCATACGCTGCAGGAAATGAGCCCTCGGGTGCGCGACGCGGGCCGTTTGAGGGCGAAAACGGCGAAAGGGAAGCGCCGTGCCCTGCCGTGCCGTCTGTCCCGGCCCGGGGCTATGGAGGGAGGGGAGGGGAGAGGAGGCCCCGGAGTAGTTTCCGGCAAGTCCCGGGCCGCTGCCGCCGGGCCTCTGCCGCCGGGCCTCTCCGCCGGGCCGGATACCGGGGAGTCACTTCATTTCCTTATTACGAAACACACTGTGTATGCCGCTGACCCGTGCCGCGCCGCTCACCGCTTGCTGCTGCTGCCCCTGCTGCCCTCGAGGAGCACACAGCTCCGCTGGCTCCGCTGGCTCCGCTGGCTCCGCTGCTCCAGAAGCGATAAACGGGTTTCCCACCCGCCGGACCTCTCAGATTTGTGAACGTTGATGTGTCGCACGCTGCAACAACGGATCACACTCAGAAAAACGGATTCTTGCTTCAAGCCTCGAGTACCTTATAGTAAAAGCATTCAAGAATATAGTTCTTGACCCAAGACTATTTCTTGATGGCTGACTTCATTCAAGAAACTATTATTAAACGCTTTTAGCCTAAGAATCTTTTTCTCTCGGTGAAGCGCATCTTTAGTAGGGTTGGATTTTTGTCTAGGATTGTGTTGTTTTTTTCGGACCGTGCTTCTGCGCTTTCTTCACAAAAAAAAAACGGTAAGAACGGAATTTTTTTGTAGTGTAACGTGTACAGTTTCGGCTCGGGCTGCGACCGACCGACGGACTGTCGGACCGACGGACCGGCCAACCTGGCCCAGTTGTGAATGGTGAAAGCCCCGTGGAGGAGGTGATGGCACGGCACTGATAGCACCGGGCCCCGGCGCCGGCCCGGCCCGGCCCCGACTGAGTGATGAAGTGCTGCCCCCGCCGTGCGCGCTCCCACCGGCTCCCACCCACACCCGCGTATCCGGCGGCAGACGGGGGTAGCGCCGCGGCGGACACCGGCCGCCAGCTGGCGAGGCCTGGCTGACTGCATCGGCACGCCCCCCGCACGCCCCCCGCACGCCCCCGCCACGCCACGCCATCACCCGGCACTTGAACCCGCTCATATTTCATTCGCATCAGAGCATCGCGTAATCGTGTATACTTCGGCGGGAGGCGGCGGAAGAGAGCTGCTGTCCGAAAGAAAAGGGCGGGAAAGAGTGAAGGGGTGGGGATCAAGACTTAGATTTCGAAACCTTGCGTCGTGTTTTCTTCTGTCGATACAAATCTGGGCACGTTGCGGCTTATCAATGTGCGTAAGTTTTCTCGCTCAACATTATGAAGGAGCTCTTGTCCTGGCCGGGCTCCACTTTTCCGATGGCTGGTAGAAGACCCCCCGCGGACAGGGTAAGGAGGGGGAGGGGGTGGGGGGAAGCCGAAGGCCCGGGGCCCGAGGGTCCGCGGCCACCTTCGGACTGCAAACAGATCCTAATCGCCACATCCTGTATACATAGAGTGTGCTTGGCAGGTCGGAGTGGGTCGCGCGGCGTGGCGCGGGGCTGTAAGAGTCCTTCACCCGTTGGCGCTCGTCGCTTCCCTCTCCACCCCGTCCCCCGCCATCGAGCTTTAATGCACACAAGAGAAAAAGTGCGCGACAGAAAATAAATCATACCGGACTCACTCACTCACGTGAAGACTAACGCAGTAAGAAGACAAAGTCTGATTATTACTACTGCTTTTGAAACTTTTTCCTTTGGCATTTTTTTGGCAAGTTTTTTTATCTGAGATGCTCTGCCCCCTCACCAGAGGAGCAGCTCGGATGTGACTCGCACTCCCAGCAATTATCGCAGCGGCCCCCCCGTCTCTCTGTCTCCCCTCGTTGGGACGGCGTCTCCTAGCCTCGCACTGCCGTCGCTGTAGCTGCCGCCACTTGAAACTGAATGTGAATCCGTATGCGTGCTTTCCCCTTATCTCCCCTGCGAGCGCCTGCATAGCCTTCGGGGAGAGCTGGGCCCCACAACAGGCAACTTTGCTAATCAAAACTTGCGTTCGTGGCGATCGGGCGGCACTGTAACTCCCTCGCGACAAGGACGCGAGATACGAGGCTCTCGCGAGGCAGAGAGAGATGCACGCCGGACTGCTGTGCTGCGCGCATCAGCAGACGACTGCAGAGACCATGTCTCGGCGGACCACTCCAGAGGCGCAAACAGCCGGTAGTTGATTTTTATCCAAGCCATAGTCTCTCGCGAGCTCGTCTTCTCAGGAAGTATTAAACCTAACGCAGGCCAAACTCTTTTTTGACCAGAACTTTGCAAAGACTGAGGATGAAATTTTGCGTTCCCTGCTCTGGACTGTTGAATTTGCGGCCAGACCAAAACCGAACAATTTTTTTCTTATCCTTTTCCCCCCTTCTTTTTAGATATTCGGAGGGTTTGCTAAACAGTCTGCAGTCAGTAAGATAGTCTTGTCTCTGCTAACGGTATTTTTGTCAGATTGATCCTATTGTTCTGGCCCACGTTTCCTCTGAGGAGCGGAGGCAGCCTGCTCTGTAGCTTCTTATTATTTTTCTTCTGCTTCTTTCGCTTCGCAGCAGGGTCTTATCGCAAATAAATCCCGCTCAACATGAACTGTCACTAGGTTGACATGCTTTAATGAGGAAAATTGGTTGGTTGTCGCTGTCTTCGTCGCACCAGTATTGGGCCACGCCACACTCTTCTTCTGTTCTCTCTCCATCCTGTATCGAGCCCGCCGATAACCCACATCGCGCACCCGGACGTTCGTCACGACCCTTCCTCCCCCGCGGTCCCCTGCGATCCCCCAACGGTACGTCTTCTTAAAAGTTTTCACTTTCGCTCACACGCTCTGCCTTTTGTGCTGGCTGCGAGGCACTGCGGAGGGAGAGTTGGTTTCGCTACATGAAGGGCGTGTACCAGCCCGCCTCGCCCCCGTCCCGGCAAACTTGAGATTTCCTAATCCAACTTCGCCCCCTCCCTCCCCCGCACTTTTCCACCTCGGTGCCGCCAGATTCTCTCACTCTGAGGTGGCGGCGCCGTTTGCATACACTACCACACTTGGCGAGAGTGGACTCTTGCCAGATCACCGTCAGCCCCGCTAGATTTCGTCTCTCTCTCTCTCTCTCTCCCTCCCCCCTTTTCCTCGAGGTTGTGCTCCACTTTCCCTCTCTAATACTCCCAATCATCTTGCTCCCCCTCCCCTCCCACCACAACCCTTTCCTCTCTTTCTCTGCCTTTCACGAACGTTCAGCAGTGACGTTTCATTCAACTTCTTCCAATGCGGGTGCCGCGAGAGAATCGCTTTCCATTGAAATTGCGTTTTTGGCTGTGATGGACTGCGCAGGGAGACCTGAGGGAGACCTCTGGCACCAGCTCACCTCCGCACTCACATACGGTAGCGATGCCCTCTTTCCTTCTCAACTGTTCGTGGCGCAGGGAAAACTGTTCAACGCATTCTTACTCACATCGAAATCGACGAAAAACCACAAAAAAGTAACGACAACTTGGTATCATTTCCTTCCGTCCAATTAAAGATCACAGTCTTTTGTTTGAATGACACCGAAACACTATACTAGGCGAGGCATTCCACGCTTGTTCTCCTCCCTCCTTTCACACTGTCAGTTGGTTTGTCCAGCGTCTCGTCCGCTTCCGGGAGAGGAGGACAGACAGATGGGGGAGGGGTGAGGTTAGAGCGAGAGCACATGAGAGGGGGGCAGCAGGACAGGACGTTGCGCTTGTCGCGTTCCCCGTGGCGCTTCTCATCGCCAGGCAAATGCGAAGGCACGATTGCGTGTTTGTTTCGTGCACTGTAAATCACGGTAACACAGTCTACAACAGCCGCGCCCCCTGCGGCCCCCTGCGGCCCCCTGCGCCGCCCTCTCACCCCCAAAGAATTTACAACCCTTCACCGCGCGACATACACACGTCTCACCGCCCCCTCTTACAGGCTTGTTTGTTGTACGTGCCTCACCGGGGGTCCGCATTTATTTAGATTTCTCTCTTTTCCCGCTGTGGACGGTCTGCCTCCTCGCGCCCTTCGCCCGCTATCTCCTCGGCCGCGCTGAGACGGAGGCAAATTTACCTTCCTGACCGAGGCAGCAGCAGGCGGCCGAGTAACACAGTTGTGGCGTCCATCTCGATACGCGGCGACACAAGCCGATGAGGTCAACAAGGCGGCTGCCCGGCCCGGCCCAGCCCGGCCCACTCGGTCCTACTCGACAAACAATCGAACAGACGGAAACACTAACACAACTTTCCCTATCTGACAAACGTTGCCTGCCAACTTGGAGCGTGCGAGCGCTCTCGTCTTTGTGTGTGTGTGTGTTCTAACTGGCAGCGCGGAGTGGGCCGCCAGCCAGCCCAACACCTTCACAAACAACTTAGTTTTTCCGGTCCGGCCGCCGCCAGGAAGCCCAGAGGCTGCTGCAGCAGCAGCAGCAGCAGCAGCAGCACTCGTGGTGGCGGCAGTTCCGCCGGAAGAAAGTCAACTTGGAGCGAGGCTCGGCGCTCTTAGCTCACTGAGTGCCGACGGCACGGTTAGGTCCCTCTTCTCTGACCAGCGGCCTCAGAACCGACGATGATCGCACCCCGAAGCGGGCTGTGGCCTCAGTGGGGAACATAGCCTGCCAGATTCAACAAAAACTTCGTCCTTTCTTCCTTTTTTTCCGAGTCCTGCTGTGGCTAATGCTGAATTGAAATTTCCTGGCGATAAAGTTTCTAGTGAACTGCGTTCCTCGGTTTGCATTTCTAATAGCGCTCGCGAGGAGGCGAGGATAACGTCCCTTTTATTTTCCATACGAGTCGCGCGTTGGGTTTAAGTATGGCATTCGCGACCATAAATAATTCATATCTTCTTTTGATTTTTTTTTTTCGTGCTGCTTCGTCTTCTTTTTCCCGTGCGGTGCGAAAGGCTGGAGGCGGGCGGCGCGGGCACTTATTATATATTTATCATTCCGCAATGTGGATGTGCATGTGGCCGTCTTAACCCTTTGTCATCTTCACAGATGGCACTGCCAGAAGGGGGAAGGGGGTGGGGGTGGGGACACAACGCACGAGCCATTCATAAGTAATGTGACACAATGTGTGTGCCCCCCCCCCCCCGCCGCCTCGCCGCGACGAACCCCGTCAGTCTTATTGACGCCCGCCCGCACACACACACACACACTCCCCGCCACGTCACTTTCACCAGAGCCTCGCATCCCTGACGCCCTCTCCTCCCTTTCACGCGTCCTCCGCCTACACTCCTCCACCACCTTTTCATATTTTTCTCATTTCCCCGCACTGTTCCAGCCCTCGCCCGGCACCGTCCCACGCAGCCGGGAGGGGAGGAGGTGTCACCAGCCCCCACATCCATCCCCTTTAACTGAAAACGCCTGTTATACCCGGGTCCTAGGTGCAGCACTTAGCATAGCACGCAATTCCGGGTTTCCTTCTCTGGAAGTCAACTTATCCTCGTTGCGATCAAAAGACAGAGAGAGTGCGAAAAAGACAGAGATGGAGTGCGAGAGAGAGGGAGAGAGAGAGAGAGAGAGAGAGAGAGAGAGAGAGAGAGAGAGAGAGAGAGAGAGAGAGAGAGAGAGAGAGAGAGAGGCACAAAAAAAAGGACGGAGAAAGAGAAACGAGAGTCAGGGAAACGAACGTGATAGAGGGGGGCGAGAAAAATGTATGTGTTTAATCTTGACTGTCTCTCCGTATAAAACTCATGACGGGGAAATATGGTGCGGAGGATGCAGCGCAGCAGATGGTGAAAGGGAAAGGATTTGGGGTATAAATCGGAATGTTTGAGGAATGTGCGGGAGGAGTGAGGTGAGAATTCAGCCCCTTCTCGGCATCTATCTTGCTCCGTGCGTCGCCACTGTGCGCAGTTTACTCTAAAAATTCGCTCACGCAGTCTTAAGAATTCGGATGCATCGTGTCCAAGCTGGAAACATACATGATATGAAGGAGCAGCAAGCATCTCGGAATGAGAAGGAACCTTGTTTTTACTCTTTTGCTTTCTCTCGCTCGTACATGACGTAGAAGCAAAATAAAAAAGAATGGTTTCTTGCGCTCGCAACGTCAATTAAAACACCTATTACATCTTAAAAATAACGTAGCGATATGGGATGCCTCTTTAGGGGCGTTTTGATAGGGTATTGATGTCGTAAACGTGACAAGAAATATTGGAAAATCGAAAATAAAGGAACAAGTTTGTGGAGACGATAGGTGGGCGGTAGTTTTCAGTTGGGGCCGGCCGCCACCCGTATTCGACAATAGTCGAGGCAAAACGTGAGCAGGAAGACAACGGCCCCAGGAAAAGCTAACGCCGAGCAGGTAGGCGCCGCAAACTGCACCTCTCGCGAAACTATGTATCCACGGTCGCTACAGAGCGGGAGTGGGGGGCGCTCTTTTATATCCCTCTGCGTGGATAAAGCGGCCGTGGAAGTCATAAGGACCATGTGTTTCAAGATTAACCGGCGGCGTAACTCACCAACGGTCCGCGAGGAGACCGGGCCGAGTGGGCTGTGCCGGGGCTAGCCGGGGCTAGCCGGGGAGCCGGGGCCCTGCCAGGCAAACGGATGCCTCCACCTCCCCTTTGATTACCCGCGCGCAGGCGGCAGCTGCGGCGGCGGGCCGGGGCAGGAAGGACTCACTTGTTCTCACATTCGCGTGGAATAAGTAATCTTCCCAACGGCAGTAGGAGGACCCTTTGGAAACCCTTTCACAGGTCGCCTCAGCCGCAGGATGAGATGTGCCTATGATCCTCCAACAGATCACCGAGGGCAGCCTTCGGGATGTCTGATTGTCCCCAAACCCGTCAACTAACTCCACCTCCTTCGAGTCGATCCCCTGACGGCCGCATGCATCATTGCGTCCCAACCCACACGACCATCGAGCAGTCACTCAAAAGGCGACTCAAACAGTGTTCATCGGTCCTCTTTACAATGCCCACATTAACCAGTATCATACACCGTTCTCGCTCCCCTCCCGGCTGGGGGCTGGCGGACTAGTCGGTGATGCTCGCCAGCGAGTGCGGGGGGGAGCGCATGCAGACGCGATAGCAGTCTGCCAATAATTAGAAATCAGTGCGCCAGCCGACTACTATTGGCATCCCCTGTGGCCGCCCCGCGCCGCACCGCGTGTGCGCCGTGTGTGCCGTGTGTGGCCACCAGGTTGTAATGGAGTCGAATGGAGGCCGTCACGCCTTGGCGGCGCGGCGCGCTCGACAGGGACCGACAGGGACAGGCCAGCCGGGGGCGGCCGGGGGCGGCCGGGGGCGGCGGGGGGCGGCGGGGGGCGGCGGGGGACAGCGGACCGCTGCGGCCGCCAGCGGTCCCCGTGCCGGTGGTGCTGCCGGCTCCTGGCCAGTTACGGGGATGTCGCCTTTCGGCCTGTGACAGCGGCGGGCGTGCGCGTCCCCGGGGAAGGGGAAGGGCAAGCGAAAGGGCGGGGCGTGGCGGGGCGTGGCGGGGCGTGGCGGGGCGTGGCGGGGCGTGGCGGGGCGTGGCGGGGCTGCGAGTGCGGAACCGTGTCCGGGGCGGGACGGTCCAGCTGTCCGGCCGAGAGACAAGCGGCGGCACGGCTGCCCGGCGCGGCACGGCGCTGCCTAGGCTACCTCAAAGTCGATTTTAAATTCGATTGCATACCAAGTGTATCATTGGCCACGGGCAGTTTTGGTTTTAGGCAGTCCCGCAAAACACTATCTCCGTCTCTTTCTGCCTCACGCGTCTGGCCGAGCCAGAAAGAGACGGAGATAGTGTGTTGCGGGCCTGCCTAAAACCAAAACTGCCCGGGGCTAATGATACACCTGGTATAATTCTCTCGCAATATCGGTCGCCAAGAGCTGCGCTTCGACGCGTCTACCTTTCTGTCGTGTAAAGAGACGCGGCGTGTAATCTTGATCCGCTTCCGACAGCCAATCAGACTGTGTGGGGAAGACTCGGGGGCGCGCGGGGAGCGCGGAGGAATTACGCAGACGGCTCACATCCTCTCTCTCTCTCTCTCTCTCTCTCTCTCTCTCTCTCTCTCTCTCTCTCTCTCTCTCTCTCTCTCTCTCTCTCTCTCTCCCTCCCTCCTTCCCTCGCAGACACACCATCCAGGCCGGTAATCGATTTATGACGTGTGTGACAGAGCTTGGCAACCAGCCTCTGCCGTGCTCTGCCGTCTTAGGATCTCGGACTGCCTGTGTACCTTGCCCCCCCCCCCCCCTTCCCCTTCCCATCCCATTCATTTCCTTCTCGAAAGAGCCCCCTCCGCTCTCCGGCAGATTTTCTTCTTCTGCAGCTCTCCTAATCTCTTGCCTGACCAGATAGTCTGGTGTACGTACGGATTTTTCTTCACGTTTCCGAGCTGTGGCGTTGTCCGGCAGGCGAGGCCGTGTCCCTGGCCTCGGCCTCGCCATGCTGTCAGCCGTGCCGAGCGCGGCGAGCACTGGCGGGCCGCGGCCGGATGGGAGGACCGGGAGGACCGCTCTTGAGCTTCGCGGAAAACATCCAGCGAGTGCGCCATTAATTGTGTATGCTGTCACATTGCATTCTCCTCCTGGGAGAGTGACAGTGCGGATAGGGATGAGGGGCGCCATGCGATGAAGGGCGTAAAGTCCCACTGACATTTGGGGCTTGTGGTTAGCGATGGCTCGTGCTGAATACGTGGGGAGGGGGTGGGGGTTCACCGGCAGACGACACTCACATGCTTGTTGTTGTTGTCAGTCACGGCAAGTCAGGCTGACGTTGCAAAGAATGTGAATGGCAAGAGCTGGGACAATATGAAAGAGAAAAGAATGTGTGGGGGGGGGGGGGGGCTGCTAGAAATGAAAATGTCAACAAGACTGAATAGCGCATATATTTTGTTTACTAGGAACCAAAAATTACAGGAGAAAGTCGCGTGTTTTCTTTCTATGCGCAAAATAAAAAAAAATCGTGGCGTTGGAAATTTGACATGTGTTCGACGCCGCGGTGAGGAGGGGTGGGGTGGCGGCGGGTGGCAGTGCCGGAGCCCTTTCATCTTGATAAGCCGCGCCCCCTCCCCCTCCCCCCACCTGCCCCCCGCCCGCCCCCCGCCCGCCCCCCGCCCTCACCGCACCGCACCAGGTGACGTTAATTTGGCTGTAACTGCAGGAGACACAGACGGGACAAGGCCAGGCCGGGTGTTCTGCTCTCCTCTGCCATCCTTGAAAAAGTCTCACGTTTCATGTCACCCCTGTCCGCCCCTCCCTGGGCACGCCCGGCCCGCCCCGCGCCTGCTGGCTTGGTTGGCTCCTTGTCGCCGCCGGGCCTGGCCAGCAGCAGGGGGGCCTGGCTTTTGTCACATGAACAAAGGTCATTTGCGATGAGAGAGAGAGAGAGAGAGAGAGAGAGAGAGAGAGAGGGAGAAAGAGAGGAAAAGGTGGCAGAGCGGTGCAGGAGAGGGGAGGGGGCTTATGGTGCCGTGGTGGCCCTGGAGTATATGGAGGTGAGGTGCCTGTGCCTCGCCCTCGCCTCGCCCGTACGGACCGAGAACCAGGTCAGCGCCAAACCGCACCGCCTAGCAACGGCCGCCGCCGGCCGCCGCCTCCGCGGGGGGCAGCCGCCTACAGGCACAGCAGGAAAATCGATGCTTTTGAGATTTAAGTTCAGGACGCACTCGAACAGTGCCGTGTGGGCAGTGGCCGCGGGCACGGCGAGTGCGCCTGAGCCAACTACCCTGATTGCGGAGGCCGGCGAGCGCACGGCACCATCCTTTTCCTTTTGCCCACGCTTTTTCCCCCCTGCGTTAATCGTTCCTCCCAGTGCCATGCTGCTGCTGCTGCTGCTGCTGCTGCCACCGCTACAACTGCCGCCGCTACAACTGCCACAGCCGCCTCCGCACCGGCGGTGGTCTGGTCTGGTGCAGCAACACACTGCTCTCTTTGCGCCTAATCTGCTCGTGAATCTTCCCCGGACCATTATCGCCGGTGTCAGTGTCCAAATTAACTCCTATTTCCCTCACCTCTCTCCGCGCGCGCTCGCGTGTCTTGTATCTCTGGCGCCCCCCCCCCCCCCCGCCCCCCCCGCCCGCCCCCGAGCCCGTCACGGCTCGTGGACACCAGCGGGGGCCGGGCCTGGGCCGTGCATCACCGCGGTGGCAGCAGCCCTGCCAACCTCTTTTTTCGCCAAACTCTCGCTCCGCGCCGGAAATCGTGAGGAGGCGGCGGATTGAGGGGCGGAAGGGTGTGGCAGTGGGGAGGGGAGGGGGGAAGGGCAGCAGCGCGGAGCTCGTGGCGTTTTTGCGGCGCCTCTGTGAATGTTTAAAGTTGGTCCGGCTCAGCCGTGTTGACGTCGACGTACATGACGGCGTCCGCGGGGGCGTACGCGGGGGCGGCAATTAGCCGGCGGAAAGGCTTCTGACGGGCCGCAGGGGGAGCACTGAAATACATTACCGCTGGCCATCGAGAAAGGGAAACGCTTTTCTTCCCTGGCCATACGGCGTGCCTCACTGTGCTTCACAGTGCCTCACGGTGCCTCACGACGGTGTCTCACGGTGTCTCACGGTGTCTCACGGTGTCTCACGGTGTCTCACGGTGTCTCACGGTGTCTCACGGTGTCTCGCGGTGCCTTACGATGTCTCACGGTATCTCACGCGGTGGCTACGGTGTGTCAGACGGTGTCGTTGCGGTGATGCTTCGGGGATTGTCACGGCGATTCGCTGTGGATCTGCACGATGTGTTGGAGGGATCGGACGTGATCCCCGGGAAACTCTTTGAGGAGGAGAAAAGGACAAGAGGGTAGGAGTGGCGAGGGGCAGGAGAGAGAGAGAGAGAGAGAGAGAGAGAGAGAGAGAGAGAGAGAGAGAGAGAGAGAGAGAGAGAGAGAGAGAGAGAGAGAGAGAGAGAGAGAGAGAGAGAGAGAGAGAGAGAGAGACCCTCCTGTCGTCTCCGTCTCCCTTGGGCGGGACATCCCAATCTCATGGTCCACATGCTACAGCAGGGAGAGGAGGAGAGGAGTTCCTGAAAGGGACAGGAGAAGGACTTGTCGTACGGACTGGAGCAAGAGCAGCACAGCGGCGGGGCGGGGCGGCTGGCGGCGGCCCACGGCGCGCGTATACACAGAACACACGGGAAGCCCCCGGGATTCCCAGTCAATCAATTCACCGCACGGAGCCCCCGCAACCCCCAGCAGAGAGCAGGGCCCCGCAAGGCCCCGCGGCCCCACAGCCCTTGGGGTGTCTCATTCTTTCCCAAAGATTCTTCTTCCGCGCACGACCTTCTTACCATTCGTCTTATCCCTAACGGCACACATCAAGGATTCAGCTCTCTCTCTCTCTCTCTCTCTCTCTCTCTCTCTCTCTCTCTCTCTCTCTCTCTCTCTCTCTCTCTCTCTCTCTCTCTCTCTCTCTCTCTCTCCCTCTCTCTCTCCCTCCCTCCCCCCCCCCCCTTCGCTCTCCTTCTTTCCTCCTCTACGTGATCGACATCACTGTGAAATGCGCCACCATTCGATGCAGATGGCGTGTGGAGGGTGACGGGCCGGTATCCGCTCTCATTCCCCGAACCCATTCGGCAGTACAGCTGTTATTCCCTTATTGGATTCATACATCGGGAATATCAACGCGGTGATTGCAAGTCGTTGTCGGAGGAAGGCGCGAAGCGAGGCGAGCGCCCGTGTTTCAAGTGGCCGCGGATACTGTGGGGCGGCAAGGGGGCGGCGGGGCGGCCGTCCGCGGGTGTGGCGAGGCGGGGCGACTCCACGGCGGCCGGGCCGGGATGGCGGCCCGAGACTCAACAGCCCTCCAGCTGGAGTGCACATTTTGTGCTCGCACCCGCCGCACGCATATATATATATATATATATATATAGCAGGAGTACAGAAAAAAAATGCGAATGGAAAAATGTCGCCTGAGAACGGCGATCGGATCGTCCGCCAGTAGATTGGATATTGGCACTGCAGAGCAGCCAGTGCAGCCGGGCGTGTTGGGCGGGTGCGGTGCTGTGCCCCTCACTCACGCCGCCTTTCTCATTCCATTTACTCCAAGGAAATTAAATAAGGATGGCAAAAAAATATTGTCGTCGGGTGTGCGTCGGCCCGCCAGAGGCCCTGCGGCCCCGCCTCCCCCGAGGACGAGCCGGCGGCCCCACTGTGACCCTGCCCTTCAAAAACCCTTCAAAGGGCCTTCCGCACCCCCCGCTTTCCGGCCGCTGCCGACATTATTTTTTTTTTTTTTTTTTTTTGACAGTGCGCGCCGATTTGCCGGTGGTGGGAGTCGAACCTTGTCGCGCCCCCCTCGGGGGACCTTCCGGTGGCGCAGTACAGCACAGCGCCATCCCGCTACGCGCTCTCTGCAGAGCCGGTATTGAATTTTCATTATCTCTGCATCCAGGTTCCGCGGGCCGCGGCTGGCTTCCAGCCGTTGTAGACGCGCAGGGCGTGGCGGGGTGCGGCGGTCGGCAAACATGCCCCTGACAACGTGACAACGCAATCATAAATTCATAAAGCGCAGATGGGTCCAGCATGATGTATCCATGGCACCACAGTCGCAGGCCCTCGGGTGACGCGGTACCGGTCGTAAAGTGAACACAAACCAACAAAACATGTATGTACATCCTCGATTTGCGCGTTTGATGTATCGCTTTTAACGCGGTGTTCGCCCGAGTGCATTCTGTTCCGTCCTCCGTCCACGATAGGTGCAGTCGGAACACGTGTGGCCGAACCGGGCCGAGTTACCGACGCAGAGCCCCGCTGCCGGTGGCCCCCGGCGGCCCCCGGCTAGGACGTGCGCCGCCGTGTACCTGCACGGCCCAGCCCAGCACGGCCCGGCGGCCCTCGGCCCAAGTTCGGCTGTGTTTACCCGCGAGTGTGTAGCGGCGGGGCTGAAAGTTGTCCAATCAGGGCGCTCCCCTTCTCTCCTAACCCTTCTTCACAATCACACACGAACCCTTCCCACCCCCTCCCCGGCCGGTGGCGGGGTTTTATTCCCCCGCTGAAGACGTGGGGGACAGCCGCAGGACAGCCGTGGCGGTGGCGCGCGCCGCCCTCATTCACCCCCGAGAAACCCCCTGCAGCCGAGACCCCCCGGGGACCGAGCGTGCCGCCCCCCGCAGAGCGCCGCAGAGACAGGTGGGGGCGCCTGCCCGCCCCCGGCCTGCCCGCCCCCGGCTGCCCGCCTCCGGCCCGCCCGCCCCCGGCCTGCTCGCCCCCGGGCCCCGCACCCGCCCGCCCCCTTGCCCGCAATCGAGGGAGATCGCAATCAGAAAACGCAGCGGAGAAGTCTCCCGACTTTACTCCTTGGTACAGCTGCTGGCAGTCCCGCTGTAATCTAGTTACGTGACGAGGTATGAGTGCGCTCCGAGGCCTAGGCCCCGGGCCTCGCCAGTCCCGCCTGTCCCACCCGCTACGCCAGCCCCGTCAGCCCCGCCTCAGCCCTTGCCCACCCCGATCCGCGCCCGAGCGTGCAGGGGCTGGGGGAGCAAAGAATCAACAGTGAGAAGAAACGTAACGTTGCGCGAGCGAGAGATAAATTCTCAAAACATTAAAGTAATAGAAATGGAACGCTAGGACATAGTGTCGGTTGTGGGATTATTTTACCCTTTTCTACTTCGGTTTGAGTTTTTGTGGAGAGCCAAAATATGAGGGTGAAAAAAAAAAAAGCAGGAACTGCGGGTCTTGACGCATGTCTCCGTGTCGTTTGCGTGTATAGCCCTGGCACCGCGCCAGGCAACTCCGAGCCGGCTCTGAGGGCAATGCCCTTTACCACAAGCGTTTATGTAAGGGATACCACTGTCCCCCGATTTTGTTTTAAAGAACCCTGTCAATGGCTGCAATGCCATTGAGCAAAGCCTTAAAGGATATCGAGAATGCATTCACGAGTTTTACAGTAAGGGGAGGCCCGTACGCTCCACGCCAAATATCTCCTCATTTAATCCCCAGCAAAACTCTTTCATTACCGATTTGCAAGCAGCCATTGAAAAGTAAGTTAGGAGGGCGGTGGCATCGCATGGTGGCGCGCTGGTTGGCACAAATACATAAGTCTACGCTCAGGGCTCCGCAAACTACAGCGGCCTGGGCTGGCGGCCTCCGTCAGCGGCTGGCATCCTCAAAGGGAACTTGTGGTTGCGCTGGCACGCCCTTGGGCACGCCCCCGCCATTTCCTGCGGATTGGTTCCGCCGTTCGTACGGGGACGGCGGCCCGGCCGGACCGGGACGGACTCGACTGCCGCCTGACAGATGCCGCGGACCTGCCTCCCGTCCCGAGCCAACAGAAAGGCATCGCATTCCATCTAGACTCCAAAGAAAACGATACAACTTTTACCACAGCCACGCGATTCCTTTTGTTTTTGCGCGGTTTGTCCTCGAATATGAGATTTGAATTCATTTCTTAGCAGGATATTCTCACCGTGTTCAGTGAACCGTAACAATGACCGGAGAGGCCCCGCCACTGCCCGCACGGTTGCGAGTCCCCTGCGGACTCCGGGGTAGGCAGACCCGCCGCGCGCCCGTGTGTCGCGGGCGTGCCCACCCGCGGGTCTGCAGGCGCCCGTGCCGGCGTGGCCCCCTCAGCCCCCCGCCAGCTCACCATTAGCGGCCCGTGTACGAGGAGACACGCCGGCCTGCCTCGCAGTCCCCGTGTGTGCTCTCTCCCCCCGCGGTCACGGCGTCTTGAAAGGGAGGGACGCAAACCTCAGAAAACTGGGCGGCCAGTGCCGGGCACAGTGTGCGCACTATACGCACTGAGGCCAAACTGAAAGCCAAGCTCGCCAGTGCCAGTACTGCTCTCTGCCATATGACCACATTCTCCCCCTGCCTCTGCCGTAGGAAACCCAGCTCTGTCTCCGGTTGTCTGAAAACCGGAGAATTCACAGAGCGAGAGAGAGGGGGAGGAAGGGGGGTAAGGGAAGCCCGCCGGGCCCGCCGGGACTCCAGAGTCCAGAGCCTAGCCCAGTCCGGTCCAGTTGTTGAGCTCCCCATGGTCTCCGCTATGAAGGACTGCTATACTGGCCGGCAGCTGTCTTGCGGCTTCAGTTTGGCCGCGGGGAGTGGGCGTTGGGTCAGAGTACGCCAGACTTGTGGGCTGGACTCGGCCTCTGTGATGATGCACGGGCGTAGCGGGGCGTGGCGGGGCGGGGCGTGGCGGGGCGGGGCGGCCTGCAGGGCCGGGGCCGGGCGCGGGCCGGGGTAAATATACCAGATGGGGTTTCATACCACTCCGCTGCAGGAGAGGGCGCTGCCGGCACCGCCTCCGCCCCGCCTGTCTGCACGCGTTAGGTTTTGTTCATTTGCGGAGCACTTGATTCCGCACGTCTTACGACAGCACTGCTCACAAAGGGCGATTTCTCCTAGATGACCGTACAAAGTGTGCGGTGTCTCGAGTTTCCCAAAAAAATATTCTTCGCACTCCAAAAAACGTATAGTGCTTCTCTTTCAAGCATATTTTCTGTGCTTGGCGGAGTCAAGCATCCATGTAAAAGGTTGTGTGCAAGCATACTTTTTTTTTTAGAATGCAGTCCTATGGCCAAAACTTAAAAGAAGAAAACAAACAACCCATTTTGTAATCCGTACAACGGTGGCGGAGCGTTTTCATCTCCGCCTGCGGCCGGCTCCACCCGGATCCGCCCAGCCGCGCCCCTCTGCGCGGGTAGAGGGTGTATCTCTGCGCGCATTTCGAATACGGGGCGTGGCGGGGCGTGGATTGTGGCCAGCCATCTGACTCCCCGCACTAATACGACAGACGAGGTGCGGGGGCTGTGAGGGGGAGGCGGGCGGGGTGTAAATGTTGGAGCAGTGAGGCTGGAGGGGTGGTGTGGTGGCCGGGGGCTGCCGGGGGCGGCGGATGAGTGTCACCAGGGAGATAGAGACAGACGCAGGAGTAAACACTTTTGATTTCTGCTAAAACGTTTCCCCGGGATATAGATATATACGTGTGTTGTGCGGATACGCACGGGTGTGTTTGCATATGCGACAGCGGTATAGATCAGCAGCGGAGAGAGAGAGAGAGAGAGAGAGAGAGAGAGAGAGAGAGAGAGAGAGAGAGAGAGAGAGAGAGAGAGAGAGAGAGAGAGAGAGAGAGAGAGAGAGAGAGAGAGAGAGAGAGAGAGAGAGAGAGAGAGAGAGAGAGCTGATAATGGGCACCAGTAAAGCCCGGGCAGGCAGGGCGAAGCCCGGTGTACACGTTCTTTGGCTTTTCGGAAACTCATCAATCAATGCTAAACCGTTGCTAGTAAAACAAAACTAAGAGCAGGCAAAACACAAGAGTCAGAAAAAAAAAATTCTGAGGCAGGCCAGCGTGGCTGAGCGCGTTTGGAAAAGTTATTCTCAAAGCTCCCAGAGAGGGCTGCTGGGCTCCAAACTGGGCACGCGCTGCGGACGCGGGAGGAGTTGACGCGGACGCGTGACTGGCTGCCGGCCGCTGCGCGCAGCTTGGAGCCGAGGCGGCTGTTGGCGAAGGGGCACTAAGCGGCTCTCTGTCAATGCAGATTCCGAACTGACATAATACATCACCGGTACAGAACGGCATCAGCAGGACCCGAGTGCTCTGTGTTTGTACGGCGTCACCCGGCGTACCCTCCGCGCTCCCCAAAGGGAGGCAGGCACAGTTTGTCAGCCATTTTGAATTAGTAATCTATAGACAGGGCCCTTGATCAGACCGTCGTAAAATCGTTGGCACACACACACACACACACACACACACACACACAGGGCTAATTAGAATAAGGCGGATGGGGGACCCCTGTTGGCTCCCTCTCCTGCATGCAATCGGGAAGCTTCTCTGTCTCACTCTATTCCTCCCTTCGAAATCGTGCCGAATCACCAAAATAATTTTAGAATATCCTCGAAGAATACCTGACTGTGATAGAAGTCCACTTGACATACGACGAATATATATCGTCGTCCTTGCCCGTGTGTTTGTTGCGTCCTCTCTATTTGACTTGTCAGTGCTGCTCCGTCCTCCTGACAGTGTACACTCCACCCCTGGCCGCATTACCTATACAGACACCGTGGAAGTTCAAAGGCAATAGGCTGCATTACTGTGGACCGCGAAGGGCGGACGGGCGGCGCAGAGAGAAGGGGGAGCGAGAGAGAGCGGAGATGGGGCGTCGACTTCTGGGCGCCTCCTCCTCACCACGCACTGTTACGCTCACCGCAAGGGCATTTTGGCGAACCGCCAGAAACGTAAAGTTGCGTCCTAATTGCCTAGACCATCAATACTAATCAGCAGCCGAGGACAGCACGGGACGGACCGTGGGGACGGGACGGGGATTGGAGGGTATTGGGGGAGGCGATAATGGTTCGATGAAAGTTTAAACAGCGTCCTCCCTGGGAGATGATGACGAACAGGACGCTGATGAGTGAAGACAATAGGGGGATGGGAGTGGCCGGTCTTCAATTTTTGATGCGGACGTCCCGACGCCCGGATCTGGTCATGTTCTCGAGAATGCGAGTAAGAGGGGAGAGCTTTGGCGAAGTGGCACAGCTCGACCTCACTGGCCTGGACACTCGCACTGGCTGTTCCTGGAGGCTCCTCTGGAAACTTTCCCTGCTGTGGTTGCGCGTGCACGAACCTCAGCCGGGAGGGGCGGGGCCGGGGGTGGGTGGGGGCGGGGGAGGCGGCACTCGAACGGCCCGCACGCCGGCAGACGACTGCAGAAGAGACGCGCCCTCCGCGCTCCGCATCGTGAGCTCAACGAGGGAAGTTTTTGGCGGGAAAATTAAGAAACGTGACTGGGAGGAAAAGTGCAGCTATTTGAACAACCGGCAATTAGGACGGCTCGTGTTGGCAGCCCTGCATGCGCGGCACTCCTCCGCACTCCTGGGGCCAGGCAGGCCAACGTGTTGTTCTCAGCTTGTCTCACCGGTTCGTTATTATGGTCTGATGATTTGGGTGCACTCAAGCTGTGTTTCTTGCTCTGCCATCGAAAAGCCATTTAATTTTCATACGTGTCACACTGTAAACACCTCTGACCAACATGCACTATCCCTTTCACTTAAATCTCTCGGGGTACCTGCTTACCGCATCTCCGCCTGTCAGCCTGCTGCCGCTTTCGAGCGGTTTCCTCTCGGCCTGCTTACGACCCATCAACAGCTTTCCCCGCTTTACGAGCCGACGCCCCCCTGGCCGCACGGGTAACGATCTCATCGCCACTCAAAGGTTGTGGCTTGGCGTGGCGTGGCGGTGGTAGCCAGGCCGCCCTTTTTAACATGATCACGAACGCCTTTCGCGAAGCCAGCTGCGTTCAACTGCAACACGAAACAGCGGCCGCGGCCCAACCCCAAGAGGGCCGAGGCCGAGGCGCCGCGAGAGGCGCCGGGCCAACCACCGCAGCACCGCCTTGTCATAAAGTCGCAGGGCCATAAATCCATCAGGGAGGCGGCGGTGGATCACAGGAGTTGAAGTGCGGTTGTTGCAAGGGCGGGGCGGTGCCGGCCGGGGTGCGGCGCCGTCCGCTTGCCATGCCGTGCAGGAGCCTCTCCAAGACGCGCCCCGACAACCGCGGCCTCACGGCCTGGAACTGTGCGCTCTCTGCCCCCATCCCCACCCGCTCTCTCTCTCTCTCTCTCTCTCTCTCTCTCTCTCTCTCTCTCTCTCTCTCTCTCTCTCTCTCTCTCTCTCTCTCTCTCTCTCTTTTTCATTCTTGTTGTGCTGCGTGTTGCTGACAGGGACGTCGACCAGCGCCACCACAGCTAGCGCCGAGCAGCGCGCAGCGCGGGCTCAGATAGCACCAGTCACTATCGACAGCCTCGTCCGTCTGTCTTCCTCGTTTTCGCGCTCCTCCCCGTTTCTTCTCGTCTCGTCGATAAATACACGAGACAAAGATTTTTTTCGTGTGTGTTTCAATGACTTTGTCGATAAGTTGGAACGGCATATCCTGTCGACCAGGAGTGAACACAAAATAAAAAATTGTTCTTCTAGTTTTCATTTACTACTACTCTAGCACGATGAGGTTTTCTTTTTAGCCCGTCCCGACACGTTTCTTTAGAAACGGCAGGAGCCGGGCTTATAGTCTTATGCCGGATGTTCGTTCGTTCGGACGTGTGTACGCCGACTTATCGTTCATAGAAAAACTTCAAATTTTGAGGATCAACTACTGTCACGTGCGGTGGCAACAATTTTCGATTTGTATCGCATTTTTGATTTATGAAAATTTGTCTGTTTTTGTTTTTTGAGGTTAGGGTTGGCCGCCGCGCGCACACCATTACCATCGCGGCGCGCACAGGGACGGGCTCGGGTTAACGATTTTAATCGTAACAAATACATCTGCTATCCGGCACTTCTAGGGAGACTTGAGGCGGGGGCCGAAGGCCCCCGGAAACGCCGCCGGCAGGCCAAGCTGGCCAAGTCCCCCTGTCGAACCGAGGTGCCAGTGCCGGTGGAGCGCAGCGGAACTGGCACCGAGGTTGACGGAAGGGACGGGCCAGCGTGTTTCGTTTCGTCTTGTTTTACCAAGTGGGAGGATGGAGTGGGGCGGGGACGGGTGGACAAGGTTGTTGGTGAGATGCAGTAGCACGCCCTCCTCTGCTCGCCTTCATTAAGGAACACCACAATAATGTATGTTGCGTCTGAGGGCGTCGACGAGAGCCACCGGCAGGCCCCGCGCCGCCCCCGGCCGCCCCCGGCCGTCCCCGAGCACCACGAGTGCACTCTCTTTTCCTCTCTTTCCACTACCCCTCACCGTTCTGCTCCCGGTCCCGCCCTCCTCTCTCTCTCTCTCTCTCTCTCTCTCTCTCTCTCTCTCTCTCTCTCTCTCTCTCTCTCTCTCTCTCTCTCTCTCTCTCTCTCTCTCTCTCTCTCTCTCTCTCTCTCTCTCCACACGTCTCAGTACCTAGAAGTGCCATGGCACTACGAAGGCCCAGCAGTCTCCGCAGGCGTCACAGCACACGCCTCATGGCTCTCGTCAGACACGCCGCGCCACGCCCCTCATTCACTGTTACAACATTCCTGCGAAACAAGATACGGTCCCCGGACAGCAGTACGATAATGACGAATGAGCAGAGCAATACAGAGAGGAAAGGCGGGAGGAATTAGGCAGAAGGCGGGAGAGGCGCTGTGCACAAGCACAGCATGTGGAGTGGAGTGGATGGCGGGGAGAGCGGAGCGGAGCAGCGGAGCCTCGCCTTCAATTTGGTTGTGCTCGCGGGACGCGGTGCGGTCCCCCGGCGTCCGGAAACACACTAGCATAGACAGAGCGAGGGAGAGAGAGAGAGAGAGAAAGAGGATTCGTTTCACAGTAGTTGTCGCGAACAAAAGCCCGCCCTGTTGACAGCCCAGACAGATAGAGAGAGAGGGAGGGGCGGGGGTAGGGGGTAGGAGCTTGGGTGCGACGGAATGGTTTCGGTCCACAGAGTTACGCGGCCTCGCCCTTGGCTTGGCTGGGCTCCGGCGGGCTCTGGCGGGCTCGGCGGCGTAAGTACGGCGCTGCCACGCTGCCGCACCGCAAGGGCCGCAAGGGTTGGCGGGCGGCGGCGCGGGCGGCGCGGTCACAATGCCGGCGCACAGAGCAGCAGATGCAACCGCAGGAGGTGGAAGGGGGAGCCGGGGAGCGCGCCCTGGCCCGGCGGCCTTCAGGCTTGCCTTCAGGCCTTCAGCAGGGCGGCTAGGCTCTCGTGCGTTACGCCCAGCGACACGCTCCAACACCGTCCCGCCCCGCCCCGCCCCGCCGCCATCTCAGCCGCCCGCGCACTACGTGGCCGTGTGGCTGCCTGATTTACAACACCACTTGACTTCCTTGTCTGCCTCCCCTCCCTCCCGAGAGTAGTTGCCGAGCAGCTTCTCCTCATACCCCGCAGGTCCCCGCAGCGGCGGACGGACATAGCGACGCACCGATATTTATGGAAAACCGGAGCCGAACCAGAGACATCAAAACCCTGAATATGTCGGTACTGGAACGTATTTTTGTTATGATGAATGTTACGTCACTTCCGAGCAAAATGCTTTTGTTCTAGCATTAATATTTATTTTGTTGGCGACTGTCAGCCTGCTATCCGCAGAGGGAGTCGACTTGCTGTACATAATTCTGGTCGGTGTGGAGCGGACGTGACAGGTGGTATATTTGCCTACTAATGCGGACAGCCTGAGAACATGGCGCCTGCCGGGTGGGCAACCACGGCCTCTGCATGCACGCGTGTTCTGCGGGCTGGCCTACCCTGACACTCGCAGGCGCTCGAGTCGCCCTTCGGGATTGTTTTTAGGTTGGCGAAAATTCGGAAGGACAGTCAGACGACCACGCGTTCAGTGTGAGACTGCGACGAAAGACTATGCGATCTGCCGAGACGAGTTGCCAACGGCGCTGCCGTCACAGACGGGCCCAAGGGCGTGCCGAGAGGAGTGTAGTCCCACGTAGCCCTCTGCAAAAGGGTTTCATCCGGTTTGTCCCGGCCGGGGGGCCGGGGCAGCGGAGGTAGCGGAGCGCCGCCATGCTTTTCCAGGCCGGTTCGTTTCATTTGGTTATCCAGGTCCTCGCCAGGGCCGCGTCCGCTTCAGCGTGCAGCCCCGCCAGGACCCACTCCCCGGCTCACCAAATGCGCGCTCCTCCTTTTTATATACTTCATGAACTCAGTGCCAACGCTACTACGTTCCGCAATTTTTTTTTCTTCTTCTTTTACAACCTTTTCTCTGATGGATGATGAAAGAGACGTAATATTCTTGTTTAAAAAAATGATGACGAAAAGTCGTGTTCGTTCAGCGGGAAAAACAGAGAGTTAAGTGCAATAAGAGGACTTGGTTGGATGCGCCGAGCCGGGAGCTGAAGCCATGCCACAGATGCCGAGCACACACTGCGTCTTCTCTGCTTCGTCCGCAGCGCGGCCCCTGAAAAGTACCCACAAGAATGACGCAACCATTCCCTTTGCATCTCCCCAGCCGTACAAAACCCGAAAGCCCTATACAACGATTTCCGAAAAGAAGCCATAGCGTATTTTTTGCCCAGACCGTTCTGATTGCGTTTGCGGCGTGCGGCAGGAACAGGTTGGCCAACTTTCCCTCCCCCTCTGCTTCCATATTGAACGCGGTTGTTGGCAGCCCTGGACTGCATCGCGCACCCTGCGGCCCTGCCGCCACGTGGGCCGCCTCCGCAGGCTGGCCACCACAGCGGGGCTCGCCAGTGCCGCAGACTGGGAGGCCAGCGCCCCGAACGCGGCCCTCGCGGCGTGGCAGAGTTGGCAGCGCTGCACGTGGGCCCAAGGCGCGCAAAATCCCCGGCGCTCCGTGACCTGCGTACGCCGAGCAGACGACGCGCTGACTTGACTCGGGTCCCCTCTGCCGCTGTCTCCGTCGCACCCGCCCCTTCTCCCGCCTGGCAGACAGAGACAGACAGATGAGTCCAAAACGCCCTCACCTCGGTCGGTGAGAGGGAGGGGAGGGAGGGAAGGGCTCAAGTGTGAGATGGGCATGTCTAAGGACAACGAGAAGGGCGAAGAACAGGGAGGGAGAGGGGGGGGGGGGCAGAGGGACAGAAGAGAGAGAGAGAGAGAGAGAGAGAGAGAGAGAGAGAGAGAGAGAGAGAGAGAGGGAGACAGAGGGAGAGAGAGAAGGCAGCGTGTTTGCTTTCTTTGATATGGCCGCCTCTCGCTCCCCCTTAGCTTGCAGCTGATGCTCGATGACTGCCTCCCCAATCTCATATTCTCTCCCCGTATGTTGTGTACCGAGGGCGGCGGCCGACAGCAGCCGGTGCGAAGCTGTTCCATGAGCTGTTCGCAATCCATAGCCTAGCGACGGCAAGTCCCGCCCAGCAGGGTGTGGCCGTAAGACGGGCCGAAGGACCGAACAAGAAGGCAGATTATCTTTCGTGTCGTTTGGGAGATAGAAATTCGGTTCGTTTGATAAGAGACAGGGGGAGAAAAAAGTCAGAGGGGGTCCGAGGGGTTTCGGTGGATGAAAAGAGACGGCGATGGCGATGGCGGATCGTCCGCCCGGCTCTCCCCGGGACCATCTGCGGCGCGGCGGGGACCAAATTGAATGCAGCACAGTGGAGCTGCACTCCGGCGGCGCTGCCGGGGCCAGGCCAGGCCAGGGCCAGGGCCAGGGCTTACCGCGCACGGCCCTATCCGTCTTGGACTTGTCGACTTTCCCTCCTCATCGTCTGCTGCGCTGCGACCCCGTGCTGGAAAAAAGTGGCGGCAGGTCCAGTGCCGCGCCATACTGCTTGGCAATGCATCGCGCCGATCCATTACCCAGATTGACATTTGATAGGCTAGGCAGTGCCCAGGCGGGGCCCCAGCAGGCGGGCCCAGGCGGCCCAGGGCCGGGCGCGCCTGTTGTCATGACGGAGCGGCCGAGTCACCGAATCACAGGGCTAACAACTCCGCGGGCACCATTACTCTCCCTACCTCTCTCCTTTCAGCTCCCCCGGCCCGTGTCCCGTGTCCCTGCAGCCCCGCGGAGTACAGAAGAAAGCGAGGCCTTCCATTCACTCGTCTCTCCCGCCTGACCCTTCTGGGACAGGACAGCACTGCCAGACTGGGAGACGGAGAGGGGCGCACGTCGTTCAGCAGGATTAGACGGCAGGCTTCTGAGGGAGAACGAAAGGTTACATTTATTTTGCGAGAGGTTCATGCGATTTCCAGCCGCGCTCGGTGTTGTCGGCTTGGGCAGGGCCTCCACGGCCCCGCCGGCCGCCGGCCCCGCCAGGTGGGGCCCTTCTGAGAAATCACCCCTCCCGCCGACACCCCTGCCGCGCCGCCTCTCACCGCCGAGGTGGCCTTCTTCAATCAGTGCGCGAACAAACAGCGGCCATCGCAGCAATAATGAGTGAGCAGACCTCCCGCCGCCCCCGCCGCCCGGCAGACAACCCAATAATTAACCCCCTCGAGTGGGTGCGCGCCTCCGGATTTCTCATCCCGCCCGGCCACGTCGCACGCTGAGGCGTCACGCCGGGCGGGGCAGCACGCCGGGCTGCACGCCGCACGCCCACCCAATTAATCGCGCGTCAGCGAGGTTTATGGTCGGCTGCCCTTGGCGGCGGGGCTCTTGGTGCCCTTGGCGTGCACCGCTGTGGGCCCGCGCTGGCCGCCACGAGCCCCGCTGCCGTGCTGCGGCGGTGGGGACGTGTGGGTGAACAGGACCCGCGGTGGCGGCAGCGGCAGCGGCAGCGGCAGCGGCAGCGGCAGCGGCAGCGGCAGCGGCAGCGGCAGCGGCAGCGGCAGCGGCAGCGGCAGCGGCAGCGGCAGCGGCAGCGGCAGCGGCAGCGGCAGCGGCAGGTACCCGTGAGGGGCGGCACTGCCCCGCCCCGAGCCAGTACATTGGACCACCTCCACTACCGCGCCGTCTCACCGCTCCAACAACTTTCAAGTGTTTCCGTATAAAAGGTTCCGAACCCTAGGGGACCGCGTCCCCTTATCGGAGACATCAGACCCGGCCCCTACAGGGTGTTCCAGCGAATCCTACAACGGAAGTAGAAGTACGCGAAGTGCACAAGCTCCCCCCCCCCCCCCCCCCCACTCCCGAGGAGTGCGGTGGTTTACGAAGCAGCCGAACCACCCTCTCCGCGGCCGAGGCGGGGAAGGAAGTTTGTACGCTTCTTTGCATATTTCTCAACTTCCGTTCCGTTTCGAGATTCGTCGGAATACCCTAGTGTCCTCTGGCTGCGGCGGTTACAAACAGGGGGTGCGGGGAGGGGAAGGGGTTGCGGCGCGAACAGCCCGTTTGGGGTTGCGCCTAATTTGGTGTATGGCCCCTTTGCATTACACACGCGTGTGCCGCTTATGTTCGCACCTCGGAGCAATGAAATGGAACAGCGCCACGCCACGCCACCGCGCGCGCTGCGTACGCGCTCAGTCTGGCCAGACGCAGCACACTTTATCTCTATTACGGCAACGTTGGCAACACCACGTGGCGTCGTACTGCATGCGTTTCGCAGGTGCCTCTTGTTTGCAAATTTCGAGGGTCGTACGCCCCCCACTCTCCTCTCCCATGTTTTTTTTTGTGTTGCTCTCTCTCTCTCTCTCTCTCTCTCTCTCTCTCTCTCTCTCTCTCTCTCTCTCTCTCTCTCTCTCTCTCTCTCTCTCTCTCCTGCGGTGTAGCGGCAGACGAGAGGGTAGGGGTGCAGACTGCTATGACAAAAACAAAGCCAGTCACCACACGGCGGCGCGGCGGCCGTCCCGGGCAGCGCCCAGGCTATGTAGCTTGTTACGAATCCACTGCGGCGGTAATGCGGTTTAAAAAAATAAATTACACTTTGAAAGAAAAACGGGAGAAGGGGGGGGGGGGCAGAAGAAAAGTGATCTCGAAAAAACACGACACCGCTTACTCTGACTTCCAAATCAGTCTTTTACTCTAACGTCGCGAGGGGTCCCTGGAGCTGATTGCACGCAGGAGAGGCGACTGCAGGATCGGCCACCTCAACTCAGTTAGAGGACTCATTCCAGCTAACGCGAATGCGCCCCGCCATATCCGGGGGCTTCTCTCCCCGGGCCTCCAACAGGCCCAACGGCCTGGGCTGCAAAGCCGAGGGCTTTCCCGGTACCTTCCCTCTCCGACACGTTCAACCCTTCCCTATATTATGCTGTTTTCCCGCATGTTGGGCTGTGCGGACGATCACCCCCCTGCCTTTTCCTCTCTCCCCTCTCACTTCACCCCATGCACCACGCGCATCTCTCTCTCTGTCCCTCGCAGCCCTGAAAGCGGGCACGTGTGCTATTAGTGGTCGGGGGTGACATTTGTCTTTCCACCCTTCGGGTACCCTCCGGCCTGCCGCCTGGCCTGCCGCCTCTGGCCTCACCCCTCTCGACCCCGCACCGCCATCTGACGGCCGGACATTGCAGCCGATATATATCGCCGCCAGTCCGTCCTCACCCCCACGCCCACGAACCATTAACGCCCTTGCAAAACCGTAAAAACCGGGAACGAGAGGGGTGATAATGATAAATAAAATCACATCGATGCGGCGCGCACTGCTCCGGGGCAAACGTAGCGGCACTATGCATGCATTTCCTGGCCCCTCGCATTATTTAAACTCGGTATGGAAAGTGCAGCTAGCCATTCGGCGGACGAAGAGGTTCTCATCCACATTTGTCCTATTCATCGTAGTTTTCCGTGTTTCCTGTTTCTCCATATCTTCCCCCTCCCCCTTTTTCTCTCTGTTTAATTCATTCCACGACATGACTGCCACCCCTTTCCGTACCCCCTATATTCTTTGGCAGTATCACATTCTTCAGAGGCCCCCGCCTCGCCCCGCCTACGCAGACACCCTCGCCCCCTCCCCCCACCCCTCGCCCCGCCCGCCAGCCCCCTCCCGCCGCGCTATCGTATTAAACAAGGATATGCTGGTGATATCGCCATGCGGGTTGCCTCCCTGCCTGGTAACCCCCGCACACTGTTAAACTCATTCGGAAATCTCCGACGAAAAGTTGCGCTATTCAAATATATATTTTAATTTTTTTTTTTTTTTGAAAATTTCATTCGAGCCCCAAGAATATGAAGTTGATGCAAACAAGGAAAATGACAAAAATGGCGGGTTTTATCACACATTGTGTCGTTCTGGAGCCTCGTGTTCATTACCACCACCCTCCCCTCCCTGCCGTACGTGGGCTTCTAATCTCCCACCGGGAAGCTGCTTCTTTCTCGCTCCCCTTCACTTTCCGCGGAGCCATCCATTGTGCCCCCAGTGCAGGGCAGAGCAGAGGCGCTAGCAGCGCGCGCACCTTTAAAATGCATGGTGAGGTGGCGGCGGCGGCGGGCGGCGGCCCACCCCGTGTAGGTAGTAGCAGTAGTTGTAGTAGTGAGGCGGGTAATTTATGGAAGGCCCTTAACGATATTGCACCTCGCGGGAGCTCCGCGCTGGCGGCACCAGCAGAAATAAAAGTTGCGGTGGCGGCGGAGGTGGGGCCTGCTGCAGCCGATGCATCACGGGACTGCAGTACCACCCCGGCCAGGGGAGCCAAGCAGCCAGGCAGTCAGCCAGACAGACAGTCAGCCGGTCAGCCAGGCAGGCAGCCCGGCCCCGCCGAGAATCTCTCTGCAAAATGAATCAGTGTTAATTCTCCCCCGCCCGCACCCGAACCGCGCTCCTCGACACCGTCGTCGTTAGCACTTCACGTCGTCTCTCTCACACCCACGGCGGCCGTCGGCAGCCGTGGCCAGCGGTCTCTCTCGCGCCCGCTCGCGCCGCGCCCGCTGCACGCGCTGCACCGCCGGCCGACCGGTGAGCGCGAGCACGTCCATCATCGCGTCGCCGGAGCCGGGCCGGCCGGACCCCCGTAAGTGGCCGGGCGCAGCGGGCCAGTTACGGCGGCGGGACACAGCCGGCCCAGCGGCCCTGCGCCCTGCGCCCTGCGCCTTGTAGTATTTCGGCGGCGGCCGACCAGACAGACGGAGGGGGATGAAAGAGGAAGGCGCAGATTGGCAAAGTTGGGGGAAATCGGAAAGGAAACAACTTGGTGCCTGCTGCTGCCGCCGCTGCCGCCGCCACTGCCGCTGCCGGGACTACAAGGTGACGGCAACACTTGCGTCGTCCGTGCGTCTCTGGAGAAGTGGTTGGAAGGAGGTGGGGGGGGGGGGGGGCACGAACGTCGAACATCGGCACGAGGCGACCAGAGGCGACGCGCTCGGAGGCGGAAGCGGATGTCGGGACTCGCAAGACAATAATGGCGCCAAAACTTGGATATCGGCGACAACACTGCTTTATGTGTAGCCTAACGCGGCAGTGTATTTGGGCACACAAGCGCCCAGAGACATATGACGTACGACATTATGACGAATGCAGCTGTAACACCGGCTCAGGGTAGGGTAGGGGTTGGCGGCGGAGGCGTTGTAATCGGCTCGCAGGGGGTGGGGGCGGGGGTGGGGGCGCCTGTTTGAGGTGAGGCTGACAAACGGCGCGCACGTGCCGGGTCCCCGCCGGTCCTCGCTGCACCGCACAGCACGCGGCCGGCTACGTCCGGGCTGCTGCCGCCCGGCTGCGTCCGTCTCTGTCCCTCCAACGGGGGAGGCCGGTCGCGGTGACGGAGTGACGGAGACAGCGCCGCCACACCTGCTCCACAGTTCATAAATAACGTAACGGCGACGAGAGACGCGAGGCAGACACCAGAAGTGAGCAGTGAGAAAAGTGAGGGGAGAGAGAGAGATAGAGGGGAGAGAGAGAGGGGGGAGAGAGAGATAGAGGGGAGAGAGAGAGGGGGGAGAGAGAGAGAGAGAGAGAAGAGGGGAGAGAGAGAGAGAGAGAGAGAGAGAGAGAGAGAGAGAGAGAGAGAGAGAGAGAGAGAGAGAGAGAGAGAGAGAGAGAGAGAGAGAGAGAGAGAGAGAGAGAGAGAGAGAGAGAGAGACTGGGGCGCCGATCGTGACACTCTCAGGAGCGCCCTGATCAGCACAGTCCGTGACCACAGCAAGCTCTCGACAGCGACTGACTGCACTTGCTTCGAAATAATCCACATTCGATGACAGCGAGGCCCCCCATTTTCCTCGCACTTTTTCTGGCGCTGCAATGCTCGCGAAATTAACCGGCGGCCGGCGGCGGGCCGGGCAAGAGGTCGCCCAGCTGCGACAGCGATTGGAATCAGATTTTGGGCCGGCGGGGTGCGGGGCCCGGCTCGGCGGGGCCATTTCAAAAGTGAAACCGGCCCGGGAAAGAGGATAAAATAAGGGGCGAAAATAAAAGCGGGAAGTGAAATCACGCGCGGCGCCAACTTTACGGCGTGCGTGCGAGGAGCGGCGAGGAGGCCCCCGGTGCCGCCAACGTGCGCCACTGAAAATTTTTCCGGGGAGAAAAGTCAATCCCTGCCGAAGTATAAATCACAGAGTGCACCACGTGCTCTCGATACGGGCGGGGGAGGTTCGCGGGGAGGGGAGGAGGGGGAGGGGGTTGGGGGCGCACGAAAAATGCATCCATCCGCGGGAGGCTGGCCGGGGGCCGTGCCGGGCCGGGCCGGGCGGCCGGGGTGTTATGGGCTGTGATCAGAAAGAGATCACCCCGGCGCACGCGGCACGCATACCGCAGCAGCCGCAGCACAGCCCGCTCTGCTCAGCTCAGCTCGCACCTCGCGGGCCTTCTTCACGCGTCCGCACTGGTCCCAAGTCAGTTGGTCCCAGCGAAACACCGCGCGGACCGACAATCACCTCTCGCAGACAGGCGGGCGGCGGCCGGAGCAGACGACCGCGGGAGGGGAGGGGAGGGGAGGGGAGTAGGTAGGGGGAGCCGATAGATTCCTGAGAAAGTTCTCTTAGACTCGCCGCGGAGGGGAGGGGAGGCGGAGCGGCACCCTCCTCTGGGCACCGCGATACGTTTATCAGAAAGTTTGACGCCGTCGTAAATTAGCCCGCAAACAGGTGACAGACGGATAAACACCCACGCACGGCCTCCCTCCCCGCACCTGCATCCCCGACTGCACGCCGTGCACAGCCGCGCGCCGCCCCTTCCTCCCCAGGGACGACCTGACTAGCGGGATGTTGGCCGCCCTGAGCAAGAATGATCTGCGTATATTTCTGACGTCAAAACGCCAACCCGACTCGTGGCAGAGGGAATGGCACGGATTTAGGAAAAGAAGAGGGCAAGGTCTTCTCTCTTCAAATTCCGTAAAAAATATTTCATATTCCGCAGCTCCATGAATTGAACGAGTTGGTTCAATTTTCGACAGAGTACGCGAGCACGTCAAGTACTCTCCCATTGCAATAATATGCGCTTGTCGGCGTGCATCAAACTGCACCGTAAAGCTGCAGACAATACCTGGGGGCCGGGCGGGGCCGGGCGGGGCCGGGCGGGCCGGTGGTTGTGGCGCCATAACCCCCTTCTCGCTGCAGGTTACGGTCATCACATCCCGTGTCGTGTCCGACAAGCTCTTGATGGTACGCACGCGGACGCACCCGGGAGCGCTGGGCTCGGCGGCCCGGCCCGGACCCCGGACCTGCCCGGGTCCGCGGCGGTTCGAATCAGCCTAATAACCGTCGTGCGTCGAGGTCAAGTGCCGCCCACCGCTGCAGGTGACGCGGCTGACGCGGCCTGTGGGACTCTCATGACAGTGCGTGGCCTGTCTGGGAGCATTATTCTACAGCCAGGCGCACGCGGCATTCCTGTGCACTGCTGGGCTGGCCGCGTGTCACGGCCGCTGCCACGCGCCGCGCCGCCGTGCCTGCCACCGCTGCCACCGCAACCACTCCGGCGGGTCCGGCCCGCCGTCACGCCGTGCGAATTCCTCGGCGCGTGTTATCCATTCGGCGCCGCCTCAGCCCCTCCCCTCCCCTCTCTCCTCCCTGCGTGTCCACCCACAGCCCCGCTCCCAGGCCCGGCTCTATGCATAACATTTTCGAGGCGCGCACAGCAGCAGCACGCGCTCGCCACGCATCGATGGGTCGGGGGACCAACACTCCGACACGCGTGCAGCGGGTGATTAATACAGGTAGGTTAGGTTAGGCAAGTACTTGATAGGCAGGACGAATGTGATGTGGGGGCGGGTAGGCCTATTTTTGTAATAGGGTATCGTAGGGTATTTCGGAGAAGGTTCAAACCGGTAATGAAGAAGGAGCTGTCAAGAAGATCATCATCGGAAACAGAAAGCAGGCATCATGAGGGTCTCCGTAGCAGAGAGTATCTCCGCCACGGCGTCAGCCACGGGTCAACGTAAAAAATTTGAAGGCGCTTAGCTCTCGCTGGCGATATGTCACGACGTACAGTGCATAGCTCCATCGCGCAATCCGATGATTGTGCTGCCGGACCCTACCAAATGGACGTGACAAATCGTCAGCGAGAGCTAAGCCTCCAAATTTTTGACGTACGCTCGTGGCGGAGATACTCTCTGCTACGGTAACCCTCATGATACCAACGTTTTGTTTCAGCTGATGTTATTCTTGACTTCTTCTTCATTAGCGGTTTAGACCTTCTCCGAAATACCCTATTGCTGAATTTGATTTGGGTGAACGAGGCCGCGAGCCGAGCGCACACTGTGCCCTCACTGACTGAGCCCACAGCCCCCGCGGGCACCGCCCAGCGGAGCCCTTGACCGAGAGATGTCACGTGCACATAAAACAAACACTCATATCCGTAAACACACACACGCGCGCGCGCACACACACGGACACGCGCGTGCGCGGGCCGGGAATACAAACGGATCTCGGACGATGCAGTCGGCGCGCCACACCCCCAAGGAAATGAGCAAATACTGTGGGGGAGGGGCGGCCGGTTGTATCTCCCACCCCTTTGCCGGCATCATTGTGATTTCACCTCGGTGTTTACCCCGCGCCGGCATTGCGAGTGCAAATAACGCCACGGTCCGTTATGGTCAGGTCTCCCCGCGGGACAGTGCGTGTGTGTATACCGGTCAGCAGAGCACGCATGGTGTCTCGTCAATACTCCTCCTGGCTGCTCCTGGCCAAAAATCCATTTGTTCCACTATCCATGCGAGGCCTGTCTCTCTCTTCTCGGAAGGCTCTGGTAAACAACTCGATTCCTGGAGGCGAGTGCTCGCCAACGCGGTGGTCTGCTTCTTTGGAAGTAGGCGATGCCAGCAGCCAGTGCCCTTGGCGTGGTGCCGCGGAATATTTGGCTGCCCTCTCTCTCTCTCTCTGTCTCTCTCTCTCTCTGTCTGTCTGTCTGTCTCTCTCTCTCTGTCTCTGTCTCTCTCTGTCTGTCTGTCTGTCTGTCTCTCTCTCTCTCTGCCTGTCTCTGTCTGTCTGTCTGTCTGTCTGTCTGTCTGTCTCTCTCTCTCTCTCTCTCTCTCTCTCTCTCTCTCTCTCTCGCTCTTCGTCCGAAGGACCGCACCCCCTAGTGTGCCGGGCCGGACCAGGGGGCGCAGAGGACTCGTCCGGCCAACACAGGCACTCATAACCAAAGACCCCACCAAACACTCTCGTACGCAGTATCAGTTTCCATTACAGGAGTTCCCGTAAAGTATCCCCAATCACACGCACGTAAGGGTGAGGGGGGGGGGGGGTAACAAATCCCCGAGTACAACAGCGTTGCGCGGCGGGAGCGGCATGGGTGACCATGACGATAGGCGTTCCATCTGTCCTAATGGGCCGCAGCACGGCCACTGATCCCAGAGGTAATTAGAGAGAGAGAGAGAGAGAGAGAGAGAGAGAGAGAGAGAGAGAGAGAGAGAGAGAGAGAGAGAGAGAGAGAGGAGGGGGGGGGCGGTGATGGAAAGCAGAAAGAGAAGGAGGGAGCGTAGGTGACTGGCGTCGGCTGCAGTGACCAGCCCCCGGTGCCCCCCGGCGCCTCCCGGCGGTGCACTGAGCCCCATACGGCCGGGACGTCTTAACGGGCGGCGCGCTATTGATATAAACCCCTTGGAAACTTGTTACGTCATAAAGTTTGCAGCGCCGTGCAGCGCCCCGGGTACAGCAAAGGGGCGCCGATAAGTGGCAGGAATCGGTGGGCTGGTGTCGCCATGACAACGGAGCATCGCAGGGCGCCCGCGGCCAGAAGGGTTCAAAGAACTGGAAATATGGAATGGTTTCGATTTTGCTGGGGATACACATCCCGTCAAAGTGAACACTAGATAATATTATTGCACGGTCTATGTAAATTTTATCCGATTTTATCGGTGCAGTTCCATTTGGGGAAGACTAACTAAACTGTTTACCGCTCTGTTTGCGATGTAACGCGCAACCGCCAACCCCCCTCGGCCATGAAGCAGTGCCCCCCGGCGGGGTTCCTGTTCCCCTCCCGCAGCCTCTCCCACTGCTCTCGGCGTGTAACGTCATCTACAAGTGAATTTGCATGCGGAGGGATTATTGCCATGTTAGTTATAATAACGGAGGTATGCGAGACAGAGCGCGGGGATGGGGTGGGGGCAGGTAAGCTACCGAAAAGGTAATAGTGAGGGGGGGGGGGGGAGGGGGAGGGCGGCAATATATCTGGGTTAGAGGCAATATCACATACGCCTTGTTGAGAGGGGTTCCCGCTGAGCCCCTCCGTTGATCCAGGCGAGGCGGTGGCGGGCGGCGGTGGGGAAGCCGAGGAGGCCCGGCAGGCCCTGTCCAGCCGTGCCCAGCCGTGCCCAGCCGTGCCCAGCCCCGCCGCTGGCCGCTGGCTGTTGCATTTTGTGTGTCGCGGGACCACTACAACTGGCACCGCCACGATCGCGCAAGAGCCACAAAAAGAATGGTCATTGCGGGGTCGACGAGAAGTAGTGTACGGTCAGGGTTTGAATACGGTACCCGCCGGCGCCAGCTGCGGCTTGCAGTGCGCATAGCAGACGCCGCCGTGCCTCCGCACGCCCCGACTGCACCGCAAGGCTTCAGTTAGTAAATTTGTGGCGCTGACCACAGCTGGCCGCAGACCGCCGCCAATACAACTCGGGCCCTGCGATTGGCCCTCTCCGCCGTAGGAGTTGGGAGGGCCGATACCGACCCGCTGTGGTTGGCCGGACCCAGGCAAGTGCCCGTGGCCGGCCGGCAGATACGTGACCCCTGGCCGGCCCGCCGGGCTCTCGGCGCGCTGGAGAAGTCTCCAGCCGCTGCAGCGGCTCCAGCAGCCCCAGCGGCCCAGCCGTGTCCGGCATACGAATGGCACGCTTACACAGTCCACCCGCCCGCTGGACACAACCCGGTCGTACGCACGCCGTCCGTGCGCGCGGCCGCGCCCCGCCAGACCCCGCCGGACCAGCGTCTTCACCTTTTCACACCCCTTCCTCCCCCTCTCCTTCCCCTTCTTCCCTCCCCCTTTCCTTCCTGGGGCAAGCTTAACCGCGCGGGCGTCCATTGTGCTGATGTGCTTAGATTGGGAGATTGCAGTGCCGAAAGGAGCGAGCGAGAGGAAGGATTGTCGGACCGGTCTGCTCCGCTGAGAGAGAAAGCGAGAGGGAGAGAGAGAGAGAGGGAGAGGGCAGGGGGAGGGGGAGTAATTCAGGGTGTTTCGCCAGCCGATTCACCCAGCTGAGCGATGGCCTTGCCCACTACCACCCCGGCCCGCCCCCGTCACTGAATTGAAACTGATTTCAGGGCGGGCGCAAGGAGGAAATCGACAGAAAGCAGTCTATATTGTCCGTCCGAGCCCTCGGGGGCGTGGCGGCGCGTGGCCTTGCACGCTGTGCGCTGAATTTGGAATTATATGCAGTGCAGGCGTAAGTGAGTTGCACTGTGACTGCCTTGGTGGGTGATATCTTCTCTCGGCTCCCTGGCTGATGGCCTCCAGATCTCCGATCTCCAGATCTGGCGGTACACACAGATCTCGCCTACCCGCGGTGCCGCCAGTAGATTTTTACAGCCACCCTCTCGCCACGGGACGCCGTCAAGGTCCATCGCCAACTGCATAGCGCCTTACGGACGGGCCATAGGCAGCCCGCACGCAGCGGTGCCGTCTCGCTGCCTACCCTCCAGGCGCGCTGTCGACCTGAGCCGCTGCACGGCAGGCGCTCCGCCCGCGATGTGACCGCGGCTGCAATTGATACCGAATGCGACGCCAATTGAAGTTTATCGACGGGAGCGCTGCGTGAGGCGGCGGCGCGCTGCTGTTATTGAGGTAAGCCGGCACTGAAAGGGTTAAGTACCGGGGCCCGGCCGGGAACAGCCCGCCGGCCATTCAAAGGGGACCATTACTCGCTGCCAGGATTTCGGGGACGCCAGAGACCGCCAGTGAACGCCGGCTCGGCCGGAATACAGATCACCGCCTTAGAGCGCTACCTGGGCCAAGAGGCGGAGGACGCGGAGGAAGACGAAGAATCAGAGGAGAAGTTCGGAGGACGGAGCACGGCGTTTAAAGGAAGAGCGAAGAAGACACACACTGCAGAAACTCGGTTGATATCGACCGTCCAAATCTCCCACGCTCTGGCAGCGGCCTGCCGGCCTGCCGCTCCTCGCCCAGCTCCTCGCCCAGCCACCTGGCAGGTGCGCTGGATGGGAGGCCTACCCTGACGGGCGGACAGTCTTTGAGGCGTGCGCGCGCGCTCTTCGTAGAGTTGCGCATGCAAAAAAATTAAATGAAAATAAAAGAGGCTCTGGGACAACAATTTATGGTGAAAGTCTTAAACAGGCAGGCGAGACCTTTCCTGTGACTTGGATCGTGGTGATGGTTTGAAATAAAACAGAAAATGTCTGGCGTAAGACACGGTAAGGGAAAAAAAGAGGAAAAAACGAAGAATGTTCGTCAGGAGAGGAAGCTGAAGGTCGCGTGTGTCGGCACAAGCAGCACAATGGTGGACGTGTCCCTCGCCGCATGCGGGCCCAAATGCGACGTGTCGTGAGAACACTAATCGTGAGAATGGAATGAATGATGGGTGCGCGACGCGTCGCTGTTTTTGGTGCCGTGAGCGCGCGAGCTGCGTACGAAGGTAGCCGAAACGAGTTCTCCCGTCTTGACTATGCACCTGACTGGAAAGATGTGCAACATTGGCAAAAGTGACTGGGGCTATTTATTGTAATTCGCCCCCAATTCGTCCCCCCAACTGTTCGCAACATACCAACTATCATTGGTTGACCTCTGACCAGGTGCGCCAATACAGTATTCCAATCAGAGGTTTGGCCGGAAGGAAGAAGAACAAAACGACTTCTGAAACACGGTGGTGGGGTATCCCAGCAGTGAGCGCTCATGCGCACACCGGCCGATCCCTACCCCCACCATCTTCTTTTGGAAGTCGTTTTGTTATCTTTCCTACCGGCCAAATACTTAGTTGGAGCACCGTATACAGTACTCGACACTCATCGGCATGTGCTGCAGGACGACAATCGTGGATGCGAACAGAGATAATTGGGAGCCCGGTGTTGGCATCTTACAAGTTAGCTTGTCAGTTTCCTGTGTTACATATTGTTGCACCAATTAACAACTTCAAGAATATTTCCCACCCGCCGGGCATGCCGTGAGTGTGCCCCTTCCCTTCCGCGGCGATTTGCACAGTTCAAGTCTGCGAGGTCAGCCGAGCACACACACAAACCGTCAAATATTTGGCGTCCCCTCGCTGAGAGTGTATGAGTGCACTAAGAGCGATGATGAGCACGGCGATGCTAACTCGGGTCCCCTCCCGAAGCTGAGAGCTGACGTCGTTTTACCGCGGCTATCGAGTCGGGCGGTAGTGAAAACGTAGCCAATTATATTTTGCGAAACTCATGCAGCGTGTCGGAGCGTGAGGCTGTGGTAGTTTCGTCGCGGCCGGCGTTTCCTAAACAACGAGAATGCAATAACCATCTATCGAAACACTGTCCGCGGCGGCCCGGCCAGCGCGTCAGCCTCGGCCCGTAATGACGATAATGGTGAAGCTAATGATATGAGTACCCGGCGTGTCGGACACCGCGGCCACCGGCCCAAGCGGGGGCCTCGGCAGTCGGCGGCCCTTCTCACGCATCCCGCACTGCTGTCGATACCCCGCGCTCTGGCGATACCTCCTGATGGAGAATACGTTAGCAAACGCGCCAAACGAGCGTCCGTCTTCGCAATGGAGACGGGCCGCCGTCTGGGCTGACGCGGCGCTGCCGGAGTGGTGCGCCGCCGTCCAACCACTCGGCCGCTCGGTCCAGCAGCACCTGGTCTCGGCTCAGCGCCCGGCTCAGTCCGTTCAGACGGCACGCACTAGTGCTATTACCCCCGGTGTTGGTGGAGCCCATAGGGTTCGGGGCAGTACCGCCGCACCGCCGGGCCTGCACTATAGTGTGCTACATCACGTGAGGCAATCTGCAGTGCAGCGCGCTGCCCCGAACACTACGCCACGCCACGCTGCGGCCGAGCGGAGCCGGCTAGAGCCGGCAGGCGGTGCGCCAGTGACCTTCGCGTACTCCTCTTTGAACACACGAACACGCCTGCGGGCTGGCGGTCGGCTCAATGGCAGGAAAAAGGAGAAAGGGTAAAGTTTCTACCGGTTTCTATGTGACAGCACCAACCCACTCGGTCTGCAGAGCCAGCTGTACGAAGTAAGCTGGGGGTTTGCCCACTGCCTTCGTCCTTCCTTATCTTGGGCCTGATACATGATAAGAGCTATTTCGTCCCTGACCTGCAACAGTAATCTGTGCAGCAGAGGCAGGTCAGTGACACCGAGCTAGTAGCTCCTGATGTTATGCTTTTCGCAGTATGCGCCGGCTGTGGAATCAAAAGTGATCTTACTGACACTCAGGTCGCTATGCTGGGCCCTCTGTGACCCGGCCGTTCGCCGGTCACCGGCGAGGCGTCCGTGATCTTGAGACGGCGCCGGCGCCAGCCGTCCCACGGCGGAAGTAAAAGTGGTCCCCACCCGTGTGGAAATTAAGAGTCGGTTCCTCGCGCCCGGCGGAGGGAACGCCTGCATTTCCTTTTGTGCCCGACTGCTCATTGCATTGTTTTTACAGCGAAGAAAACGAAAGCCGCGCTCGGTTTTTAACATCTCCACATTGAGCTGCTTCCTTTCTTTACGTCACAGCGGCGTTGTGTGCCGTGCAAGATGTCGCACGGAGGTGCTAACACGGTTAGGACCGCCGATCCCACACGGCGCGAGGCGTGTACCATTTCTCTCGCCCATCTGTCTAGGCAGCAAACATAAACAATCCCAGGCTACCTAAACAGATGTGTGCGCGCGGTGCGAAAAATGGACGTTGGATTGGCGTAAAAATCCGTGTTCGCCCGTTTTTCTAGCGTCTGCAGCCGCATGCATGCACCTCTCCGTGGCGGCACGGCGGCGCGGCGGCGGCGGCGCTGCGGCGGCGCAGCGGCGGCGCAGCGGCGGCGCAGCGGCGGCGCGGCGGCGGCGCGGTGGTCTCTGCGGCTCCCATTTTCCGTCTCACTCTCGAGTAAGTAAGGAGCGCGGCTGCCCACCTGGCCTACATAGTGAATTATTACCCGTGTTGCAAGATTGCGTTACTTACGGGGGCCAGCCGGAGATCCCTTCTCGATTTTTACTATAATTAGAGGTTCTGTTCTTCTATTTGCACTTTTTTTTTTGTTTGTGGGTCGCATCCGGCTTTTATTGCTTTTTTGTCAATCTCCTCGACATACCAAATTTCGTCTTCCCACGAATGTTTCTGACCGCCTCCAGTGCTAGAGTTTCATTACCTTAAGACTCAACGACAGCTGAGAAAATAAAATAGCCCTCCGGAGTCACTTGAAAGAAAAGAGCAGGCCGGCTGCCGTATCTAGCCGTGCGCGCTGGCCGGCCGGCTGGAGAGCGAGAGAGAAGCGGCAGCCGGGCAGGTGGAGGCTGGCGGAGGAGAGAGAGAGAGAGAGAGAGAAGTAGTTGATCTTGACCTGCTTACTCGGTCGGGCGGCGACACCACAACACATGTGATGCAACTGCAGCAGGAGCGAGAGGGAAACACAGCAGATTGGCTGGATTTGCGAGCGGGAGAAGGAGAGAGAGAGGCTGAGAGATCCGACGTGGGAGCCGCGCAGGTATGTCCGCCGCCGCCCCGCCCCGCCCCTCCCCGGCTAGCCCGGCGGAAGATCTCAGTGAAGGTGCGACGAACCCTTCCCATTCAATGCCTTCTCTCATGCGCCTTTCGTAATGGCCCGCGCACACGCTGGGACATGTAACGAGGAAAACGAATGTGACTGAACCGCACTGAAGCCTCCTAAAAGGCCTCAACTCAACCTAATTCTGCATCGCAATCAGCATTCAACATTGTCGCCGTGCAAAGCAAACGGAAGTCTCACGGAAGTCTCACGGAAGTCAACTGAGCGATATGAAAAGTAATTAACGCTTTAACACGTCAACAAGCACCGTGTGCAGTTGGCGTTATGACTTGAGCAGATTACTTACATTCCGTAGCATTTGATCATGCCATTATTTGCAAAGAGCTTTGTAAATGCTCGTCAGTTCAACGGACCTCACGCTAAGCACGGACTTCACATCCGCCAATCTTCTTTCGACCTCAATCAGCACAACGATCGCACCTAGCGCAAAGTTCAGCCAGTGACTGACGTCCGTGGGATTGACAATCGTTCACTTCTCTATGGCCCAGCCATTGATTTTTTTAACGACGCTTTGGTGCAAGGTAGTATGCTGCTCAACCTTCGTTCCGCCTTCTTTCTTATTATCGTGGTTAATTTTACAGCCAGCTCGTGCCGCCAATTATCGCCATGCGTCCGAGTGCAGGTCAGCAGGCAGCCGCCGTGTGCGGCGTGCAGTAGCAGCATCGATTTGATCCCGGAGGCCAGCCACGCGACAGAGCCTGGCACAGAGCCACGCACAGAGCTCCCAGCAGCCGCACACGCAGAAAAATGATTACACTGAGAAAAATTTTTGGCTCTGGGCACAGGACGTTTAGTCCCCAGGCCGAAAGTCTGGGAACGCACTAAACGATTAGCGCCAGGCACTAAACGATTAACGCCTGTGTGTAGAGTTTTGCTCCCGTGTCTATAGAGTTTATACCTACGGATTAAACGTTTTAGATGTAGGGTCCAGGTGGAACGCAAAAAACTACCCTTTAGTCCAGGAGCCAAAGATTTTTCTCAGTGTAGTTGTCACAACGAATTAGTTCGTAGATTTTACCGCAAGCACCATATTAAGTTGTAAGAACTAAGATTTCGTTGGGACAACTAAAAGTCAGTTGCGTCAGCAAAAAGTTAAAAAAATTACTTTTCGCTGACGCCACTGACTTTTTGCTGACGCAACTGACTTTTAGTTGTCCCAACGAAATCTTAGTTCTCACAACTAAATATGGTGCTTGCGGCAAAATGTACAAACTAATTCGTTGTGATAACTAATCATTTTTCTGCGTGCAGTTCGCACCCGAGGACGCTCCAGACCGGAAAGGCAAAGACGAGCGCTCGAAAAAGTCCACCGTTGTCGCGCCGCGTCGCGCCCGCCGGTGCCGCCGGCAGCTGAAGACACACGCGGCACACGCACAACACGCAGCACAGCCACGCAGCGCACTGCCAATACGGAGCCAAGGTGACCGAACGCATCTTCCGGTCAGCGAGGCTCCTTGTCACCGTGTCTGGCCTCTCTTCGTTCCGGTGATCGGACTGTGCAACATTTTTTTTTTTTGGGGGGGGGGGGAGCGTATGTTTCGCACGATGCCAAATTATTTTTATCTACAAATCTTACTGGAGTGTCTGGACTCACACGGTTGCTGTGTCAAAAATTCTGGGAGGCACGGAGGTCCCTCGGAGCCGAACCGAAACATTTTCGGGTGTACTGATGACGCGCACTGTACAAATTTGTCTCTATTACGGGCATAGTGCATCGGCACCGCAGTTATTTGCCACAGTCAAAGCCAGACATTACTTGTTCGTGAACCCATTCCCCTCCATTCTTCTTTTGTTGCCTCCATTTTTTTTTCTCCCAACACGACAATCTCAAAACCACCGAATGACGCACAAAGTCGCTGACGGGCACCCAACCATGTCCTTAAATCGGCATTTCGGCCCAAGACGCAGTGTGCCGTCAGGCGAGGGGGGGCACGCTTCGTACACCCAGAGAAAGATTCAAGAAAATATTCTTGAATGCTTTTAGCCTAAGAATCTGTTTCTCTGGGTGTATCCCGATTCTTAGTTTGTAGCACAAATTTTGGGAAAGAAGCAAAATTTGCGCAACATGTTAACCGTATCATGCCAGTTGCCGGTTGGAACACTGATACACAAACCACCACATTTTTAATATTTGCATCTTGAGTTTGACGACATGCATGATAAATGAGAAAAGATAAGAGTCCTGGATACGTCAGCTGCCGTGGCGATGCCGTGGCTGTGCTGTGGCTGTGTCGTGCCGCCCTGCCGCCCTGCCCCCTCCACGGCCCGGCCGGGCGGCGCGGTTCGGCGCAGCGTGGCGGGGAGTGGCGCGGTGCGGTCGCCGGCGGTACGGCGGGGTACCTGAAGACGTGAACGCTGCGCCTCCAGTCTTGGCGTATCAGTGTTTCGGCCGGGCCGGTTGGGAATCGCATCTCGGGGCTCCGGGTCTGATCAGCTCCTGTCCGCGTGTGCTCCGTGTGTTTGAGTGTGTGTGTGTGTGTGTCAGCCCGTGCGTGCGGATTAAGGATTTGTCTCCGCGGCCGCCGCCTGCAGAAGACTCGGTCATCTCCACAGGTACCAGAGGTACGCACACTGATTGGAAGCCCCTGTCACCGATGCGGCCAGAGCCGCCAGAACTGAGGGCCCCCCGAAAGCTCATGTGTGCTGTCGTGTGTGCTGTCATGTGTGGTGGACCCCGCAGGTGCGCGCCGCTCGCACAGCGCTGGCCGTGCGTGGCGCGAGGCAGCAAAAAGCGCTTGGGTGTCACTCGATACAGCTGCATGCATGCGGCTCATGCAGACAAAGTACTTTCACAACGCAAGGCGAGAAAGAGTACAGAAAGGTACAAAGTCGGCCGCAGAGGTGCGACGGCGGTGGCCGCCCCGGCCGATCGCTGGCCGTAAAGCACCGCGCGCCGAGTTTACTGCCCGCGGAGGACCTCCGAACAGACAGTGTGCTGCACCGCGCCCCGCCCCGCTCCGCCCCACCCCGCCGCGCAGCCGTGTCGCAACTCCCTCGCGCACCTGAATGGCTCCCTAAGCGCGCACTTGGCACCTGCTGCTGCCACTGTTGCTGCGAGCCAATTAGGACGTTTGATGGATGGCAGTGCGGTGTCTTAAAGCAAGCAGCAAGTGGTTGCAAGACTTGCAGGGGAACAGCGCTTGCGGAGCCCCCGAAAAGTTGACCAACGGAATATTGTCTCGAAGGGCGCCTGCGAGGCAGGTCATAGGCAAGCCCGCATAACATGTGTGCGCTGAAGTGACCATTTTGCCTACCCAGCAGGCGCCGTATGCAGCGGGCACTGTCACAGGGCTGTGGGTGGGTCTCAAGGTGGGGCTACTGCTTCTCACAGCCGTCTTGCGGCAGCCAGCCAGAAATCCCATTAGGCCGACAGTGAGACAATTCCTCACTTTCGCAGAGACCCTCATTGTCCTTTCCGGTTGCGTAGTGCACGATAGTAGTAATTCGTCCTTGAGTTGGTGGTGCAAGCATTTGGGTTACGTCTTGCTGGCAAACGTGCAGTTGCCAGGCCTGAGATTCAGCGTTCGTCCGGTGAAATCGCTTCAGCGATGCGTTCGGTGTCATTTTGAAAGTAGGATCCCATGAGGAGGGTCGTTGGGTGTTTGCGATACAGAGCGTGATGTCAACTTGTCAAGCCCTTGTTAAGTGGGCCGATTGGTAAATGGAATGGTAATCGGAGAGTAGACTTCTTATAATCGTGCGATGTCTGGTGTCTCCTCCCCGTTTATGCCACAGAGATACAAAAATAAAGGCACAGAATTATTAAAAAAAAAAAAACGAGAAAAAACATTAGCATCGCCTGATTGATCGACATCGTTTTTCTCTTGTGCCCGGCTTTTGCCCTCGATGGAAAAAGAAGTATTACATGTGCAAGTTAAACAAGTCAAATGAGTGCGTCTCAGGGTGAAGGTTCGCTAGAACCGGTTTGAACAAAGAGCGACGCACTGGTCTGCCTTGCGAGGCCGCGGCTGCACTTTGCTTACTCATATTATGAGGTCTTTGACCACTTGCTCAAAGATTATGTTGGCCGCGCTGGAATAAAATAAGTAAGCAAACTATGGCACGTAAATCATTCAATATTATCTCCTAATCACTGAAATTTGATCTTCTGTCCATATCTGTCATAAAGTACTGATTTCTCTTCAGTATTGCTGTTCGAAATAACCTCGGCTCCTCGCATTCTCAGACTAAATCTGATCCTGTTCCAATGCGTGTTCTGCTACGTTAGCCAACCGATGTGGACAGCTCGTGCCAAGCTTATAAACTTGTTTTTAATTGCCGTAATTCCTCGACCAGCAGGAGGCCTGACCCCGAGCAGCTGCACCGTTAAAAATAAGGGGTCGTACCCATATTAAGTGACCTAATTGGGGGGGGGGGGGCGAAGCCAAATACTACGCCCTATCTTAAATACATGGGAAGGTTAGGTTATCCGCGTCACGAGGAGGGGGGGGGGGGGGGGTCAAAAAGTGGCCCGGAATCGGTCACGTAATATGGGTACGGTCCCTAAACAGTTGATGACAGTGGAGTTGGAGAAGAGGTGGGTGTGGCGAGAGTGAACGTACCCGTCAAATGTCATAGAAATGCGGCGTGGCACGTCAGGGCATAATGCTGCACATTTCATCATTAGGATTGTACAGGAAAGCCGGCTACTCAGACAGCTGGCTGTTGACCCCGCCTCTCCCGATGGTCCACGCACCTCCAGCCATTACTCGTACACGCCTGGCGTGTCCAGCGGCCAGCGGCGCGTTCAGGCTGTTGCAACACACTCGGGATCCAAGGATCCACTCTCCGAGGCATGCTAGACTCAGGAGTGAAGCGTTTGGCTAGTTCTTGGGTAACACGTGGACGATCAGCTTCACACACCAATCAGTCCAGCAGCCCTGCTGAAGCGGTGTGATGTGTGTGCAGAACAGTGCAGCAGAGCTGATGCGTGTGTTGTGGCGCTGGTGCACCGCCGCATTATTCTTCCGCGTGTAAATCCGCGCTGCTCGCAAACAGGAATTGCGTAGCTGGCAGCAGGGACGCTTTGTCGGTGCCGGCGCCGCTGACGGAGACCGGGCCGTCCGGGCCGGGCTGCCGAGCCGACGTGTTGTGATATTTCCTGCGCTGCCGTTCCTGTGCAACAAAGGATGTGTGCTATTAAGACGCGATGCGTAATGAGGTGTACTTAGACTACAGGATGATAGATCCAGTAATAAAAGCGAAACGAGGAAGGGCTTTATGGCGCCATGTCAGCGACAACCGGAGCACAGCAACGGTGCGTTCAAAACCATTACCCGGTCGGGTGGAGGGAGGCCTGCGAATAGGAGTTCACCAGCGCAGTGTCGGCCGCAGACAAAGGCAGTGCCGCTCTGGAGGCGGGAATTAGTCTTTATGTTCGGGTAGCGTCACATCTGATAGCGCGGCCTTGGCTGGCGTGATTACCCTGCGCTGGCACAGACTGGTGGGGCTCCGTCTCCCCGCCCTGATGTAACCCGCCGCACCGCGCCGCGTCAAGGCTCGCTCCAGACATGCACTTTGCTCCCGCTGCCCCTCCGGACCTGCAGGCGGTTCGACTGCCTGCCCAGCTGACAGCGCGAGTAGGGGACGTCAGCTCCCATACGGCGCACGTCAGCGTCGATTTATTTCTCATTAGGCTCCGCACATCGTATGACGTAATCATCAGTCGGTGACAGGCCGTGGTTGGCAGCTCTGGTATGCCAGATATTCCTCAACGTCCATTTTGGAACTTTAGAAGCACCAGGTATCCCATTCACCCCGTGCCAAACGAAACGAACGCAAAGCCCGCAATGTACGACGGTAGCTCGTTAGGGACGGATCGGTGATAAAAGTGGCGGAGCCGAGAGGCCCCCCTTTTCGCGCTTTGTAATCGGCTAGGCTAGGCAGACATCTGTATCCGGCGGCCGGAGGGGATAACCCGCATCCGTCCCAAATTCTGCCTCATCGCGGTGCATGGGAAGGCCCGCCCGTGCCGCCACCGTATCTCTCTCCACCGTGCCCCGGACCTAGCTGGACTGTCTGTCTGTCTGCCGGCCGCCCGACTCCGGGAGCCCTGCATGGCACCCCTCAGACTATATAAGCAGGCGACGCAGTCACACCCTGAATACCTATACAATAAACAGCTAGTACAGTAGCACCTTCAAGTAGCATCGTGTACCGTTTAATTCTAAAGTTCCCTAGATAGAACCCGGAGCCAAGTTCTACTCACACACTGAACCAATCAACATCCTAAGAGTAGAACCTCAGCTAACATACTACACGAACCACACTTGAACCACACCAAAGTGCATCGGCCCTTGTATCACAACGTGGCGCATCTACCATTGGATCACAACGAGCTCCATCTCTTTCTGTTTCGGCCAGACGCATGAGACAGAAAGAGACGGAGCTAGTGCATTGCGGGATTGGCTACCATTCCCTTGGCACAGAGAAGTATGGGACCCGTGGTATTATGGAGGGTAGTTTCGTAGTATCAAACGGCTCGCCGGCTCTCTGTTCGATGTGTTTAACCCAGCCCGCAAACGCTTGGCATGCACATGTGCCACATACCTGCGCACACGCACACTAGACACACGCTGGGTAGACATGCTACGTGCATTCCTGAAATCTTACGAACCGTATCGCTTTCTGCTGCACTATGTAAGGAGGTTATCCGAGGGGGCAACAACTTATTTAATATCTGTACACAGATTTCAGGATTTCGTCGGATAACACCTCGTGGTTTTCGTTAATTTTAGAATTTTATTGCTTTTCTGGCTATTTCAGCCTCTGTAGGTGTAAGAATGTATTTTTCGGCATAAAGTCCAAGTCCAACTAAGTTCGCAATTTTTTTCAATTTTTTTTTCAAAATTTCTAGAATTTTGTAGACATGATTACGCGAGTGATTCGCCCCTCGAGGTTATCGCAGCTAGGTGTTGCGGTGTCGAGTGTCTATCCTCACCGTTTCTGTGGTGGTCGATTTTCGTGCGTGAATATCTCTTCTTTGTTTGTGCCCCCCTCCCTTTTTGGATGGACGGCTAAAACCGTGGCGAAAACTGGGTGGGGCGTTGGCATCTCTCACACCCTCCAAACGGCCGTCAAAAAGCAGTCAGGCATTCCAAAGCAAGGCGATAAAGTTCTCGGCCGTGCCGTGCGTACGGGGTCTTCCCCCTGCTCCAGCGTTGAAGTTCCCGAGGTCCTGTGGCGGGCCCCTGGCGGGCCCCTGGCGGGGGTCACCCCCCGATGCCCGCCGCGGTCACTGCCACGCCGGTGAGCTAATCCGGCCAAGGACTCCGTCTGGTCAGCGCACAAGGCAGTGCCGACGTTAATAACACATCGCGATCCCAACGGGCTCCACTCCATTACGCCACTTTCGTCCTGATGTGGAGCTGGACTTGGCGCTTCGCTTCCTCGCCATCCCTGCTCTGCTGCAGCTCGGCCGCCTCTTTTGCTTCTCTTCACGTTGTTCGCAGGCAACTACGAGCGAAGAGTGGGCTCGGAGCAAAGCAAGGCGTGAATGCGAAATGAATGCATGAGGCGTTGAGCGTCCCGTCTGCATTCCAGGTCTTCCGAGCCAAAGGGAGGGGGGCAATTTCAGACCATTCCTTCTAGCCTATGACATGAAACTGTTTGAACCACAAAGATAATTTATTTCGTGGATTGGAAGACAAGAACGCCAGGGGAATATAGGGAAAGAAATACTCAGACATACTGTCCCTGAACCAGAGGGCCCCGCTGTTGGTACACGCACGTGGTCTCACACGCGTCTCGCTCGGGCACAGCTTATGAGAACGAGACGTGAGGGGGCCAGCCCAGGACCCTCCAGGACCCAGACCTTGAGGACGCTGGAAAATGTGGTTCCCGAGGAGTGTCCTGACTCGTTTTGTTGGGGGTCTGATGGGTCGCGTTACGCCGTCCCGATGCTAGCAGATACGGAGCGGTCCTTGAACTTGGCGCCAATTTGCCAAATCCAGTTGGGGACCGGCCGCTGTGAACAGACTTTTGTCTGCGGCAAGAACGGAAAAAGGATGGTTCCTGAAGGAAACATGTTGTTTACGTTTCTGCCCCCCCCCCCCCGACCACGCACTGCCACGTGATGAGTCTGGTTGGAATTATTTTCCCCCTCATGACTTTCCTTATGTTCCTCCCCCCCCCCTTCCCCTTTTTATCAAAAGCGAGTTTTGCGCCGCTGATCACGATTGCGCCTCACGAGAACCTGCTCACTGACGTTACTGAGACCGGCAGGGGGCGACATGGACGGTAACAATTCTGGACTCATGGGAAATTTATCGAGGGTGGTCGGAGGCGATGGGCTTACCCCGCGACAGAAAGATGAGTTGAAGTTTAACTTCCATGACCGCGGACTTAGTTAATCCCGCACTATACTACGCACTGCTGTCCTGGATTGCAAGGGGGGGGGGATCTCCCCCCCCCCCTCTCTCTCTCTCTCTCTCTCTCTCTCTCTCTCTCTCTCTCTCTCTCTCTCTCTCTCTCTCTCTCTCTCTCTCTCTCTCTCTCTCTCTCTCTCTCTCTCTCTCTCTCTCTCTCTCTGCGGTACACAGAGCGTGCGACAGAGACAAAGCGATATCACACGGCGCGCGCACTCACCCCCGCCCCCCTTGTCTCCTGCCAGCAGTCCTCCCGCAAACACATCCATGTTTTATGCCGCTTGTTGATGAGCAATGAAACAATGATTGCTCTCCGATGGGCTCTGATCTGCCCTAGCTGCTATTACTGGCAACTCGTGCCGTAGTGTGTGTATGCGGGAGTCTGTTTGTGTACGTGTGTGCGCCCATACGCACCCTAATGTGTGGACCCAAACTAGTTGCTGTGTGTTCTGTTGGCGCCGCGGCGACGCATCGACCATAACACCGCAGCATATCAGTAATTATTCATCATTCAGCGAGAGAAGTTCCGGACATGTCCTGCTGCGCGCAACCTCGCAAAAACGGACACAAGTTTTCTTTTAAAAGATTCTTATTCAAACAAATTGCCAACTTTTTTCGATGGCTAATTTGAATCATTTCACTTGCTCCCCCTCCACCCCTCTCTTCTTTTCCGAACCGACGATTATGGAATGATTAGCATCCCAGGGGGTCCGTGAGTTTTTGCGGGTGGCTGTACCGACGGGTGACGGTGACCCAATAAGGCTGGCGAGGCAGATGGACATGGCTGCTGCCGACCGCTGCATATGCGTAGCGCCGAGCGTAACGCCGAGCGTAACGCCGAGCGTAACGCCGAGCGTAACGCCGAGCGTAACGCCGAGCGTAACGCCGAGCGTAACGCCGAGCGTAACGCCGAGCGTAGCCCCGAGCGTAACGCCGAGCGTAACGCCGAGCGTAACGCCGAGCGTAACGCCGAGCGTAACGCCGAGCGTAACGCCGAGCGTAGCCCCGAGCGTAACGCCGAGCGTAGCGCCGTGCGTAACGCTGAGCGTAGCGCCGAGCGTAACGCCGAGCGTAGCGCCGAGCGTAGCGCCGAGCGTAGCGCCGAGCGTGGCGGCCTGCCGCCGGTGCCGCCGCTGCAACCGGCAGTTAAGAATGAAGAAACAATCGCATCAGTGCCGAACGCGCGGCTGAGGCTGTCGACCTGGAGGCTGAGCAGGGCCGGCGGGCGGGCGGGGGCTGTGATGAAAATCGGAACCGGTCCCCAAGGCCAGCCGACCCGGGCCGGGCCGTGCATCAGGCTGGTCCTGGTCTGGGCCGCCTGTGGCTGGGCCCGGGGCCGCCCTGCCCTGCCGGTCCTGCCCCTGTGCGGGTCCGTCTACCGGCCGCGGGGCCCGGCCCGCCGAGAGGCCGATCCGATGCAAGCGCTAATTGCTGCAGCGAACCCATCACCCCTCCCCCCTCCCCGCACGCACGTTCCGTGTCTCTGTTTGCATTGCGTGCCCCACTCCCCCCCCCCCCCCAACCCCTCGCCTCCTCTCTCGGCGACGCCGACTTTTCACGCGTTATCCGCCCACATTTCAGCACCCCGCCCCGCTGCCCAGGCCACTCTCCTCGCGTTTTAGTATGCGGGGTCTTGCGGGGCATTGCACCGGCTGTCAGTAGCGCCGTGCATCCGCACGTATAAGTGCGAGTGAGTACACAAGTGCATTGTGCAATTTTGAACCGGTTCCCCGCCTGCAGTTCATTTTGCAACGCCTGGCCGTGGGCTTGCAGCAGCGGTCCGCAGCGCCCGGCAGGGGCTGCCTCCGCAGGCTCCGCAACCACTCTGCGTCGGGACCTCGCCCGGCTCGGCCGCGGCTGCAGAGCGAGAGAGACAGGTGCGGCGCGGCGCGGCACGGCGGTGGTCAGCAAGCGCGGCATACCCCCTACACACTCACACATGGGAATAAACGGCTCTTAACATTATGTATTAAGATTCATAAAACGAGAAAAGACGGAAAGCTCTTAACACACCCCAGAGGCGGGCAGGCTTCGAGGCGCGCAGTGCGCATGCCACTTGATCCAGCGCCGAGTGACGCTGTGGCGGCTGGACGTGTAGAGAGAGCGCGCACGAGGTGTGCGAGTGGGACAGACAGAGAACGAACGCCAGGCCAGCCAGGCCGCCGCCACTCGCCGCTTGCCGCTCGCCACTCGCCGGCGAGGCCGACGATACACTCACTATGTTTACGTGCGTGGGAGAGAGACACCACTACCAGCTGTAGACCACCAGCTTGCCGGCTGTCGTACACATCTCCGCTTGAGCTGGCCGCTACCGCAGCAACACAGCCGGGCCGAGACCAGCCGAGACGAATATCGTCTGTCTCCCTCACTCCCCCGCCACGCAAGCGTCCGGGACAGGGACCCGATCCAGCTTGATAGGGTATTTCATAGAAAGTCCAAATCGGAAATCAAGGGGAAGTCAAGAAGAACATCAGCGGAAACAAAACGCGGATATCATAAGGGTTGCCGTGGCAGAGAGCATCTCCATGTCAGCCACGAGCCATCGGCAGAAACTCGGAGGCTTAGCTCTCGCTGACGATATGTCACGACCATTTGGTAGGGTCGGGCAGCGCCAACCATTTGCAACTCGCGTCCAATGCGGTCTGCAAGATGGGCGGGAGTACGGCAAAATCGCTTATTAATGACACTGCACTTTGAAAGGACTGTTTGACTTTAATGCGGCCTTCTCTCCCCGGCGTAGGCCCAGGACCCTTCAGGATGTCGCCCAGGATCGAGACGAACAGCGGGCTGACGGACGAGCCGCCGCCCCGGCCGGTGCTGCCGCCGGTGACGAGCACGGAGACGCGGCAGCGCTTCCTGTCGGCGGCCTTCCTGGTGGCCGAGGTGGCCTGGCTGCTGGTGCAGACGGTCTTCATCATCCTGGACGCCGTGTACCACGCCATCAAGCCCAGCGACGGCAAGGACATCGCCGGCAAGCTCGTGCTGGTGAGTAACAGCGGCGAGGAGGTGGCCGTGACCACCGCGGGGCGGGCAGCGATTGGAAACAGTAGCCAGCGGGGCTGGGCGCGCTGGAGCGAGGAGGGCGGCCACTGCCAGCGGCTGCTGTTTCGTGTGCGTGTGTGGGGGAGTGCCGTGGCCACGGTCTGCCACGCCACGCCACGCCACGGCACGCCAGGCCACGCCTCGGCGGGAGCCTTGGGCACCGGCTGCGGGACGGGCCCCTAGGATCAGCTCAGCTCGCCGGCCGGCGAGAGGATATCCGCCACCGCTACCGCAGCGGCGAGGTAGCGGCGGCGGGGCGGCGGGGCTGTGGGGGCTCGGCGACTCACTCCCTCCAACCGGTTCCCCGCTCGCAGTTCCTGACCTTCGCGTCCTTGTGCTATCCATTCCATTCAGTGCCCACAGAACACCATCGCCGCGGCGGCCCGGCGGAACCGGCCCCGGCCGCCGGCTCAGGCGACGCTGCCACACATACCTATGCATATGGCCCGGGGAAGGGGGGCTCTGGAGAACTGGATTCTCCGGCTGGCTGGTTGCGACGATCGCAGATGAATTTAATTCGTGAAAAATGTTTGTTCTGTCGCGGAGGCATTCTCATATCGCAGATGCCAGTTAATATACCTAAACCTAACTGCTGCAGCCCCGCTGCTGCGCGTGAACAGTAGCCGGGTTGATGGGCTTCGTTGGGCCCGCGGCGCCTGGGCCGTGTTGTAACGGGGGTAACGTAACGCGGCCAGGATGCGGCGGAGCGGCGTACTGACCTTTCCCTGCGGCCGGCTGCGGACCGGCAATACTCGGCAACAACAACAAGACAGGCATGGAGAACGCTTTAGCGTCCTAGGACAGGCTCGTTCTTTGAGTTTTGAGGGAAAATACGGTTTTTCGAGAATTTCATAATTTAATTTTTTAGGTTCTCATATTTACGAACAATTTCTGCACCATCAGTATTTGTTATTTTTTTATTTTTTAAATTCTGTGTTTTTCTCGCATTTTTACTGGACTTAGCCACTGATCTATTACTCCGAGCCCTGCAGAGTACGCGAAAAGTGATTGTTGACGGCGGGCGACGGATGGTTCCAAGACAAACTTCCACCGATCTGCGGTCTCTAAAAACGAGAAATTTTGTTCCTTGTTTTTCAGAAATCTAATCTGTCATTTTCGAAACTAGATCAACGCCCAACCAAAACGCCCCCAAAACAGAATCCCTCCGTTACGCAGTTTTCGAGATGAATCGGGGTCTTAACTGACAGGGCGAGCGCAATACTCATTCTTTTTTTGCTTCTACGTCATAGTCGTAGTAGAGGAAGCAAAGAACGAGAAAAAACAGAGCTGCGAATGAATGGAACACTGGCTCATGCTTTTCATTTCTTTCTCATCTCGAAATAGTTATTGTCCCTCATGAGCATTTCTCAATGTGATCCTCAAGTGCTCCTGAAAGCTCTAGGGCGCAAGGCCTCGTCGGGCGGCGTCCTCTGGCTTTCCTTGTGACTGAAACCGCGAGCGGCGGCTGCGAGCGCCTGCGAGTGCGAGGGTAGGCCAGCCCGCACGACACGCGTGCGTACGCAAGTCGTGGTGGCCTAACCACCAGGCGTCATTATAGGTTGCTAGTTTGAGCGTGGAACATTGTTTCCAACTCATCATGCTCGATTCCCGGTTACACATCGCTGTGTCCGCCTGCCAACCTGCCTTCCCGGCTGCTCGTCACCCCTTCAGCGCGTCCGTCTCAGTTGTTTACTTGCGGCGTGGAAATTTCAAAATTACAACCAACGACGTTGTGATGCCCAGTCCGGGCAAAATCGTTCAGAAACGCCCCCAACGCCCCGCTGATTACGAAGGAGGAGCATACAGACGTGGTTATTGCATTTGATTGTGTTGTGGTCTTCACCAGCGACGTATGCTGGGAAGACCCTGTAAGTCCGGGCCGGAAAGGTCACGGAGGACTCGTTCAGAAAGAACAGAATTTTTAGACAAATTAGACTGGGGTTTTGTTTGTTTTTTGTTTTTCCTTGACCTGTAGAATGTGCAGCAAACAGCGCATGCTAAATGGCTTATCAATTCGCACTTTTTTATGACCGTGAGTGTTGTGCGTCAGTGTCGGGCCGAAGCTATGCAATTATTCTGCATTTATTGCTACATTTGAACCCTGCAACCCGCGCCTACTATTAGACTGCTGCGTTTTTACTCATTCTTTCGCCTACCTTCTTCGCCTACCCTCACTCTACTACTACTGCTACGACGTAGAAGCAAAAAAGAACGAGTATTGCGCTCGCCCTGTCTGTTAAGACCCCATTTCAATTCGAGAACCGCTTGACGCAAGTGTTGCGTTTACGCGAGATTTTGATCGGTTTTTGGAGTAGTTTTGAAAATAACATACGGCATTTTAAAAATTAAGTAGAAAATCACGTTTCCAGTCGATTTAGACTACGTAGACGGGCGATCGTATGTCTTGGGATGAGGCGCTGCCTCGAGTCAACAATACGTAGCTCCTGTTCGTCGCGGAGTGCCAGCGGCTAAGTCGGAACGAAATGTGAGAAGTGGATGGATGACGTCAAATGATGAAAATTTTTGTGACTACTATCCTCCTATATTCTCTTCCCTTACCAAAAAAATAAAAAATACCATTATTATTGCACACGCCATAAACAATTTTAACTCATCCCCATCCCAAATATACCCAAAGAACGAGTCTTGTTTCTCACCGTGGGAATCATATTTACGACTCGAAGCTCGATCACTGCTGCACGCGATCACTCAAAATAGCCCAAAGTAACAAACAGCAGCGAACGCTACTTCACAATGCCTTCTCATGCGTTAGTTTCGCTGGTTTTGTTGCTCTCCTTCCAGGGGGGACCCGTCCGCCTTCTTTGTCTGCCCCGCAGCCCCACCGGCTCCGTGGCGGTGACACCTTTCCTCGTGCTTGCCCGTGTTCGACTCGCCGTTGAGCGGAAAATTTCCCCGTTTGCCCAACACCACACTTAGTCTAGTGAGCGTGGGCTGGCAGCACCAAGGACGCCGGGGCGGGGCGGAGCGGAGCTGGGTGCGCGCAGCCCACGGCTCGTTTCGTCATAGTTCAACGGCTCTTCGTAGGGAAAGGGCCCCCTGGACTCGCTGGACGCTCTGGACTCGCAGCGGAAGATCCCTCTTACGACCCAGTCAGGTCAATCACGGTAAAAGTAAATCCTTTTTTTAGAAGGACGCAAAAAACGGAAAAGGGCGAAATAAAGGGTGTTCCGAGAAGAAGGAATATTGCCTTTCCACTACAAAAGGCCACCAAGCTGCGCTTAGAGGGGTAGGACGTAGCGGTCCAAGGAGGTGGGACATCCTGGTACCGAGACTGCAAAATGGTGCAGGAAAGGGGTGGGACGTCCTGGTCCCGAGGTGGTCTGTGGATACAGACGGGGGGTGGGACGTACAGGTCCAGAGGCGGCCAATGTGTGCAGACGGGGGGAGGGACGTCCTGGTCCCGAGGTGGTCTTTACGTACAGACGGGGGTGGGACGTCCTGGTCCCGAGGTGGCCAATGTGTGCAGACGGGGGAGAGGGGAGGGACGTCCTGGTCCCGAGGTGGCCAATGTGTGCAGACGGGGGAGGGACGTCCTGGTCCCGAGGTGGCCAATGTGTGCAGACGGGGGGAGGGACGTCCTGGTCCCGAGGTGGTCTTTACGTACAGACGGGGGGTGGGACGTCCTGGTCCCGAGGTGGCCAATGTGTGCAGACGAGGGGAGGGACGTTCTGGTCCCGAGGTGGCCAATGTGTGCAGACGGGGGGTGGGACATCCTGGTCCCGAGGTGGCCAATGTGTGCAGACGGGAGGAGGGACGTCCTGGTCCCGAGGTGGCCAATGTGGGCAGACGGGGGTGGGACGTCCTGGTCCCGAGGTGGCCAATGTGTGCAGACGGGGGGTGGGACATCCTGGTCCCGAGGTGGCCAATGTGTGCAGACGGGAGGAGGGACGTCCTGGTCCCGGGGTGGTCTTTGGGTACAGAAGGGGGGTGAGACGTCCTGGTCCGGAGGCGGCCAATGTGTAGAGAGAGACGTGGGGGGGGGGGGGGGGACGTCCTGGTCTTGAGGTAGCCAATGTGTGTAGACGGGGGAGGGACGTCCTGGTCCCGAGGTGGCCAATATGTGCAGACGGGGGGAGGGACGTCCTGGTCCCGAGGTGGTCTTTACGTACAGACGGGGGGTGGGACGTTCTGGTCCGGAGGCGGCCAATGTGTGCAGACGGGGGTGGGACGTCCTGGTCCCGAGGTGGCCTATGTGTGCAGACGGGGGAGGGACGTCCTGGTCCCGAGATGGCCAATGTGTGCAGACGGGGGAGGGACGTCCTGGTCCCGAGGTGGCCATTGTGTGCAGACGGGGGTGGGACGTCCTGGTCCCGAGGTGGCCAATGTGTGCAGACGGGGGTGGGACATACTGGTCCCGAGGTGGCCATTGTGTGCAGACGGGAGGAGGGACGTTCTGGTTCCGGGGTGGTCTTTGGGTACAGACGGGGGGTGGGACGTCCTGGTCCGGAGGCGGCTAATGTGTAGAGAGAGACGTGGGGGGGGGGGGGACGTCCTGGTCTTGAGGTGGCCAATGTGTGTAGACGGGGGGTGGGACGTCCTGGTCCGGAGGCGGCCAATGTGTGCAGACGGGGGGAGGGACGTCCTGGTCCCGAGGTGGTCTTTATGTACAACCGGGGGTGGGACGTCCTGGTCGTGAGGTGGCCAATGTGTGTAGACGGGGGAGGGACGTCCTGGTCCCGAGGTGGTCTTTATGTACAGACGGGGGGTGGGACGTCCTGGTCCGGAGGCGGCCAATGTGTGCAGACGGGGGGAGGGACGTCCTGGTCCCGAGGTGGTCTTTATGTACAGACGGGGGGTGGGACGTCCTGGTCCGGAGGCGGCCAATGTGTGTAGACGGGGGAGGGACGTCCTGGTCCCGAGGTGGTCTTTATGTACAGACGGGGGTGGGACGTCCTGGTCCGGAGGCGGCCAATGTGTGCAGACGGGGGGAGGGACGTCCTGGTCCCGAGGTGGTCTTTATGTACAGACGGGGGGTGGGACGTCCTGGTCCGGAGGCGGCCAATGTGTGCAGACGGGCGGTAGGACGTCTTAGTCCCGCGGTGGCCAATGTGTGCAGACGGGGGATGGGACGTCCTGGTCCCGGTCTCGATCCTATCCCTAACGCATGGTAACGTTAGGTTAGCCAGGTCGCCAGGTCACGATAGGGGGTTAAAGAGTGGCCTAATACAGTCACATAGTTTATGAACCCCCCCCCCCCCCCCAAGCACCTGCGAGATACCAAAGTAGGTCAGCCTGCACGGCACGGATTTATGATTGACTCGTGTTTGTCTACCCATTCCCATCTAGTACCTCTCATCGGTGCCAGGCATGGAGTGTTTAAAACTTGTTCTGAGTATCTTCCATGGTGTTCACAACTCGAAAAGTAAATCTCTGACGTTCGTGAGCAGAAGCGGCGTCTTTGTTTGCGGTCGCCCTAACCTCATAACCTTGCTTTCTGCAAATTCGGGCAAATCGTCAAATATCTTCTTGTGCCGACTCAAAATGTAAAACAAAATTTATTTTGTACTGTTTTGACACGAAATCTACCCGAAAAGTCGCGTAAGATAGCCTTAAAAGAAAATTGGCCGCAGAACGTTTAGCGGAACAATGAGAAGGCCGCCATTCTCGGGCCGGCGGTCTGCCGAAGCGGGGGCGCTGGGACTTTTGCGCGCTGTATTCAAAACTACGGGACGTCGGTCGGGGTCGCAGTGTTACGCGTGCACGTCTGCATCCACAGACCACCTCGGGACCAGGACGTCCCTCCCCCGTCTGCACACATTGGCCACCTCGTGAACAGGACGTCCCACCCCCGTATGTACCCACAGACCACCGCAAGACCAGGACGTCCCAGCTCCCGTCTGCACTCATTAGACACCTCGTGACCAGGACGTCCCACCCCCGGTCTGTACCCAAAGACCACCTCGGGACCAGGACGTCCCAACCCCGCCTGTACCGACAGACCAGCTCGGGACCAGGACGTCCCTCCCCCCGTCTGCACACATTGGCCACCTCGGGACCAGGACGTCCCACCCCCGTCCGCACACATTGGCCGCCTCCGGACCAGGACATCCCACTCTCCGTCTGTACCCACAGACCAGCTCGGGACCAAGACGTCCGACCCCCCGTCTGCACACATTGGCCACCTCAGGACCAGGACGTCCCATCCCCCGTCTGTACCTACAGACTGCCTCAGGACTAGGACGTCCCACCCCCCGTCTACACACATTTGCCACCTCGGGACCAGGACTCCCCCCCCCCCCCGTCTGCACACATTTGCCACCTCGGGACCAGGACGTCCCACCCCCGCCTCTACACATTAGCCGCCTCTGGACCAGGACATCCCACCCCCTGTCTGTACCCAAAGACTACCTCGGGACCAGGACGTCCCTGCCCCCGTCTGCACACATTGGCCACCTCGGGACCAGGACGTCCCACCCCACGTCTGCACACATTGGCCACCTCGGGACCACGACGTCCCATCCCCCGTCTGTACCTACAGACCACCTCAGGACTAGGACGTCCCCCCCCCTCCCCCCCGTCTGCACACATTGGCCACCTCGGGACCTGGACGTCCCACCCCCGGTCTGTACGTACAGACCAGCAAGGGACCAGGACGTCCCTCCCCCCCCCCCCTTGTCTCTACACATTGGCTGCCTCCGGACCAGGACGTCCCACCCCCTGTCTGTACCTAAAGACCACCTCGGGACCAGGACGTCCGACCCCCCGTCTGTACCCACAGACCAGCTCGGGACCAAGACGTCTGACCCCCCGTCTGCACACATTGGCCACCTCAGGACCAGGACGTCCCATCCCCCGTCTGTACCTACAGACCACCTCAGGACTAGGACGTCCCACCCCCCGTCTACACACATTGGCCACCTCGGGACCAGGACGTCCCACCCCCCGTCTGCACACATTGGCCACCTCGGGACCACGACGTCCCACCCCCCGTCTATACCAACAGACCAGCTCGGGACCAGGACGTCCCCCCCCCCCCCCGTCTGCACATTGGCCACCTCGGGACCAGGACGTCCCACCCCCGGTCTGTACGTACAGACCAGCTAGGGACCAGGACGTCCTCCCCCCCCCCTTGTCTCTACACATTGGCCGCCTCCGGACCAGGACGTCCTCCCCCCCCCCCCTTGTCTCTACACATTGGCTGCCTCCGGACCAGGACGTCCCACCCCCCTGTCTGTACCTAAAGACCACCTCGGGACCAGGACGTCCGACCCCCGTCTGTACCCACAGACCAGCTCGGGACCAAGACGTCTGACCCCCGTCTGCACACATTGGCCACCTCGGGACCAGGACGTCCCATCCCCCGTCTGTACCTACAGACCACCTCAGGACTAGGACGTCCCACCCCCGTCTACACACATTTGCCACCTCGGGACCAGGACTCCCCCCCCCCCCCCCCCCACCGTCTGCACACATTTGCCACCTCGGGACCAGGACATCCCACCCCCGTCTGTACCCAAAGACTACCTCGGGACCAGGACGTCCCACCCCCCGTCTGTACGTACAGACCAGCTAGGGACCAGGACGTCCCTCCCCCCCCCCTTGTCTCTACACATTGGCCGCCTCCGGACCAGGACGTCCCACCCCCCTGTCTGTACCTAAAGACCACCTCGGGACCAGGACGTCCGACCCCCCGTCTGTACCCACAGACCAGCTCGGGACCAAGACGTCTGACCCCCCGTCTGCACACATTGGCCACCTCAGGACCAGGACGTCCCATCCCCCGTCTGTACCTACAGACCACCTCAGGACTAGGACGTCCCACCCCCCGTCTACACACATTTGCCACCTCGGGACCAGGACATCCCACCCCCCGTCTGTACGTACAGACCAGCTAGGGACCAGGACGTCCCTCTCCCCCCCCCCCCCTCCCTTGTCTCTACACATTGGCCGCCCCCGGACCAGGACGTCCCACCCCCCTGTCTGTACCTAAAGACCACCTCGGGACCAGGACGTCCGACCCCCGTCTGTACCCACAGACCAGCACGGGACCAGGCTACACATTGGCCGCCTCCGGACCAGGACGTCCCAACACCGCAGGACCATGACGTCCCCCCCCCCCCCCCCCCACCCTTTCTTTAGCTCCCAGTCCCGCCAAGACTACGACGTCCTATTCTCGGACTGTGACGTCTGCCCCTTTTTTTTTTGCTAAGGAGGTGTAGGGTTGAGGAAGGGTCCATCCTTTTCTTGCCATATCCTTTTTTTCAAAATTTTGCCGTCCTTCTAAAAAAAGGATTTACTTTTACCGTGAATGCCTCGGGAATGTTTTGGCTCTGGAGGGCGAGTTTAACTTTGGAGTGGACACTTCTTGCTCTCGCCTGTGGGTGACCTTTCAAACTCGTTCGTTCGACACCACCAGTCTGGTCCTCCTGCGTGCGGTCGTTTTGTCGTTGGCACCTAACTAGATTATTATTTTTTTCACTGGGAACCGTACTCGCGCTGGGAGGGACTTTGCTGTCAACTCCATACCGTCAACTCGAGTCGACAATGCAGCGCCCTCTCGCATTGAAACAATTAATGTTGGGGATGGGACGGCACGGGCAGGAGGGAGTGAGGGAGGGAGCCAACTCTCTATCACTTCCTGACAGTTCGAGCTCGGGTCAACTTGCCTCTCGAGCCTTTAAAACATTTTTTTTTTGTTATTTAATTTTCTTTTAAACCCACAAACATGCGGACGCACACATAAAAAAAATACCAGGGAAGCATTGCGATGCGTATGCACTGCACAGAACCCCCCCCCCCCCCCCCCCCCCAAAAAAAAAAAAAAAAAAAAAAAAAAGAGTAGTACTTCCTGTCTGCTCACTTGCTCTCACACATATTCGCTCATTTTTAAAACTACCACACATTCGTGTCTTCTGATTCTTGCATATCCGCACGCCCGTAGCAACACACCGAGATTCGCTTCCTGCCCTTGGCATACGCTTCTGTGGTCGCACCTCTCGAACATGCACATTAACAGCCCGTATCTTTTTTACACGCTAATAGCACATGTTTTATGACTGTCCTGGTGGGCAGTTTTCTGGTCGCTTTGATCTTGAGGTTCGCATTGCGGAAGAAAGTAACGGGGCTGATCCTACTCGTGTTCCGCATGCATTCATGGCTGCGACGACGTCGTGCCAAGAAACGAGTCTCGTACCGACTCGAAGGTCGAAATGTGAGGGTATACACGGCAGTCCGGAGCTGTCAGGGAGGGCGTGCGAGTTGGAGGTACTCAGGCTGTTTCAAACGCGGCTGAGGCACCCCCCCCCCCATCCTTCTCTCTCTCTCTCTCCCCACCTCTCCACCTCTCTCTCTCTCTCTCTCCTCTCCACCTCTCTCTCTCTCTCTCTCTCTCTCTCTCTCTCTCTCTCTCTCTCTCTCTCTCTCTCTCTCTCTCTCTCTCTCTCTCTCTCTCTCTCTCTCTCTCTCTCTCTCTCTCTCTCTGTCACTACGTAAATCAGCATCGGGGACGCATCCCGCCACCCCGGCCGCGCGCCGTCCCCCGCGGTCATCTGTCTTGCTTCGGCATATAGCGCCGACCCCCACCGCTCCCACCGCAGCCCCAGCCACCCCTATAAAAGTCTATTGTCTCCCAAAATTTTATTTCAGCGCCCGGCGCGGGGCGCGCGGGCTGGAATGGCAAGGGAGGGGCTGCGGGCCGCTTTATCTGAGTGTCCGCCGGTGTCCGCGACATCTGGCAACCCTGCGGCCGCGCCAGGCGGGAGCCGGGCCCTGAGGGGGCCCGCCAGGCTCCGCAAACAGAACCGCGGATGTGATGGCATGTCCTGAGCTGCATCCGCGCCGAGTATTCCGCACACGAATTTTAACTTGAATTTCTAGTCATGGAGACCGATGTCCTCCTGGCGAGCATGAATTGAAGCATTGCTTTCCAAAACTTCTGCCTACAGTGTTGGGCATTGTTAAAACCCAGAAAAAATTTCCTTGTGTTCAGTATACATGTGTGATGGAAACGGTGTCTTGTGTGGTAGTTTTCGGACAAACACAGTTACGTAATTTATAGCCCATGATGGGTCCTGCCCCAGGGGCTTTGGGGGGCCGCAGGGGCAGGCCGGGGCCAGGAGCTGCGGCTGGAAATGTACGTGTGTGTGTGTGTGTGTGTGTGTCATGACAGCTGATGGATTGATCTGCTTTGCGGCTTGTCCCGTCAGGGGCTGCCTCTGTCGCCCCGTGTGTGTTTCCGAACGCACCGCACCGAAATGCACGATCCCCAAACACAACCCGGGTATTTTTTTTCCGATGACGTTATCTCGAATCTTTTTCCCCCGAATGTTCTAAAAAATGGCGGTCGCGCGTAGAAAAAGAAAATGTGTAACTGAGAGCAGAAGCAGACGAATGGCACAGTGCAATACGTTTGCCATTTTATTCCTGAATAAGTTTGACAGTACTGACGCACGCCTCTGTCTGCACAGATCACCGGGGCTGGCCATGGCCTGGGGAAGGAGACGGCCCTCCAGTTCGCGCGCCAGGGCTGCCGCGTGGTGTGCGTGGACGTCAACAAGGTGGGCAACGACGAGACCGTCCGCGAGATTCTGCAGGAGGCGGAGAAGGCTGGCAGGCAGTCCGACGGCAAGCCCCTCGCGAAGGCCTACGTCTGCAACGTGGCTGACCGGAAAAAGGTAAGAGACAACCGAATTTGTTTTGTTTTCTAACTGCTGTCGACACGGATCCTTTGTAAACAATATTTAGAAAACAAAGTGCAGAGATGTGCTCTTCCGAATTAAATGCACTAATTGGGAACGACGGCACAATCTCATTGCATTCCCACACATTTGCATCCGTGATGAGTTAATGACGTTCTCTTGCTTGTTACAGATCCAGGACCTGGCCATGCAGGTGACCAAAGACATGGGCGACGTCGACATCCTGGTCAACAATGCCGGCATCCTGACAGAGCACTCTTTCCGTGACGCAACTCCCGAAGAGATCGACCTCACCATCAACGTCAATTTCACTTCACACTTCTGGGTAAGGGAGCCGTCTCTCGTCAGGATCATTCCATTGCAATGGAAATGCTAATGTCCCACGAGATCTCACGGTAGCGACGGCACGTGGAAGGCGCGATCGAATGTGACTTTCTTGCCTCCCCCTCCCCACTCACAACGTATTCGCGATTGAGCTGATGCATCTTTCGCCAGCGACTAAAAGTCAATTCAGAATCGATCTAAACCAATCAATAGCGACAAAGTTATGACACGCTCAAGGAGAACCAGTGGCGTTGCCAGGGGGCAGCAACTGCCGGGATCAGTCTGGGGCAGACCTTGGCTCACGGGCCCGAAGGGGGCGTACGTACTTGTAATGCGATATTTAACATGAAAATGTCGGAAAGTGAAACCAATAAATAAATTTCCGAAGTTGAAATACATCCGCGTAGACCCTGCGCGAGGCTAACGGTGGTAGTCCAATATGGCGTCCCTTCCAGTTCCCGTATTTCGACTTCGGAAAATTATTTACAGCCCGAACCGATATACGCGTTTTCAGTTTGGTGATATTAAGATGCTGTGTCGCATGGGATATTTTTTGGATACCCACTTTTGTATGTGAGTGGTAAGGTCGAGGAGAATATCCTGCTACAAAAATACGGGCCTGGCGTCGTCTGCTCGCCGGGGCTTCGCCGAGCTTCGTTTGGCGGCCGCTAGAGTCTAAGTTCATTCAACCCGTCGAGATACGAAAAACCAAGCGCCATCGGGTCTGTCGCTTGTGAAATAACATTAGTTTAGGTAACAATCTAGTGCTTAGGCCCTATATTGGTTTCACTTTCCGACATTTTTATGTTAAATATCGCATTACAAGTACGTACGCCCCCTCGGGCCCGTGAGCCAAGGTCTGCCCCAGACTGATCCCGGCAGTTTGCTGCCCCCCTGGCTTTGCAATGAAAACAGTGGCGTGCTCCAAAGATTTATTTCACCGCGTTGTGTAAAAAAGTGTCCTACCAGGTTCCTTTTTTATGGTGGCCTGCACTGTAAAAATATTTATCGTCAATTTACGACAATCATCTGGCTAAATCTGAAAACGAATAAGACGTCACATAGTGACAAATACGTCGTCACCGAAAATATTTTGACAAAAACAAAAAGTATGCCTTCTTGAAGTTTGCTTGGATTTGACGAATTATGAACCCAATGAATAAGTCGTCACGTGACGAATAAACGCCGTAAAGAAACGACATATTCAGGTGATCAGTGAATCGTCACAGCTTTTCTCGTCATATGGCGAAAAATATTTGCAGTGTAGGTTGGTAGGTTGGTCGCACCTCATCCAGGGTGCACTCTGTGTGGCATATTCGGACTCCGCTGGGAGCCCGTAGCTGCACACTACTAACTGAAAGCTCTGAGGCAACGCGTTAGCGGATTGACCAGTCTCATAGGATTGGCCAATGCACCGCCAAAGCCTTGCCCGAGAAACCTGTCCAGCATGGGTGCAGCAGCGACAGGGGCGGACAGGGGATGGTCGCCCGCAATGGCAAACCAACGAGAAAAAAAAATAAAAAAAAAATTATTTTTTTAAAGGCACGGTGCCCGTGAGTGGCTGTGGTGGTCATGGCTGTCCCTCTGGAAGGGCATGACAAACGCCACATGACGAATGCCATGGGAACCGGTGATGTTGTTCCTAAACAGGCATCTTTCTCATTCACACGCTGCGTGTCACTGCGGATAATTAACGGGTGCCGTTCTGGCTCTTAATAACGTCCTACTGCTTGTGCCAACGCCGCGCCGCACCGCTTCATAGTCAATCCAATTGGTTTCAAAAGTTGCACGCAGTCTGCAGTCAGTTTGTCCTCGGCACACGTGCACCTGCGTGCGTGTGTGTGCACACATGCCACATGCGTCCCACATTCCTACCGCCGAAGCAGTAGCAAGAGATGCTGCAGCGGTGGCGGATGAGGTCTCAGCTGCTTGGCGCAATGCTGGCCGTCCTCCCCCAAAGAAACCCTCCCACCCCCTCCCGGCCGGCCCCCGTTCTTCTGGTGCTAGCCTCTCGGACACCACTCGAGCGCGCGTTGCTGTTTTAATCAGGCCCCTCCCCCTCCTCCCCCTCTTCATTCCAGACTGACGTGACAAGGATGACGTCGCGCACCCTCTGCCCCCTCCAATCCAGGGGTGCACAATTAGGACAGAAAATGAAAAGAAGGTGCTGAAGGAAAGGGAAAGGGACGAGGGGGGGGGGGGGCTCGTCTGTCGTCTGGGGGCACTACGGGCACTGCCACACTGTGTGCGTGGAACTCCGTTACCCGAGATCGCCGTTGTTTTCGCTCGCCCTGATGAGTGTATTTTGTTTTTTCGCAGACCATCCAGTCCTTCCTGCCAATGATGCTCAAGAGGAACTCGGGCCACATCGTGGCCATCGCCTCCGTCGGATCCTACATTGGTGTTGCCAACTTCTCCACGTACTGCGCCACCAAATTCGCGGTTGAAGGTGATAACGCGATTCATATTCGGGGGGGGGGGGGGGGGCGGAGAAGATTACGGCTGACCCTCACCTTTGCGGTTTTTCAGGACTGATGTCATCGCTTCACGAGGAGTTCCGGTCCAAGCAGAAGAACATTAAGCTGACCACAATCCACCCGTACTTCATCAACACCCGACCAGATCTCATCAAAGGCTGGCACCACAGGTCTGTTGTCGCATGCCCCACACGCTTCGAACGCCGCTCTTCGCGTTTTTGTTTTGCATTTTTGTTTTCTGTGTGTTTCATCCATATATGATTTCATTTCATGCCCATCTCATATAATTCCATGTATCACCCTCATCATGCCTCTCATTCTGTGTACAAGGACTGACTGGTGGATGAGGTCGAAGTGTCGAGTGTTTTCGTAGTGATGGACAAAGGCGGTTAAACGGATGGTAAGGCGGTACAAAGTCCTGTCGGAGGAACTCCCACGAACTTTGAGGACTCATCGGTCAGCGCTGGACGTGTCTGGATCCCCCGTACCGCTCCGGCCCCTGCGGGCCGGCCCTGCCCCGGACTGGGATCGCAGCTGCCGGCCGCCGCCACCGGCCTCCAGACAGCGGAGCGGGCCCAAGTAGAATGGGCTGCCGACGCTCCGGGCGCAGCGGGCCTCGGGCGCTACGCTACGCATCGCGGTGATGGACCGACGCAATCATCGTGCATGCCGCCACATCTCTTCACTCATTCCCACCATTTTCATTTCCATCATGATCATATCTCTTTTGTGTGAATTTCTTCCTTTCACTACCGGTGCAGTGCAAAATGTGTTTCTGTCGCCTGTCTCTCGATCTTTAGTTTAATCGCTCGTGATTCTAGTAATCGGGTTCAATATCGTAAGTACGCCTGATTACTGTCACGAAAATTACTAACCATTGCTTTTGTCCTCTCCTCTCCCATTTCTTGGACTAATAATGAGTATTCTAAAAAAACTAGTTGCAAAGGGGGTGTTTAATAAAAATATAAACTATGCAAAGTGCAAAAAAGGGGAAAATAAAAAATAAAAAACCTTACAGATTTCGTGAACAATTTATCGGTTGACCCACAATCTATTGGGGAATAGGATTTTAAACGCGTGCTGGTTCCTAATGCCAAGAAAACATATGCTCAAGGCTAAAGTAGTTATTTTCGAAGCATTTTTATCGATTCCTGGGACGCAGCGCTTTCGACTTTGGACTTTCGATGTTGTAGAGCAGCTCGAACCAGCTGTGCGTAGCTAGCGACCGCACCAAAGTTTTGTCTGATGATGGATGCGTGGTCCGCAGGCTGCCCCTCATCACTCCGGACCGTGTCGCCGCCGCCGTCGTCCGGGGAGTCCGCAGGGAGAGCGTCTCCGTCACCATCCCCAAGTTCCTGTTCTACCTCATCGCCATCTCCAGGTAGGGCGTTAGCTACTCCGTAAAATATGAGTGCAATTCTGCCACTGTCTCCAAGGATGAAAAGCAAATTGTTATCATGTGTATACGTTGCAGATTCTTCCCGCAGAACGTGATTGACATCTGGAGGGACGTGTTCTACACCCACATCACGCCGCCCAACAAGCTTCCTGCCGGAACCGCCGCGCCTGGCAACGGCGTGGCGCATGCCCTGGCCAACGGCGTGAAGAAGGAGCTTTGAGAGATCTCTGCAAGAGCGAGTCGCTGCGACTCGGAAGGACTCTAAACATGTACCTCACGGTCGATGACCTACCCGAATGTGCGTTTTTTTGCCAATTTCAAGGTTGTCCTGTCACGAGAAAGACTGTTCTGCGTACAAATTGTACGTGATTGCTCTGTGAAAATTGACGTTTTTGTTGTTTGTGCGTAGACCGTTCACCTCGGCTCCGTTGTGCTAGACGGAGGCAGGTGCTTACCAATCTGCTAGTCTCAGTGAGATTGCGGGAGAGATCGTGCAGGTGGTCTTAACATTAATTTCCATGACGTCTTCGTGTATTGTACTAGCTGGCTCCGTGCTAGACGGGGCTGTTGTTATTGCTCACTACGCAACTGTGATGTTCTAGACAAGTGCCTTTTTCGGTTCGAAACAGGTTTGTAGGGACGAAGAATTAATAAATACATAGGAATGACAAGTTCGGCTGCAGTGCCAGGAAGGTGGAGGCTGCAAAGTACGTTAGTACCACTTTCTTATTCTGTTCTCGGCGGTGTTTTCGAAGGAAAACATCCGGCTGGCGACGGGAAATAGAACAAAAATCTATTTTATAAGAAATCCATTTTTGTTTTGTTGCCGTTGTGCCAAGAATCAATCAGGCAGTAGTCTATGCGATGGAAATCTGCTACTGCATAAAATCCAAAGATCGTGTAGGACGAGTGTTTTGTTTTCTATGTGTCTGATTGAGTGAGTATTTTAAACACATTGTTAACGTAATCTAGTAGATTCTAAGCCATACTTTAAAAGTAGTGTAAGGCAGTCAAGGATAGTTTCACCCCTACCATATGTCATAGGTCTAAGAAATTGTAGTCTCAAAAATTCATACAATGCATTACGCTGCAAGCTGCTATGATTCTTGAAGTTCATCAATGCTTCTGTGAATTCAACGTATGCCATGCCACTATTCATATATTTCTTATCCCAAGATATGATGTTGGTCTCAATTCTGACGTTTCTCCGCGTCTCTCTCTATTTTTTGAACTGTGAAGAGTGCATAAACTGTTGTTTATTTAAAATAAATACTAATAAGATCCTTGATGACTTTCATTGTGGTTATCCCTACCTATATGACACTCGCCTTTTTACTCGTTCTTTGCTTCCTCTACTTTACTATGATGTAGAAGCAAAACAAGAACGAAGATTATCATAGTGCAGGAAATGAGCGGGAAGTACAAAATATGTACAAAATAATAAAAGCCGACAGAAGCTTCGTTCATTGACATAAAAATTAACCACTCGGTTAGTTCAAAAACGGTTTATTTCCTGAAACTGTCACAACCGGTTGACCCTTTCACCGGTTTAACCGGTTAGTGTATTAACCGCAGGGATTTAAAGGCCCGTAATATTACCGGTAAGATTCGCTAAGTTACCGTAACTTACGGTAATATTACCCGACCTTGAAAAATGTGCTATTTTTCGGTAATATTCAGATTTTCAAACTGAAAATTAGCTGCATTTGGTGTAAAAAAAAACGGCAAAAATGGGTGGGTCCTACCTCGTCCCAGACTTCCGTCCGGAACCGTTCCTGCTTAACTTCGGTGTTCGGATGGGAACCGGTGTACCAGGAGTTGACCGCCGCTAAGACACAGGCACGACGCAGCCACCTTGGTAGGCAGGCTTCCGCAACGGCCAACATCGCCCCTTCCGCTGACCAGATTTCAGGAGTCAGCCCCCTTCGACCAGCCAGTTGGTCTGTGGCCCTGAGGCCACTCCCTCGCGGATTGAGAGGGAGGTAGGATGCCCAGATCGTACACGGCCGAAGCCGATTGTACTCTACTCTTCTACGCCATGTATCCAAGTAGGTGTTGCCCGAATACTCCAGATTCCGAGGCCTTACGCTTGAAAAATGTAGAAGGCCGAACCCTAGGCCTCTACATTTAACTTCTGCCGAGTCTTGGCAAGCACCATTCCCCTGCTCGGGCGTCGAACCACTGAGTCAACGAGTGTATTCAACCTCCGGGGAATGTCCGCGGCCCAACGTCCGCGGTCACTCAGACAACACACTTTGAACACGTTCTTTTGGTATATTTTACCCACCATCCTCGGTCGGCAGACTTCAGAAAAATTTTCACCCCGGCAAAGAGTTGAACCTCGAACCTTGCGGTCACCGCTCAGTCCGCTAGCCCACTACGCTACGGTGCTACGATGGAGAGGAGCGCGCTCTTGGCGCTTACTGTGGTCCCGCAGAGAGCAGAACCGATGGGATGATTATGTTATGTGGAAAAACATACTAAAGCGTACTATTTTTAACAAATACCCGCTGTAAATAAATCTTTCTCATTTTTACCAAAAATACCCGTAACTTACCTATCTTTCCGTAACTTACCGTAAGGTTGAATCTTACTGGTATTTTTAAATCCCTAATTAACCGGTTATTCTAAAAGAAAATAACCGGGCAACCGGTTATCAAAAATAACCGGTTAATAACAGGTTAACCGGTTAACCGCACAGCCCTAGCTCTATGCGCCCGCTGGGCCTGACCCCCTTTCCGCCCAGGATAGCCCGCATGGCCCGCGAGGGGGACAATGCTGCCCGCGACGGCGGAATGCAGTGCCCCCCCCCCCCCGTACAGTAATACTTCTGCGTCTCGCCTGCCTCCGAATGAGAGTACAAGCCGCTTATTGTTTCTTTTGAGGCTGCGCGGGTGATGATATATATCATCTGCTTTTGGCTTCCACGTCCTAGAGTGATAGAGGAAGCAGAGAGCGAGTAAAAATTGACCAAGTCGTATCCGTGCACCTTGTTGATCCCTCTACTCAAAGGACGTGCTTGATTGTGCTTTGGCTGATGCCCCATGCCTCCAGAACACGTGTGTCACATGTGCGTCTCCTTTACACTGTAAGGACCCATCGACGTTCATTGGAAAGCACAGGAACAGGGTATTTAAATCATACAAATCAGAATATTAAAAGAGGCATTTATTAGTAACAGGTACAAAGAAATTTAATAATACTGTTGCTGTTTGACATTTTGTCATTGCATAGGATTCAACTTGCGGGAACACTTAAGTTTAAATCAAATGGGATATGTAAGCTTGGGAAATGTCTTGTGAAATGTACTTCTATGTATGTAATTATCAATCGTATATTATCTGAAAAGAAATGTTGTCATCTTTATAATTCTACTATTAACGTTTTGTGTATTTAATGAAGAGATAATTTGTTCCACAGACATAGTTTTGTCGCAATAAGCAAAAACTAAGTATAATAACACTTCGTTGGTGAGAAAACTTTGCAGTGGTGAAACTATATTGTCTGATGTATATATTTCAGTCGATTTAATTACGAATTTAATTAACATTTCCTCAGTCAGAGATAGATACCTCGTATTTCAACATCTGCGTACTTTGAAAGTGTACCGCTGATATGTCAAATAGACGACTGTTGCGTTTACAAGTATATGTACATCTAGACCAGCAGGAACAATGCCTTTATCTACACTAGTTGCCTAGCGCACCATTAGATTCTAATTTTTGGAAGTACAAATTAAGTCGCAAGTCACAGACAGTAGAGTACGATTATGTACACAACAATACTTTTCTTTCACTATGTATAAATTATTTACACCAAGCACGCCAACTCACGTGATAACGCTCTAAAAATATGCATAAGGTCATGTTGTGGCACTCTAGTGCAGCACAACGTCTATCGACCAGTCGTAGACAAACCCTTCCCCACCCGCTTCCCACCTTACAATGTCTCAACCAAGCCTGGCAGTAAGATTATGGCACATACTTTTGTGGGTACCAGTTTCACAACAAAGGTGCTACATCCCTGGCAGAACCACCACATTCTACAGTCTAACTTCCTCGATGACCCTCGGGAGCGGCTGTGCAGAGGTGGCGGTGTGCTGCACAGAGTGAGGTTCTCCCCCTTCCTCACTATGTCTATAAACACCACCAACGCCACGACGAAACGGTCACAAGTCCAACACAGTAAGGCACACGGCACACAGCACCCACAGAGCTGCTTAGCGGCTGTCCACGCGCACCGCCCGCCACGGGGGCTCGTGGAGGCCGCCACTGGAGCCGCGGCTGTTGTCCTTAGCCGCGTCCTGGCTGTACGTCTGGCCGTGGCTGTGACCGTGGCTGTGACCATGGTTCTGACCATGGTTCTGACCGTGGCTCTGACCGTGGCTCTGACCGTGGCTCTGACCGTGGCCTTGGCCGTGATTGCTCTGGTGAGGACGTTTGACGCCGGCGATCTGCTGCGATCGCGGGTAGTTGTTGCTGGCCTGCGGGAGCACAAATAGTAATCGTCAAGTCCAGCCGGTCATTTTCGTCAGGAGGGAAGAAGTGAATCGTGTGGATCTGACATCTCACCTGAGGCTGGGGCCGGAGCATGCGCAGCTGGCGGTGCGCCCTCCGCAGCGTGGAGGCGGACAAGGCGTGCCCCGGCGCCCGCGGCCCATGCCCGCTGTAGTCCTGCGTGTCCCGGTAGTCCAGGGCCGAGCGCGCCCGCTCTGCCGGCCCCGTGCACGAGTACGCGTACTCGGGCTCCGCGCCCCGCACCGAGCCACCTGCAACACAAGCGTCGAGTCAGCCTCCACGGAGAGAAGAGACAAAATCCGTGGCGGAGGCGGCGCTGCCGGGCAGCCGGTCCCGGGCCCCGCCATCGTGCTGCTGACACATATCCTCCGGAGGGTGTCCGAAGGGGCCCAAACTTTCACGGCCGATATCTCCGTACATTTTACGCCCTTCCATGTCGGTGCTGATGTCCCGGACACCGCCGCGGCTCCTGCAGCCCCCGCCGCCCCTTGCGGCCCACCTGGGGCCGATCAGCAAACGAGTTACGTGGGTCGTCCGCGCGGGCCTCGGAGCGGCATCAGTTATGCAGCAGGCTTGCGATGCAAAGCACTGTCCCCTAGATCCGGCGGCACACACATGCAGGGGGGAGGGGGGGGGGGCACAACAAGGCGAGCGTGAAAGTGAGAGTAAGTAAAGGGAAAAGGTGCGGGCGGGAAAACCATAAGGAAGGAAAATGACGCGCGCTGCATAAAGGGCGGCGGAGTGGGGGCGGGAGGGTGACGGAGGCGGCGGCGCGGGGTGCGGGAAAAGACGGCGCCACGGCGGAGAAGGCGCGGGGGAGAGGGAAAGTTAGCGTGATGTTTCCTCCCCCCACCCCTCCCCCGCCCCTTCCTTCCCTTTCCGCAAGTCGACGCATCCATTAGCGTGATGGCATAAAACCCTCCCCTCTCCTCCCCCTGCAGCAAAGCCTGTCGTCCGAACGCTCCGCATACATCCTCTCGCACTCGCACACACGTACTGCGCTCACCCAAGGCAGTGCCGTCAGACAGAGACAGACAACGAAACGGCCTCTCGGACGCGGCCCGTGTTCTGACGGTCGCCAGCGCAGCACAACGCGCCGAGCGAACAGGTGTCACCGCTGGAGTCGCAGCAGACTGATTTCTAGCGTCACCGTGGGTATGGGTTGTGCGAGTCCTACGTTCGGATACCAGCTGTGGAGGGGTTGAGTTTTTAAAAAGATTTTTCATGGATAGGAGAGTTTGAGTAAGTGGTGACTAAGGCCAAATGCACCATTTAAATTTATTCCCCGACGAAGGAAGTGAGAAGGGATTTTTTTTTTCAAATCTGAACTTTGATCCTGGGTGTCTCACTCACCCTTCTTGCTCCATCTCCTTTAAAGTAATCCGCAGCTGAGCCGAATGTGTGCGAGGGAGACAGGGACAGGACAGGGTAGGGTCCTGAGGTCCATACGGTACCTGCATCCCGCCCCACACAAGGGGCGTGCTGTGCTGTCTGCTATCTCGCCGCGCCCACCCTGACTCCCACTCACGCCCACACTCACCCACACTCCCGCTCCCACACTCACGCCCAGGCACTCTTATCTGCGCCACCCGACTTGGCCTCCGCCCCTCAGCCCGCCGCCGCCCTGCTTTTTACACTTTTTCACTCATGTGCACCTACACGCACTCAGCCAACACACATGTGTGCACACGTGCACATGCACGCGGCTCCGCCTGTGACACGGGCAGACATTTAGGGCGACACTCGGTCACAGGCAAAAAAAATGTTCCCATGAATTCTTTCCGATTCCTAAAAATTTGCGTGGACTGTGGTGTTTTAAGTCTATAGTTTTCGGCGTTCCTGTCGGCGTTGAGGTGCAGCCAGTGTTAAGCAGCCAGCTGGGAAACCGCTGAGCGGATTACCTTACCCCCCTTCCCTCACCACGTGACACCCAAAGTTCAGGCGGGACGGAGCTCCGTGTAAGTCTGTCTTTGTGCTCTCGAGGGCGTCCTGGCTGCTCAAAACATGGCACCAAAAAGATGCGGAGACGTCACCTAACCCATCCATCCCCGCTGGCTTTTCGCGTGCAGCACAATCGTTAAATCCACTCTGTCGGCGAGGCCCCGCGTGGCGTCGCTCCACCCCCTCCCCGTTTCAATAGCATAGTGCAGCACAAAGGGACGCATTTGCGAGGGAGAGAGCGAGAGGAGAGATCGATGCCAAGACTTCCATTTGGCCCACTTGGGGCCGCGCTCGCAGAGAGCCCCACTTGGGGCCCCACTTGGGGCGTTCGCTGATTAGATCACTCCAACAAGTGGGCCGTACGTAGCAGCGCGGCACGTTGGACGTTAGTTTGTTTCGCAGGAAGCGTCACTCATTCATTCTCGCCACTGCAACTTGTTTGCGTTCTGGAGGTTGCCGTCGTTCGGACGCCGGTGAGTAACTACCGCGGGAATCCAAAGAGTGCGGAGCCAGGAGTAATCAGCGGGACAGCTCCGGACGGCGGAGAGGAGACGCTGCAGATGAGAGGGAAATTGAAAAGCCGAACTCAACTCACCCCTGCACTCCTCGTACTCGTTGTTGCCGTAGCAGCTCTCCGAGTAGCAGGCCTCCCCCTCTAGACAGCACGATCCGCCGTAGCCCGCTTGCTGATCAGTCTGCTGCTGCTGTTGCTGCTGCTGTTGTTGCTGCTGTTGCTGTTGTTGTTGTTGCTGCTGCTGCTGCTGTTGAGGTTGTTGCCTCGAGATAGCGTAATCCCAGCTCTGTGGAAACAAAGAAGGCCAACAGTCGGCGTCGTGAGCGTGGCGCTGAGCCGGAATAAAGACGACCCTAGGGCTGAGGCCGGGCCAGGCCGAGGCCGGGCTGAGGCAACAGCCACCGCGCCGCCGGCTCATCCGTGCCCCGGCAGGGCTAATTAAAATTAACACGTCTCAGATGTAACCGATTAGCCGGGGAAGTGCGGACAGGACAGCCCTGGAGGTGGGGGCCGGGCTGGAGTCCATCCTCAATGCTGGCCCGGCTGCGCCGCCTTGCCCTGCCCTGCCCGGCTCCGTAATTAGAACACCTCGAACGCTGGAGCCAGTTCCGCGCCCCCTCGGGCCTCGGACCGGCGAGCAAAAATGAAAATCTCCACGGCCGCGCTCTGTGCAGTGAAGGAGGACGCGGCGGGCTCCATCACCGCACTCACTCGCACTCACACTCACCATGGCGCTGCCGCTGGGCCGCTGCCGCACCATGAGGGTGGTGGAGGCGTACGGGGCGGCGGAGGCGGCGTCGCTGGCGTTGCTGGAGCCGGTGTTGTTGCAGTCCGCGCCGCCACCACTGCCGCTGCTGTTGCAGCTGCCACTGCCGCCGCTGCCGCTGCAGCTGCCGCCGCTGCCATCGTAGCCTCGGCACGACCCGTGGAAGGACGTCATGGCGTAGGGGCTGGCGTTCACCTCGGCGTAGTCCGGCATGGCTGACGTGTCTGCAGGGAGAGGGTTCAGTTCGTGAGAGAGCCGCAGTGGTGTGAACCACAAGAACCCAGAGAGGAAGCCTCACCTGTCCTGGCGGGCTGGTCGCCGGCCATAAGCCTGACGACCTCGGAGTAGTCCGGCAAGTTGGCGGTCTGCGACGAGGGGCCCAGGCCGGGGCCCAGGCCGGGGCCACTGGAGGAAACGTCGGGCAGCCGCCACCCCGGGGCGCCGGGCCCCACCTGGTCCGCGAGCCGCTTCTCGATCCAGAGCGAGGCGTCCTGGCCGCCGAGCAGCAGCGGCTTGCCTCCGCCCGGGGGCACGATGCCCAGGCCCCCGAGGCCCCCGAGGCCCCCAAGGCCCCCGAGGCTGTCCTCCGGCTTGAAGCTCAGCGGCGTCACCAGCACTGCACCGTTCGACCGCGAGCCTAGAGACAGAGCAGACACATATGCGGGTTCAAATACCAGCGCTGGAAATTTTTCCTCGGTAGCGAGAGCACAGCGAGTCCGTTGGCTAGACGAGTCGGGAGGTGCACTGGAGGGGAATGTGAAAGAGGTGTGACGACGTTGGAGGGGAGGAGGGGGAGGGCGGGGGTAACAGGAGTGCCATTTCATGGATGATGGCGCCTACCCCCACCTCGACTCCCCGCTGAGCCGGGCGGTGCGCAGCCGTAACTAACCCACGTACAAGGTTGGCCTTAGCGATAAACATGCACTCGAACGCTCTCTGCACAGATGAGGGGAGGCGGGTTGGTGAACATGAGTGAACTGGCACAACGGCATTTGCTGCGTCGCGCTGCACAGCACGCCATGTACCCGCAGTTTGCGTTCGTAAATTAATTTTCGCCATAGCGTGGTGACCGGTCGTGAATAATTCTATAACCACACTAAAGCGGCCCAAAAAACAGACAAAACAGGGCTACTGTGGCCCTAAAAAAACGTTAGCCAAAGGATTAAAGGTTTGGAAGCTCCTCTATTTTATTTTTTAAAAAGGAGAAAACGAACTGAGATGAGAAGCCACTTGTGGCGCCGCATGCGTGTGCATAATGAGAAAGCCCGGCCGACACCTTCACTGCGCGGCGCTCGCCCGCCGGGGCCCCGGCCGGGGGGTGGGACAAAGAAAAAACAGAAGCAAGATGAGGAGGAAAAAATTCCTTCCCAGAGCAATCTTGTGCCACTTCATCGCTCCATCCATACACTGTATTCCGGCAGGGCTGCGCTGGCTGGGCTCGGTCGTACGCCGGTACGGTACGTTATATCGTGCTGGGAGAGAATGTAATCCCCGGAGCCGAGGCGAGCCCAGCCCAGCCCAGCCCAGCAGGGCAGGGAGCGCACCGCACCGCACAGCCTCGCCTTCCCCCTCAATGACTCTGGCTGAGCAGGGAGTGCTTCTGCTCCTTTATGGAAACATGGATTGACGCCGTGGTGAGGTGTGGCCGCCCCGAATGGGAGAGGATTGCTGCCGTGGGGGTGGAGCAGCCGGGGCCCAGGCCGGGGCCCAGCCGGGGCCGCCACCGAGCCGGTTGGGGACAACAGCAGTGGGGGCCGGTCGCTAAGCTTACCGTGAGACTGATGGCACTCTGAGGCACCTCTTTAACAAGTGTTGGTCGCGGAGGAAAAGAAAGCTGCCAAATCATTATTTCCTATGGCGAGAGCTAGGCGGGGAGGGATGGGGGTCTGAACGGGATCTACACCCGGAGTGCCGGCGCAGCCGCAGAATCTAGGTAGTTGCCATTCTGCGGCTGCAAAACTCCACCGAGTAGCCAAGGCGCGGTGAGGCGAGGTTAACTATAGAGCCTACGGCTGGGCGGGGAGGGCCGGGCGGCCGGGCAGGCGGCGGCGCCAGGTGACGGGGTGACGCTCTCCTCGCATTCCCCTGGAGGGGGCTAATTACCATTTATAGCCTGTTATTTCACGTCTGCTGCGGGCCTGCGGGCCCCGCGTAGCCCTGAGGCCGACGGCGCCCGGCGCCCCCCGAGCCCCCAGGCCACAGCCCGAGAGCCTGGCGCCAACTGGGGTGGGCTGGCGGCGCAGGGGTTTGGCCTGGGGCCCTGGGGCCGGGGCTGGGGCCCTATGGGGCTGGGCAGGCGCTCGGCTCTTTACGGTCAGCATGTTTTATATACATTACGGCAAGTGGCAGTGAGCGAGGCGCCAGGCGCCGCCACCAGCTTCCACGGTTCGTTACTTGTCATCGGGGGATAAAAACGGCCGCCGCCGCCGCGCCGCCGCCGCCAGACTTGGCCGGGGCGTCCGTTCACTCGTCTAATGTGTGGCGGCGGGGGCCGCGGGGGCGGCGGGTGTAAATGGTGGGCGCCGTAAGGGGTGGCGGAGACGGACAATGACAGTGAGGCATTAGATCGCCTTGGGGGAAGGGAAGGGCACTCTGCTTTTTAACAGCAGGGAGAGGGGGGGGGGGGGGGGGTACTCGAACCCGCACAGTTATCTCTGGTGAGGAGCGCTGCTAAGGCGATCGCCATCAAGTGGGTCCGACCTTCCCCCAACTTCACACCGCGAAGCCGAGCGCCTGCAAGTACCAGGGTAGGCCAGCCGCACGGCACGCGTGCACGCACATGCCGTCGTTGCCTACCAGCAGGCGCTACTGCCGCTACGCTCACCGTATATGTTGCTCAGCATGCTGGACTTGCGCTGCTGCTGGCGCCTCCAGACGAGCAGGATGGCCGCGAACAGCAGCACCATGACGGTCACCATAGAGCCGAGGAGGGCGACGAACCAGGTCTGCGTCAGGACGTCGGGGTTGTCGACGGGCAGTCCGCCGGGGCCCTGGACTCCCGGGTCCACGCCGAGCACACCGTGCGTGCTGGGGTCCACGGCATGCCTGCGGAAGACAAAGTCAGGTGTTTGAAAATGAGGGAGAAAATACAAGAAAATAGTAATAATAAGGTATTTTGGAGGAGAAGGCCCAAGCCGGAAATGAAGAAGAAGTAAAGAAGAACATCAGCGGGAACAAAACGCCGAGAATCATGAATGGCACCGCAGCAGAGAGTATCTTCGCCCCGACATCAGCCACGGGCCACGAGCCAAAGTCAAAAATTAGGAGCCTTAACTCTCGCTGGTGATATGTCACGACCATTTGGTAGGGTCCCACAGCGCAGAATTTCTCCAGGACTCCGCTGTTTGACCCTACCAAACGGTTGTGACAAATCGACAGCGAAAGTTAAGGCTCAAAAGTATTGACGTTGGCCCGTGGCTAATGTGGCGGAAATACTCTCTGCTGCAGCACCATCTGATACCCGCGTTCTGATTCCGCTGTTGTTCTTCTTTATTACTTTTTCGTTCCCGGTTTGAACCTTCTAAATACCCTTTTGTGATATCTGGCGCTTACCTGTGCGAGTGCCCCTTGGGCTGCACCTTGAGCCGCTGGGGCGCGGACCAAGGCCCCCAGCCCTGGCGAGTGGACGCGGCCACCAGCACCACGTAGGGGACGCCGGCCGTCAGGTTGGAGAGCAGTACAGAGGGGGCGTTGGCCACCACCGAGCTGTTGGACACGACGAAGGGCGGCTCCGACACGCCGTCCGCGGTCTGGACCACCACCTGCAACACGCGAACCAGCCCCCGCCCGACGCCGTTAACAAAAACACATTGACGCAGAAAAAAAAAAACAAATACAAAAACAAGTTGGACATGCCGCAGATCGCAAAGTATCGGATTGAATTCCGGGACGATGAATGAGACAGGCTAGCACCCCCACCCCACCCTGCCCTGCCCTGGCACCCCGGCACCCGGTCGGTTCAGGCAGGACAGTCGCCACGCGGTTGTCACGGCGATGCCACGTCCGCCGAGTCCGATGAGTGAGGGGATGAGGGCTGCCGGCTCGGCTCGGCTCGGCTCGGCTCGGCTCGGCACGGCTCGGCTCGGCACGGCTCGGCACGCCGCGGCACAGCGCCCGCCAAAACCACGCATCTGGTATCGGGGACCCGCGGGGACCCACGAGCCGGGCACGGCCGTAATACAGCGAGGCGATACATTTGCATAAAGGGCGCGGGGCGGGGCGGGGTAACAGCCGCAGCAACCAACAAAAAAAAAAAGAAAGAAAACAGACAACAAGGATGTGGCTTCGGGCGCCGTTAAAATGCCCCCCGCGTACGCATAAATTGTGTGAAAAATAATCGTCGTTTTGTTTACTGCGCGCTGCATATTATATACTCCGGGGCGCGGCGCCGTGTCGTGTCGTGTCCGCGCTGACAGCGGCATTGTCCGCCGAGGCCCGCCGCAGCCCACCGGACTCGTCCATGAATATTATTACAGTTTCGATTCCGGCATCACACTTTCGGAAGGTAATGAATGCCAGAACGGCGCGGCAGTGTAAACATTCGGCTCTGTTCTTTACGGTTTTGGCGTCACGCAGTCAGGTTGTTAAATGACGTTCTGCATTTTTTTTTACCAGAGTGGATCGTACTTCACTCAACAGCGTACAGTAGTCCGGAGAAGAACCGAAACAGAAGTGAGATATTCCGAAGATTCAGTGTGAGGGGAGCCGTAGCAGAGAGTATCTGCGCCACGGCGTCAGCCACGAGCCAACGTCAAAAATCGTCAGCGAGAGTTAAGCCTACTCTACCGTCGTTGGCTCGTGGCCGACGCCGCGGCCGGAGATACTCTCTGCTGCGGTTCCCCTCATTATGCTTCCGCTCTCGTGATTTCTCGTAACTTCTTTTTCTGTTTCGGCTCCTCTCCTGAAGACGCTATACTGTATATACGGCGTGCGAGCGCGATTTTCAAACGGTAACTGAGAGGCAGTCTCGGCGGCTGGGTCGTTGGCTCCCTTGAGGCGGCGGCTGGGTCAGAGCGCGGCGCGGCGCGTCGTCTGCTGGGCCGCTCTCTCTGCTCTGTTTACTCTTCGGGGTCTCCGTCTGCACCTCTTCCTTTCTATTCTCCGTCACGCCTCCGCCCGCACCACAAGCATCGCTCGCCGTGCGCTTTTTATTGTGTCTCCCCGCCGCAGTCTGCTCTCCTAACACGCTCGTCCCGTTTGCAAATGACGCCTCTCCGACCCTCGGCACCGAGCTGTGTGTTCCAGTACACGTATGACGAGCGGCTGGGGGGGGGGGGGCAGCCCTGCCTGTCGGCTTGCTCGCCCTTTCGCTGATAACCTATCAATCCATCTGGCGGGGTTGTCGGCCCCCCTAACCCTTCCACACACTGACAAGCGTCTCTCGCTGCACCGACACACACACACACGCGCGCGCGCGCGCGTGTGCATTGGCCTAACCTGGTCAGCCGCCCCCTCCCACCCCCTCCCGCCTTCGACCCCTCCCACCCCCACCTCACCTTCCCGCGCACAGCCCCAGATACGGCAACTCCGATCTGCAGCAGCCCGCTGGGGCCGCTGGGGCCGCTGGGGCGGGGAGCCAGTGAAAGGTCGGGACGTCCAAAACTCCCCCAGCGGTGGGCGGGGCGGGGCGGGGCGGGGGAGTCTGGCCGGGTCAGGTCGGGTATTCCCATTTTCCGGCCCGGCGACTCCGGTCCCGCGCGCGCCGCTCATCATAAAACCATTCCGATAAGACACAAATTGAATTACGCGCGATAGCGTGCTTTTATTTACAGGACAGCGGCCGGAACAGGGACGAGTCGATAGTCGGCGTCCGACAAAAAAATATTTTTCAATATTTCTTTCTCCTCAGCTTGTTTCGAACGCGTGGCGCACGCGGATCCAGTACAAGGGGAACCGCTAGCAGATATTATCTACGGCTGCGGCGTCGGCCACGAGCTAAGGTCCAAAATTTGGAGGCTTAGCTCTCGCGGACGATATGTCACGACCATTTGATGGGGTAAGACAGCGCAAACCATACACTGCGCGACCTCTCTCTCTGAAGCCGCGGAAGCTCGGCGCGGTGTGCCCTCGGGTTCGCCGTCAGCACGCCGTGCACCCTGGGACCTCCGGCCTCGCCGCCACCCGCCTGCTTGTTGCAATTTGTGCTCTGCAAAAGGAATGCAATGTTGGCGTGGGGGCAGCCGTGGGGGCGGCGGGACCAGCGCCAATGCGTTTCCCGGCGACGACTGCCGGTCATTCATCGATGGCATCCCAGCCGCGTGGGCGGTGGGGGCGGCCGGGGGCGGCCGGGGGAGGGAGGGCCGGCGGCCGCCCCACACCACAGCGCCGCCGCACCCGTTCCCTTCGCTTTCCGGTGACTGGACGAGAGCCATGTCATAATCATGAGCGGGTAAACACCGGAAAATTACTGGCCGCAGAATTCATTATTTGTCAAAGCTCCGTGACGCGCCGTGACCCCGATGTACCACCGGGCAGCGTGTGCGGACAAGAGGGGAGGGGACGGGAGGGGAGGCGGGTGGGGCGGGGTGGCAGCAGCAGCAGCAGCAGCAGCAGCAGCAGCAGCAGCAGCAGCAGTACAGCGCTGCCGGACAGCGCTCGTGCGGGTCGGCGCCGTGGAGGTAGGCAACGGCGACGCACCGCTGCGCTGCGGAGCACACATTGCCTACCTCCCGGGCGCCCACGCACAGCGGCGGCTGGTGGGGGCCGCAGCACGCAGCGGCGCAGCGCTCGCTCCGCTCCGAGCGCTCTGTTATGCCAATGCCGCCCAGCGGCGCCTCGCCCCGGCCCGCCTTTCTTCAACCCGGAGCGCCCAGCAGAGCGGCCGGGCCCCCATGTCCACAGCCCATCCATCAAGCGGCTCAAGAGGCGCTACAATGGGATGACGTCCAACACATGCGTGGGCTTCCTCTCGGCCCCGCCGCGCCACGCCACGCCACGCCCACCCCTGTTCACGGAGGGCACTTACACGGACAACAAACGCCGGCCTGGTCGAGCGGCGGGCAGCGCGGCACCGGTCCCGGCCCCGGCGGAGGGGTCATTGCTTCACCGCTGCTGCTGCTGCTGCTGCTGCTACCGCCGGGTCAAAAACTGCGCCCGAGAGAGTGTGATCCTCGCCGGGCCGGGTGGACAGCGAGGACCGAGAGGTATGCGCGCAGGGGCGGCCAGAGTGCCGAGCGGCGTGTCCGTTTGGTAATTAATGAAACCAAGAGCGGAGCGGACAGCAAGAGGAGAGGGGGGAGCGCGCGCGCACACACACACATGTACACAAAGAAACAGAGGGGAGGTTCACGTGCAAAAGTGCACACACACACACACACACACACACACACACAACACGGGGAAGAGAGGACAGCGCGCACACAAACACAGCCACACTCCTCTCCCTCTCATCATGCCTCTGTTTGTGTGCGTGTCTACTGTGACGGGACGTTCTTTCCCTTTTTTAAAATTTTTGTTTGTGTGTGAGAGAGAGAGAGAGAGAGAGAGAGAGAGAGAGAGAGAGAGAGAGAGAGAGAGAGAGAGAGAGAGAGAGAGAGAGAGAGAGAGAGAGAGATGGGGGAAACGTGAGTGTACGCCGCTCGGTGTACGCTTACCTCCACAACCTCCCCAAGAATTTTTCGTAAATATTTGTTTCTAACTTGCATCTTTCTGTCAAAATGTAATGACTAATTCCCCTGCACTTGGCCTTCCCCTTACACACCTACGGAGTGGTCGTCTTGAAAAAGAAAAAAGGCCCCAGCATCTCGCCTCCTCTTTTGGTGTTAGGCCCTGTTCCGTCTCTCTCTCTCTCTCTCTCTCTCTCTCTCTCTCTCTCTCTCTCTCTCTCTCTCTCTCTCTCTCTCTCTCTCTCTTCTCTCTCTCTCTCTCTCGATAGAACCTTCACGGGCGTTATTTATGGGGCGCGTCTTTTAATCGCCTTCCCCGCAAAGAAAAACGGATCGAGGAGTATTATTGATGGATCTATTTTGATGAAAGCAAACGGGGAAAAAACGTAAAGAGAAAATCAACACTTCTTTTTTTCTCCCTTTCCCTGGAATGAGAGCCATCCATAGTCTGCCTGTCAAAAGGTTGTTCATGATGAGAACGTTCATTTTCCGAAGAGTGCTGCTGGTTCTTGGGTCACAAATAATCTCACTTTAATTGACGGCCATTTTCTCAGTGCCTTTCTTTCTCTACTTTTTTTTCAAGCAGGGGGACAGAGGGTTGTTGGCGGGGGGAGGAAGGGGGGTACGTTGGCAAGAAGCGAAGAACACGGGGGTGGAGGCGCACGGCTACTCCTAGTGCTGAGGGAGAGGGGAGTCGGAGGGGGCGGAGAAAGGCAGGGAGAGAGTGAGAGAGCTGCCGGCGACAGCGTATAAGTCATAAGCACACCGTGCGTCGCGTCGTCCCGACATCCTTGAGAGCACGGCCGTCGACACAGCCGGGACAGAGGGGGGGGGGGGGGGCAGGCTGCAACGCCTCGAGCAAGAAACCGCACAAATTAAAACCGGCCATTCTTCAGGATCCCCCACGTCCCTGTCACCCGGCGAGCGCGAGTGCCCCCGGGAGCATCAGTGCCGGCAGTGCGTGTGAGCGGGGAGAAAGGAGTGCCGAAGAAGAGGGGCCGCCCTATGTAACTTTAATACTGATTCATTGTGGGAGCGCGGACAAAAGGGTGTGGGTGTGGTGTGCGTGAGCCCCGCCCCCGCCCCCGCCGGGCACCGCCTGCTGACTGCGGAGCCTCCGTGAGAGCGCTGACGCCCACAGCATCGCCGGCGCATTAGCGGGATAGCGCCTGGGGGGGTAGGCAACGGCGAGGCAGTACTGCATCGCACGCCGTATACATTGCCTACCCATCAGGCGCCGTGCCGGCGAGATGTAGCAAGACGGAGGGTAGAGAGGCAGGCGCGCAGAGGAGGGAGTTTCGGAGGAGCAATTCCATAATTAAATGGAGCGCCCGCTTCGCTTCGATCTGCTCTCTTGGCCGGGCTGTAACCACGGTCCGGAGAAGTAGCAGCCAAGTGCCCACGGCCGGCCGTCGCCCTTGAGGGGACGGGGCGGGACGGACTGTGGCGGCCGGGCCGGGCCGGGCCGGGCCCCTCTGAGCACGCACAACTCCCGGCCTGCCGATGTGTGCCAAGTTGGGCTCGGTAATGTGTACGCTCCCCGCCTCGCTCTGCGCCTCGCTCTGCGCCTCGCTCCACGAACCCCGACCAGCGGCAAAGGCAAGGGGGGTGCGGAAGTCCCATGCTTCTTAATTAATTAACCCCTTTAACGTCCCCCCCCCCCACTTCTAGGATGCAATAGTGCCTGGTACGTGTCCTGACTCCACCCTGCTTACGCCCAGGTGGATACAAATCGACTAATTAATTGATAACAGCGCCTGCCGCGACTTTTTTAAAAACGACATAAAAGGTTCCCCCGAGTCAACAACTTTGATTGAAATTACTACTTAATTTACGGATTTTTCATGTGACATCCCGCTGCCGCTGTCCCAGTGGCTCTTAGGCGGTCCGTCGGAGCCCTGGGCCGGCCGCTTCATATCTCATTAACGGATTCATTCAGGGTCCCTAATGGATTTCCCAGTCAAATATCTCGCGAGGAGACACCAGTCTGCCCAACACACACACACACACACACACACACACACACACACACACACCAGTAGAGCCCGGCCCGCACGGCCTTACCTGGTAGACGGTGAGCTCGCCGTTGACAGCGCCTGCTGGGGGCGGGTCCCACTTGATGTAGACCACGGTGGAGTTAATGAGGATGGCGTCGATGTTGACGGGTGGCTCAGTTGGAACTGCAAACAGTCAACAAGAAGAAAGGAGTGCGTTAGACAACTTCAGCGAGTCTCCCTTTTGTGCACCCGCAGCAATATCATTATGAGACTTTTACAACAGGTGAGAAAAAAACTGTTTTTTTTTTGCGCTAACTCTGTCCCTGTGAGAGGTACGGAGCGTCCCGCTGCCAGCTGCCGCTAGTGCCCCAGGAGGGGCCGGTGCAGTAGCGGTGTGCTCTAGAGACCCCGAGACGTAGTTGCGGACGCTTAAATAAAACCGATTCCGTCGTGTTCGCTCACGGTGACACAAGAGGATGAAAAATGAAAGATCATCCCCCTACCCCGCCCCACCCTCCGCCCCCTCTAACACCCCCCCCCCCTCTTGCCCCGGCCGATAAATCATGTTGTTGGGGATAAACTGTGGACCGGGCCGAGCCGAGCCGGGCCTGGGGGTCGCGCCACGCTGGGTGCCTCGGTTTATTTGCACACAATAACTCATCCCTGCGCCGCCCATCCGCATCGGTGTGCTGAGATACCGGCTTAGCTGGCCCTCCGGGACTTGTCGCGAGGAGATGCTGCCGACCACCGGCCACGCTTCCGGCACGCTTCCGGCACACTTCCGGCACGGCTCTTACCGGCACGTGTGCTCCCTAATCGCCCCCGTATATTACTGTAATTACCCAGAACCGAAACAAAAGATTGCATTTACGCGCACCGCACCCGCTTCCCCCGCATCGGCAAAGGTTTGGTAGGCAAACCGTAGAAACAGTGGGGATGGAAATAATTAGAACGAGAGACAAAAATGGAAAGAAGGAAACAAGCTAAAAATGATAATAAACGTAGAAACAGTGGGGATGGAAATAATTAGAACGAGAGACAAAAATGGAAAGAGGGAAACAAGCTAAAAATGATAATAAACGGTGTGGTGGGAGCCGCGGGTTTCGGAATGCAAACGCTGTGGACAGAGCAATTAGAAGGGAGCGGGGCCGGTGTCTGGGGGGGGGGGGGGGCTCATAGCGGCTATGGATGCCAAGGAAAGAGAGGCGTCGCTTTGAGCGAGGTGATTTCATTTGAATAAATCTTCCTCCTTGCATTCCCTTTCTTTCATCTCTCTTCTTTTCCTTTGCGCCCCCCTCTCTCCGTCTCCTTCACACACCTTTTGTCTTCCATCCGCCCGGGGATTTATTAGATTATGGTAATATTGCCGCGGCGCCCTCCACTCCTGCCCCCCCCCCCTCTCCGCCACACTCGCGCCCTCTCCCTCGCACGCTTTGTTCACTAATCCCTCGCTTCTCTGTCTCACTCATTGCGTGATCTCTCATTAAGACATTGCGATGCCGGCGATGGCTGGGCTGCTGTTGCTCCCTAATCCGTTCGGATTGTGCGTCATTAGTCATATAAGGAGATTTTGACTCTCCCCCCACGAGCTCCCCCCCCCCCCCCCCCGGGGGGGGGCGTTTGTCCAGCGACACGTTGAACGGGCTGATTTCGCTCTTATTTCTCTTCCACTCCTCTCGCCATCATCATCTCGAGGAAGGGTATAAATGCCTTCGTTTTGTTTTCAGCCGCGCGGAATTGGGGAAGCGGCGCAGAGGCGGCTGATGGCTGACGCTGGCAGCAGATCATCTCGGGAAATGGACCAACGTGTCATAAATCAGGACTCGAAATTAAAACAGAGATGCCACTCAGAACGAATGTCCTCAATCTAAAAGGAAATAAAACGCAAAAGTCCACCAATCTAACAAATTCTCGAACTGGATAAAATGTTTTAAACCAGCCGCCGCAACCTTACTTGAAAATATAGAAATCTTCCTGGTAAGACAAACGAATCCGGCCTCCGACGGCAAAAGTACTCTCTACTGCGTCTCCTGCTGTCCAGCGAGCTGCTGTCTCTGTTCAGAGTGGGTCATCCACTCGATTAAGCCGCTATGCTGCTGTCAAGTGTTCTGCTGCTGCAGTGGCTGCGGCAGCAGCGGTGGCGGCAGTGGCGGAGGCCCTCTATACCATAGGCAGCTTTCGCGCAAAATGGACAGCTCTCGAATCGGTCGATCAAACAATCCAGGCACGTCCTGCAGAATGAGTTCACGTCACTCATTCGACCCCTGGCTGGCTGGCGGGTCTGCCCTTCCTCCCCGCCGGGAAGGAAAGGGGGAGGGGGGCTTCCTCATTTTTATTTTGCCTTACCCCTCCTTTCTTCCTTTTTGGGGCCTAAACTCCTCGCACGCACAGGCGCCGCTGCACGCCAGCCCGGCGTCGCTGTCTTTCATCCCGCCCCCTCCCACTCGAACGAAGACGTTACTTTGACTTCCCCTTGTCTTTCCCGTTCTAATTATTTTGTATTCAAGTCCCGACCCCTCTGGACCCAAAGCCCCCGCTGATCCCCTCATCTCGCGCACTTTGTTCCAAGGCCTACATACTTCACCGAAAAAATTAAAGCCATTTCAAGTTGTAGTTTTTTTGTTTTTCTCGCGCGATCCAAGTGACAATAATAAAGGGATAAACAGGGATGAACTAAATCACACAGGCGTGATATGGCTGAGCCTCCGGCCCTCTAGTTCGTATTTCAGCCCGATGTCCGGGAACGGACCGGTTCGAATTGAATACCACCTCTGGCTTGCCGGGCAGCGGCACTGAAGCATCACCGCAGCTGCCCCGAACTGGCTCCGATCCGTTGTCCATCACCTAATACCGCGGACCGCTTACGCTCTCTTTTCCGCATTTTTCTTCGTCTGCAGCCATCTCTTTCAGTGACAAAGGAAATTAGAGGCGGCGAAGGAAATAGGCTCCATTAGGGCCGTACCCAGCAGCCAGCTGCTCGACAGGCGTCCGCTGCGCAGCGCAGCGCAGCACGGCGCAGCACGGCGCAGCACGGCGCAGCACGGCGCAGCACGGCGCAGCACGGCGCAGCACGGCGCAGCACGGCGCAGCACAGCGAAGCCGTCCCCTTCCTCTTCCTGCCGTTTTTACACAATTCTGACCGCCGTTTCCCGCCACTCTGGAGGCTCGCCTCGGACAATTCACTTCCTATTCCCTCCGGACAAGTTAACCTAGCTGCCCCCGTGCGTACGCCGGCGTTAACTGGCCTTGCAGCTGGCCTACACAGCGCGCTTAAGGAGGTTACTGGCCAGAATTATATTTCGCACCTTGTCAGACTTAATTTGAAGCGCGCCTCGTTGTTATGTGTCATCTGCTCCGGCTAGAAACTTGTGCCCTAATGAAACAACCCCCTTCCTCTTACCTGGCGCATCACTTATTAATTCTAAAATTATTCCCCGACCACCCCTGATTTTCCCTTCTATTTTTTTCCCCTGCAGAGGTTCTTTGCACTCCCCATAAAAAATAGAAGAAAATATATTAATTGAGGTGTATAAAAGCGGAAGGGACTAGAGGCTAAAGCGCTCATAGAGAGGCAACAGCGCTGAGCTCGAGGAAGGAAAAAACAAGAGAAATTAACAAAAATGAAAGCGGGCTCGACAGAGAAGAGGAGGGCTCTAGAGAAACGGGGACAGTTCATGCGCGGCAGCTGCACGCCAGATTCATCCCTACGGATACCTCTCTCTTTCCCTCCGCCACCGGCCCCCCGGGGTAGGGGGGGGGGAGGGCACCGGAGGGCCCCCTGGGGGGCAAGCGGACCAAGCGGTGCAGGAGGGAGGAAGGGAGGGTGGTTACGCCCGGCAGCGACCACCGGACTAGATTTTAATGTTGTTTGGCCATTACAGTATTGAGTTTCCACTGGAACGGGGACGACCCGTGCCGGGCCCCGGGCTGCCCCGGGCCATGTGATGTCGCATGCCGTGGTCCGGGTCCGGGCTGTGAGCGCCAGCGTCTGCCATTCCTGACCGCCCCGCGAATGATAAAGCCCCGCACACAGCACCGCACAGCACAGCACCGGCCGCGGCGGCGTGGCCGTTCGGGATGGTGGTTCGGGTTCGGGGGCGGGTGGGGACCGACAGGTCGCGCTGGACCCCATCATGTCCCGGCCAGATTACAGCCCCGCCGCGCCCCGCCACACCCGCCGGCTCCGCCCGTGTGCGCGCGCGTCCTCCAGCCCAATGAGTTTTGCATCACGGTCGTGATTGCGTTGTGTCAGACCATCCCGTCACGGCCCGATGTCAACCATCCTACGCCACAGGTCGTCGTCTCCCCGCCGCGTTGCCACACCTCACACCTGCCCCTGCCCTGCCCCCCCCCCCCCCCCCACTTCCCTCGCGGGCGTGACGTATCGCCCATCTGCACATCGGGTCGCCATAAAACAGCGCTTATCGCGATTCACAACGCGCCCAGTATTGTAGAACACAATTAGATAATGCACATTAATCCCCCCAAGAGCAGCAGAATCGTATAATTATTTTAGGACATTTGCATTTCCTTTGTGATAACGAGAAGACGGTCTCAAGGGCTGCCGCGCCGGCCGTGGGCGGCCGTGGGCCAGAAACCCCCCAGAGCAGGAGGCCGAAAAGAGCGACGGGGTGGGGGAAGGGGGTGGAGGGAGGGAGTGGAGGGAGGGGGTGGAGGGAGAGGGTGGAGGCAAGGGATGGAGGTAGGGGTTGGAGGCCAGCGGTGGGCCCCGCACCGGCGGGCCTGGCGGCATCCCCTTGATGACGACAATGTTTGAGGCGAAGGGGAGGAGCGGGGACTGTTCCTCTGATTGGTTGCCATGCGCTTGAAAGGGACTCCCGACCGAGGCGGGGCCAGGCGGGGGCACAGGGTCAGAGAGGGCCACGGGACACGGAGAGGGAGCCGCTGAAGGAGGGACGGAGGGCCGGGACGTGCCCACCGTTCGTGACAGGTACGAGTCGCCATTGTCACAGCGGGCACAGCGGGCACAAGCTGGTACAGCAGGCACAACCGGCACCGCACACGACTCCGATCTGTTCACACTTACCGTCCTCGAGCGTCGTGGCCGACTTGGAGTTGGAGGGCTGGCCGGTGAGCCCTCGGTAGAAGGGCACGGCGAAGAAGGTGTAGGTGGTGTAGGGCCGCAGGGAGATGACGAGGAAGCCGGAGGCCTTGCCGGCCTGCAGCACCGTCACGGACCCGGGGCCGCCGATGACGTCCGTGGCGGCCGCACCAGACCCGCCGCCGACTCCGGCCGCGCCGCTGCCGCCGCCGCCGTTCACCTCGGGCTTGTCGGCCTCGTTCTCGGAGGGCACGTAGCCGACGTCCTGGGCCAGGTCCGGGCCCACGGCGGCGAGCTCGGCGGGGCGCTCCATCAGGGGCCTCCAGTGCAGCACCAGGCCCTCGACGTGGGCGGGACTGAGGATCTGAAACAGGCGGAGAGATTCGTAAACCATTCCGTCAAGAGGCCACTGGCAGCATATAGGGGTTCAAAAAACCCTCGCGTCTCTTCAAAAAACATTAGAGAAAGAGGGCAAAAACCAAAATAGCCGGTTCGGTTTGGTCCCTCTGTTTGTCCATGGCGGGTCATGGCGGGACATGGCGGGGCCTGGCAGGGCCGGCAGACGGCGCTGTATGGAGTTCTACCCGCGTAACAGCACAACTTTGAACGAGTCCTTCAAGCGGTATGGCGGCCGGGGGCGGCGGAGGGCGGCGGGGGGCGGCGTGCGCCATGTGTGCGCCCGGGAAGGTCCCGACACTTGCAGTCCGGAATGTAAAAACTTTATGGCCCTGTGTGCTTGCCTTTGCTTGACTCGGGCATATCCCCCCACCGCCCCCAAGTCTACCTATACCCTCACCCCCCCCCCCCCACTCCGTCTTTATTTGTCCGGCTGACTGGTCAAACTTGTGGTATAAATTATTTTACGCGGCCCGAAGTCCATACTGGTGGTCCCGCCTTCTGCTCCGGTAGGCCGCGGTACGCGTCGCCCGGGGGCGGGGGCGGGAGGGGGCCCTTATCAGATAACTATTATTGCGGGGTTTGAAACTCATTCCAAAGTTTTTATGGTCCACCCTTCTTGCCCGCTGACCGCTGGGCCCGCCCCTAGCCCCGCCCCGCCTCGGCTCCGATCGGATGGGTGAGGCGCGCAGCGAGCAGGCCGGAAGGGGGACGGAATGTGGAACTGTCCGTGCACTGCCAAGCCAAGCGGGAAAACGGCGGAATAGAAAAAACAATATATATGTGAACCAATTCTAGAGCTCCAAGGTGACAGGAGTGATACTGACGGGCTCGCCGCGGTGCCACACGTGTCTCGGGGCCTCTTGGGCCTCCTGCTCGCGTGCGTCACCAGCCGTAGGACGTCTCCCAAGATTACCCACCAAAGCGTTGGTTTTCCGGGGGTGGGAGCGTGCTCTGCATTCGGGGGTCGTGTGTGTGCGTTGTGCGTGTAGGTGTGTGTGTGTGTGTGTGTGTGTGTGTGTGTGTGTGTGTGTGTGTGTGTGCGCGTGCGTGCGCGCGTGTACAGGCCTGTGTCCAAACATGTGGAGCGAGTTGGAGATAAAGAAGACAGGCGCGGCGGTGCCTCGGCCTGCGGTGCGGTGCCTCACCCCGCCCGGGCGCGGCTGCACGTGCGTCGGCACACCACGGGGAAGGCGAGGGGCGGGGAGGCAGGCGGAGGCCTCGGAGCGATAAAAGGACACGACGCTGGCGCTGCGGCGGGGCGGCGGCGGCGGCGGCGGCGGTCCGGAGCGCTGCACTAGCGCTGCACTAGCGCTGCACTAGCGCTGCCGGAGCCGGCCCACGCGTCCCCACAAGGCCACGGCCACCCGGCACACGGCACCTGACGCCCCGCCGGCCGGCCGACACGGCTTGATAGTGTTACGGTTAATTTAATGCCGGGTTTATTCTTACGTCGCCCAGATAAGCGCGACCCCTTTTCTTTCCTGTTTCCTTCTCCGCTAAGTCTTCGCGTTGCACCCGAGCAGCCGCTGCCGCTGCCGCCGCCGGCGACGCAACGCCGATATAACCAGTTGCGTTATCGCGAGGACCCTCCCCGCCCCGCCCCGACCCCTCCTGCTGCATCCAAACTACCGGGCACACCTTTCTTGTTGGCTTTTACCGCGGAAGCGAGCCGAGCCAGCCGAGCCAAACCGAGCCGAGCCGAGCCGAGCCGTGGCCCCGGGCTCTGTCTCTCCCTGTGCCCTGGGCCCCGGGCCCGGCACGGGTATGCCAGAGTCATCGGATTGAATCGTCCCCCTGAGACGTCTGTGCGCGCAGGGATTGTGTGATGGCGTATGATAAACCGTGGAGGCGGTAAGGTCGGTGAGTGCGGGCGCACGCAGCGTGCGTGTGTAGTGCGGCGCTCAGTACACTTCGGGTCCTCCTGGGGGGCTCGCAGGAGGGCCGCGCCAGCGCTGTTCAGAGGCGAGGAATGCAAAGCAGACAGTTCGGACCCCGCCGCCCCGCCCCGCCCCGCCCCGCCCCGCCCCGCGGTGTAGACCAGGGTAGTGAGGTTGGCACGGTGTGCGGCCTGAGCTCCGGGCCTCCATTTGAGCGTTTCGCGGAGCCATTCTCCCCCTCCCCCGCTGCTCTCCACCCACCTCTTCTCTCCTCTGCCAACTCACTCTCACTCACGCTCTCCCTCTCTCTCCTACCCTCTCTCCCTCGCATCCGGCCAGAAGCGCGCTGCCGGGAAATCGAGATCCTTCCTGTCGGCGCTCCCGCGGTAAAATCGCGAACGCGTTCGGGGAATCAATGGCCGCGTAAGAGTAGCGATTTCCCCTCCGCGGTACGCGAGTCTCCCCGGCGCTGCCGAGGGCCGTGCCCGGTGCCCCTCCAAGTCCCCCTTCCTCTTGCCGAGATAGCGATCGCTACGACAGCGGCTGTTTCCGTGCGCGGGCCGGCGGGCCCCAACACGCGTGTCTACGTGGGTTCGCTCCCCGAGGACTTTACATATATTTTTCCTTCACTCCGCATATGCGGAAAAGATAAGTTTTGATGCGCCGGAACGAGGACAAGACAGGTGCCGCAGGTGCCGAGTTCCGGTCCGGTACTCACCTCCCAGCTGAGGCGCACGGACGTGGAGCTGTTGGGCTGGGCGTCGAGCAGGCGCACGGCCTGGTCGGACAGGCTGTCCCTGGCCTCCTCCAGGTCGCCGTCCACGTCGTTGCTGGCGTCCGAGCCGAGGCCCAGCCCCAGGGACACGGGCTCGGACAGGTTGGACGGTGGCGACAGGCCGTGGCTGTTCTCGGCGCGCACCAGGAACACGTAGGTGAGGCCGGGCGTCAGGGCGCGCACCGTGAGCGTGGGCCCGTTGACACGGCGCGCCGCCAGGTGCCAGGTGGCGATGTGCGAGGACGACGAGGACGACGAGGACGCCGAGGACGGCGACGGCGAGGGCGCGTCTTCGCCGTACGACGTCTCCCGGCCGTAGTACTCCACCTGGAACACCAAGGCCACAAAAGTCGTCGTCAGTGCGAGTGGAATATCCACACGACGCTGAATGTCCTGTGAATGCAACAACACTGGCGCGCGGAACTAAGGAGAGACGTGGAGCGGTGGGAGTAAACAACCCCCTTTTCTCTCTCATGTGCCAGCGGCAGCGCAGCAGACGAACAGAGTGAGTGTGTGCTACAACACAGTGGCAACTGTTTGACCGCTGGGCCCGCAGGGGGGGGGGGGGGCGATACATGCATGGGTGCGCTCATACCCCGCGCCCCTTCTCTCTGTGTGTAGCCTAAATTATTCCACCATTTAGACTCCGCATTGGACCTGCGGAGAACGGGGAAGGAATAGCGTAACGAACAACCATAAAAGAGAGCAGTTTAGGAAAATGCGGGATGGACAGGAGGGGGAGAGGAGAAGAGGAAGCGAGGAGGAGGAGGAAACAGCAAATACGCGTGTTGCTGATTCCATCACATGGACGGGAATAGGAGGACGCGTCTGGCCGCCGCCGGACCAGAGCAGAGGGCGGGCCAGGCAGCGGCCGGGGCGGCAACAAGAAGAATAAACCACTTGAGTAGCTCCCGTCCGTCTGTCTGCCTCCTCCTCCTCTCCGCCGGAGCAGCGCAACAAAAAATTACAAAGACGACGCCGAGCGAGCGGGTGCAACACAGGGACGGAATTCCACTATACTACAGTGTGATCCCTCCAGTAGAGGCTGTCGCTCCTCTGTCTGTCTGTCTGTCTGTCTGTCTGTCTGTCTGTCTGTCTGTCTGTCTCTCTCTCTCTCTCTCTCTCTCTCTCTCTCTCTCTCTCTCTCTCTCTCTCTCTCTCTCTCTCTCTCTCTCTCTCTTTCTCAGCCGCACCCCGCTGCTTCTTTTCTTCTGGTGGCAGATGTCGCCCGGGGTGTCGTGACGTTGCACGGCGTGGAGCCGCGCATCTGCGACGACCCCGCCAGCGTCACGGGCCCCGCCCCGCCCCGCCCCGCCCCGCCGGCACCCGCTCGTCAGCCAGGAGGAAATAAGCGGGCGAGGTCTGTCACCCGGCGGAGCCCACCACCGCCTCACCAACAGGAATAATTGCGACAAACCAAAAGCAGAGCAGCAGACTCGAACCCGCGGCCCCCGCCTGCCTGCTGATGGACGCCTGCTCCAGCGTCGGACTTGGCGGAGCCGTGTGCCCAGCCTGAACCCCTTTTATCTACCTTTAGAATCTAGCTGCGGACTATTTTACGCGTTTCCCGCCCGGCCATAGCAACGCGGCGGTGCGAGCTGCCGGCTGTTTTCACTGTCCTTAAGCTCCTTCCGACACGCTTTTTTTTTTTTTCACTGCCGTTTTAAACACCTGTCTCTCTCCCGCTCGCGTTTGCTGTGCTGAGCACTGGGCCAGCGCACGAGCGAGACAGATACAAAATACTCGGTCCCTCTTTTCTTCTTTTTCTTATTCCAGCTCCCTTTCTCCGCTGGAAGCGCGCGCGCGAGGTGCTCGCGCGTTGAAAGCCTGTGCTCTGCTGAGTGCTTCACCCAAATTGGACCTCGTCATCGCAGGGATGTGCGGTGTGGTGCTGCCAGAGTCGGCAGCGAGGCCGTGGGCTGCAGCCGCCTGGAGGGTAGGCTGTCCCGCCGCGCACGGCTGTCTCCGCGTTGCCTACCCACACGGCGCCCGGCTGCCCGAGACGCCGGGAGGGTAGGCTGTCCCGCCGCGCACGGCTGTCTCCGCGTTGCCTACCCACACGGCGCCCGGCAGACAGCGCCTCGCGTCGTGTGGGCGCGACGCTTTAGCACACGACGGCTGGCGTGCCGCAAAAATAACCGCCCACACGGCGCCAGGCACGCCCGGCCACGCCCTGCGCTCCCGCCCAGCCCGACATGGGCGGTAAACCGCAGTGACAAGTGAACATATGCGGGCGCGTCCGCCCACACGCGTTATGTGCGCCCCCAGCAGCAGGAGGGTGTGCAAGGGCTTGTGTTGTCGCATCCAATGGGGCAAGTTACAAGGACCGGGGGGCGGAGGCGGAAGGCCCGGGCGGGGCGGTGCGGTGTATCCACTGCAAACCAGACCCCCGCCTCCACCCCCCCCCCCCCCCCCCCGGCCGCCTCTCAAGACAGGCCCTACCCAGCACCCCCACCCCCAGGGGGCTCAAAGGACTGTCCAGACCCGAGACTGCCTTACCGGGCTGCCACCGTGCGCTGAGCACTGCCCCCCAGCCCCGGCCGCCAGCCCCAGCTCTGGTCTAGGGCCGACGGCTGGTCTGGGGCAGGTAAGGGGTGGGCCGGAAGGGACCGAACAGACCGCCCCCGCCGCCACCACTACCGCTGCCACCGCTGCCGTGCTTTCGCTTTTGTGAAGTGAGGAACTGCGAAAGAGAGGGGCAAACAATCCTATTCACAGTGTCCACCTGGGCGCACGCAATAGCGGCTGGCTCCGGCTCCCCTAGCGACGCAAAACCCTCCAGCAACGGGGCCCGCGCTCCACCGCGAAAACGCCACTATACAGTCCCGCAGTAAGGAGGGAAAACACCGGCAACGAAAAACAGCAACGCGCATTCTACTTTTCAAAAAACAAATCACCACCGCCTATTCAGAGCATGTAGATATGGCGAATCAACGCGTTCGCCCATGAGCCCAGGGCCGGAGGGAAAAGTTGTTCCCTTCCTTTCACTTGCTCAAAGCGGCACCTCAGCGACCTTGAGATTCTCTGTTGCAAAAGTTTGTTCCCCCGCAGCAGAGCAGCGCAGACGGCGGGCCCGGGCGGAGAAGGGGGGGGGGGGGGTCTTTACTTGCTCAGAAACACCATCGTGCGGGGGTCATCTTGACGAGGAAATAACCCATTTCAGGATCGAGGTCGGCCGGTACTTAAAGGCACGTCCAGTCCAGTCCGGTCTAGTCCGGGCACCAGTGCTCACAGCCCGGCACAGCCCGGCACAGCACAGCCGCCAACATTACGGCGGTCAGTGTCAGTGCGTTGCCTGTCGGACTTCTGTGGGGGGCTGTGGGGGCTCTGGGGTGGGGGGGGGGGGGGGGGAGATCCCGCAGGGGTTCGGAATGGACACTTTGAGCCCGACGGGCACCAGGGGGCCGCAGGGGGCAGAATTAGGAGGGGGGGGGGGGGTGCTGAACCGTCCGTTGTGTTTGACTTCCACTTCACAAACTAGGACGGCCTGACCGAGGCCGCACCGCCCTCAGCAGGAGCAGCATCTCCCATCCCTCTCCGACCGAGGCATCTCTTTATCCATTAACTTTCCCTTTCAACACACACATTGCCCCCTCCGCATTGTCTGTCTCTCTCGGACCCTTTCACGGTGCTTTGCAGCAGAGCTGGACGACAGTCGTCGCCGTCTCGCTCCCACCCGCGCCGTGCGCCGGACGTCTTCCCTGCCCCCGTCCTTGTCGCACTCGCAGCGCAGCTCGGGACGTCTTAATTAAGGTCAATCAATTACTCGGCGTGAAAGCGTCTTTTGTCAGGGCTTCTCCCCCACCGGTCGGGACCCTCTCCTCCTCCTGGAGGCCAGGCTCTTTGTGGGAGCGGCGACTTTTCAAACCAGATTGCGGGCGAGGCGGCAGCCGGCGCGGCCCCACGGCGCGGGCAGGCAGCTGCGGGGTTGTGTCTACGGACCCGGACACGGGCCCCAAGCACACAAATTGTTTTAAAAAAGAGGCGCTCGCGGGGGGTCCAACCCTTCTGCCGCCTCGGCGCCCCCAACCGACGGACGCCCACAGCTGACTGTCCTACGCCGGCGTGCACTACAAGAACCAAAAATTATTTACAAAAAATAAAAAAAAGGAAGACGTCTTGCTGAAAATGGCGCGTGACTTTTGAGCCCCAGCTTAGCGAGGTGATCTTGCTCAGGGTATTCCGCTTTTCTTTTCCTCGCTGGCTAGTGCCGCTCATATAGAAGCAGCCTTCCTATCCCTATCCTATTCCTTTCCCTTTGTCACCCAAGAGTAAATAACGAAAACGAGAGGGGTTTCCTTTAATTCCTTTTTGTACCGCTCTCGATCGTTACATTTTCTGCAATCTTTTCCACCGCCACCATTACCATTAATTATGTTTTTGCACCCACCCCCTTTCCCGCCTTCCTCTCAGCCAGCCTAGCGAGGCCGCCGAGTTTTAATGTCCATCTCCGGGGTCATCTAGACGTCGGGACGGCGACGCGGCAGGGCGGGGGGGGGGGGGGGGGGGTGGAGGCCACCCAGGGGGCAGGGGGCGGCACGGCCCCCCAGCCCTCCGCACCTCGTGCCGGTACACAGGCCTCAACTTCCGCCCTGAGCCGCTACACTAATACCGCACTGGGGCTGCCTATCTAAACGGCGCTGCACAAACGCCTCCCCAGGGACGCATCCCGTAAGGGAATCCCGCCTGGAGCGCGGGCCGTGCGCGGAGTGAGGAGGAGGGGCCGGGGGCCGCTGGGGGCTGCCGCTCCAATGGAGTGCGACGGCGAAACTACAGCGGGATGGCCAGGGGCAAGAAAAAAGAAGGGGGGAGGGGGTGAATAAGGGGGTGAAAGGTGGGGTGGGAGGGATGGGAAGTCGGCGGGGCGGTCACGATGGGCCAACCCTTTCCCAGCGGACGTGGAGTGTTTGCTCGGGACCGAGTAATCGTCTCCATTTCGTCCCCAAGATGACGTCTCGGCCGGCCGGCCGAGGCGGACACTTCTGCGACGGACACGTCTCACTCAGGGGAGGGATCCGTCGCCGCCTGAAAGGCCATCAACCAGGCCCAGCCGGGGCCCAGGGCCCAGCCGGGGTCTGCACGCCCAAACGTTCCAACAAATTTGAAAATTGGGGAGGGGGCGGAGGCAAATCCGAGAGCTGGAGATTCGAACCGTCGTTGACGACACCTACCTGGTAGCCGAGCAGGCTGGAGGCGCCTATGCGGTTGTTGCGCGTCCACGACAGCGTGACGGTGGTGGCCGTGGCGTTGACGATGTGCGGCCTGCCCGGCGGCCCCGGAAACGAGCTGGGCTCCGGCGCGCGGAAGAAGGCGATGTTGGGGTTGGTGGGCGCCTCCACCCGCAGCGTGGCGCCCCACGTCGCCTTCCCCGCGCGCGACGAGGCCACGCACGTGTACACGCCGGTGTCGCCGCGCTCCAGCTCTGCAAGCACAAGACCCGATCCCGGTGTGAACGGAGACGTGGTTTCCAATAGAGGTTTCCAATGAGACTTGGAAACGGAAGCCGAAGAACAAAGAAACTTCCGGCCCCGGAAACTCTCGAGGGCAGGTATGAAAAACTTCATTCAATGAGTGAATTTATAGGTTAGGTCCCACATTTTGCGCGGCTCTTGTTCATCGATATTTCTCATACCTGCAGTCGGGAGTTCCCGGTCTGGAAGTGTTTTTGTTCTTCAGCATCCGTTGGCAACCTCTCTTTAAATCTCTGACTCGCGTGCTCTCTTGGCGCACTTACCGTTGATGCGCAGCGTGCCGACGTGGTCGATGGAGGTGCGGCCGCCGCGGAGGGGCACGACGGGCAGCCCGTCCTTGTACCAGTTGAGCACGGGGGCGGGCAGGCCGGCGGCCGCGCACGGCAGCGCCGCCGACGACCTCAGCGGCAGCGTCTGGTTGAGCGGGCCCAGGGCGATGACGGGCGGCGGCCGCGGGTCCGGGGCGCGCAGCGACAGCACGGCCCGCCACGACACGCTGCCTACGTCCGACACGGCCGAGCACCACACGGACAGCCCCGCGTCCTCCCGGGACACACCCTGCGCAACACAAACAAGGGCCCAGGTTAGGTGAGGTTCGGTGAGGTCCATGAGGGCGCTCGGTGGGAGCAATGCCCGCTGAACTCGCGGGCTGGAATGGAAGTCCACCCGAGGGCCGCGTTCGAGGCGGCACACAGAGTGGAGTGGGGCGGGCGGCCAGCGGACGCAGCCGCAGCCTCGGCTGCCGGGTGGAGTGCTGCGCTGACCATTACCCCGGCGCCGCCCGCGCCCTGCCCGCCTGCGCCTGCAGTCCGAGGCGCGGCTCGGCTCGGCGCTGCGCGGCGCGGTGTAGCCGGGTTCATACATAAATTAAGAGCAACGACAGGTCGACAAGGTCCTGCGTCGGCCATTTACTGCAGCTGCGACCAGCCCTTACGCCTCCAGATGGCCTCCGGATGGCCTGCAGATGTTTCTAAATGGCCTCCAGATGGCATCGGCTAACGGGGAACGGCCTGGAGCCGGCCACTACACGACCATCAGCGGGCCGCTGCCGCTCTCCGGGCTGCTGCCGGGCTGCTGCCGGGCTGCTGCAGGACTGTGGACGTCTTCCAGGACGCGGCCCCGCCCCCACCGGACCCACCGGCTCACTGCTCGGCTGTTTACCAGACAGTTTCCAGGAGTTATCCCGGGGAATGTATGCCAGCCCGGAGCAGCCCGCACGGACGGTGGTGTGTCGGGGTGGGAAGGGCATGCGATGTGGTGTTGGGGACCCCGATGACGGCCCTGCCCTCGGCCTCTGCACCGCCGCCATCGCTCTCGCTTTGACACTCGCGCCGAACGCTCCGTCTGTCTCTTATTCGCGGTGGCAGCAGCAGCAACAACAACAGGTGTCCTGATCGCACACGTGATCGGTCGCCAAGGCGGGGAATCACGCGGCCGGCGCCGTCTTATCCCTTCCAGGTGTGTGTGTGTGTGTGTGTGTGTGTGTGTGTGTGTGTGTGTGTGTGGGAGGACGATCCCTTCTCTGACAACACAGCGGGGGGGCTCCGCCCTCCCTCCGCCCCGCCCCGCACAAGAGGGGTCGGCGGAAGGGTCTGTAAAGCCCACGATTTCGGCACGAGCTGCGGTGTGTATCTCCTAGCTCCGCCCTGCTATGCTCTACGCCGCAGCTCCAAGACCGACGCAAGGACGGGGCTCCCGGTGGTCCCCGGTGGTCCCCGGTGGTCCCCGCCGCCGCACCGTTACGTGGCTGTCGGCGCCCCTGTGAGGTAGGCTACAGCTACAACACGGCTGTCTCGCGGTTGCATAAGCACATGGCGGGAGAGAGAGAGAGAGAGAGAGAGAGAGAGAGAGAGAGAGAGAGAGAGAGAGAGAGAGAGAGAGAGAGAGAGAGAGAGAGAGAGAGAGAGAAGAGAGAGAGAGGAGAAGAGAGAGGAGAGAGAGAGGAGGGAGGGGGGGAGGGGGAGAGAAGGGATAAGGACAGAGAGGGAGTGCGGAGGGTGGGGAGGAGGGTGGGGGGGGGGGGGGGGGAGATGAGAAAGGGATGATGAGCCCCGCGCCACTGTTGTCTCGGCAGGAGGGCTCCGTCGGGCTCCTTGTGAGGGACGTGACAACAGAGCGGGCCCTCTTGTCCTGCGCAGAGACAAGCAGTGGGATTGCTATGTAGGCCGCGGGGAAGCCCTTTAGAAGGTGTGTATATGAAGATGAGGTGAGGTAAGGGGGGAAGGGGGAGGCGCTACAATGCGTATGCAATAACCCTCAATTAAAACGAGACCCCGGGGAATTTATATTTTGTTTCCATGTGGTCGGTCGGTTAAAGCGTAAGCCTTATAAGAGGCGGCGAGCCGGCGAGAGGGGTGGGGCAGAGGGGAGGGAAGGGAAGGAAAGGTGTGGATGAGGCTGCAATAAAAGGGCCATGCCATGCCGCGCTCCCTGCCGCCTCCGAATGTCCCACATAAGGCCGCAAACCCACGTATCCGTCAGACGGTTCGCACACAGATGCGGTGGTCTGCGCCGGACTGCGGTCGGACGCCCCCCCCCCCCCCCCCCTCTCTTGCTCTCTCTCTCTCTCTCTCTCTCTCTCTCTCTCTCTCTCTCTCTCTCTCTCTCTCTCTCTCTCTCTCTCTCTCTCTCTCCTCCTCTCGCACCCCTTCTCCCTCTGTGTGTTCTCCTTTATGCCAGCAGCCTCACTTCATTTCACCTCTTTTAGGCCGCTGGATTAAAATGCCTGCGGTGGTTGTCTGTTTCCTCCTTTCCGCTGCACACACATCGCTGCTGCTACTGCTACTACCGCCGCCGCCGCCGCCTGCCGCTACAGCTGCTGCAGCTGCGGCCGCCGCTGCGACGGCTGCCAGCCCGGCCGGGCTGCTTTTTTGTACTCGCTGCACCAGATGATGATGCCCTCTGCATCCAAAGTGCAACGCATCTAACGCGCCAACGCCATTTTATTATTCGTATGCGGAAAAAAGAAAGTTGCCACTGGCTGGAACTGGAACTCGGGGGGCTGGCAACGCTGCGCTATCAGCAAACTGCGAACGCAGCACGATACGTTGGCTGGCGTAGTCTTCGCCTTTGACAGAAACAAGTGTCCGCCTCATCTAACTTATTGATAAAACGGACCGGCAACTACTAGGTCTCCGTTCAAAGAAGAGCCCACTTTGGCGGCGCGTGGCGCTAGCTTTTGGATTCCCGGGGGTAATTGCATTTTAATCCCCCCCGGGGGCCGGGCACTGCAACCTCAGCAGCTAAGTCCTGGCCGTGTAACCCGCCCCGCCCCGCTCCCGACACGTCCCCCGCCACGTCGCCCGCCACGCCCCGCCACGCCGCAGACACATTACCGCGCGCAAACTGCCAAGTCGTCACAAAACACCGCAGGCACGGGGCGTCATTGGGGCGGGAGGCCTCCGCAGAACACGGCACCGCCAACCCCCACGGCCAAAGTTGTCCCGCTGCGGCCGCGCGGATTAGCGACGCCACGCGCGGCCCGCGGTGCGGCGGCCGCGGCTCTGCAGCGCGGAGAGCGGCGGAGAGCGGCGGAGAGCGGCGGAGAGCGGCGGAGAGCGGCGGAGAGCGGCGGAGAGCGGCGGAGAGCGGCGGAGAGCGGCGGAGAGCGGCGGAGAGCGGCGGAGAGCGGCGGAGAGCGGCGGAGAGCGGCGGAGAGCGGCGGAGAGCGGCGGAGAGCGGCGGAGAGCGGCGGAGAGCGGCGGAGAGCGGCGGAGAGCGGCGGAGAGCGGCGGAGGCGGCGGAGAGAGCGGCGGAGAGCGGCGGAGCGCGGCGGCGGAGAGCGGCGGAGAGCGGCGGAGAGCGGCGGAGAGCGGCGGAGAGCGGCGGAGAGCGGCGGAGAGCGGCGGAGAGCGGCGGAGAGCGGCGGAGAGCAGCGGAGAGCCTCTACAACGGGAGTCCTACGGCTGGGATCGGGGCGCCGCGCCGCGGCCGGTTTTTCAGCGGGTGACGGACGGCACTTTGTGACGAGCAAGGCGGTGCCGTAGTCAAACAAACTCGGGTGCGCACCAAGGCCGGGGGGCCCGGGGGTCCAGTGACCAGGGACCGGCCCCGGAGGGGGCTCGGAGGCCCGGAGGCCAACCCCAGAGCTGTAGCCCCCTGATAGAGCCCCCACTGATGGGCCCCACTCGGGGCTTAAGTGTACGTGTCGGCCCTCGGCGCACAGCAGGGCTGCGGGCGCCGTCTCTCTCGCACCCACGGCTCGGCCGGCCCGACGAGGCCGACGGGGCCGACCTCTTACGAGGATCGCCCACTGAGCGAGGTGATCGTAAATTTTTACAAGCTGCTCGCCCTGTCTTCCTCCCACCTCCTCGCTGTTGTACAGCCTCCCTCTCTTTCTTTCCCCTCTCGTCTGAACGTCGCAGGCCCCGTCTCCCATTTCATCAGGGCCATCGATAACTCGAGGCAACTCCGATGATGTCCTTGCCCTGCCCCAAGGTGAGCACGGGCAATATTTATAAAGAGATGCCGGCAGCAGCGGACAAGTGCACGGGTATGGAAAGCTCCGTCAGATACCAGAGCAAGAGCAGCGCAAGTTTAGGCACAGCGCTCATCTCCATGCTAAACGTAAAAGTTATTGTTTTTGTTGGTGCGGGGAGAAACGGTTTTAGCTCGGGGCTGATCGTCCGACACAACTGCACGCCGCCGCGTTACTCCAGCGGAGGCGGGGCGGGGCGGGGCGCGTTGGGGGCTGAAATAACGCTTCACGCAGGGGATTTCTGGCTCCCGCATGCGGGGTGCCTATACACCGGGGGCCACAAACTCCCATGCTTCTCGCGCGGAATTTGCACGACGCTAGTCCGTACCGCCGTATACGACTGCTAGGCCGGCCCAGAGGCTCCTTCTGCGGGCATATTTTAGTTGTTTTCTTTTTCTTTTCTTCTTTTTTTTTCCGTGTGGTAAATTGCCCGTTGTTTGCGTTTGCAAGGCTTGTACGCCTGCGATATGCCCAGGTGGGTGGGAGAGAGGGAGAGGGAGAGAGAGAGAGAGAGACAGAGAGAGAGAGAGAGAGAGAGAGAAGGAGAATGATGGCCGCACGGCTGCCAACATCAGCCGCAGCTGCAGCACCACCTGCGTAAGGACGGGGGCAGCCTGGGGCAGGGCGAGCGCCCGAGTGCACTCGAAAACATACCGGAGGAGGTGAGGCCGTCCCCGCGGTTCCCTAACACGGTCCCCGAACACGATTGACATAACCCGTGCAGGCGCATAGCACGAAAAATAAACATGTCAAAGAAAAGTTTGTAGGGGACTGTCCCGCCTTACACACATGTGTGTGGCCGGGGGCCGCGGGCCGAGGCCGGAGCCAGCCAAACATGCAACACGCGGCGGGGCGGCCAAACAGCGGACCACTTACCAGCACGCGCGGCACGGCAGCACCAGCCTTAGGCCTGAGGCTCGGTCCCAGCCCCCGGTTGCCCCAAACCCGGCCAGCGCCTTGCCTCGCCTCGCGCCTCCGGCCTTCCGCCGGAAAGGAAGACTGGGAGGCGAGGCGGATAGGGCCGAGTTTGAACGAGGGGAACGGATTCGAGCCGGCGGGGCGGGCAAACACTGGCGGAGTGTGGTAAAGTGGCAAGGAGATTCGGCCCCCACCCCGTGGCTTACGGACTCCCGGGGCCCAAAACAACAACAGTCTCTTCCAAAAGAAGAGGGATGGCCGTGGTCGTGGTGGTTGTAATCACCCGTTTTCCAATTTAAACGTTCTTCGTTGCGGCGGGTGTTCTCTGTTCACTGAAGGCCTCCGCAAATTGGAAATTTTCATATTTTTATTTTTAGCAGCATCTCGGGTCAGAAAAAGACTGACGAGGACCTAGGGAACCGCACGTAACGGGCTCGATTCACCTTGCCTCCGGCGCAAATACATTTACGGACAATTTCAATGACTGTTGTATACTCCCCCTCGTAACGCACCCCGAATGAGAGTACAGCACGCACTAACGCATTGCGTAGGGCGTGCGTTGTATTATTTCCCGCTGCACTGACTGCAATTTCTCTTTTTTCCCCTCTGCTGCTCCTGTCTTGATACCATTTCCACGCATGCGTGCCTCCCCCTGCTGCATTGCACTCCGGTGACTGCACCCCCGTAGGAGAGGAAGGGGGTGGAGGGAGGAGGACAGACAGGGGAGGGGGGTTGTACACGACAGTCACCCCGTCCTGCCAGGGCCGATATCTGATAAACGAGTGAATGTCAAGGATTCCATTTTCTAGGCAGGGGTAGTGCAGGCCGTCCGGGGGTACAAGGGCACATGTAGGGGTCGGTGCTTGTGCTCGGTTCGCCCGTGGGGTGGGCACAGTGATTCGGGAGAGCTACGGAAGAATCAGGGCGTATATTACGCTGCATTTTCGAGGCTACAAACAGCAGAGATGAAGTCATCTCGCTCTTATGACGTGCAGATGTCTAGGTGGTACGTTAAGCCAGAACCAAGCTTGATTGGCGAGGATTAAAAGTCGCCAGTTGCCGAACGACGCCGATATGGCATAAAGAGCTGAGTAGCCGTGGAGGGGGTGCAGCCCGGAGGGTCCAGCCGGTGATTTGTCCCGCCGGAGCAGCCCCGCCGCCCTAGCCTGCTGCCCCTATCGGCCACACAGGAGGCATCGGGTCCCCGCTGCCGCCCCCGCTACCGCCCCCGCTGCCGCCCCCGCTGCCGCCCCCGCTGCCGCCTCCGCACAACACGCCGCACCCCTTTTGCCTCCAGCAGGATGGCGCTCCGGTGACCATCCCATCCCCCAGCGTTGATAAAGGGGAGGGGAGTCGGGACCACGTTCGACGGTTACAGCTCTAAAAAAATCGAGGACTCGCCAAAGAATACGGTAGTGTGCGTACCGCCGAGCATCCGCCGGTGCCCGCGCACCGAGTACCTTGCTGCCAACTGGGAGAGCCCGCAGGCCATTTTTCCAACGGCACTACCTGCTGTCCGAGAGCCAAGCGTAGCGGGGCCGGGCGAAGCCGAGCCGGGGAGGGGGAAAGGAGGGGAGGAGATAGGGGAGGCATGGCAGAGGCTCACCGCAAGGAAAAGAATGAGACCAGATATGGAGGAGCGGCTACGGCCCGCTACGCCCGGCTACGCTGTACGTGCCCGAAGCCCTCCCCCTCCCCACCCCACCTGCCCGCACAGCGCTACGCTGCTATAATTTGTTTCCCCAGCTTCGAACAATTCATGCGCGCGCCACCGTCTTTACTTCTGCAATTTTAGGTCGATGGGAAGCGAGAAGGTTTCTAGCTTGGCTAATATGCTGTCCTCGAATTAAGCTCATAAACAGGGGCTGCGGACGTGGGAGGCGGCGTAACTGTAGCCTTCACTGTCTCAGAGAAGAATACCAGCCGCTCTGACGCCGCAAACCTGCCGCCTCTCCCTTCGCCAGAACCGACACCTCGCAGTGTGCACGGGCATGCTTCGCTCTCCCCCCCCCCCCCCCCCTTTGTCTCGTCTTCCTCTCTCTCCCTCTGTCTCTCTGAGCCGGGCGTGAGGGAGTAATGCGTGGAATGTGTGACGCTGTCCACTTTGCGTCCTATCGAATGGGTGGAGGGGGTAGGGGGAAAGGGTTGGAGGGGGCGGGTTTAGGGAGGGCGACACGGACAACACAACACGGGGGCGCGTGGAGGCGGGTTGGCGTCGGACCGAGCCGGACAGTCCCCCACACAAGGGCCGGTCCAAACGCACTGGAAGGGCTAAAGGGACAGCAAAGCCTGCAATTTATCGCGGCCCGTGCGGACCGGGTACACAGCCCCTGCCTGTGTATGTGTGTGGGCGCGCGTGTGTGTGTAGGGATCTTGTCACGTTCCTCACATGAAAAAATAGAGCATTTTAGGTGATTGGGAGGCACGGAAGGGGGAGAGAAAGAGGACGAGGAGGATAGGAAACGGGAGGGTTACATGATGCTGCTGCACGCAGAGATAGAGAGAGACGAGGTGACAGCAGCAGCGCGTACTGTTACTAGGGGCGCAGAGAGAGAGAGAGAGAGAGAGAGAGAGAGAGAGAGAGAGAGAGAGAGAGAGAGAGAGAGAGAGAGAGAGAGAGAGAGAGAGAGAGAGAGAGAGAGAGAGAGAGGGGGGGGGAGAGAGAGGGAGGGAGAAGGAGAGCTGAGAGGTAGAGAGAGGGAGAGAGAAGGAGAGCTGAGAGGGAGAGAGAGGGGGGGGGGGGGGGCGAGGGAGGGAGAAGGAGAGCTGAGAGGTAGAGAGAGAGGAGAGAGAGAGAGAGAGAGGAGAGAGAGGGGGGGGGGGGCGAGGGAGGGAGAAGGAGAGCTGAGAGGTAGAGAGAGGGAGAGAGAAGAGAGAGAGAGAGAGGGGGGGGGGCGAGGGAGAGAGAAGGAGAGCTGAGAGGGAGAGAGAGGGAGAGAGATGGAGAGAGAGGGAGAGAGAGGGGGAGAGAAAGGCGAGAGGGGAGGGTGGGGCAAGGGGCTGGCGGGGTAGCGCCGAAAAATTAAAAGAGCAGGGGAAGGGGGACAATTGGATGGATCGGGCAAAAAACGCTGGACGATGTGGAAACACGGAAAGGGTTCGAACCAATTACTGCGAGCTCTTTTTATGTTCGGGATGATAATAACTGTCGACGAATTCGGAGCAGCAGGAGTTTGAGGACAGGTTTCCCCAAGACAACATACCGCAGTACACTCACACACACACACACGCACAGTTGGGCCGCACACCGCGTCTTACACACGCACGCACACACTCACTGCGGTGTGGCCTCATCGCCCGCAGGCCCCACCCCGCAGGCCTCCGCCCGGCTGTGGCAGCTCTTAACACCCGCAATCTCTTGTGCCGATACACATACAGCTCTGGCGGGCTCTGCTGGGCTCTGCTGGGCTCTGCCGTTCCCCCGCGTCGCGCTGCGTGGCGCTGTTTACCCCCCGCGAGTCAACATTTGCCCCGACACACCATCTCGCGGAGGATACGGCGCCACATGTCCCGATACAAGCGGGGCGGGGCGGGGCGGGGCGGGGCCGACTATATACCTGCCAGCGGAACACCACTCCTGGTCGACGAATCCGGTGCGATATTGAAGTTTCATTTCCCGATGAAACAGTCGTTCGTCCCCTTGCTTGCCATGTGGAATACAACTCACACAAAGCGACTGGACTCACCTTGAGCACGAGCAGCGCGTGGTTGTTGGGGGCGGACGAGGCCGCGAACCTGCCCAGGCGGTCCCCCTTGAACAGCAGCACCCGCCCGGCCTGGCCCTCGTCGCCCAGCGCCGCCGACTCTGGGGGCGGCGGCGGCGGCGGCGGGGGCGGCGCGTCGGGGATGTCCGGGCCGTCGGGGGCGTCGCCGGCGGGGGCGGCGAGTCTCGGGGGCGGCGGCTCGAGCGCCCAGAACACCATGGGGCGGGGCACGCCCGCCGCGGCGCACTCCCACGTAGCGTCCCGGCCCAGAGGCACGCTGGCGTCGCGGGGGCGGTGCGTTAGCGAGGGCGGAGCTGCGGGCAGAGAAGGCACCACCGTCAGGAACAGGCAGCGAACACTCACGGCACATCCTCACACCGTACTTGGGCGACACACTTTGAGCTCATTTCGGGGCCCGACCTCTAGATTTATGAGCGATATCCGGTCCGTTGTAGGCACAGCCCCTTTGTTCGTAATATCACGCCTATCATCGTTTTCGACACTCTAGAGGAGGGGACACTTAGCCGAAATAGTTAGCCGATCGTCTGGTCGGTCGTGTTATGGGGCCGTCATTTTGCCCGTGTGTACAGTGGACAGCGTGCGGCGTGTGTGTGTGCGTGCGTGGAGGGTGCCGGCGTGGCTGCCGGGCCTGCCCAGTCGGCCCTGACTCAGCGCTTTCACGCCGTTCTAGAGCACTCGTATCGCACGTTTACACCCCTTAGTATCTCACGGAGCTTAAGGGCCGAGCAAAAATTATGAACCGCCCACGACGGCGTTTGGGGCAGCCGAGCTCTGAAAGGGGCGGGGGTGGGGAGGCAAGGCAGCAAGGGGGAGGCCACCGAGTACCCGAGGAGGAGGAGAAAACACTTAGCTGTGGCTCGAAAAGACAGCAGCAAATACAAGTTACTGTTATTGCAGCAGGATACAAGGAATAATTACTCGACTAACAAGCAAGACCGCGTTTTCGAGTGTTACGTCGTGTTACTGAGGTTATTGATGGTACTCACAGTGCACGGTGACCCTGGCCTTGGCGGTGACGGTGCCGACGGGGTTGTCGGCGTCGCAGATGTAGCCGCCGGCGTCCTCGGCGGTGGTGGAGTGCAGTCGCAGCGTGCGGTCCTCCAGCACGGACACCCGGGCCAGGGGCATGCTGCCGCGCTCCCGCCGCCACATCACATCCGGCAGCGGGTCCCCGCCCACTCGGCAGGCCAGCTCCAGCACGGACCCCGCCAGCACCACGGTGTCCGCGGGGCCCGCCACGATGTACGGCTTGACTGCAACAGAGACACAGAGGCCGCCGTCAGACACGAGTACACAGTAGTACACCTCCACGACCAACGGCTGAGCAGCGGCGCCAACGAGCGCAGACGCTCTCTTCCGATACACACTGGATTTACGAGCCACGATCAAAAGTTGTTGCTCTCCCCAGCGTCACGAAACGAAAGAAAGCCGTCCACGGTACGGCCCCATCGGATTCGAGTTCAAATCCCCGCGGCGTCGTCGAAGCCGGAAGCGACTCCACTTTCTTTGCCTGTTCGGGAGCAGCCGCGCAGCACAGCGCCGACCCGGCACACACTCCACCACTACTTTCTCCCATTTCCATGATACATCAGGGAGGAAAGTGGAAGTGATGCTTTCTCACAGCTGCTGCTGTTGCTAACCAAACAGAGGCCTTCCCTTCTGCCAACTCGCGCACACAACATGACGTCAAGAACCCTCCTGCTCCTCTCCGGCCACGGGAGGCCGGGCTGCTTGTGCCGGAGCGGCCCACAAGTTAGCTGCAAGACACGCTCGCCTCCTGGCCCGGCCCCGCCCGGCCCTGCCCGGCCCCGCCCGGCCCCGCCCGGCCCCGCCCGGCCCCGCCCGGCCCCGCCCGGCCCCGCCCGGCCCCGCCCGGCGCGCTCTCGGGGGACCGATGCCTCACAGCACAACACGCCAGCAGGGCCAGCAGCCGCTGACTCCGCTCCGCCCGGCACACCCGGAGGATCCCGAGTTCAGCTGTTACTCACTACTCCTTGTCGCCGAAAACGTCGAAGGAAATTTGTATTGATTTTCAAAAACTGGAACTCGTGCTGAAAGTGAACTGACTCTGCTATGTAAGAACGGCTCCATAAATTGCATTCGTACGAGCTTTCCAATTGAGAGAGAGAGAGAGAGAGAGAGAGAGAGAGAGAGAGAGAGAGAGAGAGAGAGAGAGAGAGAGAGAGAGAGAGAGAGAGAGAGAGAGAGAGAGAGCGCTAGGGGTTCGACAGAATGTCCAGCAATCCCAATTCCCCCTCCCCCTCCCTGCACATACACACACATTTGCAAGAGAGGGGCGCGGGCATTTTATCTATTGGATTGCCCCATTTTGGCACTCGCACTCCCTGCACTGACCAGAGTGACCTATATCCCTGCCGTGTAACACGCCGGTGTCCCCAACCCCTGTCATTCGGGTAAATTGTACCTCATACAGAAACGAATCAGAAGGGCAACTCTCGGGTTATCTTGTTTCTGTCCGTACTTGACCACTAGAGGTACGTTCAATAATCTGAAGTTACATCACTGCACACACAGACACATTTCGAAATTTCTAGCCACATTTTTCTATGCATTTAAATGAAAAGAACTATTTAAATTAATTTAAGGGAAGTTTGGAAGCAGCACAGAGGTCTGGTCTAGCATACGAAGGCCACATTTTGTTTGAACAGAACGCGCAGAGATGGCCTGATAGTGTCCCGAGAGAGGCTGTAGCAAACACCAGTCTCTCTGCTTCTTCTTTTCCCTTCTTCTTGTTTGCCATTTTCTTTTTATTTCTTTTTCCCCACTATACTGCAGGCATAAGGGAGGTTCCTGCGGTGCAATCCAGCCACTTTATCCGTATGTAAAACCCCCCTACTGGAGTTTCCCCCTTTTCTTTGCGCCGTTTCTAGGTACCGGCACGAATAGGAAGGAGACCGAAAAAGCGAGTTGGTCCGAAAGCAGCGGTGCCACGTGCCATATGCGCTTTATCTGAAATGGATCTATGGAGAGTTGGCATGGGCAGGGCATGCAGACTCTGTGCACGGCTTATTCTCTCTCCCTGTTCCACTTCCATTCCAGTTCAATTACAATTGGTTTCTGTTTCAGCATGAACTACACGCCCAACCAGCAGCAGTAGCTTTTCATCATCAAGTTGCATCTTACCGCGGCCGGGATTCTCGCTGACGTTTTTCACTTGAAGAGAAAGATCACTGCAGATACGTCAAAGCGGACGCCAAAACTTTTCGGGATATTCGGATATTCTTTTCAAGTTTGGTTGGGATCGCCACGTCTAAGACGATGCGATTAGCACCCCCCGGCGCCCGGTCCCTGCTGGGGCCTCTGGGCTTGGGGCTCCCCTTCGAGATCCGCCTCGATACGTGCAAACGACCATTACTGTGGGCCCAGGCGGCACCAACGCAATGTAGCGGTCGGGTCCGCAGAGTTACGTCGGTGTGTTCGGGCTGTCCGTCCATTAGGCCCTGATGCACAACATAATCTAACTTTTCCTACTTAACCCCCCTCCTCCACGTCTCTTTCTCCCCCCCCCCCCCCTTCTCCCCCCCTCTCTCTCTCTCTCTCTCTCTCTCTCTCTCTCTCTCTCTCTCTCTCTCTCTCTCTCTGATGTGGGTTCTATCATCGCACACACGCACCTACCTCACAACAGCTCGACCCAAAGTTTCAAAGAGGTATTATAAACTACAAATGGCGCTCAAATCCCGCTTCGGGTCGAGTGCCTGAGTCCGGAGTGATTGGCCTTAGCCGAAAGATCGGGGTTGAAGCTGAACAAGCTCCCAACCTAAACCACTGAATAAGAAAAAAGCACGACCACACAAGATCTCATAAAAGACGTCACCCACATCTCATCGGGGCGTTCCTGTCGCGAGACCCGGAGCAGGTCCCCTGGTAAAATAATCGAATCGAAAGGGAATCAGAGTGGAGCGTTAGGTGCCGGCGTGTACTTTAGCCCCACACCTCAAGGCAATAAATAGCTCTGCCGCCCCCTCATCCGCCGATAAAAAGCCGCGCGCCCTCATATTTATTTTGCCCTCCCCACGACCACTCTCTTCCCTTTCACAAACCCATTCATCTATTCATTCCGTTTTATTCCTTTCCTCCCTTCCTCTGAGCTTCAACTGAATTCTTGTAGATTGCCACATTTTTCTTCACGACTCGTCGTTTGGAGATGTGCTTTCGATTACATGGCCAGCCTCCCGAAACCTTCCCTTTGCCGAACCTGACGACAGGTTTTTAATAAATGTACTTTTCCTTTCATTTCCAGCAGGCGCTCTTTTAATTCACCACGGAGAAATGAAGGTCACTGTCCTGTCGAGCACATCAATCAAGCAATAGCTCTCGCAGCGTAACTACTCCATTACGAAATTATGATTTTGACATCAGCGGACACGTCTTGATTTTTTTGCTGGACTCCATACTGACCACAGTCGCAAGTAAAACGGCGCTAACAGCTGCTGCTGCTACTGCGTCAAAAGGAACAAAGAAACTGAATAACAAGTGCGCCCCGGCCCCTGCATCTCCCCTTGCTAGCCACCTACACCCCCTGAAAAAGGGAAAGGGGGAGGGAGCATGGAGGGGGTCGTGAATAGGCCGTTTGGGTAATCGTGCAAGGGGGCAGGCCTTGCCGTGTGTAGGGCGCGGTGTCGGCTGTGGCGGGGCACAGCATTAGGGCCGCACTACTGTGCGCACGGGGCGCGGCACCCACACCTGTGCGCGCACCTGAGCGCTCACCTGCCGTTGCACCTCCTGGTCCCGCGCAGCCTCGCCGACACAGGAGCACCAAGTGCGAGAACGCAGCATCTCAAACTATTTAGGCTGTGGAACTTCTTGTCATTTTGTTGCAATTTCCCCTTTTCGGCGAGAAGTTGCTGCTGCTGTACACCGTTCAGCACAGCGAGCACCACCCCCACGCCCACTTCCTGCCTCACCACCCCTCCCCCTTCACTTCCACTCTCCCCCAGCCTATTACGCTAAACGGCTTCCGCATGTCCCCACCTGTGTTACGCACGCGTTCGCGACACAGCCATAGCGATAACGAACAATAATAACAGGCTGCAGGTGTATCAGCCTACCACCCCGCGCTGGTGTGTGCCCCGTGGTCGCAGTGGCATTACGAAACGGTTTGACAGGGTTCGAGTTATGCGCCCCCGTCTACCATCTCCCCGCTGTCCGTTAGGCACTGGCCGAAATAAATGCAGCCTCCCTGCGCCGCATCACGGCCAGCGCAGTGCACCTTACAGCTCCTACGCTGCCAACGTTACGGCCCTGTTGAAGGGTCTTCGCCGTGATGAGGCTTGCAGGAAATGTCGCAAGAGCAGCATGGCTTGCTTACAACAGCCCTATATAGCCAGGCGAACTCGAGGGAGGAGGAGAAGGAGCAGGAGGGGGGGGGGGGGGACGGGAAGAAAAGAATGAAAGAGGGAGAAGGACACAAGGGGGTGGAAGAAGAGCACATCAAAACAAAGCGAGATCTGAAGCAGCTGCCGCAACTTACCCCGCACTACCACCCCCTAGCACTTTCTCCCCTTCCCTCATATTCTTCTTCCCTTGCCCTTCTCCCTGCTTGTCACCCTCTACTCATCCCCCTCCCTTCTGTATAAAGAACAAAAGGAGTGGTGGCGCAAGTCCAGTGCTTATCCTGTGCGGCACTTTCATTCAGCAAAGCTTCTCCACCCACAGCCTTCTCCCTCTCCGTCTTCAGTCGCTCTCGATTCGTCTCAGCCGAGAGACAGCGCAGATCAGCAGACTACAGCAACAACTTATATGAATAAGACGAGATATGCTCCAGAAAACCAAGCTCAGCTGTCTCTGCGGTCGGAGACGAAAACTGTACACTTTCCTCATACTAAACGGCAACAACAGTCAATCTTCTATTTAAGACGTTCTCAGGCAGAACAAACTCACCCATGACGGTGAGGTGGGCCTCCTTGGACTCTCTGCTGCCGGCGATGTTCGAGGCGACGCACTGGTAAATTCCTCGATCCGTGGTGTGCACGCTCTCGATGGCCAAGTTGGAGCCGTCAGCCAGGCGAAAACTGAAACAGCAATCAAAGATTTATTACCAATTCGTAAAAGACCTTTCAAGTTTTCACTCTTCGGTCGTTTGCGTCAACATATCGCCCAACTCGGTTTTCAATTGAATTTATCAGCCAACCAGAAAAGAAGACAGCCAAAGAAATCCGAACACCCACATAACTGCCAAAAGTTCATCGGAGATATCTCCGCTGCGCGGATGAACTTTTGGCAGTCCCAGCCCATCCCCTGCCCCGCAGGTGAGTGTTCTCATCTGTCTGCGGCTCGGGCTCGGGGCCTGGGCTTGCGGCCTCTGCTCTTGTTTGACTTGGCTTCGATGGACCTGGCCTGGTTAGGCCTACGGCCCTGCCCACGTATCTGCTCGTGGCTCTAGCCATGACTCTGCGGCCATGGCTCTGTCCGTGGCTTTGCCATTCCTACGGCCTTTCGGTCAGCCACATCATGCCCCTCGTACGATGGACCCAACCCATTGGTCAAACAAGGGATGCGAAGGACGAGCCAACACAGTGGTGAAAAGGTTTCTATCTTGGAAACGAGACGTATCAGCAAAGAACAGCGCCCGCCCGCAGGCAATTATCTGACATTGAGCGTTCCAAGCCATGCAGGCTGCACTTGCGCCCCTGTGACAACGAGGGTAGGCAACACGACCGCATCCACGTTCTGCAGTGGCCTACCCGCCAGGCGCTCGGTGCCTCTGCCCGGCACACGCTGGGCAGGAACCCCTCATAAATAAAATATCATTTCACCATATGCACGAAGTTTTTGACGTGAATGCTTAAAGCTGCGGTGACTAATTTTGAATCCCTTCTGCTCACCGGGTGCATGCAGTCTCGGACGATCTCTCGTTAGGCATGAGAGGAACGCGGGCGGCTGAGAGAGGTAACGATCCCGGAGAACCGTCAACAAGAAGGGTCAGAGAACACAACTAAGCAAAGGCACTTCAGGGAGTAGCGCAGGCAACTTGCGGAACGAGAATGAGGGGATGGAAGATCCTGGGCGAGGGCTAGAAGAGGGGGGCGGGGGAAACAGAGGTGGGTGGGGTGGTTTGTTCTGCTCCAAACCACGTGCGCAGAGTCCGCACACATTTAAGCCGTGCAGCGTCAACGGAGAGAACGCAGGAGAAAGGAGTCGGCTGCTTACTGCTTTCTATCCGTAAATTCACGCCTGGAAAAAGGAGGGGAAATCCCAGAAAACACTGCATAAAACTGCTCATCCACCAATGCGGCAGGCGAACGGAACAGGCGAAGTAAACGAAGAATCAGAGAGAGATACACACTTAAAACGTGCCGGGGAAAAAGGAAGAGAGATGGGGAGAGGGGGCGGGGGGCACCGGATGAGCAGTGAGCGCTGCTAACACCGGGGAGGATTGTCGGTGCAGGAGGCGCTACAAGTCGTGTCTCGTGGGACCAGTAAAATGACCGGCCGAGTCGGCCGCTCGACCTCGCCCTTGGGCTAAGCGCGGAAACGACGGCACTGCCTTTTTTTTTACCCACCGCCCCCTTCCCCTTCCTGACTCTTGTTCTCCGTTCCTCTCCGAGGTTTTTTTTTCTTCGTCCTTCCCGCTTGGAGCTCGACGCACGTTTTATTTCGCGTATAAAATGTAATCACGGACTGAGCTGGCAAGCGAGTGAACGAGGGAGAGGGGCCGCAGGGGGCTCCGCTTGGCTCCGCCAGCGATGACAAGGGAAGGGGAGGGGGAAGGGATCGAGAGATGGGTAGAGAGGGACTCATAAGGCTTCCATGGCGGGGGCCGCCCCTGTTCTGTATCGGGTAGTAGGATATGTGATATGCATCATTTCCCGTCGGCAGGTGGCAGGAACGTCACCTGAAATGTCGGGATTCACCTGACAACATAGTGTGAACCCACCGGGACAGCAAAAATACTTCTGTACTTTGGGCTTTCGGAAATGAATATCAAGAAGTAATCACAGCAAAAATTAAACTGCCACAACTGCCGAACGCACATTTTACTGCGATCAATTCCGCAATATTTTTCAGAGTCCCACAATAAGCCCAGTGAGCGGGGCGGAGACTTGGCGCTTCGTTTGCTCTGGCTGCCCCCAGCCCCGCCCCCGCCCCGCCCCATCCCGGCCGGGCCACGCCGGGTCGGCACCCCGTTGATAGCATCAGGTGCTCCGGGCCGGGGGAGGGTGCCGGGAGGGGGACGGTTACGGTGAGCAAACAGCCGGGCCGTGGTCCGGGGGCTGCGGGGCGGGGGCAGGCGGGGGCCGTGGCTGCAAGCCGTTCACCATTCACCACCTGGTGACTCCCCTCCTTCCGTTCCGAGGTTCATGGCGATAGGCGAAAGGTGTACCGCACCGCACCGCCGTCAAACGGCGCGGTGAAAACCGATACGCGTGGCTAGAGGAGGAGGGGAGACGGGAGACAGGGGGCCTCGGCCGAAGCCGGCGCGGAGACCGTGATATGATTTGTTTCACGGGCTTGTCTTCGTATTCTTTTGAACTCTGACGCAAGAGAAAATAATTCGTTGGGGATGCAAACACGTACCTGACACAACTATTGAGAAGTGTGTCAAAGCAGGAAAAATTGAATGACTTTCCCGTGGTGGTTTACGTGGAAACTCTACATTTTCGCGACAAGTGCGCACGCCATTGAACCGGTGAATCGAGATCTGGTCTGGACTTGAACCGAGCACCAACGGTTTGGAAGAACCTTTGTGCGCAAAATGTAAAAATAGAACCGCGCCCGGCTCTGTCGATGGCCCCCCGGCGGCTGCCATCATTTCCTCTTTGCGGCACGTGACAGGTATACGACTCGACGCCAGATCGACCCCTAATCCTTCCATCCCCCCCCCCCCCCCCCTCCGCGGCTGATCCCGTAAGGGGTGCTGGTGCTGCGCTCGCCGCGATCCCGGCGTTACTCATGATGAGGGCGGACAAGTCGTCCTCCGGGGGCCGGGGCCCCGAGGGGTGGGCTGTGCCGGGGGCTGTGCCTCGGGCTGTGCCTCGGGCTGTGCCTCGGGCTGTGCCTCTGCCCGCACGCCACGCAGTGCTGCGGCACCGGAGGCACGGCGGAAGTGTTCCCAGAGCAGCTACACTGGCCGCGGTGAACCACTCGGGGTCACTGCAGGGCGGTGTGCGCCTTCAAGCCGGAAACCTCTTCCGGCACCGATAACTCCCTGCACACACTGGGATGTTCCCTCTTCGAGAGAGAGTGTCACGGGATTCCTCTGAATCGGGGTGCGCTCCCGAACGAACAGCCCGCCGGCCTCTAATTCCTGAACACTAACCAACGCGCTCTTATTCGGGTCTCCGCTTCCCTCCTTCCACCTCCTCCGCCATCTCCTCCTCTACGCCCTCCTGACTCCATTTGCAATCGCCCTCCTGCAATGGGCCCGCTGCGCCCGCTGCGCGCGCTGTCTGCCCCTCGCCACTTTCCGCTACAGCTGTGGAAGTGTTCGGAGAGAGAGAGAGAGAGAGAGAGAGAGAGAGAGAGAGAGAGAGAGAGAGAGAGAGAGAGAGAGAGAGAGAGAGAGAGAGAGAGAGAGAGAGAGAGAGAGAGAGAGAGAGAGAGAGAGAGAGAGAGAGAGAGAGAGAGAGAGAGAGAGAGAGAGAGAGAGAGAGAGAGAGAGAGAGAGAGAGAGAGAGAGAGAGAGAGAGAGAGAGAGAGAGAGAGAGAGGAGGGTGGGGGTGAACAGTGGAACAGTGGCCGCCTTCCTTGATATTCGGCACCATTGGAATGGAGGAAGGAAGGGAGACGACGAGCGAGTAAAGGTGCAAAGTCGATTAGAGAGGAGGCAGGGAGAAGCTGACGGACTCAAACACATGCACTTTCCCGGTTATCGACATTGGAGCGAGGACTCCGTGGCGGCCGGAGTGGGGCAGCGAACGTCGTTGGCAGAGGCACTAAGGGATGGGCAATAGAGACCGTGCGCTTCCTCCTGGGAAATATCGAATTGGCTCGCGTTCGCAATCGTGCAGGTCCCGCGCGCGACTACCGCGCAACAGATACGCTGCTGCGATTTCCACACCCACACACCGGAAGTGGGCCGCAGGTGCGACGACGATTAGACCGGATATCCTTTACCCATGGCAATGGTAAATCAGTCGGGACTAGTTTAATTCCTTTTACTTTGGCCGCGTGCCTGGCCGGGCGGGTCTGCTTTTATTGAAACGATTATTTCACGTCTGACGTTTATGGAGCACTTGAGTTATGCAGGCCATCCCCCGCGCCGCGCTGCGCCGCGCTGTGCAGCGCACTTTCTCCGTACCTCCGCAGTTTGATAGTTCATTGTGATCCATGGCAGCGGCAGACTCTTGCCAAGAGCCGTTGCCATTGGCCCCGCGAGGGAAATAATTTTCCCGTTGCCACAATGAAGCCAGGATAAGAACATGGCAATAATATTAGTTTCTTTTTCCCGGCACTCACAACACGCCTAACACTGGTCGTTTAAATACCGCTCCAAGCTTATGGGTTAGCATTAATATTCTCACCGTTTGCTGCCGTCCAGGTCGAGCGTTTCCCCGTCCTTAGTCCAGGTGATGGTGGGCTCGGGTTGGCCCTTCGGGGGGCCGCACTCCAGCAGGGCGTCGTCCCCCTGCGCCACCCGCATGCTGCGAGGCTCCGCTGAGAACGTGTCGCGGAGCACTGCGGACACACGACCGGAGCCATCAGCACAGGCCGGGCCGGGCACAGGCCGTCAAGCAGCATAGCGGCCATCACTTACCGGCCACCTCGAGCGTGGCGTTCCTGCTGGTGGCGTTGCCGTAGGCGTTGCGGGCCACGCACCAGTACACGCCAGCGTCCGAGTCCTTCTTGGAGCGCTGCGTGGCGGACAGCAGGAAGAGCGAGCCGTCCGGGAGCAGAACGCGGTGCGCCGACGGCCCCTGCGCCTTGATGGGCACGCCGTCCTTCCACCACTCGACGCTGGCGCCGTCCACGCCCTCCACGCCGCACTTGAGCGTGACCGGGTCATGGCGCGGCACCACCATGGACTGCGGGTGCTCCGTGATCCGCGGCGCGCGCGAGTGTCCACCTGCCACACAGAAGGAACTGGGTCAGACCAAAAGCAGGCAAGGGAAAGTGTGGACCAAAAACTCTGCGTGTAAACATAGAGAGATAAGATACAGAAGGGTTTTAAATGTCGGAAAAATTCCCGGGAAGATTGGAAATATTTCATGTTTTTTTCCGCCTTACTAGTGTAAATGTGATCAGAACCTTTTACGATCAGGAAAAAATACGATCAGAAAACTTACCGATCGTATTTTTCCTGATCGTAAAAGGTTCTGATCACATTTACACTAGTAAGGCGGAAAAATTCATGAAATATTTCCAATCTTCCCGGGAATTTTCCCGGCATTTAAAACCCTAGAAGCGACGCATAAAACATTTTTGTTCGAAGGGATCCCGAAGCCACCTGACCATTTAAGTGTTTTTCTGTTTTTCTCGCCACTCAACGATGTCAATGAACAGCGCACTACACAATCAGTCTCGTCACCACCACAGGTAGCAGAAGTGCGGACCGTGACTGTTTGGAATGCTGAGTGCTTTACAGGGTTACTGATTTTGAGATGACGGATTTCTTACATACACAACACTGCAGGGCAGCAACAGTCGCCAAATCACCTCTGAACCCCACGGACAACGAAAGTGGAATCAAGGCCTTACATAACAACACACTTCAGGCAGCCGTGGCTAGTTCCTATAAATCTTAGAATGAGACAAGCTGATGAATCCCAGGAAATCCCCTGAATTAGTCTTCTTTCCTTTTTTTGCGTCACTTGCTCTCTTCGATTTACAGTGACTATCACACAGGACGAATGAGATATGAGTAGCGCTCGTGATACGTGCAACTGTATCGCTGTTGTTATCTCCGCGCAGCGTCAGTCAAGGTGCGCTCGTCATAAAAGAAAGACATTGATTTCCTCTTCTAGCGATGGCAGCATGCCATGTTTGCACGAGAACAGGTATGCTACAATAGTCATCATGCACAATAGTAAATATCATAATAGTAATACTCCCGGGCTCGATTGTTTTTAGGAATTTTTTTCAGTGCCCTGGTTGCCCTCTTGGTATTGATTGGTGTGTATTTCGGAGTGTATACCAACAATAATGGGTAAGTCTCCCTTGAATAGAATGAAATCTGGTACTGCAAGCAGTGCGAATGAACGTCTTTTTTCAGATCCTCGAACAAAGCCAACTCACCTACAGTTACGGTGCAGACAGGCAAACTTCAAGGGGAATGGTTGCCGGGTGCCCAAGGAGATGATTTTAAATTTGCGTCGTTCAGGGGTATCCCTTATGCGCAGCCACCAGTTGGGGAGTTGCGATTCAAGGTATTTAGAAAAAAGTGATCATCCTAAAATTGCAGTGCGGAAAAAAACTGAATTTGCGTTCGTATTTAGGGGCCCCGACCACCGTTGAAATGGGAAGGAGTGCGCACTGCCACTTCTGAAGGTAATACGTGCTGGCAGGATGGTGGCGTAGGATCAGAGGACTGCCTTTACTTAAATGTTTACACACCCAAACTACCTACCAAAGATGTACGTCTAAAAAAAAAAAAAAAAAAACCTGTCGTGGTGAAATGCAGCCAATTAGTGTCTAATGCAACTATCATGCAAAGCAGGAACAACCAAAATTGCCGGTCTACGTGTTCATTCACGGGGGGCAATTCTCGCACGGTAATGGAAATATGGATAAGTATGGACCACATTTTTTGGTTCAACAGGGCATTGTGGTAGTAACTATGAATTATCGCGAGGGCGTTTTGGGTGAGTATGAGTTGATCAGAGTAAGGAATGATTTGATGTTGTTTGAAAAACGTTGATCTGCTAATTTTGCAGCGCATCTGTGTCTGGACACTGACGACGTTCCTGGTAACGCTGATCTCAAGGATCAAGTACAAATGTTGCGCTGGGTAAACGAGAACATTGTCAAATTTGGAGGAGATCCATTAAAAGTAACACTTGGTGGTCACTCTTCTGGTAGCGTGAGTGCGAGCTGGCTGTCAATTCTGCCTGCAACGAATGGTAACTACATTATTCGCCCACTAGTTCGTTAGTTCAGGGAACAACAACCAGCGGACCTGAGCTGGGTCCATCCAGACATTTTGATAGAAAATAACCCATTTCAAGGCATTAGCTCCCGTGCGCGGCCGTGAGCCAAGGATGGACCTAGCTTAGGTCCGCTGGTTGCTGCCCCCTGGTTAGTTTAAACACTCGCCCACTCTACAGCCATAATAGGACGCCGATTTTCATAACTTGTCTAATGCTGGAGTATTTTTTTACTCCACATACACTCGTGTGTAAAAAGAGTATTATAGTCACTGTAATTAGTAACGTTTATTCTCTTTCTGGCAGGTTTAATCCGTTCAGCAATCACACAGAGTGGCACGGCTTTGTCCGGCTGGGGTTACACAGAGGAAAACATAGAATTTGCCAAAAAGGTGTACGAGATCCTAACGGAAGAGCGCAGTGACGATGTTTCGAAAATTGGTCGTAAATTTGTTACGGCAAATCCCCTTGAGCTGTACAATGCTGCTGAGGCAGCTACAGTGATAATGCAGGCAGATCGTCGCAGTTTGGGAGTATGACCACTGACAATAGAGTGTAAGTTAAGACTAATTCGCTTATCTGTTAATATTACTTTACCTGCAACAGAGCGAAATCAGCTTTTACTACATCCCTTGCATTGAAAGAAGAAGCAAGGGAACGGAGGAAATACTAATTGCACACGATCCGGAATATTATGTGATCCACAATGAAACAAATCACATCCCTTTAATGCTGGGAGAGACAAAAAGAGAGTGGGCAGGTCTCTACAAAACGATCAATGGTACATCGTTTAATCATAAGAGAAAATAAGGGAGTCATTTTAAGCTACTGATAATTTAATTTCTGACCTTGTCATTGCTGCAGATCTCTCAAAAAATGAAACGAAATTACAGAATGCTATCAAGAATTTGACTACGCACGTACCAAAAAGCATCGTCCCAGGAATTGATACACAGACACTACTCGATATAAAAGATCACGTTACTCAAACGGACATTAGTCAAATCGTCACTCAGATAAGAGATTACTATTTCGATGAGAGCGGCGCTGATGGTGACTGCGCCGACAATTGCAAAATGGAAAAGGTCAGTGCCACGACATGTACTGGTAAATGAGACTTCTTTTAAACCATTATTATTTGACTGGCATTCTCTGATTTTGTAAAAAGTACATGGACTACGCATATATTAAGACGGATGCGAGCTACATGATGAGACTGAGATCAAGGTATTCTACACAACCAACGTATGGATACGTCTTTAATTTCAAGTCAGAGTATAATGCCAATACTTCAAGTTTTCCGGAGTACGACAGATCAGGTAAGATGTTAGTCAGAATGAATTGTAATAGTTAAGACCATTTCGTGATTATTTCTTAATTACACGAACGGTTAAAGCCGTAATACACGGAGATGATTTGAGGTACATATGGAAGTACAGCAATATTCACTACCATTACAACGACACTAGTGCAGCATCAATGGTGTTAAAGCGCATGGTGAGCATGGTAGCAAACTTCATCAAAGAAGGGTGAGTGACGGTACGTAATTAAAACAAAAATGCAGGTCAGATCACAAAATGATTTCTGAAACGCCATTTAGAAACCCGACACCTAAGCGAGATGACCATTTGCCCACAACATGGCAGCCTGTCAACCAATATCAGGCTCAAACTTATGTAGAAATAACAGAAAATATTACTCAAGTACATGGCAGCATGGAGGGGAAGGACGACGAACTGTGGTCTAACATCTTTGACACCGTTCGCATGAACAAAAAGTATGTGATTGTAAAATAAGCTCAGATGACGAATTCTAAACGAAGTCTGACAAATAATACGGATGAATACTCAGCAACCCAGCTATGGTTATTATCGAGCAAGGGGTCCTGCAAGGTGAATGGGTCGATATTAACATCCCTGGAGCATCCACAAACGGGCCATACGCGTCGTTCCGGGGAATACCCTACGCTGCACCACCGGTCAAGGAATTGCGATTCAAGGTAAAGTTTCACAAAACTTTTTTTCGGATCCTCGTCGATACGGCAACACGGTATCATTAATAAACTACTTTTCACAGTCTCCGAGGCCAGCAGTGAACTGGACAGGTGTCCGACAAGCGAGGGAGGAGGGCTCGGAGTGTATGCAGCAAGATTCAATGACACTTGAACTGATCGGCTCTGAAGACTGTTTATTCCTCAACGTATACTCACCTCGCCTTCCGAGTAGTGTTAGTACACATTTCAGAAATGTTAAAATTTTCCTTGTCAAGTACATATTATCCTGGCACTCAAAATAATGCGGTGTTTGCTGCTTAAACAGACAAATGAACGACTTCCAGTGTATTTCTTCGTCTACGGCGGATCCTTTGAAACCGGGTCCAGCACGCGGTCGATATACGGCCCCGAGTTCTTTATACTGCATGACATCGTTGTAGTTACAGTCAACTATCGCGTCAATGTATTTGGTAAGCACAACTGAAGACCTCCGATATTAAGCAACACGTCGGGCATCTATAACATGCAACGTTTCTAAGGTTTCCTGAACCTCGATGACGACAACGTCCCTGGGAATGCCGGCATTAAAGACTTGATCGCAGCTCTGAAATGGGTTCATCGGAACGTGGCAGAGTTTGGAGGGGATCCCAGACTTATCACTGTAGGGGGACAGTCTTCAGGGGCAGCAGCAGCCCACTGGCTTGCACTGCTACCTGAGTCAAGAGGTATTTTTGATACAGTTTTATTCGTGAGAAACACCTCATTTCCCGTTTCATAATACTTCAATAATTGCCAGATCTGATGAAGGGTGTCACACTTGAAAGCGGCTCAGCGATCCACAGCTGGGCCTACAATGAAGACAATATTGATGTTGCGCTTGACCTGGGGCGCCGACTGCAGGGCGGGCCCGTAACAGTCGAGGACGTTTCCCGACTCGTTATGGACCTGCCGGCGGAGACCATAATGAAAGCAAGCGTGCCCATGGCGACCCAAAGGATGGCGGTACGTAACGCGAGCTAGACCATCTCTTCGCCTTTACCATACAACGGAATGCTTTTTGTCATTTTGGTAGGAAAACTGTTGCGACTTTGTCGCACTACGGCTGTTTTGCCACCTCGTCACGAAAAACTCAGTTGACGAGTATTTCACCGGATCAAATGCTTAGAACAACGAAAACATAGTTTATGACAATTTCTCACCCTCGTTTTCAATTCTTTTTACAGGACCTGGCAACCCAGCTTCCCTACGCTACCACTGCTGAGCGGAGAAACAAAACTACTAGTAAAGAGCGACCTCTTATCACACAAGCCCCGGAAATATACCTGCTCGATGAAAAGGAGAAGGCGATTCCTATGTTCATGGGCATGAACTCTCGGGAGTACTTGGCAATGTTTTATTCCTACGGTGCGTTATTTTGCCCAGCGGAAAAAGCTTGCCAACTAAAAATAGGACTGTAAACAAGCATTTCTTTTAGGATACTACACGAAGCCGGGCAGGATACCATACAGAATTTACCACCTTGAAAATACAATTCCAAAAAATATCGTTCCGTTCCAAGATACCAAGTCATTCCTTAACCTGACATCGGATAGCTCGCCGAGCTTTGAGGATATGCTAAAAACTGTTGGTGACCACTTTTTCGAAAGAGGTGACACGAATTGCAATACAACCTGCACTTTTAAAAAGGTAAGTGGATACTCGTTTAAGCCGTTTTTGCCAAGCTGACAGGCGAAATAAAGATTCATATTTGTTTCAGTATTTAGATGACATTAGTTTTGGTGTGGACTGTCACCGTCTGGCTGAGCTCAGGGCCCGAGCAAATAGGTCGAAGACATTTGTATATCGGTTCGGGGTCCGTACCGAATACAGCCCATCGGCAATATACGACGAAGACCAGCGCAACGGTGGTGAGCTAGTTAAATAACGATATCAAAACGCTTTTAGGCAAAACATATCTGAGTGTTAAGACTGTTGCGTTTACTAGGTGCTGTTCATGCCGATGAACTAGGACACCTGTGGAAAATGGAGGGATTACCCACGCAAAAGCTGGAAGGCGATGGTCTCGCATCCACGACTCTCCGACGCATGACGAGCATGATGAGTTCATTTATAAAAACAGGGTTCGTAGCAACGAATCAATGTTTGCGACCCATCTGAAACAGTCTCAATGCAACTTACACGCCTTTATTTTTTTAAAGGTCACCAGTCCCACCAAAAGAAATTTTCAACGGAACTTGGGAGCCAACCGAAAAACGCAAAACCAATATTATCTTCATGGAGATTGGACAAGAACTAAGCGTCAAGGAGGATAGCTTAGGTGGGGCGGAGATACCATTCTGGCTCGAAGTATATCAGACGCAAAGAGGCTATAAGAGCGTGTAATCCGTGTGCTATGAAGAAAGTTCGACTGCCGAATCTTACTTCGCGACCTTTAACCATGGACAACCCGTCGAGATAAAACCGACGTATTCTGGATACACAGTTGTGAAAATTACTGTGTTATGTGTTGCAGTCCATCCTAAACAGGCTTTAACAAACACGTTCTCCAACAACATTAAAAACTTGAAATACATCGTGAAATACGACTCCTAGTATTATTGGACACGCCAAGGGCACACAGCCCCAGGTCCGGGATAGCGTTTCCGTCTACGTTGATGAGAGGCAGACGGGAAGCTGCTTAAAGTTGTAAGCCGCAGTTAAACTTTAAGGTGCGTCCCGCCGCGGCAGCGCCGCACCACCCCAGGACTGTAAGCATATGCCGGGGAAGGGAGGACTGACGCGCAGTCATGAGAAATTTAACGTCCACCACTCCTTCAAATGGCATATCGAGTTCACGCAGATAAGGAGTGCAAAATGGGCCGTGATGCGGCGGCGGTATGCACATCTCATCTGTGCACGGGGGTGCCGAATTTCTTATACAACCTTGACGCACGGAAAGAGGTTATGGCCACTCGTTCGCTTGGCGCGGACAAACGCCCTTTATAGCCGGCCGAGAAGGCGGCTACACAGGCTTGGTGCGTCGGCGAGCGATAGTGAATTCTGACGCCACTGCTGCCGTTGAACGCGTCACTCTGGCCCGGTTTCGCAGAATTTATGCCTTCTAGAAGAAATCGGGAGGAATGAGCTGCCAGAGCGTAAATCTTGTCGTGCTTCGTAAATATTAGACGCTTCGGCGGCGCCCACACCCCCGATCATATGTTCATATTTAGTCTCTGAAGCTCAACGTGAACCCAATGGCAGTAAGCAGTTATAAGGCTGAGTGGAAAGCGGCTGCTGACATTCAGTGCCGTATGGGTACTGTTCCGTGCGTACTGAGTTCAAATCTATACTTCCCTTACAGAGAGAAGAGGTTCGCCGCCCATTCCACTGACCGATACATCCAGGTCTATGTATTTTTTTTTTTTTTTTTTTTTTTTTCATCCATCCGATCGCGCACATGTGGCACGGCAGTTGCCAAAACGACAAACTGACGGCACGGTGAGGTATGTTGCACCTGTGCTACTGATTTATCACTAGAAGGACCACAAGAGGTCAATTGACCCCTGGCACATACAAACGACCGCCAATCCCACATTTTCACCCCGATTCCGATTTTTAAAAAAATGACTTTTATTCATTTAGGACCATCCACAATTTTTTTTTTAATTTTTTGGACGAAAAAAAGGACTCATTTTAAGAAATTTACCTTTAAAGACCAGGGGTGGGGGGGTCAATCGACCCCAATAAGGTTTTCACCTACAGGCACTGTCCTCGCACGTGATTTAATACTGGATATCATCTCTTTTTAATAAATATGTGTCTTTCGATGGTAAGGCTGTTATCAAGAAATACAAACAAATAAGAAACTCAACACCTCACCCTCGCAATCCGGCGACGAGGCTAGTGATACGATGCCGACACAGATGGTAGTCTCTCGTGGAATGAATTGTTCCTGCGAGGGATTCCTCAAGTAGTGATTTATCTGACAGCAAATTGACACCGCATATTCAATCGATAATGAACATGTATTAGGGACACATTGCACTCATTTCAGTATCAGTATGCGAACACAGAGTCCCTGAAAAGCCTGGAAACATGAGGGGGGGGGGGGTCAATTGACCCAGCTTGGTCCTTAAAGGGGGTGGAAAATATTGGTCCTTCTAGTGTTCTAAGTCCACGCGAATTACTCTGCGATATATGTGCTACGTGCAGTGAGCTCAGCAGCATGTCTCCCAGCCCCCACTGCCGGCAAAGTGTAACGGGTCCTCTGAGTCTTTTTTAGGACAGAGCAAACGAACCTACAACGGCCGCTTGGCTTGAGGTAAGGAATTCATACACCACCGCCACCACCGCCCGATTCCGCTGAATTGAATTTTATACATCGTCGACGAGAAAGTACACCTCGGCACGCCGAGCTCCTATTGTCACGTCGCGCTCCTTTCGCACAGATTTCTTTCCGCGGCCGCGACCCCCTTCCTCCCTCCCCTCCGCGATGACCAATTCATGGCAACCTCGGCGCTACACGCAGGCCGTGCAGCCTCGAGGATCGGCGGCGGCCCCCTGAAAGGACCGGCGGTGGCGGCGCGGCAGCACGACGACGACGCGGCGGAGGTCGGCGTCGTCGGTGAAAAATGCATGCGCGGACGCCGGGGGCCCAGCTAGCGGAGGGGAAAGCGGCGTCTCTGCGAGCCCTTCGTAAAATTCGACAGCAGCACAGCCACAGGCGACGCGCGCGAAACTTTGAGCAGGCGAGAAACGCGTTCCTCAAGGGTGGGCTGTGCGGCGCCACGGCACAGCGCTGTAATGCATCCAGAGATCGGCAGAGTGGTGATATGTGATCTCGTGGCACGTTGGAGAAAGGATCGGCGTGAGGAGGGCGGAGAGCGGTCAGCAGGGGACGGAGGGGGTGGGCAAGGGCAACGAAGCGGGGGTGGGAAGGGGTTCAGAAGTGGTTGGGACGGAGTGGAAATACACGAGAAGGGCGGAAATTTGTGGGAGGGACCGGGGAGGGATACCGCCGGACTGTCTGGAGGCGAGCACCTAACGAGCCCCACCGGCCATTGTGATCAAGGGCCTAGAACTAGCCCTATGGCAGCCCTCAGGCTGCATGCTCCTTCACCTTAGGGCCCCACTCCTTGAGGGAGGATCAAACGTGACCCTGCCCGTCCGTCCGACCGTCGCCCACCGGTCGGGCTCCCCGAGAAAGACGCGCCACAGTGACCAGCTGCCGCCAGCTGCCCACTGAAGCCCCAAACGGAAAAGAGCTAACCATTGTGCTTGCAATTAATGGGAGTTTCCCTGACCATTTTGCTCACTTGAAAAAAAAAAAAAAAAAAGACGGGGTCAGGTGGTCCTCATATTATACGTGTTGCGTTTCAAGGACAAAACGTGATACAACAGCACAATAACCTGACGACAAACAAACCGCGTGGCCCCGGACAATCAGCCGACCCAGCAGGGAGACGTTTTCCAAACTCGGACCATTAATCATAACGCTCTCAGGGTGTGTCCTCAAGTCAGGCAACTTTTATTACACGGTGCGTGGATAACACGTAATGAACGAAATTTCTCTCCCTCTTCCAAACTCCCTTACGCGGTAGGATAGCAGTAGAGGGAGAGAGAACCTTGCTGCCATAATAATTCTTCAGCCTCTGCAGCGACAGGTTTTGGGGGCTTCCCTCCCAAACCTCTCATTCCCCTCCCGCTGTCTATCTACCTCCCCCCCCCCCCCTTCTCTCTCTCTCTCTCTCTCTCTCTCTCTCTCTCTCTCTCTCTCTCTCTCTCTCTCTCTCTCTCTCTCTCTCTCTCTCTCTCTCTCTCTCTGACTCTTTCCCTCTGCGGCTCTGTCCACCACCTGCTACGACTGCTCCTGCAGCCCCTGCTTACGCCGCCCAACTTTCACTCTTACTTCCGGGACTGCTGTCTTGCAGACCTCGTTCGGCTGTTCGCTCCCTCCGTTCCCTTCATTTTCAAGCGTGCTCCTGCTGAATCGTACGAAAACTCGGCGCCCCCCTCGGTCGCATGGCCGACACGAGACACGACACGGCCTGGATTTCCCACAGCTTCTGCCCATCACAAATGGGTGACCAGCTGGGCAATAGAGAGGAGTTTTTCAAATGTGGCCTATCTTACCGATAAAAAGCCAGGAAATGGATGGATCACGCCACCGAAGTTCGGTGAGAAAAGTGGAAGACATCTTGCAGGAATCAAACTGTGCTCCAGTCCGAGCCCGCCGTTTCCTCCTGTGACTTCCCCACACATGTCTCCTCCCACGCAAACAAACGATGGTACGGCGGTCGCCGTGCCCCAGTCACCCACTCCTTTACTACCCAAAGCCTTTCACGCAGCCACTCTCGCATCGTCATTCGCTCCCTCTCACTCTCTCCCTTACACCATCAATCACGACAAGGCAGGCACAGCCCCCCCCCCCCCCTCACAAAACGCATCTCGTTTTCAGCCAGCCGAACTCTGGTGGCTTCACACGACTCGGGGAATCGAATTCGCAGCAAAAACTCAAAATCCACAAATTCACTATGCATTTTGGTTTTATAGGCTGTGCCACGCGACATAACACTGATGTACAAACTAAACTGTCACAAACGCACATTTATTTTTGCTCTCGATTTATTGTTTGTTTCAGCCCAATTAGAATATCCATCCAAAATTAGCGTTCCGCCATTGATTAAAATTTCACCAAAAGTTGTGTCCAGGGTAGCGATGCACTTTCCATCGGCGTTCCCATTCCCGCCTCCCTTTCGCCCTCCTCGGCTCGCCCTTCTCTCTTATTAACGTGTCCCTTTGTCGCCCTGTCGACTTTGACAATGGCGTGAGGGCCGAAGAGCCGAGGCCGGGGCTGGGGCTGGGGCCCCGCTGTCGAGGGCTCTGCCGAGGCGGCCGAGGGCCTTGGTGCAGTGCGCCGTATTTCTTCTTCGCCAGCCCAGCCCCCAGTGCGCTGCTGTCGGAGCGACACTCCCATGAGACCGGACGGAGATGGCGCACTTTTTCGACTCGACGGCATTTCGACCTGCGTGGTATCGCCTCCGTTGTAGCTCACTGCCGCCAGCCGGCCTCTTTTTTACGCGCTCCGCTGTTGATCCCGAACGGCCTGCCGGAATGTCACACCGTCCGCGGCGGGGAGGGAGTGACATGCCGGGGACCGAGAGAGAGAGAGAGAGAGAGAGAGAGAGAGAGAGAGAGAGAGAGAGAGAGAGAGAGAGAGAGAGAGAGAGAGAGAGAGAGAGAGAGAGAGAGAGAGAGAGAGAGAGAGAGAGAGAGAGAGAGAAACCCAATAAACACACCCGCCCGCTCCAGGTCTTTGGTTATGATTTTTAGGCGTTGCTCCGTAAAGTTACTCTCCACACCAACCGGAGGCCTCCATGATGCTACGAGCACCTGAAGCTGACTCCGCCTCTCAGTTCTCTGTGCCACGAGAGCGCACGAGCTCCAGTCCCGGCTACGCCGTCGCCCTCTCGTCAGCAACGTGCTCCGGCAACAAGGAACATAAAAACCCGGAGGGAAACAAGTCAGCTGACAGATGCACGTGCGCAGAGAGGGACCACAGCTGGAAACTCTTGGTGTTTGTCCAGACAATCCCCCTTTCACGTCCACGTGAGCCTGCGTCCTTTTCAAAAAGTGCCATTTGTGTAAATATTTAGTATCTGGCTTTTAAATAGGGTTAATTTTCCGAAAGAGGGTGGCTGGTTGTTTTTTCTATTTGGAAGAAATAGGAAATTTACAAACCAAAGAAAAACCCGGACATCCTTTATGTGTGTGGTTGTTTCAGGAAGAAAGGAAACAAACCAAAGAAAAAGTGTGTGTCAGGACTGACAACTGTAAATTGGCAAGGTGCCGTATCACGGCAAAGAGGCCAGGTGGAGAATCTATTATCGCCTCCCGCTATCTCATTTCCCTCCGGAGGGAAGGGCCGATGGCTCTCGCTTATTCGCTGGCCGGGCAGTGCGGAAATCTCAAGCAGCCAGAGGGGGAGATAGAGTCACGGCGCAATCAACGGGGTGCGATCAGGAAGAAATAAAGAGTACGACATGTCAGTCGGAAAGTTTCGAAGCGAGCGCCTTTCACCGAATCAGATGCACCCTGGGCCCCACCCCATCCGCTCTCATCTAAACAACCCCCCCCCCCTGCCCCTTCACCCACGGGATTAAGTGGCTTGGGGGTGGACAGAAGGGGGAGGGGGGGGGGGGCAGAGAGTAACTGAGAGATTTCGCGTCGAGCCTCGGATGGGGGGTCGCTGATATGCCTAAAAGGGATTCCTTTGAGTCCCCCTAATCTGAGAATCAGAACAGTTTCTCAAAGAAACTGCCTCCCCGCCAGAGAGCCATCCAACAGCACAAACATGGCTGGAAAAATTATATCTGCAATACATACACAGCGACGTTTCCTTCGCTCGCCCGTTTTCCTCACACTCCTTTCTCACTGGCGAGCGCATTTGGTTTTGAACTACATTTTTATGCGCTTTCTCCGAGCCGCGCATCGTAAGCTCCCTTTTACCACACGACATGGCATAAGAGAGTCTGCTATGAAATCCCTTTCCCGACGCACACACTCACATGCTCTCCGAAGCAAAAAGCATTATTTGCGCCACGTTCTCTCTCCCTCTCTCTCTCCTTTTCGCAGCTTACAATGCGAACTGCGAGAGAGATAACGCGAAGAAGCAAGAAGGCCACCCGCGAAGACGACCCGCAGCGCGCGGAACCCAACACCACCGCACTACCCAGCCGGGGGGAGAGGGGGTCGGGGAGGGGGAAAGAGTTTCGGCAACTCGCTCTTTCGACGCGCAAAGTTCGCCGCCGCTGTGGCATTAGGGAAAGGGGCTTGAAATCTGTGCCTGTTGGCAGAGGGAGAAGGAGAAAGAAGGAGGGAGGGTGCCGGGAGGGAAAGAGAGAGAGAGAGAGAGAGAGCGAGAACGGGAGAAAGGGACGGGGTCAAGTGAAGACATACGGGAGCTGAGGGGGCCGCCAGCGGTCCCAGATGCCGTGGTGCCTCTGTCTCTGGTTCTGGACGAGCAGGTCTGCCTTTTGGCCCCTTTGCCCACCCGCAGCAGCATAGTGGGGGCAGCAGCAGCGGCAGCGGTAGGAGCGACAGCTGGAGCAGCGGTCCGCGAACTGTACACACCTCCCACGACACATCCACACGACAATGCGCTAGGTTTTTTGCCCTGCTGCCGCCACATCTAGAAGCAGCCGTGCCTCCCACGCCCCTACCCCCTACCCTCCCCTTAAACACAGTTTTGGGACGGGATATGATGATAAGCCCCCCAAGTTCGCCTGCCTGCCAGCTTCGGGAGTCCCGAAATAGGTCAGTTCGATTATGCGAGGCGAAGGGCGGGCTGCTATCGTTTGCAAGCGTCACACCACGGCCCCGGCGGGACGGGCGGGCGGGGCTCTAGCCCCAAGTGCGTCCCACGGTCCAAGTTCTGCGAAATATTACTTCCCAGCGTGTGACCGGATGCGATTAATTTGAGACACTGTCGGGAAATTCTACTTTCTACTTGGCGACTGCGATCCTTACCGTGGGCCACCGCGAGGAGCGCCAGCACCGAGGACAGGGTGAGCAGCTCCAGGACCTTCATGGTGGCGGCGGCGGCCTGCTACTGGAGCCCCCGCCGACACCGACACCGCCCCCGCACCCGCCCCTCCGCCGGCCCCTCCGGGCCCTCCGGGGGATCCCAGCCGTCTCCGTCAGCGGCCGGGGCCATGGCCGTGGGCGGGCGTCGGCGTCAGCATAGACGGCGACCAGCTGTACAGCCTGGAACAAAGCGCACCCGGAACATGAAACAAATGCTGATTGTTCAAAGACACACGCAGATTAGTGACGAAGCATAAAGGCGAAAGGTTGGTAACTCCAGCCCTCTCTCTCGGTTCCATCACTCCCTCAATCTGTTGTGTCTCCTGACACCCCCCGCCCTTCGGGGTGCACGCCCGGCCTGAGGTCCTGCTTTGTCCTGGAGGACGCGTCCTGAACTAACAGGCCCCACACCGCCATTAGAACCCTTGTAAAACGGGGAGGCGGACGCATTGCCCCAACACCTGTGCAAGCACCTCGCCTTTGCGTGTTTGGGAGCCCCCGGGGGGCTGTGAGGGGGCAGGCGGGGCACAGCGCAAGCCGTGCGAGCGGACCGGGCGCGCCTCACGCAAAAGCACAACCAGGGCACAATCATCCACAGAGCTCGGTATCCCCAAACTACGTCTGCGTGGCGCCAGCGGCTCGTTCCTATCTGTCAGTACGCGACTGTTGACACACTGCCGCCGCCCCAAAACAGGAGAACTTCGGCCCGCGTCACGGCAGCATCTCTTTTTCATATTATCTTTTGAACTTTCACTGAATTGAAATTCGACGTTCCCCCTTCGGGCGTGGAGAGAAGGTTGTGTTGTGAACCACCCTGCTTGACAACGTCCCGTCGCTGGACTTTTTTGATGAACGTCAATTTGTCGCAGCGGAAACGTGGCACCGCTGCGTTTTAGCGATAACGCGAGGTCAACCCTCGTATTTTTTCTTCATCTTGTAGTGTCAAAGTCACGTAACTGCTATTTTTTCGAATTAAACACACGCCCTAGGGGGAGGCTTTGGCGCCGAGGGCACGCACACACGCAGAGCCCCAACGTGTGTGCCCTCGCATCACCCGCACTCTGTCAGCGTCCTTATCGCTGGACCAATTTATTATTTTCATTTTTCGTGCCACTGTTTCGCCAGCCGCCGGCGTCCCCCCTTTTTTGCGAGCAGCGTGTGCGTGTGTGTTTGCGCGTGTGCGTGCGTGTGCCTACGGATGAGGGGGAAAGAGGAGGATAAGGGACGGCCCATTTCGTGCGACAAACTAAGCGGCCTCCCCGATTACTCCCCCAGTGCGGTGCCGTGTTCATCTCTCACCTCTGCCCCTCGTACGCACTCTTTTCTCTCCCTTGCGTTCTCTCTTCCTTCTCAAACCCTGCTACCCCCTTCGCACGTTTCTACCGCACCTGTAGCCGGCCTCGCATCCAATGCCACGCTAGCCGGACCCTTTCCCGTCTCCTTGAATCTTCTAAACTTCCAAACTGCTGAGAAAATCCGAAACGTGGACTTTTCCGCCTCACTTTTTTCCACCCTCAGGACCTAGTGAGGCAACCCGCGGGACTGAAACAGGAAACGGCACGAAGGAGCCTAGAGGGCAAGGATTGGGGGGGGGGGGGGGGGAGGGGCTGGCAGCAGCGGCCGCGTGTGTCGAGCTGCTTGCTCTTCTTGAAGCGTGAGGGGTAATTTGACCTCGGGCCCCCCAGCCACCACGTCGCCGCAGCAGGCGCGCCGGATTTGCGTGGTTTCCAGCGCCGCTGCTGCTGCTGCTGCTGCTGCTCAGGGAGTCCGCCGCGCGGCCGCAGTGCGCCTGGCAGCTAGGCAGCGCGCCGTCAGCGCCGTGCTGCGGGCTGCCTGCGCCGTGCCCTGCAGGCGTTCCCTCCTCGTACCTGTCCGCTCCGCCCCCACACCGCTCCCCGCTCACTCCCTTATTTCTTTTCAGCGACTCGTTGCTTTCGCTACAACTTCTGGTGATGCTTTGTACGTGGTCCAAATACCCCCCCCCCCCTCTCTCTCGCTTTGTCTTTCACCCCTCTCCCTTTCACTTTCTCCCTCTACAGAGGACAAGAGAACGGGGCCTGCACGCATGTCCCCGTCCTGCGTAGAACCTTTGCCACACCTGTCCGCCTACAATCTGTCACTGCGTTGCTGTTTCAGAACTCCCCCGCCTCCCTTCAGTAATTGTAGCATCTCGTTGGGCCCTCCACCCGACGGCAGCCCGCGGTCAGCGCCGTGTCCTCTGGAGTAGGACAGCACGCGCCCAACACGCGCCCCCGGGGGCCGCGGGCGGCCGGCGCTCTACGCTGTGCCTCTGACTCCCTTTCCGTCCTCTCCCTCCCCCGCCGGGCGGGGAGGGGCGCAATCATACTGTGTCTAATGGGCGCGCCGGCCCACCTTCTCCCTTCCCTCAAAACGTCGAGGGGTTTATAATGCACTGCATCGCGCCCCTCCGCGGCGCCCCGCCATAAATCGCTGGACCACTTGTACGCCGGCAAAGCGTGTTGTGTTGCGAACCCGCCCGGCCGCCACAGGTCGCCCCGCGCGAGCGATCCGTGAAGCCGGGCGCACGGTCTCACAAAAAAAATAAAAAAAAATTTGAATCTCGAATCAAGTAGGAAGCAGATGATACCAACTCTAAATGTTTCCTTGTTTTTTAAGGGTTTAGAAAGTTAGGAAAATAAAGTCTTCTTTGTGTATCTGTGGAAGCAGAACTTATCAGTAGTTTCGTTTTTAGTTAGTTTGTGTGCATCATAAGAGAGAGACGAAGATATTTGAAAGGAAAGAACATCATCCTGAGGCAATTTTGGAGCGGCGAGGTGGGTGCAGGAGGAGGGGAGGGGGTGCCTTGCCCTTCCTTTCCACGCCCAGGATGGCCCGGATGGCCCATGACCGCAACAATGCGCGATGGGCAACGGACGGCGAGCGACGGCGGAACGCGGCCCCCCTGTGCGGTCTTCTGCGTGCTCGCCTGCCTTCGTATGAGAGTACAAGCCACTGATACATTATATTTGTATTATTGTTTCTTTTAAGACTGTGGGTGATGATATGTATCATCTGCTAAAAAGACTTCAAAACAGTCGAAGGTCCTGATAGCAATACCGAATTTTCCATATGGTTAGGCGAATGACTGCGGCAACGAATACGTCCGACTGCTAGTGTTCGCAAAACCTCTGCCCGACCCCCCGCAAGGCACCGTGCCCAAGTCGAGGTTATCTCCCGGTTGGATCACATTATCGTCGTCTACATCCACGGCCAGCTCTGAGGGCTGCCGGGCCCAGCTCTGCGGGGGGGCTCCACCGGGCGCCGCCGGGCTCCGCGGCTGCCCAGCCAGGCAACAGCGCCGGGGCGGCAGCGCGGCAGCTGCGCACGGAGGGGAGGGAGGGGGTCTTTTGGAGGCCGGGCACGTAGGATTTAATAAAGCGTGCCCCTATGAAATACGTAACGAATTTCAATGCCATGCGGTTTCGGGTTTATCTATGTATGTGTATGTGTGCGTGTGTATGAGCAAGGACACAGCACGGCTCCTAACCCTTACCGGAGTTTTTCCCTTCTCGTATTTTTTTTTACACTCAAAGTTTAACTTCAAACACTGCCCCTCGTGGCAAATTCAACCAAAAATCAATATGCTCTCACACAGAAAAAAAAAAACAACGTAAATTCCTGTTAGGAATTCTCATTGCAACGACAACCATTCAACGAGCAAACAAACGCAAACTCATTTACAAAATACATTTTGTAAAATTTTCTGGACCTGGCAAAATATCACGAGGTGTAATAGATTATAAAAAACACACCAAAAAAACATGTCATATCCCCCCCCCTCTCTCTCTCTCTCTCTCTCTCTCTCTCTCTCTCTCTCTCTCTCTCTCTCTCTCTCTCTCTCTCTCTCTCTCACACACACACTCTCGCGCACGGCATGCTCCATTGTTACCCGGTGATGAACTCTCTCCCACGTCCGTCCCATATAGTTGATTAATTGGTGGGAATAAACGCCCCGTATCAAAATAATGAGTGGATAACACAACAACAACAAGCGGCCTAGCAGATTCACCAAAGCGACCGCATAATTGGCTCCAACTGGGAGAGAAATGGAGGGGGGGGGGGGGAGAGAAAGAGAGAATCAGAGAAAGAGTAGGAGAGAGGATAATGAAAGTGGACGCCATAACGCGGTTCACTGAGCCATTCAGCCAGAAATACGGTGTGACCACATATACGAGCAGCAAAACAACAGGTAGGTGCTCCTCATTATATATATTTTTTTTAAATACAGTTCACTGATAGAACAAGTGTTGGGATGAACGCATCTGTTGATGCGTTGCAGTTTGACTTTCAATTTCAACGCATGAAAACGTTTCCTTTTCCAGTACATGTCATGCATGTTACATGTGTTCCTCCGCATATTTGCGGGTTCATGTCCACGGAAAATGCCTATATAGAAGTGTTGGTACTTTTTTTCCAAAATAATCACGGAATTCGTTTGGCGCTTAATACTGCGTTAAGACGCCAGCCATTCGCAGCACCACGCATGCTGCCCCTCTTTGCCGTGGAGCAGACGTGTCCGTGTCGTCGCACGGTAATGACTCGCGGGCTCAGGTAACGAGGCGCGGGGTGTGGTGTGGTGGGGTGGGGTGGTGTCCTGAGGAGAAGCGGTAAGAGTATGCGAGTCAACATGTGCGGCCGGGAATTAGCCGAAGACGTGCCGGCGGCGAGTGCGGCAGAGCCGGGCAGAGCGCATGCGTCCTTATCAGGCGCGGCCGTTCGGTCCCACATCGAACCAACCCATCTCCGTATGAAAATAAACCACATTCACTTCTCTTTATTTAACGTCACAAAAGGCTTTCTCTTCACTCACTTTTTTTTTCAACCCTCTCTTTGTTTCCCTCTCTTTTTTACCCCCTCTCTTTCCGGCTTTCTCTGTCTCTCTCGTTTCGAAAAAAAAAAAATGGGGCAGCAGACGCTTTATCAACATTGAAAAGTTTCAACGACTGACTGGGAGTGGTCATCGCGCGGGAGAGGGGAAGAGACAGAGGATGGGTAGAAGAGCGGGAGGGACAGAGAGGGGTGTAGCTTTTGTAGAGCCACTCACACAACTCATCAGATGCAACGGCAAGGGGGTGGTGAGGGGGGCCAGGCTTGGGGAGGGGGGGGGGGTCTGTTCCATACGCCACGCACCGGTGTGCTTTAAACCGATTCAGTTTGCCAAACTTTTCCTTCCGCTGGTGAGGAAGGGGGGTTGGTCGGGGGCACCACTGTCTGCTGCGAAGGGCTGAAGGGAGGGGAGGAAGGGCAGACGGCATCCCTATCTAGGGGAGGAGAGGGACCACTGGAGCAGAAGAATGCTGGTGCGGTTTGGTCTAGTCGCGGCGCGGGACGGATGCGCTGAGCGCCGTGAAGTGAAGAAGGGAGTCAGAGAGAGACAGAGAGTGGGGGTGAGAGAGAGAGAGAGAGAGAGAGAGAGAGAGAGAGAGAGAGAGAGAGAGAGAGAGAGAGAGAGAGAGAGAGAGAGAGAGAGAGAGAGAGAGAGAGGGGGGGAGAGGGAGCTAATTAATTAGAAAGTCCAGCAGCGAGCGAAGCGCGTGAATTTTGAGAGGCGTCGGCGGGCTTGCGGTTGCTTCCCCCGCCCCGCCGCGCCTAGACTATCCGGATTGTTTTCACATGGGTTCACCTCATTCGGTGCGTCTGCGCTGCGAGGGGACTGAGTGGCTCCCACCTGAGTGCACGCAGCCACGCCTCACCCCACTGTAGTGTCGCTTTATTCTTTGTCCCATTCCCAAGATTCTTTTTAAAACATGTTGAACAGTGAGCGAAGCAATACATGTTATGCACCGGCATGCAATATGCGGGATGATTCACAATGCCTCACTCACTTCATCGGTGGTCAGGGGCACTCGCCAGCTATGAGAACAAGGTTCGTGGTTCCACTCTTGGCTGGTCACCGCTCCATCTCTCCTCTCGTGCTGCTCTTGTACAGTCCCCCTCCCTCCGCCCGCCCCCTCGGTACTCCGTCGTGCGACAACGTCGCCCTGTAGGCGGCCTTAGTGCCTGGAGCCCGGCGCAGCCCCTAATGCCCTCTTTATGTGGAGCTCAAGCATGAAATAGTTCCACTCTGCGAAAACTTGTGGTGACATGGCGGCCCGGGAGGCCGGCGAAGGTCGCGGTGTGCGGAGGCGAGTCTCACAAGGCGCGGCCTGGGTGCGCCAGCCCGCAAGAGGTACTGCGTCGCAAGCTCATTAAAGCACATCACTCTTTCATTTTCATTAAAACCGGGATGAAAAATCCAGCAAGCCACAGGCGTGTACATGACGCCCGTCCCTGCCTTCCCTCAGCAGCCCGCGGTCTCCCTGGCTGTCTCCTCTGCCTCCCGGAGCGGAACGTAGCAGCAGCAGTGAGCGCACTGCTATTGTTTGCTCTGATTAAGTTTCAAACTTACTCATCCTGAAAAGTTTACGGCGCGGTTGCGATGCCTGACGCGTGGCGTTCTAGCCTTGCATGAGAGAGACAGACAGATACCAAGAGGGGGAGCCGCGAGGGGGTGATGGAGGGGGAGGGAGAGGGGGACGACCTGCGTGAAACTTCCGCCTCCTCCGCCGGCTGCTGCTGCTGCTGCTGCTGCTGCTGCTGCCGCCACCGCCGCCTTGCACTTTGAAAGTGTTGGTCCCCGGGGCCCTGTTGCGCGCTGCCTGAATGTACACCGCCTCGAGGATTGTATGAAAAATTTGCGCGCGCTCTCTCTAATTACCTGGGAGCTGGCGGCGGGCTGGTGCGCCTGCGCCACACATAAAGTGCCGCCCACCCGAAGTTACGCCGCCGTGTTTTGTTCGCTGCGGAATAAACCGGCAAATACCGAGAGGAGCCAGAGGGCCGAGCCGGCAGAGCCGGCAGAGCGGCTTGTGACCGCTGCGCACGGAATACATCGCTCGGTCGGAACGTAATGCGAGATCTGCACAGCGCGATTGGTGGAATGGACTCGGCGGGTCACATACAGGTACCGCGGGTGCAGTATTGTGGCCCCGCACACCGGGTAGTGCCTCCCTCATTTCCCTCCCTATACCCCCTGGCCTCTCGCCATTTCTGGCGTCCGCTTTCGCAATTTCCGTCGTCGTCGTTCGATCCTTTTCGCTATGAGAAATTGTGCCCCGATTTCGCGCATTGCCCAGCCCGTGCGCATTGCCCCCTCTGCGGATGAAGCGATACAAACGGAGGGTACGAGAGGGCATAGGGGGAAAGGAAGGAGGAGGGAGAGCACGGAAGGAAGGGCGGAAGGAGGGAAGGAAGCTGTAAGTAAAAGACCAACGAATCATTGGAGAAGATGAAGGCGGAGAATCTCCTTTGGTGACACGGCGCCGCCGCTCGGAGCACGGGGGGCGGCCAGGCAGCCCCGGCGGCCCGGCCTGTGAATTCTATTTCTCCTTCTCCCTCCCCGCCTCCCTCGTCCCTTCCCCCGATTATGAGGGGGAAATCAGATGATGAGAAACTCAGTGGCGCGGTATGTCATGCGGCGGTACGGCAGCTGTCGGGGGGCGCGGTAGACCCGAGGGGGTCGGAGCCCCCTGAGCCCCCGAGCGGGGGGTCGTGACCTGCCGACGGGGCCCCGCAGAGCCCCCGCAGAGCCCCCGCAGCCCCCGCAGAGCCCCCGCAGAGCCCCCGCAGCCCCCAGAGCCCCCGCAGCCCCCGCAGCCAGCCCCCGCAGCCCCCGCAGCCCCCGCAGCCCCCGCAGCCCCGCAGCCCCCGCAGCCCCCGCAGAGCTCGTGCAGCACACACGCAGGGAGGATTCCCCAAATCGTTCGTCACATTTCGCATGGACCGCTGGGGAATCTTCCGTACCGTCGATGGCCGCACGAACAGAGGAAGGGGTGAGGGGTGGTGAGCAGGCAGACGCTGCGCCGGTGTTCCTCCCACAATTGAATAACGCTGCGTGGCGTGGGCACGGCGTGGGCACGGCGTGGCGGCGGTGTGCTGTTCGCGTGGGCGGGGGCCGTTACTCTGCGGACGCCGCTGTGCAGCGGACTGCATCCCATGCAAAGCATCGCCCGCCGGCCCCGGCCTCGGCCCCGGCCTCGGCCCCGGCAGAGACTCGCTGACAGCGCCAATGAATGGCCCACACCATTCCATCCCGGCACGATAACGGCCCTGCGAGCCCTGCCAGCCCTGCTGGGCCAGCAGATGACCACGCGGCTGCACCGGCACCAGCGGGCACCAGCGGCAAATAGTACCTGCATTTCCCCACAAAAATTGATTTTTGCACGCCAAAGACCATCACGGTACCAAGCTTGACCAGAGGATTCGCGGAATCGGCATAGCGGCCATATGGCCAGAGTGACCTCATGTGCAACAGAGCCCGGCCATGCCATCCCCCCCGCTGGCAGCAGCAGGCTTTGTAGGCAATAAACCTGAGCGGCTGCCGGCCAGCCCGGACCGGACCAGACCAGCCGTGTACGCAGATACTGGCCTCTGGACTGCAACTGTGCCTCTTAGCAGTCCGCTGCACGCGACCGAAATCCGCAGGCCGGATAAGAGCAGGTTATATTGCAGTTGACGGTTTCAATATATCTCGGCCGGAATGTGTTGCCCCGCCTCTGCCAGTCCCTCGGCTAGGCGCTCAGCTAGGCCCTCGGCGGGGGGCGCTGATAGGGATGACAACGGCGGCCTGCTGTGCGAACTGCGGCATCTGGCCTTCATTATTACCTGCAGGACGCGGACAGCTCTACCCCGTCCACTCTGCACTCGCAAAAAATCGCTAATAAATTTCTCATTTTGTCAACGCGTAAATTTTTTCGCTATGCCAGTGATACATTGGCACCCAAAGAAACTCTTTCAATAACCAAAAACTCGTCGGCCAAGCCAAAAAAAAAAAATAACAAAAGAAAACTTAAGACGACGTGTTTCCAAAGGTCAGGATTCGATAAATCGATCTAATCCAGCGAACTTTTTATTTTGCCGCGCGGTGGCTCGCGGTGACCGGATCCACCCTCCATATTCCTTACGGCCCCTGGCGGCCCCGCTGCGCTGCCAGCGTCGTTAGCAGACGGCCCTCTCGGCTGACATGACAGGACAATTGTAGCACGGCCGTTACCTGGCCCGGCCTCACTGCACCGGCCGTCACCATGCCGCGCACCATTCAACTTTCAAGGCGCGGCGTCGTCGCGCGGGTCGGGATCCGGATATTAAAACACCATCAGTGACCCCCGGAGGCCCCGGAGGCCCCGGAGGCCCCGGAGGCCCCGGAGCTGCTCTGTGCGCACCGCGACACGGCTCCGCACGCCACGGGAGTCCCTGAGGGGGGCAGCTCCAAGCCGCCCACTCGCAGCCCACAAAAAAGACTACCCTTTTTTGATCGGCAATTTGGTTTTCATTCTCGATTTTTTTTTTGGTGGATGGCAATGCCAGCAGCGTAGATAATGAAGGGGCAGATAACAGTACTCCTATTCAGTATGGTTATCGAGCAGCATGGTGATATGGAGCTCGAGATAAGATTCCAGGGGACAAAACTGAATTAACATCTGAGCGTCGATCCGCGTGATCATAGGTGAATTGACCAGCCGGCATGCGGCAGGTGTGGCGCGTGGCCCCGGTGGGTCATGCACCGGGTGACCCTCGGGTGACCTCTGCTCTGCTGCGGATGGAGCGGGTATCGGTCCCAGTACATAAGTGATTCACACGGTGAGGGGTCTCAAAGCTCCGCTGCGGTGCGGTGCGTTGCGGTGCGTTGGGATGGGATAGGATGGGATGGGATGGGAGGCTCGTGAAAGACTAATTAGCTGATGAGCCGAGGCTGAGGCTGTGCCTGCCGTGCCGAGCCGTGCCGTGCCGAGCCGTGCCGGGGCTGTGTGAGGGACAAGTCGGCTCGTTATGGATGGCAGGGCCGCCGGCCGCCGCCGGCCCACAGGGAGAGAGCTACAGGAGGGAGGCCACGGCCGGGCGCCGCAGCATGCGCAGCACCGCTCCCTTCGACAGCAGGGCATCACTCACCCCATCCAGCAGGGCTAGCTGATTGATAAACGCCGTGGCACTCTTGGCTCTCTTTGGAAATAATTCGGACCCCTGATTCCCTCCTCGTGTGCCGCGAGATGAAAATGGTGAGGGTGGACTAGCTAACGTGTACCGGGTACCTGTGACGGGCACGGAGGGTGGACTTGCTAACGTGTACCGGGTACCTGTGACGGGCACGGGGGGTGTCGGCGGCTCCCCGTCAGCCCCACACCGCGGTCCACACCGCGGCCCCGCCGCCTCGCCACTTCCCCACAGCTGTTGTATAGCCGGCCGCTGCTGCGCCGATGCGCCGCAGATGGCTTCGACGCCCTCATCAAGGCCCCGTGCGGGCTGGGCCCGAGGCACTGCCGTACTGCGTGTGCACGCCAGTCTGACGCCGCGAAAAAAAATGTGCCCTTCTTGGTTCAATAAAGAGGGGAAGAAAGTGTATCGGAAAATAAAGATGAACTTTTTCTCAGCTAGGCCGAATATTTCCGCTGGTTCTCAAGATTTACTGCCGGTGAGATTTAAGCCCCGGACCAGTCACCCCGCGGGTTTTCGTTCTGTTTTCCGATGCGCTGAGGAGGAAGGCAAATAAGCGTGCTCTCGCTGCAGCGCTGCGCGGCGCGCCTCCCCCGTCGCTACGCAGACAGCTGCACAGCTGCACAGCTGCACAGCTGCACAGCTGCACCGTGTTGTTTGCCGCCGGCTTTGGCTCACCTTGGGCGCCGCCCGGGAGTTAAGACCCGACGGGCACAAAGCTTTTGGCACCCCGGCAGCGCCGCGCCGCACCGGCGTGGCCAACGCTTCCTCACTTAATTCGACGGGCATACTTTTGATGAAAGGCTGGTTGCAGAGGGCACAAGGCCGGAGTCTACGGGGCCGGAGCTTCTGTGTCCTCTCACCTTCAGAGCTGCCTAGTGTGGTAACTCCTCAGGTCATGCCGCAGAAGGTCCCGGTCCAGTCCGTTCCGACGCGTAATCCTTTGGCGCTGTCCCTAGGAGGGTGCAATCCCTTGGGTGCTCCGGTAGGTTTGCGGCGCGCAGCCGGCCTTCACTTCACCATCACTCTCGCCAGGAACGCTGGCGGACAACACAACTCGCGGTGGACGCGGCGGACGCGGCGGCGGACGGGACGGGTTCCCGGCGGCGGCGATGTCCAGGACGCGTGAGTCGGCGGCCACGCGGCGGGGGTCGGGGCCTCGGGGCCGAACGGCAGGGGCGTAAGCGCGCACGTGCTGCCTGCGCAGCGTCCGCGGGGTGACTGAGCCACCGGGGCCGGCGCCGCGTCCACCCCTCGGCGCCCCGCCGCGCCGCAGCCCTTCGGCCCTTCCCTACCGCCCCGGCGCCACCCCTCACGGCCGCCCCCGCGCGCCGCCCCCGCGCCGCCCCCGCACCGCCCCCACCGCCGGGGACGACGGCCCGTTACTCTGCTGATGCTTCATCTGACGCTGCGGTCAGAGGCGAAGCCGCGCGGCTGCGGGGGGCCGGCGGACAAGTTGCGGGGACCGCGGGCACGGATCAGCGCACGCTGGAAACCATAATGTCCGGACCGGTGTTTGAACCCGGAAACTGTGGTCCCGGAAACCGGGAATCAGAGCCCCTGCCTCTCCATTTCGGGTTTCTTGTGGCTCTTGGTTAACCTTTCGATTTTAAAGATCACAAATGTGTAAACATTGCAAAAAGTATTAAAACCAAAAGGACCGAATTTGATTCACGAACAAATAAAAATAATGTGACTCACTTACCATCTTTGCGCGTTCCGGTTCCGGTGCGTTACACGTCCGCATCTCAGCAGTCTGGGCGACAGGGCGCACTGTCGCCGCCCCCAAGTTCTCGGTCTCATGTGGCTCCCACTGCGCCGCTCCCCTGCAGCCCTCCTGGCGGGGCGGAGGCGGGCGGGGCCCTCTCGGCGGGGATGGACCACCCTGTGGATCAGTCAAGTTTTGATCCTTTCTGAAATCATGCCGTCAGCCTGATGGCCCCCAGGAGGGGCCCCCAGCGTGCGCTCGCGTGCTGTGGCGGGGCGTGGCGGGGCGTGGCAGCCGTGGGGTGCGTCGCAGGCCGCTGGGCCCGCTGGGGTGAGCAGCAGCAGCAGCAGCAGCAGCAGCAGCGCGGCGCGTCAACACAACTACCGCCGAGATGACGCGATGGGCTCGGACAGCCCTGCAGCCGGGCCGCGGGGAGGCCACTTCGAGGTGGTAAAGGTATCGGCCGACTAGGAGGGGTGAGGGAGCTCACAATGGACGCCTGATGGGCGAACGTCAAGACTGGTAATCCTCTTGCGCCATTTTTTTTTTTTTTTTGCAGAGTAAGCGAACTACAACATGCTTCAAACCCAGGTATGGAGGGTGTCCCTGCTGAACTGATGTATCACTTCAACTCGAAAACTGCTGGAACGCCCTGCAATGTCCTGGAAAACGGTCACCCCGAGCCGTGCGTGGTCCCCGCTGCCCCGCTGCCCCTCCCCACGAGGACGAGGTGCTCTCCTCGGATGCCCGGCCGGCCGGCCGGCCTGTAATCCCTGCCGCGGATCGATGCAAAAGGGCCGTGGGCAGCTCGCGATGCGGGCGGGGAGGATAGCCGAGGGTCTGCCGTGGCCCTGCCGAGCCCCGGCCCCCTGCTCCACTCAATCATGACGTAAATTTCTCATATTTTTTTCGGGCCGAAAATTGAGAGTCCTGTTGTCATGGGATGGGTTGCTCTAGGTAGTAGCAGTCGGCCGCCGCGGGGGCGGCGGGGACTGTGGGGGCAGCGGGGACAGCGGGGGCGACGGGGGCGGTCAAAAGTGATGGTTTGCATCGCGGGGCCGGCGGGGCGGCGGGCAGCGGGGGCCGAGGGCCGGCAGGAGGGTGGCAGACCGCTTAGTCTTTGCTCCCTCATTTGCCTCCCTCCCTCCCTCCCTCCCTCCCCCCCCTCCAGTATGCCCGTCACGTCCGGTCGGCTCTATTGTAACTACAGGCGCTCGCTGCCCCTGCCCTGCAGTTATTGGCGTGGTCAGACCCCACCGCTGCAGGCGACAGGCTGCTGCGGCTGCTGCGGCTGCTGCGGGCATTAGCCTGCCATGATATGTACTGCACGAGTCTAACACTCTCTAACAGTCCAACACTGTATTTTTCAACACTACACGGTTATTGCGATTGGAATATCAAAGCTCGGCCTCCGCGCTATCTCTCTCTCTCTCTCTGTCGCTCTCTCTCTCTCTCTCTCTCTCTCTCTCTCTCTCTCTCTCTCTCTCTCTCTCTCTCTCTCTCTCTCTCTCTCTCTCTCTCTCTCTCTCTCTCTCTCTCTCAGGCAGGCGTCGCGGCAGACAACTCCAATAATCTTATCACTGATTGAATCCAGACGGCGACGCAACACAGACGGAAGACGACGGCTTTTTCTAACCCTTTCCCCGCCACGCCACGCCCTGAGCGTTAGCGTGCGGCCCTACGCTATCTCTCTCTCTCTCTCCTCTCCCCCTTTGCTCTTTCTCTTCCCTTCTCTTCTCCACCCACCCCTCTATCAATCCCTCCGCCGTGAGTTTTTCTTGTGTGACGTCGCTTTTATTTCTTCGAGACGCCATCTGCTATCCACTACGGCGGCCCCTCTGCGCCCCTCGGCCCTTGGTTGGCTGCCCTCGTGAGGCCCCAGTCATCCCCGTGCAGCCCCGCCTCACCCCGCCACCCCCCGCCACCCCCCGCCACCGGGGGTCCTCCTTAGACACAGTCCAGATAAAGGCATTAAGGGCCCTAACTCATACGCAGCAGCATAAGTTAAGGCCCTTAATGTGTAGCCCTTTATATAAAGGGCTCGTCGCTTCTTGCACCTTTGCAGTAATTATCTTTGCCCCGCTGACACTTCGCAGCCCCCGCTAAGCCCCCGTCGGCCCCCGTACGGCCCGTGGAGAGGCTCGCTGCCCTGCGGTGCCTGCGGCCTCTATAGCCGTAAATCAGGAGGTGTATTGAATCGGCGCTCCGCATGGACAGACTCGATTTGAAAACTTTGCCGGCAAATTATTTCACCTTTTGTGTCGCTGAGAGAACGGGTCCCCCCGCGCAAAATAATTACCATAGCTCGTTTCGGGCATCGCTGAGTCCAGTGTTGTTCGCTGACTCCGAGCGACAAAGGCGCGCGCACCTGCTCCTGCGGGCAACAGAGAGAGACAGTCAGTCATCGCGGCTATTAACTCTACACGCATGACTCCCCCGCCGCGAGCCGAAAAAAGACAACGAGGTTTTTGTCGTGGGCGAACAAACATATAGTGCTTTCAGCGCGCATGGGGGGGTTGCGGCGCGCTGCCAGCTCCACAGGGGCGCAGCGGGCGCAGCGGGCGCAGCTCATATCACAGCGTACGGAACCAAACCGGCGAACAGCCACACACACACACACACACACACACACACACGCACACACACACACGTACACGCACAGCGCGGCGACAGAGGAAACAGACACATCTCCAATCTCGGTGCGCCAATCGATTTGGGATAAACACATCTATGGGCGCGGACGCATGCATGCGAAAAACGTAAGGTATATATATATACGCGTCGCTCGCTCAGCAAAAGAATAACACACCTCTTACATCACTGCGGAGGGGGTGCACACGCGGCAGTGCACAGAGCGCCCCCCCCCCCCCGACCGAACGATGCCAAAGTCCCCCGCGGAGCGCGCCGCGGTGGAGGAGCAGCAGCGCGCAACTCAAGAAAAACAGGGGAACGAGGTTAGCAATTTTGAGCTCGCTTTAACCTCGGCGCGGCGCGGGCGATAGAGGCGGCCTCCCCCAGTCCCCGGCGGTCCCCGGCGGTCCCCGGCGGTCCCCGGGCCCGGCCCTGAATGCCTGCCGCGCCACATCCTTGCCTTGTTCTGCAAAGTTTTCGGCCCCACGGCCTCTGCAGGCTCCGCAGGCTCCGTCTCCCTCTACCGCCTGCATTATTGACAATGTCCCGGTGACGCACTGAGCGCAGGGCGTATGAGGGCGCGCCGCAATCACTGGGCCAGCGCCGCCGCTGCTGCTCCCGCTACCACCGCCGCTGCCGCCCCCGCTGCCGCCGCCGCCGCTGCCGCCCCGCCGCTGCCGCCCCCGCTGTCGCCGCGCCCTCGCTGCAGAGCGGTCAGCCCAGACGGCGTGGCGGCGGCAGCGGGGGCGGCGGCAGCGGGGCGGCGGCAGGTTCCTCCTCGACAGCAGCCAGGTGGCGGTCGGTCTCGCCTCGCTGTGTCGTGCCGCATAGCGCTGCGTTGCGACACGTCGCAGAGCCCCCGCCTGCCCCGCTGGTCCGCGCCGGACCCCAACGGCCCCCGCCGAGCGGGTGGCTCCCTGCCCCCGCCCCCCCCCCCCCCCCCCCCCCGCCGAGCGGGTGCTCCCCCCCCCCCCCCCCCCGAGCGGGTGGCTGTAGGCCCGGCACAGCACAGCCCAAAACGCGCGGCGCAACTTTATCAATTTCCGCTTGGGCGGCGGCGGCGCGGCGGCGTGGTGGTGTACACGTCTCGTTGGCTTGTAGTTGTTGCAGCGGTGGAGGGGGGAGTAGTGGAGATGGATAACGAATGGGAAAAGGGGGACACGGGAATTAGGTGGGAGGAGAGCGGGGGCGGCGGAGGAGGGGATGAGGGTGACCGCGAGGACGTGTCGTGCGGAGCAGGAGCACGGCAACGAAGGCGTCGCCCGTAAAGAGCTCCCGAGTATCCTGACGCCGAGCGCCCGCGAGTGCCAGGGTAGGCCAGCCCGCACGACACGAGTGCATGCCGGGGCCCGGGTTGCCTACCCAGCAGGCGTCATTGGCGCTCAGGAATAGGGCCGACTAAGGTATGCCCTTTGCCGCGATATCGCCGGAAGAGAACGATGACGGAAGTAGAACCACGAGGAGAGGCGGCCGGTGCAATCCGGGTGCATGCCAGGACTGCGGCGAATGCGCGCGGAAGGCAAGAAAAGTAAGGGCCGCGTCGGGGACATGAGATTCCTCGGCACGGATCGCCTGAGCACCGCCGCCTCCACCACCGCCCCTCTCTCAATCTGCACGGGAAAGGGGGGGGGGGGCGGGGGACGGAGAGAGAAAAAGAGGGCAGGCCGAACGTGCGAGACAAAGAGAGGAGGAGAAGAGGGAGGGGAGGAAAAAAATTCATAATAACGGCCTGCTGTGCGCAAACGCCACCACCGTACTACTAGCCCTCGGCGTGGTCCTTGGCTCTACGGATTGCAACGCAGATCCTCTCGCTGTGCAACAAGGACAGAGAGCGGCAGAGAGGCAGAGCGGGGGAGAGGGTGGTGGAAGGGAGAGAGAAAGACTGATGGAATGCGAGAGGGAGGCGTTGCCGAGGGGGAGTGTTTCATGAGGGTGTGTGGGGTGCGCCGGGCCGGGCGGCCGCTCGAGCCGGCTCAAGGAGGGAAAGTGTTGTTTCGGGCTGCGCTCAACTGTCTCTGACGGCGCCAGCAAGCGTCGCACGTAATATTACAAAGTTAAGCAGAGGGGAAAAAAAAAAGATTGAGGGAAATTTTGTTTAATCTTTTAGTTTTTTGTTTAACTTTCCCCCTGGATAAAAAAAAAGAGTAATGTTTTGAATTCATTTGTGTGCATCGTCATTTTTCACGGCAGCCGCATTACGGCACGCACAACACCTGACACCGACCTTCTTCGTCTCTCTCTCTCTCACACACACACGCATCACACACACAGCGGCACGGGCTGGAATTCTTTTTTCCGTGTTTTCCTCCGCTCGTTTGGGGGAGAGAGCGATGTGTTCTCACGTCACGCCGTCGCCGCCCCGAAGGTGCTTGGTCATCGGTAAGGGCCGGGCCGGGCCTGGCCGGGCTGGGCGGGCAGGTGCGGGGGCAGCGCAGGGCTGCCTCATCAGGGCTCCTTGTGTGAAGTGCAAGTCAGCCCGGCGCTGCTGAGAAAACATAAGGCCGACAGGAGGGAGGAGGAGCGGGCGAGGCGCACGCATAAGTGGTGACGATTCCGGCGGCAGATGAGCGGCTGCGGCGGGGCTGCGGCAGGGCTGCCCGAACAGGGATCACCGACCCGGCCCGGCCCCGCCCGGCCCCGCCCGGCCCCGCCCGCCAGACCCGGCGGCGCCCGAACCACAAATATTGTCTTTACGGTGAGTGGGCTTGGCTGGCTTCGCTGGCGCGCACCTCACCGCGAACTCGCTCTGTGTTATGTTAATTGTCTGGAAGAGGCATGTCGCCGTATGCTCCATTGGCGCTGGATGCTAAACTGGAGCGGTCCGCCCCCTCCGCTCCGGACCTCGGTCCTCGGACCGCCCCTGAGTGCTCCCTGTTGTCCGGCGGCCCGGCCCGTCCGGCCGCAATGTTGGCTTTCGTTTTGCCGAAGCAGCGAGCGAAAACCAAAGCGGAGGACGCAGCGGGCGGGTGGGGCTCCGGAGCTGGGGCTCGGTGTGTGACTCCGGGCGGGCTCCCGGCAGATACGGGGGTGTGGGCCGCCACCGGCCGGCACGGGGGAGCGAGAACCACCCCACCGCGCCGCCCTGCCGCCTCCCTGCTGCTGGCCACCCCTGGCCGCCCGCCCCCGCCCGCCCCCGCCCGCCCCCGCACCGCCCCTCGCAGCCTCCGCCGCCCCCGGCCGTCATTGACTTAATGCCCACACCTTGAAAAATCGATTGTATCTGATGTTTAGGTTTCCTTTCCTTTCTTCTTCCCCCTACCAGTCTCCGGCCGGGCTGATCTGTGGCACTGTCAGCCCGCCCTCCCGTGTAAGTACCTCGTCAGGCTGGCGGCAGGCCTCCCCCACCCCCACCACCACCACCACCCCGCAGCCCTTCTAATTACAAATTTATAAGCAAACTGCGAAGAGCGCGCGTGTCACAGTGGGGTCCTGCGGGTCCTGGGAGGGGGAAGTCACTGTCGCACATCAAGCACCTCTCTGCTGCCGCTGCGGGCGCCGCGCCGCTTCGGGGATCTCTAATTGTCTCCTGCTTTTCGACTCCACCATCTTCATATTGCGAGTTAAGCGGCCAAACAAAACGGGTCCGGAGCATCATCTCGAGGGGCGGCCGGGGCTGCACGAAGATACGAGGCGCTAGGCGGCGCTAGGAGCTACACTGAAAAGCGCTGAAAACGTTACTTTATGAAAACGACCAAAAGACTTTCGCGCTGTGGAGTCGGCTGAAATGGCTTCCAAAACCGTTCCCAGACCCCGTGCACTTTTAATCATCTCGCATCATTGTGGGACGGGCCCCGGAAACGTGCTGCTTGCAGTGTACAAGGCGAGCCCGGCGGCAACGACTACGGTGCGGAATCCACTGCCGCCACTGCACTGGGAAGGTCCTAAATTACAGCGAGTCTCAATATGCTGCGAATCACGGTCGGGGGAAGCCCTCGGCCCCGGTACACCCCCTCAGAATGCACAAGGACCGCCACTGCTCCTTTATTACTTTGTATAATTATCGTTATTATGGAGGCACGCGGTCTGTTGCTGGTTGAGGGCCAAGGACGAAAAAAAAATTATACATTTATTTTAAGAAACGAAGGAAACAAGGCTGCACCAATTCTCCATGTGGACTTGGGCTAGATTCTCAAAAAAATTATCATACCAAGATAAAAATATACAGGATGGGATGATTTTATAATGAAAGAATACTAAATTTAGGAGGAAGAAAAGAGCTCGAAATTTATTTTAGTGCACACATATGAACATGAACGGTGGTGCTCACTGCACCGTTGCATACGTAAAAAAATATACACGTATTTTTTTGTGCTTTTTTTTGGGGGGGTTGATGCTTTGCCAGTGCCGAAGAAGATCATCTACGTCGTCAGCACGGCCCGGCACGGCCCCGCACCCCGCACGGCCCCGCACGGCCTCGGTGCAGCATCCCCGACGAGCTCTCCGGCTCTGCCGGGCCTCTGCATAGCTACATGAATAAAAGTCACGCCGGGTCGCGAGCGCGCGGGAATACCTGAAAAGGAGCATTCGAATCACAAGGCATATAACTGTGCATGAATAATGCATCGTGCGAATGCACACGCGCACACACACACACATACACACAGCGTACAGGCGCTGCTGCCCGTACATAATTACGTGCAGGGTCCGTACCGTCCATGCCACCGCCCCCCCCCCCCTCTCTCTCTCTCTCTCTCTCTCTCTCCCTCTCGCTCTTCCGACGCGAGGGGAAGCATTTCTAATTGTATGCGAATTAAAATAAACTCCTCCCCGCCCCCACCCGCCCCCCAAACACCTCCGTCATATCCTCTCTGCACCTCTTGGCTGGTGTGGCTGCTGCTACTCGCAGATACTTCCGCACTGCCATAATATAATTTCCACTTGCATTCACCAAAACCTTTACCGAGCTCCTGACAATTTTTTGACGATGTCCTTGGAGTTCCCCAGTGTCTTTGCTGTACGCCATTCGAAGTATACTGCAGTCTGATTCGCCGTATTGGACAGTTTTACCGTATAAGACCTTTTTACAGCAAGACCGTCACAGAGGTACCGGTATAAGACAGAGAGAGAGAGAGAGAGAGAGAGAGAGAGAGAGAGAGAGAGAGAGAGAGAGAGAGAGAGAGAAAGAGGGGGGGGGGGGTCCTTCCACACACCACACGCACATCAGACATGCACCACGTCACCAAAGGAAAAGGAAGTCTGGAATAAAAAGAAGCAAAAAAAAAAAACTAGTCAGACTGAGGAGGTGGAGGAGAGGACGCAGGTGGGAGGCCACGCCGCCGTCTGGAGCTTGCTTCGGCCGCGCGACGTTTGACGCATCGGTTATTGCTGTAAAACGGTTTTACGGCCGCGCCTGTCCCTCCTGAGGGCGATCTCCCTTTTTTTCCTTCTGTCGCTGGGTTCTTTATATGACCTACGACGCCCCCAGTCTCCGCTTTACTGACCCCCTGTCCACTCTATCTGCGCGCTCTGTGATTTCGCTTCGTGCCCAGAGGAATATCCGTTTGGATCGGACCGGTGCTGCAGCGCTGACGAGTGCAGACGGTTTTTTTTTAGTGCTATCCACAGAGGCATGGCGGCATATGGCAGGAGGGTGTTATTGAAGAACGAGCTGCAGGGTATGGCGGCCTGAGTCCGGTGTCGTTCTGGTATCCGATGCCTGCTCACAAACAGGAACAACATCACCAGCAGCAGCAACATTGTGTAGCGGAGCGGGCGCCACCTCTACACGGCAGCCCGTAGCCCGGGGGGTAGGCCACCCTCACGCAGCTCTGACGAGCGCGTTGCCTACCCCCCGATGGTTAGGCGCACTGGTGTGTCGGAGGCCGTGAGGCCGTCGCCTGCTGACGCCGCACCTCCCCGCTCCAATCTCTGCAGTGTGCTCTGTATGGTCCAATCAGTGGCAACTGCTGACACTCGGACTCGGCCGGCCGTCGGGATCATATTGGGACCACGGTGGTCTCTGATTAGGGTCCGCACATTAGCAACCGCCCCCCCCCCCCCCCCCCCCCCCCCCTTTCCCCACTCCTACTTTCCCTCTCTTTCATTCTTTCTACAAGAGATTTTTGCCCCAATTTTCTCCTCAACGCCCCGCATGGCAATCTTCTTTCGAGGCACTCCCCCCCCCCCCCCTGCCTGCACCTCTCTCCTCCTCTCTCTCGACATTTTTCGTCCCATTCGCGTTTCAAACATATCGTTGCCAGAGAGATACGTAATCTCGCAAGCGCAGACCCCCCCCCCCCCCCCCCCCCGGGACCCAATTAGTTCCATCGCCAGTTTACGTATTATGAAATCATTTCAGAGCTGTCATTACCAGAGAGGGAGAAAACCGTGCGGCACACTCTTCTTTTTTTTCTTATCCCAGAACGTACCCCTGCGGCCATGTGATACCAGTGTGGTAGTCATCACAGAACCCCACTCTCCACGGAAGGCGATCAGTGCAGGTATTCATTTTTTTCCCTGTAAATAATGGCGAGATGCCGTGCTGGCAGAGCCTGGCCGGAGCCCCCGCCGGTCCCTGATGTGACGCTGATCGAGCGTCACCCGTCCCACGGCGGTCATCCCTCAACAACACATCTCCGACACAAACCACGTGCTGCTCCTCCTCCGCCCTCGGAGATTGCTCACTTTGGCTCAGGCCGATAGCGCGGCACCACCGGCCATCATTGGCTAACTCACCGTGTTTTGTCAGTATATGTGTGGGTGAGAGAGAGAGAGAGAGAGAGAGAGAGAGAGAGAGAGAGAGAGAGAGAGAGAGAGAGAGAGAGAGAGAGAGAGAGTCTAGAGCGCTGCTAGCGCAGCACACCTCGATGCGTCCGCAGGGTTTTCCCCTGGATTTCAACTTTTGCAGAGGGCTTAGCTCCGCTCCGTGCTGGGCTCAAGGCGACACGACAGCGGCCAGAGTTTCTCGACTACTCGCCCCAAAGTGGAATTGCCGCGAACTGGCCAAACCCAAATTTTGGAAAGTGGACTTTAGAAAAGAGAATGTTATATTCTCAATGCTGCTATTTCTTCGAATATTGCAGATTCGTTCACTTGATTTGCGGCCGTAACACCAACGCTGCCGCGGTAAGCAGGTGATGGCCTCCCAAAGTTTTCCTTAAAGGTTGTTGCCCCCTAGCCAGCCTCATCAGAATTCTTTGCCTCTATCAAGTTTCGGTTTGTTCGGCGTACCATAACACTTCCGTTGCCGCACTCTCCAATCCGGGCACGTGCCATGGAAGGCGGAGGGAGGAGGGGGGCTCACTTCGAGCGCTTTCTTTTTACTCGTTCTTTGCTTACTACTACTACTGCTACGACGTAGAAACAAAAAAGAACAAGTATTGCACTCGCCCTGTCCGTTAAGACCCCCTTTCAATTCACAAACCGCTAACGCATGTGTTGCGTTAACGCGACATTTTGATCAGTTGTTGATTTAGTTTTGAAAATGACATAAGACATTTTGAAAAGTTAAAATAAAATCTCGTTTCCAGCCGTTTTAGAGAACGTAGATGGGCGGTCGTTTGCCTTAGGATGAGGCGCCGCCTCGAGTCAACAATTGCGCGGTAAACTTTGGGCAGCACATATAATTAATGCATTTAGTCTCCGGATGAAGGATGAAACAATGCTCGATGTGCGCGAAGCAACAGACTTCTAGGCGAACGCATCATCGGTGAATATTGGCACTCTCCTTTCCGGAACGCACTGGGACCAAGTGGCTGACCAGGCCCTGAGCGCAGACGGAGCACACCGCGCGCAATTCCGGCGCTGTCCGAGAGACAGCGGCGAATGGCGAATGGGACGAGGCGGCTGGCCAGGCTCAGCGCGCGGACAGAGCACACTGCGCGAGCCAACGGTGCTGCTCTCTGCGGGACAACAGCAGCTAAAGTATAAATAGCGCAATAGCTTCTTAAAACAAGTATTTTTTGTCTTATCAGAAACCAAAATTTGTAAGTTCAAAGTGTGTGAATGTTCTCAAGACAGGAGTACTTGTTTTATAGACAGAATCCTGTTGACTTCTGAATAGCATACTCTTTTTAACTAGATAATTCATCACTGAGTAATTCATCAGGAGAGTGATGATCACTCACCTGACACTTCGCTTCCTAACCACTCAGTAAGAAACATGCCCAACTCATGCCGTCAGATCAAGACCACTGGACCCGTGCAGAGGGGACTCGCCCGCAGACTACAGTAACTTGCTGTATGTATAGCAGCAGCGCGAGCCAGAAAACGCCGTTGACCACTAGCGCCATCTCTCGGAGCGAACGGTGCTGCTCTCTGCGGGACAACAGTGGCTAAAGTATCGATAGCGCGCTGCTCCCCTCCACCATAACTCCGTAGCGTAGTGGACTAGCGGACCGGTCGACGACCTCAAGGTCTGGGGTTCAACTCTTTGCCGGAGTAAAATTTTTCTGAAGTCTGCCGAACGAGGATGGTGGGTAAAATATACCAAAGGGACGTGTTCAAAGTGTGTTGTCTGAGTGACCGCGGACGTTGGGCCGCGGACATTCCCCGGAGGTTGAATACACTCGTTGACTCAGTGGTTCGACGACCGAGCAGGGGAATGGTGCTTGCCAAGACTCGGCAGAAGTTAAATGTAGAGGCCTAGGGTTCGGCCTTCTACATTTTTCAAGCGTAAGGCCTCGGAATCTGGAGTATTCGGGCAACACCTACTTGGATACATGGCGTAGAAGAGTAGAGTACAATCGGCTTCGGCCGTGTACGATCTGGGCATCCTACCTCCCTCTCAATCCGCGAGGGAGTGGCCTCACGGCCACAGACCAACTGGCTGGTCGAAGGGGGCTGACTCCTGAAATCTGGTCAGCGGAAGGGGCGATGTTGGCCGTTGCGGAAGCCTGCCTACCAAGGTGGCTGCGTCGTGCCTGTGTCTTAGCGGCGGTCAACTCCTGGTACACCGGTTCCCATCCGAACACCGAAGTTAAGCAGGAACGGTTCCGGACGGAAGTCTGGGACGAGGTAGGACCCACCCATTTTTGCCGTTTTTTGTTGTTGTTGTATTTTTTATTTGCAGGGTCTGAATCTTGAGGATTCAATATACTTTTGGATTAATTTTTTTTATTGAAATGAAACGCTTTCTACCAATAAATAGAGAAAAGAGGAAAACCGCGAAAAAACAAATTCGACCAATAGTGCATGGGTGTAACGAGCTCATCACTTTAAAAAAAAATCAAAACTTTTCATCATTTGAATTCACCTGGACAGTTGTGGACACTTCGTGAACCCCCCTTCCCTCTAAGTGTCCACGTGGTATCTGAACAGCCCCAAAGAACGAGCCTGTCCTCTAACGGTAAAGCGTTCTCGATGCCTGTCTTGTTGCTTCAAAAGTACCCCCCCCCCCCTCCCAGCCTCCCCTCATCTTCAGCTCTGTCTGGGATTTGCCTTGTTTTCACCTGCATGCGTGCATAGCGTGCAAAGAGGAATCCGGCGAACTACGCGAAGCTTCCCAAGTCGGAGCAAACAACATGCCGAGCGTTTGTCTTTCCGGTTGTGAGTCGATTGTTGCACCTTGCATCTATATTTTTCATACTTTCTCCAACCACCAAAAAAAATAATAACTTTTCGCATGGAATAAAACTGTTGGCGATTCTTGCTGTGTGACAGCCCGTCAAAAGGTGGATCGGGAGACAAGGGGGCGGAGGGTGGGGGGCACCTATACACGTAGCAGCAGGACGCGGCTAACTCGATTGCTTGCCACTCAAATCCGGGCCTGTCCCCCGCCCGCCGTCCCCGCCGGCCCCGCTACCCCGATACATACACGACGCACAAAATGGCGGGGAGCGCGGCGCTGACAGCGCTCCCGCTCGCCAACCCTTGTAACTACAATAGATGCAAATTTCGCCAATACGCGCGCGGCCACGCATACGCGGGACCCCTGCACGCCTCTCCCCTCTCTCTCTCGCTGCCCTCTGTGTCTCGCTCCCTCTCACACACTCTCTCGAGGCGTAACGATCATGCTCGCACTCACACGCGCACAAACACACATGCGCTAATATTCAAGTCTCACGCCCCCATCCTGCCGCTGTTATTGGCTCCCCAGTCGGCTCCCACTAAACAGGCTGGCCGGAAGCACGGCGAGAGCGTTGCTTTAATTTGCTAAACTATGAAACTAGACCAACATTTTACATTTACATTGTAAAAGGTATTATTTTCATTTAGAAACAAAAAGATGAGTGCGAAACGTGAAGGTGGTGAATGGTCCATTCTACGGTAATAACGGAGTTGATTCGAGTCGAGCACCCGTAAACCTGGTCAGATGTATTTTTGAAAAAGCAGCGGAGGTTTTATTTTGGTCGTAAACGTCGCCTATAATTAAAACCGACGTTTACTACTTTGCAGCCAGGGGGGTGGAGCTGGGGCCTGGGGTGGACCCCACCGCCCGCCGCGCCGTTGTGACTTTGGAGGCCAAGGTCTCCGATTGCATCGGGCTGGTCGAGCCGGGCGGGCGCTGCCAGTGGGCACGGGCTAGGCAGGCAGCAGGCCGGGGGCAGCCGGGCCGGGCGTAGAAGGGTCGTGGGACACAATTTGCGTAAAGGCCGAACCATCATCCCTCCCTCTGGCCGCTGCCTGATAACCTTACAGCCCAGCACAGCAGCACAGCCCGCCGGCACGTGCTGGGCCCCGGCCCCGGCCCCGGCCCCGGCCCCGCTACCGGCCCCGCCGGGCTCATGCTAGGGCTGGGCTCACCGGCCCTTAGACGTGCTCATAATCCCAAGCTAAACGCCCCCGGGCCGGGGCCACACCGCACCGCGGCAGGAGGCAGAGAGCAGCGGCCAAATAGAGCCGCCGATGCATGATCGTTATAACAAGAAAAGCAGGGCGGCGGCGGCGGCGGCGGCGGTGGCGGCAGCAGCAGCATAGCAATCACGTGGGTTCGGCAGCCGCCGCCGCACGGCAACCCCCCGCTGTCACTTAGCGATGCACGATGCGTTTTCAATCTACACGCCGCATCCAGGCTGAGCGGGTCGGGTTGGGCCTGGCGGTGGTGGCGGCAGTGGTGGCGGCAGTGGTAGCGGCAGTGGCGGCGGCGGCGGCGGCGGCTCTTTAGCCCGCGACCACCTCCCCTCCGCACGGCAGCATTATGCTGAACGTGACATCTCGCCTGATACACCCTCACGGCCGCCGCCTCGCCGCCGCACCGCCGCAAACGCATGCAGATCACACGGCGACGAACGTCTTACTTCCCATCATTATCCCGCACCGGCAATAAATTACAAGGGGCGTGCGTACATACGCCCCTGCGGCCCCTGCGGCCCCTGCGGCCCCCCAGGCCCCGGCCGCCCCCGGGCCACGACCTGGCACCGGCAAATTGCACGCGCCGCCGCCGGGGTCCCCGTTTAAACCGAAACCCCCGCCTGAAGCGCGCGTGCCGTGCTGCCGTGCACTCACTACGTAAAGCCAAGATCCCCGACGATTCGCACCGCGCCTTCTTCCGGTAGGAAAACCACATGCAGGACCATCATCTGCTCGCTTTCGATTGCTGGTAATGCACTGAGAATTACTGATAGCGTATTTTAGAAAGCCCCCTCCCCTTCCCCTTCAAATATTTGAAAATCAGCTAGGAAGTCGAGGGGGGGGGAGGGGGCATTACGTTGAAACTTGGAGGGGGCCGTCTCCTAGCCCTCAGCCCCGCCCCGTCCCGCCCCGCCCCGCCCCGTATCAATGCCTGAATCCGCCCGTATACGGACGGAGGCCTAACTTTGGGCAGGAGCGCAGCGCTGTGTGCCGTAGCCATCCTCTGGCCGAAGTCGGCAGAGCTGTAATCTCCAAACAATTATAGAGAGTCAGAGAGAGAGAGACAGAAAGAGAGAGAGAGAGAGAGAGAGAGAGAGAGAGAGAGAGAGAGAGAGAGAGAGAGAGAGAGAGAGAGAGAGAGAGAGAGAGAGAGAGAGAGAGAGAGAGAGAGAGAGAGAGGAGTTGAAGGCGGCGTTGTCATCTCAGGTCCGCGCTCGGCGGGAGGGTGGGGTGAGGACTTCGCCTGCCCAGTTTGCCCGCACAATGGTGAAATTATATTCGACGGCCCTTTTCGAATGAAATCGAGCCAACTGCGGCGCGCAGACACCCGCGCTCTCTGCAGTGCGGCGGAGCAGGAGGACAGAGTGAGAGCGGCGCCAGTGTGGGAGGGCGAGCGAGAGAGACACGAGACAGAGGGCAAAGCGGCGGCCCACTTTGCCAAGAAGTCATACGAACGTATTCGAGTCATTGTCTCATATATGCCGCCCGCGCCATGAGGAAGGGGTCGAAGTAACCAAACAAGAAGTATGAACGGAGTCGGTGACACAGGGTCCTCGCGGTTGTCTGGGACCCCTCCGCAGCTCCGCAGTGTACCGCCGGCTGTGCGAATAGGGCAGGAGGGCCTCGCCGTGCTGCGCTGCGCAGGGCCCGGCGGGACCGGCACACGCCCTGCGAGCGAACAGTCTGTCAAAACAGCAATCAACATTTCCGACCCGGACGTGTCTGCGCTGGCTGCGGGCTGGCGGCGGGCTGGCGGCGGGCTGGCGGCGGGCTGGCGGCGGGCTGGCGGCGGGCTGGCGGCGGGCTGGCGGCGGGCTGGCGGCGGGCTGGCGTCTTCTTCACGGCGGGGAGCGAGTGGAGGGGGTGACGAACAACAACAGCTGGTCGTGCCGATGATTGTCAGCCTGAATATGTCTGTTATGAGGAGGACGCCCAGGGGAGGGAGAGGGAGGGGAGGGGAGGCGCGGCAGGGCGAATGTGAGCACCCCCCGGCACCCCCACCCCGCCATTTCCACGGAGATAGTTCTGGCCATCGCACAAAAGTTTGTCTTGTCAGCGGTCCGACTAATTCTGAATGAGATGTTATTTTTTATTATTTCATTTTGTCAACGGGTCCGAGCAGGCTTGCCGGTCGTTGGAATTATTTGACTAAACCGCACGGCAGGAGGAAAGACAAACGCGTCAGGCATGTAAGAAACAAGGGGTTAGTCTGCACGGCCTGTTTCCTCTGAGTTTTCCACCCCAAATTTATCGCTGCAAGCCGACCAGACCAGACCGCGCGCAGGCGGAGGGGGGGGGGGGAGCGCCGAGGGTGCAGCGCGCACATCCGGGGGCGGTCTCCATCGCCTAGGCCTCCAGCAGCAGAGCAGGGGCCCGGGCCCGGCCTGGCAGGGACCGACAAGGGCTCGCGAAGGGTTAAATAGCACGCAAAAGGGTTGGGGCCTAAGCAGGGGCTAACATGTGTAAGCGCTTAAGTGCACCACTTGGCCAACTCGGCCTCGGTCATTCAATTAATTTCGCCCTTTTGGTCGTCGTCGTCGGCGCGGTGTCGGCAGGCGGCAGCGGCGTGCTGGTGCCTCTCTTGGTCTGACGGCATGCCGGCCTTGATGGCCTTGCTGGCCTCTGCTCCGGCCGGGAGGGAAAGGTTGGCGCTGGCGGTGGGTGGTGGGCGCGGGGCCCGTCCCGTCAATGCACCCCCCGGCCTCGGCCTCCTCCGGCCTCCTCCACACACACACACACACACGCCGGAGCACCCGGCTGTCATCCCTGACACGCCCGCCAGCACTGCTATCTGATGGAGCTGTCGACAATTACTTAGTCACAAAGGCCCCCAACAAAAGGGCATCGGCAGCCAGCAGACGACGTGACAGTCACCTCCGGCGCAGCTGTTGCTACCGCCGACACCGAATCGACTCGGGCGTTTGAAGCGCCTGCGAGCGATGGGGTAGGCCAGCCCGCACAGCACGCGTGCATGCAGAGGTCCCTGGTTGCATACCCAGCAGGCGCCCGTGCTCCGACTGATCGCGAGGTTGAGAATGGCGGCGACTCGGTTCGGGGTGCGCATCGCGGAGATGGCTTCGATGACGAGAACGAGGACGACGAGAATAAGGACGAGGAGGGCGATGATGAGGACGAGGATGGCGATGATGAGGACGAGGAGGTCGATGATGAGTACGAGGACGGTGATGATGAGGACGAGGACGGCGATGAAGAGGAAGAGGACGGCGATGATGAGGCCGAGGGCGGCGATGATGAGGACGAGGACGGCGATGATGAGGACTAGGAGGGCGTCTTGGTCGAGACCCGCACCACAGCAGGACGGAGGAATTGGGCGATAAGGTCATCGGGTGGTCCCGGACACGTTCGAGGCGGGCGGAGGCTGGCCGAGCCGAGCCGAGCCGAGCCGAGCCGAGCCGAGCCGCCGCCGCCGCCCGGAGACGACTCTTCCATGCGGGGTAGGAGGGGAGGGGGTGCGGGCAAGACGGCCCGCTTTACTATCGTCCACCAGGCGCACATTACGCTGATTGGCCAGGAGGAGGCGGCGCAGACGGGGAGGGCCGGGGAGTGGCGGGGGAGACACCGTGTGCAATCAAGAAGTGGGGAGGTGCGAGGGTAGTAAAAGCAGGCAGGCAGCCCGCACCAGCAGCCGGGGGGCTTCCGGGTCGGCCGCGGACACCGTCCCTCGCGCTGCTCGACGACATGCTCCTCGACGGCGTCCGGGACTCATGGCCGGGATTTGCGGTCGATTTTCTATCAGGGTTCGGCAGTGTGCGAACCCGCAGGACCTAAGGCCAGCTCACGGCCAGCGCATGGGAGGAGCGCCGAGCTGCCGAGCGCTCATAAATATTCACAAGAAAACGAGGGAGCGCGCCATACATTATCCCCCGGCCGGCCGGCTTCGTGTGTTGGCCGCCCTGTTAAGTGTCCCTGGCCTGGCTGGCAGCACTGGCTGCGGGTCCTAAGGCTGCTGCTGCTGCCGCCGCCACCACCGCTGCTGCCTCCGCCGCTGCTGCGGTGGGAACGCCGCACATGCGCTCGGACTGTCTGTGCCTACAGCGCCCCGACCAGCGGACAGTTTCCCCCCACGGCCTCAGCAGGTCTTGGAAATGAAAACGGATGAGCCGCCGTCTTCGGAGCGCGATAAGAGCTCCGAGGCTAATCAGTAGCCTTATCAGGCCGCTAATCTCAGCCCGGACGAGGCTGGCGGGCCGATGCCATCAATCGCACGCGGCTGCAGCCTGGGCCCGGCCGCCGCAGCTCCCACCGCAACACGGCGGCGTGGCGGCTGCAGGCGATCACCTCCACAGTCCGCGAGGAGGAAACTGCTCGGGGCGACTGCAATCGTGGCGCAACGAGCACATCACGGAGAAAATAAACTGTGCGCTGAATATGCGTCTCCGAATTTTTCGCTAATCCAGCGAACAATTCCTTAACGCAAGCGAAACACAAATCAACGAGTACGCAAAACATTCACCGAGGCAGGGAAAAATTTCGCGACGCGTTTTTAAAGGTCAGGAATCCACGAAATCGGCGAAAAATTCACTTAATCCCGCGAACTTTTTTTTTCCGAGTGGATGCATCGCTTTCCGCTGTGTGCGTGTGTGTACAAACCGCAGGACTGCACCGCCCGCACCGGCCCAGCCACGGCTTCGCCACAGCTTCCCCTCAGCTTCCCCTCGCCTCCCCAAACACTTCCCTCCGCCGCTGTCCTGGCTGCCTGCGGGGCCTGCGGGGCCTGCGGGGCCTGCGGGGCTCACAGCCGCTTACAGCCTCGGCCCTCATTAATTGTCGCCCAATCTCCGGGAGCCCCCAAGGCGGCGGAGCGGCGGCCTCGAGGGCGGCCTGCGAAGAAGAAACATCTGCGGCTTACACGGGGAGGGACAAGTGTAAGCACTGCATGCAGCCGGGCGGGGCCGGGCCGGGCGGCAGTGTCCCGGGTTCAACTACTGTTGTCTCCACCTTCGCGTTTTTAGAAGAAGAAAAAAAAAACCTGTTTTCTTTAAGAAAAAGTTCAACAACTTGCTCCGATCCAAAGTTATTTGAATTGGTTGCCGCCATGCGGGGTCGAACCAGGGTCTTCCGTGCTGCAGCTCTTCAGTGAGGCCGCCCCACCACGACCAGGGCGGTGCTGGGCGGGGCACGCTGGGGAGGGCCGGGGGCAGGTGGGGGGCAGGACGGGGGAGTCCGCGTGGTCGTGAACAAAGGAGGAGGGGCCCGCGCTGCAACAATAGCAGGACTAATTGTTATCAGACGGGCCCAACACGTTGTGAGGTAGGTGCCCCCTGCGGCCCTGCGGCCCTCCGGGCCCTCCGGACGTCCCTTGTCCGTCCAGCCCGGCTGCGTGGAGTGAACTGATAATGCTGCCACGGGGTGCACCGCCGGACCGCGGGGGAGCGCAGTCCGGGCTGGGCTGGGCTGGGCTCCCGGACACCGCAGGACCACGCAAACGACAACGGGCGCCATAAATGAATGGGTTATCGAAGCTAACAGACGCGCCACACCCGCCACGCCCGCCGCGCCCCGCCACCGCCCCCACAGTACGACTGCCGCGCTGCTAAAAGCTCGCCGCCCGCAGTTATTTTCGACACCCGGAATGGCGACGGTCCATTATTGCCGCATGCAGAGCCCTGAAAACAATCGCGGTCTGCAATATCGCGCGGCGGCACTCGGCACGGTACGGCGGCCCCACACCACACCGGGCCGGGGCCGGCAGGGGCAGGGCTGGGGCGTCGAACCCAACCCGCCCGGGTCTGCAGCCGGGGACCGGCCACGATACAGTCGCAAGCGCAACCCTCATGCAGCCAGTCTGGGCACAATGTGTCGCCTTCTGGGTAGGCAACCACGTCTGCACGCGTGTCGTGCGGGCTGGCCTACCCCGGCACTCGCAGGCGCTCAGCGCGACAACGCCTCAAGAAGTCTTGTCGGACCGTTTGAATCTCAATCCATTCCCGCCCTCCATCGCTCACGCGGCCTTACGACTCGCGCTCACTCCGACATGCCGACGACGTCACACGTCGGCGACAGTCATCGGTCTGTCCTTGTCCATCCCGAGCACAAGTCTGCAAGTGTGCGACGAAGATGGGGGACGCAGGCTGAGGCGTGCGCTGTGCAGGGCGTGCGCACTCTGCGCCCTCGGACTGACGGTGGGAGCGAGGTGGAATTAACGGATTGAAGAAGCGAGAGAGAGCGAGAAAGAGGGCGAGAGAGTGAGAGAGAAAGAGAGAGAGAGAGAGAGAGAGAGAGAGAGAGAGAGAGAGAGAGAGAGAGAGAGAGAGAGAGAGAGAGAGAGAGAGAGAGAGAGAGAGAGAGAGAGAGAGAGAGAGAGAGAGAGAGAGAGAGAAGGAAGGGGAGATAGCGAGAAAAACGTGCGGAGCTGCATCCATCATTCTCATCCCGTCCGAGACGTGAGCCCGATGAGAGAACTGATTTGCGGAGCAGCAGGCTTGGAATGAGGGATCGCGCCCTCATGTCCGTTCTTTCGGTGGATCGTCGTCATAAAAGGCAGCGAGTAGTCTCAGTACCGACCGCCTGGCAGTGAAAACTATACCGCTTGTGGACATGTGCCCCCACCACCCCTCCCTCTCCCCGGAGTGCGGACGGGACGCGTGGCCTCAGGGGCCCGATGGGACCGATGCGTTATATGCGCCAGGACCACGACGTCACCGTCCTCCAGGACTGCCGAAACTGTACCGGAGAATAATGACCCGTACCGCCCGCCCCCGAGGAGGAGTTGAGCGCAGCCGACAGCTGGCGATGCGCGAGTTATGCAGCAGTCCGTAACGACACGTGAGCGGCACCTCGGGGCCGGGCAGTGGGGCCGGGCAGCGGGAGGCAACGAGAGTGCTGCCACCAAATAAACATTCTTTTAGACATGTGGTAGTAAGATTAAAAGTAACAGGGTCATTCCGGGTCAAAAAAAATCACAACAGGGAAAACGTACACTCTCTGAAAACTGGCAAATATTCATATAAAACGCACACTTTCAATAAGCGTGTGATTTTCTTTCAATCCGTTTTTTTTTTTTTTTTTTTTTTTTGCTCATGCGTGTGATTGTTTTCCCAGCGTGATTGAAAATTGAATTACCTGCAATTACCCTTATTTTCGGTTGGGCTAAGTGCAGAGATATGCGGGGTAAAGTAAAGGGCCGACGTAGAGACACGTTGGTTAATAAGAAACACGCAACGAATACAGGGGTGGAAATTGTAGCAGCGCGTTTCAGCGTTTCTCCAGGGCCAGGCCGGGGCGGGTCCGCCCGCCCTGGAGACGGTGGCGCCACTGCGGCCTAGCATGCCGAGCCGAGGCGAGCGGCACACCACAACTCTCGGCCCGGCGCGGCGGCTCCCGGCTCCGCGCCGTTCTCCTCGGCCTGACGATCGTATTGTCAACTTTGGCCCGAGTTTATTTCCCAGAGCGGCCCGTCCCGTCCCGTCCTCCATGGGGCAGTGCAGAGGGGGAGGCAAGCGAGGCGAGGCGAGGCAAAGCGAAGCGGCCGAGGCGGCCCGATCGGAGGCCAGGCCGGCCCGATGTGGGGCATGTTTTACTGAAAATTGAAACAGCTGCGGAGCGAGCGACCGAGGGTTAGCGAGACGCAAAGCGGAACGCTATCAGTGACCGAAATTTTCTTTGTCCGTTCATCACCGGCTGGTGTCCCGAACCCCCGAACGTTCCCGATCGGGGGGACTAATGTCGTCCGAGTCACGAGGACTGTGTGCCCCCGGCTGTCCGCCTCTCTGGGGGCACACCAGCCCTAGGGACAATGTGAGCCGATGTGTCGCCGAACGTTCCCTAACGTTCCCGAACGTTCCCAAACGTACCGGAACCCCTGTCGTTCACTTTTTAGCGCGAATTAACTGTCGGAGTACTTTCAAAGTAGTTGAAACATCGGACCAAGTTGTGGCAACTTAACTAGACTAGGAGCCGCCTCATATGGGGGGCACACCAGCCCTGGAAACCGTGTGCCCCGATGTGTCGCTGAACGTTCCCGAAAGTTTCCGAACGTTCCCGAATACTGTCCTAGGCCCCTCGGGCCTAGGGCCTTTAAGGTGTCCCATTTGATGTCCGATTTCGGACCGTTTTCGGCCGACTTGTAGAGACCTAACTATTTTCCGAAATCTACCACCGCACCTATGTATGTTTTGAAATAATATTTTTTGTATTGTGTAGCCGCAGACGCAGGCTCTCAGATCGACACCCTCTCGCTTTCATTCATGCATTCATATTCCTGCGGCAGTGTTTGAAGGGCCGCCGAGTGGTGGCGCGTGCCGGCGCGTGCCGTGTGGAGCACGGGGTCACGTGACCAGGGTGAGTGCGCGGTGAGTGCGGAGTGCGGGTGACAGCATGACGTAGGGGAGTGGAGCTGCCATCCGCACGCACACACATCGCGTTGTAACACACGGCCCAGATATCAATTCATGAGGTTGTGTGTGATTCAGGTGTGTGTCCGCCATCACAAAAATCATTGTCGCGTTACCTCGCGGTACGGTGCTACCAGGCACCCTTGCTGTAACGACAATCAGTCCGCTTTGCTGCCATTCCACGGCAGTGCGCCAAAGTGATTCAGACTCGGGCGGGCGAAGCGAGCGTCGACGCCAGCAGAAGCTCAAAACTTTGACGTCCAAGGTTGGGCCGTCCGGGCCTCCGGGCCCCCGGCCGGGTGGGCGCAGTATGGATGAGCTGCGCTGATCAGAAAGTAACTTCCTGACTTTGCTGGACGAGCCGCTCGGCTCCGCTGGTGCCTGCATAGGATGACTGTGCTTGCTGCCGCCGCTCCCCCCCCCCCTCCCTCCCCTCTCCCGGACCGCCACCACCCTCCCCTTCATAGTGCAATCCGATCACACCCGTCTCGTCCGCGCGGGACGTAAAGACAGGGAGGGCGGAAGGTCCTCTCCCTTTTGTAAAAGGAGGGGTGGGGCCTCGGGCGGCCGTGGCCGTGGCCCTTATCAGTCCGGAAATGGAGTCCCGCAGCGGCACACGGATGCTGGCCGCGCACCTGCTCACGCGCAGCTCACGCGCAGCTCACGCGCAGCTCACGCGCAGCTCACGCGCAGCTCACGCAGCTCACGCGCAGCTCACGCGCAGCTCACGCGCAGCTCACGCACAGCTCACGCGCAGCACGAGAGTCTTTCATTAATTGAGGGTTTCTCCTCATTCATCGTCTGGCCAGCCCGCAAGGGTGTGGGTGGACCATGATCGTCAATCACGACGCAAAACCCTTGAAAATCTATAAGTACGTAGACAGCCAAGATAGTTTGTAGAAACTTATGAACCTTATCAGTTACGGCAAGCCTACACGCCGACTTCTATGGTTTGCACTGTAAGAATGTCAGGTTGCGGGAGCACGCCCGGGCACGTCGCAGCAGGGTCAGTGGCAGGTCGCTGACCGGGCGGGAAGGGGCTCCGCTGGGGGCCCCGCCGGGCCCCGCCGGGCCCCGCAGACCCAAGGAATAATGTCCTTCAGTCGCCATAAATCGCGTCCCTGATAAGTCGAACGGGCCGACCTCTGCATGGGTCCACCTGATGGCTGTATTTCCTGGGAGACAAACGGATGCGCCGCGCCGGCTGGACTGGGCTGGGCTGGGCTGGGCTGGCTCCTCCCAGCGGACGGCTTATAAAGTGTCACCGCCGCAGCTGCCCTTTCTCTTTCTCACCTCGCGTCCTGGTGAGTGCTGGCCTGGCTGGGAGAGGGAGACAGGAAGATCGAGGGGAAGGGCTCCGGGCGAGACGCGTGAGAGAGAGGGAGAGAGAGCGACGCACTGATAATCCGCGGCCGGAAATGAGCGCGCCAACGCTATCGGTGCGGGGGCTGTTTTGCTGTTTCTCCGCCGCGCCCCGCCGAACAAACTTTGGGGTGAGCGGTAGGGAGAGAGTGAGAGGGGGGAGGGGGTAGAGAGAGAGAGAGAGAGAGAGAGAGAGGGGGGGGGGAGGCGGCGCGCAGTGGTCAGCGCCAGATAGCATCGGAACAGGATCGAATCGTCCGAGTCGGTCCGGCCTCAGCTCCGCCTCGAGAGTTTCGGTCTGGAAGCGGTCTGGGGAGTTGCGGCACCGTGCTGGGCGGGGCGATGGCCTTTTCATGCTCTGCAGCTCTGCAGGCACGCCCCAAAGGCCGCCGCCAGAGACCTGCGGAGCCCTGCGCACCTGCTCACGCCGTGCAAAGTTATTGGCGTTGAGACATAATTAAAAGGCGCCAGGGGACCAAAAATTACAAGGAGAATCGTCGGCGATGAAACGCATCGAGCCCGATCCTACCGAGGCTCCTTTGTTCCCATTTGCGCTATGTTCGCTCCGGCCGTCTCTGCTTCCGGCTCTGCCCTCGGCTCTGCCCTCAGCCGCTCCCGACTCTGCCGCGCGGACTGGTCGGTGCTACGGCTGCACTGAGTTTTAACTACGCAGGCCGAACGCCGAACACGCTCCGGCCAGCAACAGTGTTTCCTGGTGGCGGCCTATCCTGCACCCAGCTTATTGAATTCGCACAGTACCCTGCCCCCCCCCCCCCCACACACACACACACACAACCCATGACGTACAGTCTAGGAGAGGGCCGGACCATCTGATAGCAATAGCGAGAGAGCAGCGGGAGGAACGGTCGGAATAGGAGTGAAATAGAGGAGAGAGAAAAGAAGAAAAAAAGGGAAGAAGAGAATGAAAATAAAGACGCCAATTGCCCTTATCGTCGTCGGGCTGCGAGTGACGTCACGGAGAAGACGAATTACTTTACTCCAGTGCTCTTATCCGAAGGAAAATACGGCAATTAAGCGGAGTGGGGTCCTCTGCGCCCGGGTCCTCGAGTTAGCGGACCAGGTTGGAGAGAAGAACTCGTCCTGTGGTGGCCAACACTTAGAGCACACTCTAACGCATGTTTATTTCCTTACTGCCCTCGGCGTGTCGCGAGTGGAATTAAAATGTAAGTTTAGCAGAGCGTGAAGCAGCCGGGAGGCGTGAACACAGGAGCAATAGCCGGGACGCCAGCCCGGGAGGCGAGACAACGCCCCGAACCCGCTTCCTTTTTATTAAAAATGTGACAATATGAGTGTGAGAAACTCGTCGCTGCGGAAGGGCGCGAAACACGGAGGGAAAGGGCGCGAAAATCCACTCGCAGTCTGTTCTGACGGCAGCTCCCTGCGAGTTGAAGGCAGACGCTCACTGCTGGACCTCTTGGGCGCCTGACTAATCATGACATGGTGAAAGGAAATAAGATAGTTTCTTTTTAATTTTAAATAAGTTTTTTTGCGGGATTAATTTTATCACACGTGGTCCCAATTCACTGTGTCCCGCCTCTCTGTTTTCGCGCATGTTCCTCCTTTTCCCGTTTTCTTCCACTGCTGTTCTCCTCCCAGTGCCAAATGAGAAAGGAGTTTCGCTGCTCCCGCTGGTAGGCCTAGGGGAGGTCAGATCTAAGGTGGCTGCGCGGCGCGGCGCGGCGCGGAGGAGGTAAACCCGTGAGGGGGCGGCAAGTTTCCGCGGCGCGTCGCGAGGCAGGGGGCATAAAAGGGGCATTCGCACATCGTTGGAATTTAAGGTAGTTCTGAAAACACTTCCTCAACTCCCATCTTAACGTAACGCTCTCCGAGAGGGAGGGGGAGGGGGAGGAAGCTCGCACAGGATAACGCCTACAGGAGATTGTTTTTTGCTCGTGAAACGCGCGTGCGAGCAGCGCCGTGTCCCTGCCAGCCCAGACGGACCGAATGCACAAAACGCATCCCCGCCGTGGCGCCTTCCTCAGAGCGGACAGCACAGCGCCGACGGATATTTTATTCAAATGCAAGGCAATGCAAGAGGGGCGCGCGCGCAACAGCAGAGCCCAGCAGAGCCCAGCGGGGCCCCGAGGGGGAGGCAGGCGAGGTCCCACCGGCCCCACCCTGAACTTGGCCGTGGAGGCTGGGGCGGGCTGAGGCGGGCTGAGGCGGGCTGAGGCGGGCTGAGGCGGGCTGAGGCGGGCTGGGGCGGGCTGAGGCAGGCTGAGGCGGGCTGAGGCGGGCTGAGGCGGCTGAGGCGGGCTGGGGCGGGCTGGGGCGGGCTGAGGCGGGCTGAGGCGGGCTGAGGCGGGCTGAGGCGGGCTGAGGCGGGCTGAGGCGGGCTGAGGCGGGCGCTGCACCCCGCTGCTGTTGCGTCACACCTCAGGTGGCAGAGGGACAGGCAGCAGGCCGGGCACAGCTGGCCGCACTGCCCTGCCCACGCCGTTCATACACAATTGATACGGCCGACTTGGAGCAGGGACACCATCAAAATATATATATATATATATATATATATATATATATATATATATATATATATATATATATATATATATATATATATATTTTAAAGTGTTTCTCTTGGATCACAAATAGCGCCTGCTGGGTAGGCTGCCACGGCTTCTCCATGCATGCGTGTCGTGCGGGCTGGCCTACCCTGGCATTCGCAGGCGCGCTGCTTCACTCTTCTCTCGGTCTAAAAGCGGAGAAAACTCGGACGAACGGGGCCTCTGCTCTCGTGGTCAAGTCTGCGGAGATGCAAGAGAGACAGAGAGAGGCTAAGAGGTTACTGCTCAGACAGGGGAGGGGAGGTGTCGCCGGCGCGTGCAACGCCGGCCCCCGCGCCGCGTCCCTCCTTCGCGTCCCTCCTGCGAGTCCCTTCGCAGGGCCTTCCGGGTCCCTTGATGCGCCGCTGGCCAATCTGGGAGCATGCAGTATTCATGGCCGCAAAGGTACGCGTTGCGCGCCGCGTTCCGCTGCGCTTCTGTGGCCGCGGGCCGGGCCTGGCTGCTGCGTGCTGCCGCGATGCGATGGGTTTATTTTGCCACCACACACGCCACTCTTAAGCAAAGCGAATAAGGAACAGCATTTGGTTTGAGACACATATGTAAACACGTAAACATTTTTTTTTTCATTTGGAGAACTTTTTTTTCTACGACGACTCAGGCTAAACCTCTCCCGGATATGCCGCACTGCAGTGTCGGAATGGTCGCGCACCGTACCGAGTACACACACACGGACACGTATCCACCTGGATCCTGCACGGTCTGCCTGCGGCTACTGCAGCTCCATGGCCCTGAGCCCACTACCACCACCAACAAGAGAGGTCGTGTTCGTCCTCCCCGGGATTTGCCTAGGCGCGCACATATTCGGGCCGGCGGAGAGGGAGAGAGAAAATCCGTCGGGCGAATAGTAAATCCACCTGCCAATAGCAACGCAAGCTGGTATGGGCAGTGCTACGCATGGACGCAGTCAGCCGTAACATGGCTGGGGTTGTGCCTTCACGCTACGCCACGCAGAAGCTCCCCCACCCCTCTCCCTCCCTCTCTCTCTCTCTCTCTCTCTCTCTCTCTCTCTCTCTCTCTCTCTCTCTCTCTCTCTCTCTCTCTCACTCTCTCTGTCGCCTCTCTCCCCTTGACCAGTGTGTGCATACAAACATCCACTGCGCCCTTGGGAGTTGCAGCCCTTCCCGAGTCGAGCGCAGCGCCCTGGTCTGGGCTCGGCTCGGCCCCGGCCGCCCCCTCCAACTCGGTTCACGCCGTTTTAGCAACATGTTCTCAGTAATTACTTCAACGCTGGCGACGCATTATTTAAGGGACGAAGTATATGTGCACCAGCGAAATAAAAGGGGGCACGGAGTACGGAATAAATGTTTTTGTTGGTGTTGCAGTGTACGCCCACCGCGCCGCAATCGCCGTGGGCATGAAGGGGAACACCGGCCTGGGCAGGGCAGGGCAGGGGTCCCCGGACCTGGTGGCTGGCGAGGCTGCCGGGCCTCTGCCGGGCCTCTGCCGGGGCCGCGGGCACCTCAGCTACGTGGTTGTGGCCGCAAGACGGTGCGGCGCACTGCAATATGTATAACGTTATTCGACGCAGATCTCGATGCCGGACAGGCGAGCGAGACAGAGCAATGCAAGAGGGTCCGCCCTCCGCGGTGCCCAACGGCGCCCTCCGGCTCTGACAGCAGCCGCTGCGTAGCTTCGTGAATAAATTAGAAAAATCCGAAACAAAATGTATCTTTCACAAAGCATAGGCAGTTTGCATGCAAGCAAAAGTCCTAATCTTTGAGGGGGAGGGGGGGGGGGGGGGTGAGCCACTTAACGAATCGGGACAATAAAACTGCCGTGTCCTCCCCATAGCTCTCAGGTGGGTAACACGGGCCGGGCCGGGTGATGCGTGGGGCCGTGTTTACGAGCGAGGGGAGTCAGATCGCTAAACAGGCCGTTCAATGAGTCGTGATAATGTGATGGCAAAGAGGCGGCCTCGGTATAAACTACATGCCGGGGCTGCAAAAGAAACACACACACACACACACACACACACACACACACACACAACCCCCCAAAAAGGAGGGAAGGGGTGGGGCCGGTCGTGTGATAACATTACCACAACGGCGCGCCGCCATTTTCACCCCTCTCCGCGGCCTGCTTCTTCCCGCGCCCGTTCCGGTCCGCAATGTCCATTTGAAAGTTTTCGCCGCACGAGATTGCGGCCATCGCGAGAACAACAGGGCCCGGGCCTCGGCCTGCGCGGTCCTGATCCGCGGACTCCGTCTCGTCCTATCGATTTACTCCACGGAGCCGCACTGCTACGTTTTAGTTCGGAGACGATTTCTTTTTCACGTGGATAGAAGCGATTGATCCGCAGTGCAGCCCCGCGTCACGATATCGCTGGCGGCACGTTATCGCGGCCCAGCGGCCGTCCTCGTCATGCGTGTGCCCTCCGACACCCTCCGACACGACACGACACGACACGACACGGCACGACACGGCACGGCCCCTCACACCCCGCACAGCGCAGAGCAGCGCAGGCCGACCATCAATTGCCATCGCGCAATCGCCATCGTGTTAATGGCCGGCCGTGCGCTGAGCGGACTCCTCTTCCCTGTTTGCGTGTCGTGCCGTCCGTCTGTCCGCGGCTGCCAGCACGGCAGACCCTGTGGTCAGATTAGGAATTCAAACCTCCAGGCTGCGCTATAAGGTGGTCTGCGCTGTGCGCTGTGTGACCCTACCAAGTGGTCGTGACATATCGTCAGCGAGAGCCTCCAGAAATTTTGAGTTGGCTCGTGGCCGACGCCGTGGCGGAGATACTCTCTGCTGCGGTTCCCCTTCATACTGTTTCCGCTTTTCTTCTTCTCAGGCATCTCCTCCACTTCCGGTTTGAGCTTCTCCGAAATACCCTATTGGTTAACCGTCCGCCACCGCCGGACGCTCGAGGGCGGCGGGTCTCTCCCGGCAACTGTTTGGGGCTAAGGCCGTACTTTGTGAACAGTGTCCGCTATGAGGCACGGACTGGTGGTCATGCCATGCCATCACCGCCCCTCCCCCGTGATGGTCGCGTGGCTCGGACGAATCATTCCAGTTTACGGCGTTGTGTCGAGGTGTGATTCTGGACAAGCAGGCGGGGTCCTAGTCCTCTCTGGCCGTTAGGGGGAGCTGGATGTTCGTACTGCCCGAGGCACGCAGCCGGCATCCGGGGCGTTGGCGGGGCGGCGCGTGCACTTAGCGCTCACCGCCGACATGACCGGCCAGCGCCAGCCAGCCAGCCAGCCAGCCAGCCAGCCAGCCAGCCAGCCAGCCAGCCAGCCAGCCAGCCAGCCAGCCAGCCAGCCAGCCAGCCAGCCAGCCAGCCAGCCAGCCAGCCAGCCAGCCAGCCAGCCAGCCAGCCAGCCAGCCAGCCAGCCAGCCAGCCAGCGCATCCACGACAAGCATTACGGCGGCCTTGTAAAACCCAACGAGGCGGAGGGGGGAAGAGCCGTCCTCGAGAGACCAGGGACAAGGCGTTCCGTTCTGCTCTGGGCGAACTGGACGGTTGCAGGCCTGCGTCCTGCGTTTATCGAAATATTTCCAGAGGGATTGGAGATTATTTGTTAAAATCCTTCGGCAATATTTCCGACCCCGACCCTAGAAATATCAAAATATTTCTGTTAGACTCAGTGGCTGAAGTATGTTCCCCAGCAAACTTCGCGAAAACCCATTTTATCCGCACAGAATAGTTTTGCGTTCAGCATCTCAGGAAATTCGCCGGGTCTGAGCCATGTAGTTCGAAAGCCCCTCCCGGCAGCCGCCAAGCGGACTGGCCGCAACTCCTCGGGCCGGGCCGGACCGGACTGGGGCTTTGGGGGCCCTGCCCTGCCCTGCCCTGCCCTTCAACAAACTTGACTCCACTTCACGCCCGCCTGGGCCTGGTGATTGATTTAGGATGTCATTTCCGCCGGCCAGGAATGAGTATTAAGTTTCTCATAAAGAGATTAACGAAGCGTGTTCCTGCGCGCCCGTTCCTCGTGATGGGCTGTAGGGGGCGGTAGGGCGGGGACAGTTGTGTACAGGGGGCCGTTGCGTTCATTCAATCATAATCAGCAGGGCGCGTATGGCGGGTAGAGATGAGAACTGGTGGGGCATCTGTCCGCAGGGCAGGGCCGGGCAGAGCGGGCAGAGCGGGCAGAGCGCCGTGCCGTGCCGCCGGAAATGGCGCGCAGGACGCCGCCCCGACACCGGCTGCCCGTGCCGTGCCGTGCCGTGCCGTGCCGTGCCGTGCCGTGCCGTGCCGTAGCCGTCCGTGACGCCCGGCGCAGATACGCTGCTCCCCGCGGCCAGGCTAGGCCAGGGCCGGCTGGGCGCTAAGCGGTCCGGGCTGAACCGAATTCTGCTCCTATCCAATCAGCCTCTTGTCCCGTCCTCCCCGCCCACCAGGAGGACTGAGGACCGAGGACTGCTCGTCATTGTCGAGCTGTGCGGATAAAACGCGCGCAGAATGAGCTTGTTATTATCTTCCCCGCGTTTTGCCCTCTTCTCCGCTTTTGTTTGTTTTCATTAATGCTGTTGTTGTTGTTGTTTGCGGCGGGGGAGCCAAAGTAGTGCGCTGGATTGTTTTACTGTCCCGCGCTGCACCGCGGTGAGTGCCGCTCTGCACCCCACCCCACCGCCCCGCCCCGCCCCGCCCCGCCCCGCCCCGCCCCGCCCCGCCCCGCCCTGCTCACCGCCTGCTCACAGCCCGTCCCGTATATACGGCCCAAACTGGAGGTCGTTCTCCCTTGGAAGGCGGTGGCGGCGGCGGGCTGCCGCTAGGCAGGATGACGGGGGTGGTGATGGGGCGGCGAGCGCAGGTACCCCGCGCAGGGCCGGGCGGGGCCCCGAGGGTGCGCTGGGTGCACTCGGTGGACAAGGAGACCGGTCTGGCCAAGGCTTACTGGGGGCCGGGCCGGGGGGCGCCGGGGGGCGCCGCACGCATGCGAGATGTGGGCCGGGGCCGGCGGGGGGAGCGGCAGAGAGGAGAGGCAGAGCCATGGAGTATGAAAAGCCCTCACCGAGTAGAAAGGTGTGGAGGAGGGATCAGGGGGATGAGAGGGAGGGCGGGCCCGGGCCGGGCGAATCGTTACGAGGGGCGACAGGGCGCGAGGTGCTTGCATGTTTACGACCGTTTGCGCAGTAAAGCCGAGATCAAGCGCGAGTTGGTGTAGCGGCGGCGGCGGGGGCGGCGGGGGCCGCGTCGGCGCGGACGGCCGCGGCCCCAGAGAGAGGCCCAGGCCCAGCCCACCTCGCCTAGCTTAATAAACAGCGCGCCACTCCAAGCCGCGCCACGGCTCGCGTTTCAGGTGCTGTTATTCGCCAGCCAATTGTTTACTTTCGCTCACCATGTGTGTGTGTGTGTGTGTGTGTGTGTGTGTGTGTCGCATTACGTTGGCACGGAAAGCTGTGCCGCACGGCCAGACCGCAAATGTGGTACTGTATGGCCGAGTGCCCGTCAGCGGCGTCAGTAGCGTCGCACAGTTCATTCCCAGTCGGACGTAATTTCATCGCGGAGCCGAGCGGCCCTGTTAGTAAAGAGAGGGAGTAGTTGAACCCGTTTTTCATATCTCAACGCTACCGCCGCCCACGCCAGAGAACAACCCCTGCTCTTCGCTGCTCGCAATGCCAATTCCAAACATTTGCATAAGGCCCTGGCCCTGCCGTTGGCCCTGCCGCTGCTAGCCAGATTGGATTCCAGCGGGTACCATCCTCCGAGTGGCAGAGGGTATCACTTCGCGTCAGCGGTCCCTGCAGCGCTATGGAGATGGAGTGGGGAAGAACAGACCGACTGCCGCAGACCCCGCCCTGGCCTGGCCTGGCCGACAGGGTGACAAATCGCTGTCTGGTACCAAAAGGAGGCGACCCTCGCCCTGCCCCGCTCTGCTCTGCTCTGTACCCCCTGATGAACCAGGGACGGGACATCGCCACGCTGTGCCCGGCACGGCACCGGCACCGCCCCCGCCGGGCACGGGCCAGACTTCACCCCATTGCGACCCGGCTCGTCGGGTCCTTCCCTGGACAAGAGCCAAGCGGGTCCCCTAAAACCCTTGCCTGGCCAGGGACCTCTTGGGGAGCTCTGTGGCTGCGTGTGCACGTGTGAAAGTGGGGGAGAGAGAGAGAGAGAAAGAGAAAGAGAGAGCGTGGGTCGACGTGTGGGATGTAGTAAGACGTAGGTGGATGCCAGGTAAATCCTCCCACCGACACATTGCGTTATGCATGGCCGTAACTTACGTCGCCGTGCGCTTTAGCGTATGCATATAATGGGCCGTCCTGTTCCGTCTGGGCTGGGCCTCATCCGATCCGTCCGCACTCAGCGCGGCGCGTGCAACATTCATACCCAGCGGACGGCGCCGGGAGGGTAGGCAACGCGCATACACGGCTGCTGCGCACGGAGGAGCATTGCCTACCTCCCAGGCGCTCGGCCGGGAGCAGCAGCCGGCCGCGGGGTCAAGTACCGCCTCAGCCGACCTCTGCTGCCCCCGCCCCGCCGCAGCTGGTGGGCGCGGACACGGGTGCAGGTCACGGCGGCCAACTAACTTGCCAATGATACCCCCGTTAGGGTGCCGTCCGATCGTTTGGCCGTCAGGGCACGCCCCGCCACGCCCCCGCCACGCGCCGCCACGCGCCGCCACGCGTACGGGCTTAGCGCAATGAAAAGGGCCGGGATTACAGGGACGGTCCTGGCGGAGGCCTCCGGGGCCGACGGCAGCCAACGGCTCAAGTTGTCGACGACCCGAGACTTTGGCCGCAGTCGGACGGACGTCTGCGGCATGCTGATGGCACAATTAGAGAGAGAGAGAGAGAGAGAGAGAGAGAGAGAGAGAGAGAGAGAGAGAGAGAGAGAGAGAGAGAGAGAGAGAGAGAGAGAGAGAGAGAGACAGACAGACAGACAGACAGACAGACAGACAGACAGAGACAGAGAGAGGAAGAACGTGCAGGTGGTTGGGGCTTCGGCAGAAAGACAGAGAAAGGGGAGGAATGGCGATAGGGCGAGACGATACTTGGCAAGGGCAGCTCTGAGCCCGGCGATATGTGTGTTTCGTAGGGCAGGCACACCACCTATCCGAACATTTTCACATCCACCCACTTCAATGGTGCCGCTGCAAAACTTATCGATGATTTAGGCCGCAGCAGTTGGCAACGCTGCCGGCGGCGAGGCAGGGCGGGGCGCGCATGCCTCCCCAATTAAAACGTGCTCCGAGGGGGTTTAGCTACAGCTATTACGGCATGCGAGACACCTTATCGCACCTCCAGCATACGGCTGCTGCTCGGCAGCTAACTCACTTGGAAATCATTATTTGCGAGATAACAGTGTACGCCATACGGCTCCCGGCGCCGCCCCGCTTGGAACAACATCTCCACCGCCGCACACCCTCGACAATCCCAACCCCTACCACCCCGCTCCAACCCCGCCCCGCCCCGCCAAAAGTTAATGACCATCGGCGTCTCCCTCCCTGCGGCTCTCCTGTCTGGGGGAGGGACTCCAGCGAGGACTCCGAGAGGGACTCCGGGACGAGAGCCGGCTGGCGGGGCCCTGCAAGATGTACGCCCTACCTGCGGCATGCGCGGGATAGAGAGAGAGAGAGAGAGAGAGAGAGAGAGAGAGAGAGAGAGAGAGAGAGAGAGAGAGAGAGAGAGAGAGAGAGAGAGAGAGAGAGAGAGAGAGAGAGAGAGAGAGAGAGAGAGAGAGAGAGAGAGAGAGAGAGAGAGAGAGAGAGAGAGAGAGAGAGAGAGAGAGAGAAAGAGAGAGAAAGAGTTACAGCATTCAATTGCTCCCCCGTACGACCAATCGCAGATGGAAGAATGAGCAGAAATGGGAGGGGAACGGTAGGATGAAATAAAACAGCACGAACACGTCCCTCTCTTTTTCTATCTATCCCTCTTTTTCGTTCCCACCTCGATAATTCAACCACTGCGCCTCGATACTTTAAACCCAGCATTGTTTCCGCTTCATAACGGGATATTTATGCACGAAGAGAAAGATCGCGTTTCCAAGAAAACGGTCTGCAACAAAATCGAGACAACTGTCACCCCACTCTCCCTTACACACACGCACACACACACACACACACACATTTCCTGCCTCAATCCCGTGGTGTCCGAAGACGCACCGCTCGCAATGCATGGTGAGTGGTGCGGTGACGCGGGGTCGGCGGTGGCGTGACTTCCCTGGACTCTGCCCTCCCCTCCTCCCCCCCCCCCCCCCCCCCGGTTGGCAGCAGGCCCGCCTGATGGGGAGGATCATCTCATCCAAAGGATTCAGTCGCTGCAAACTCGCGAGATTAATAGCGTCATTAGGACGTCATGAGCGGCGCCACCCCCGCCGCCACCCCCTGCCCCCGCCGCCACAGACCCCCCCTGTGCCCTCATTTCTCAAAATCCGTCCGCGCCACGCCACGCCATCCGCATGGCACTGGCCCCCGGGACTGTTGGGCGGAATCCTGTACACTGTCCAGCGGGAGGCGGAGGGGTGCGGGGGTGGCGGCGGCGGCGGCGGCGGCGGCGGCGGCGGCGGCGGTGGCAGCGGGAGCGGCGGTGGCAGCGGGAGCGGCGGTGGCAGCGACAGCGGTGGCGGCGGCGGCAGGCCGACCAAGTTCGTGCTCCCGGCCCAGGGATCAAATGATCACCCCGGGTGCCAGATCTGACTGACTCCCCGTCAGACTTGCCAGGGAGGACCCAGCCCTCGCTGCTCTCGACGACAACTCGGCTATTCCTTTCACTCCATGCTGTTATTGAATTAATTATCGCACGTTTTCCTTCTGACTCGGCCCTGCAGTCCGGCAGTGGTCCCGAGAGCTTGAGGCCGCGGCGGGAGATGGATGCCGCAGTCAACCTGCGACACGTGTCGACTCGGAGCTCCTCCCTGCGCCGGGGGCGGCAGCGGGGGCAGCAGCGGGGGCGGCGGGCGGGGGCAGCCGCTGGCCACGACTTTGGTTAATCACCGTGCAAATGAACCGACACGCCGGGTGCGACGCTGGCCGGCCGCCCCCGGCCGCCCCTGGCTCCCGCCCCCGGCGGTTTGCGGGGCGCCAGCCCGGGCAGCCACGGCGGTGGGGCGGGTGGCGAGCGCGGCGGCAGGGCGGCAGGGCGGCGCGTCATAGTGGGGCACACAGCACGGCACGGCACCTGCAGCGGCTGCCCCGTGCACCAGCTTTGTGACGCCCGCCCCGAGTCCACCCCCAGTGCACCCCCAGGCACCCCCAGTGCACCCCCAGGGCCCAGGGCACCCCCAGCGGTACCCGCAGCCCCCGACCGGACACCGCTGCATTCTTCTCCGCAAATTACACGTTGTTTCGGCCGATGCCTGGGCGTGTCTGTCTCGGATGTGCTGTTCTTGTACCACGAGGGCACCACCTCTTCCAGCTGCTGAATGGCCGAGCGAGAACCACCAACGACCGTCGTGCCGTCTCTGTCGCTCCAAACAGCGTCCTCCCTCACACGTCTGTGTGTGTGTGTGTGTGTGTGTGTGGCTGTTTGCGTGCGCGTCTGTGAGGGAATCACCAAAACACACACCTAAACACAGACACACACACACACACACACACACACACACACTCGCGCGTGCGCTTTCCCGCGGGGGACGCGGATGGGAAAAGGGAACGGAAAGGAGGTGCTGAGGGGGCAATAAGAAGAGACCCGTTCTCCCGGTAACGAGACGCACCAAACTTTTTCGATCACATCAGCAGATGCTTGCGGCAACAGTGCGGGGCGGCGCGGCTGGGCGCGGCTCCAGTAAATGAACTGCGTTCGGTAACGACGCCCCACTACTTCACTGTTTACCGCCCTTCGGCGCGGTTTCCGAGTTAGCATACTGTGAGTTCACGAAAAAAAAATTCAACTGCGCATTTCAAATACGACAACATTGAGTTGGATGTTTGGATACTTGGATTTAAATTTCAAAATTATTTGCACGGGAAATTATTGGAAGCAGATTATAATTACTCGCATCGCAAATGTTGTCCTATCGTTTTTTCGGCCTTTGTTTTTTTTTTCCAAGTTCGCGTGGCACGCGTGCGGCTCGTGTGCGGCTCGTGTGCGGCTCGTGCGCGGCGCGTGTGCCTTGCCACTGCCCCGGCGCTCACCCGCTCTCCGCTCACCCGCGCGCACCGCGCAGCCCGCATTCTTCCTCAAGGTAACAATAGACCTGTTCAGAATGTGGCACAGCGTTAGGGCGTGTGTGTGTGTGTGTGACTGCTGAGCTCGTGTGTGCGTGTGCGTGCGTGTGCGTGCGTGTGTGCGCGTGCGAGTGCGTGAGTGAGTGAAGGTATTCAGCAGTTCGTTGGGACGTCGTCCGCACTGCCGTGACGTTCCCAGCAGGCTCATTCTTTTCCGCAGTTGAATGAAGGAGCGTACAGCACAGCAGCAGAGCACGTCTGTGTGGGGGCGGGGCCTGGCAGTAGTGGGGACCTGCTGCTGCCGCTGCTGCTGCTGCTGCTGCCGCTGCTGCTGCTGCTGCTGCTGCTGCTGCTGCTGCTGCTGCTGCTGCCGCTGCCGCCGCCGCCGCTGCCGCCGCCGCCGCTGCCACTCAGACTGATGGCTGCCGAGATGTATGAGACAGGCAGCGCAGGGCTGCTGGGTGACGCGATGAAGGTACCGGGCCGGGCTCGCCGGGCACTGCGTCCGCACACACGCACACAGCCCCCGTTGCCGCGTGTTTGAGTCTTTATGTCGCCTGTTGGCAGACAGGGGGACGGGAATTGAAGCAGAGAGGCGCCAAAAAGGGGATAGATGGCTGGCTGAGCCTGGTTTTTTGTTGTTGTTTGCTGGCACTCCAGTCCGTGCCTAATCTCAGTGCCGACTGACTGACAGCGCCCGCAGACAAGCAGTGCGGACAGAACACTGCCTCGGCGGCACAAATGCGGAATACGTAATTTGAGGATGAGGATGCCGCCTCACGGCCTCACGGTCGGATGTCGGCCCGACGGACGGCTGACACGCAACCGCCATTATTCTCCACCTTCTCTCTTTTTTTTTTCGCGTCGCGCGCGCGATATGCAGAAACGGCGGGAAATTCAATCTTCTGCCGCACAACCTTTCATATCGTATTATTCCGTCAGGGCATATGGTCTTCTGGCTGCTCGCTTTGGGGGCTCGTCGCTCAGGGGATGCCCCCCACCCCTCCCCCCGCCCCTGCGGCTCCTTCCTGACATGTGCGTGTGTGTGAGAGAGAGGGAGAGAGAGACACTTCAAAGCCCGTGCCATGGCACACATATGCCGGGCGACAGGCCTGATTGGTCTAAGTGATAGGTTGAGAAACAGTCCTGCATTTTACATTATACATATCCTGCCTGCCTCGAAAAAGAAGTGAGTGAAATCTGCCGTATCCCCCTAACAGAAAAAGGCAGCATTCACTCATCCGTTCATCCCCGTTCACCTGATTTGACGAACGAGAAATGAGAACGATCGGTAATGCATTCATTTCTTTCATTTCTGTGAGTCCATTGATATGAATGCACCTAGAAAACAAAAACTACAACACGTATATTCAACCAAGCACAGCACGGCGTCATCACAACTGGGTGCTGCAATCAGCTGCATCGGCACATTACGATTGAATAATTACGCTGGGGGATGGCAGGCTGCCGCTGTGGCCATACAAAATTAACGTCGTGTGTACGAGATTCTGCGCACTTCACTTTCCTAAAAAAAAAAAAACGCGATGAAGAGGGCAAGTTTTGGAATATGCTACTACGTTTGTTGATGCTCTCGCGACTTGGCGTACAGGAATCGGTAATACCCGATGCGCGATGCGCATCTTTGCGTCGCTGCGCCGCAATGCCACAAAAAAGTCGCGAAGTAAATTAGGAAGTCGTTGGCACCCAACAAAAATCAGGATCTCAACCGTATACCAAAGCACGGACTGCCCTGTCCCCGTGGGTCCTCTGGGGGTGGGTTCGCCTCATTGGCGCAGAAGGCAAAGCCCGTGTCCGCCGTCCAACCCCGCTCCAGATACACTCTGCACCGCCACCTAATTCCTTTTTAGTGTTTTCCCTCCCTTTTTTTTCTTTTTTTAGAAAATACGTGAGGCAGCCGAGCGCTCCTCTTCCGGGAGTAATTAGGCTGTTTTAGCGTGGGATCATATCCGCGGCGCGCCTGGGGACGCGTGTCTGAATAGGACCCACCCTCCCTCCGGGTAGGGCAGGGCCGGGCGGGGGAGGGCGGGAGAGGCAGGGCAGGGCTTCGCGGGGGAGGGCGGGGGAGGCAGGGCAAGGCCTCGCGCCGCGGGACAAACGCAAATGACCACACGGCCTGCCTGGGCCTGCCCTGCCCCGGCCCTTGATGAGACCGTGTGCGACCGGCACCTGCCTCATCAAAGGTTAGGGAGAGGGGAGTGGGCACGGCGGGGAGGCGGGAGCTGATTGAAACACACCTTATCAATACGCGGCCATCAGGGGCACAACGGGTGAGGGAGAGAGAGGAGGGGGTAGAGGGGGAAATGGAGAGGGGTGGAGGATGACCAGACCCTCCCCTCCCGGCCGCGGTCGCTGAGGCTGCGAGGTCGCATTTCGGCAACCACGTGTGTGCGCGGCGCTGCGCCGCTGTCATAGCAGTCATAGCGCTGCACATCTCTCACGGTGCGTGCCGTGGTTGCGTAGCGCACGCAGCCGCAGAGAATCAGATCTGGTTATGAGTTCCCGGCCTAGGTTCACATCGGATTAGAATCCCTCTCCGCAGCCGAAGATGATCTCGCCGCGCCCGAATGAGCGCCGGACTTCAGGCTCCGCCTTTCATCTCCCTCCGCCGCTGGATGATGGAATTATCGCTCACTCGCAACTTTTCACTCTGAAAATAAAGTTGTTTTTTAAGGAATAAAGGTTGGCTATGGGCTTTTGTGAAAGCAGTATGGCCACACCGAGCAGGCTCCGCGAGGAAAAAAATATCACGATAACCGGATTGGGGGCGAGCACTTCGTTTTGGCCTCCCCCACCGTCGTTTTAAAAACCAAGGCCTCCTACGGCAGCCGGCAGCATCCGGACACACTCTCCTTTTACCACCCCTTACCCCCTCTGTCAGCCGCCTCTCCCTCACACGCACTCCCCTTCTCTACCTCTCTCACTCGGTCTCCCTCGCTGGTGCGACCGCAGGAGAGCACTCTGGGGAGACAAGCGATCCTGGATGCATGCCAAAAGCAGGTGATGTCTGGTCGGACGACAGCCAGTATGGTCCACTGTGTGGTCCACCTGGGACGCTCCTGCGGGCCCAAAGCGGGCCCACCGCCGGGCTCGTGTGGTTTCTGCCGCGGGGGATCCCCTCTGACTACACAACGCAGCGCACTCTGTCGTGACTCATGCGAGCCGAGCCGAGCAGACCCAGTCAGCCCCGGGCAACTTAGGCCTCACCAACGAGAGGCACGCCGCCGTCTCACTCGCCCCCGCGCACCCACGGATGGGTAGGACAGAGACGGCGAGACAAGCAAATGATGTATGTTTGTGTGTGTGGTATCCCAGTGTAGTGTGCCTTGTTTGTAGGTACAGTGTGTGTATGGAGCTAACTACCCTGAGGCATTCAACTTACACAAAAGCGTGCGTCAACTTTTTTATCTTGTTTTATTTCGTAAAAGTTGGTGTTGGTTCACGGTTAGACCTCGGGTCGGACCATATTTATATACGATGCATACATACGTGATAGATATATCGCCTGAACACGCCCGGGCATGCCCAGCGGGCCCTGCAGGCCCCGCGACTTCTGCGCCAAAGCAGGAAACTAGTCGTGTAGGTGGAATCCCAAGTACCAACCGATACGGGTGGTGGGTCACACACACGGGCCCTGGGGGTGAGATCGCAGCCTGCCTAGCCCCGAGACGCAGCGGGCGCAGCGGGCGCAGCGGGCGCAGCGGGCGCAGCGGGCGCAGCGGGCGCAGTCCCAACCCCAACCCCTGATATGCTACGTGACTTCTTTCGGCCGGCACAACCGGGCACAACCGGGCACAGACGGGCACAGCCGGGCACAGCCGGGCACAGCCCCTCCGGCCCTCCCCTGCCGCAGCCGGCTAGGACGGTACTGCTGGCCTAAGGGAGCAGTTAAAACTTTAAGGGACGCCGACACCGCCCCGCCTGTTCCAGCGTGTTTTCTGCGCTGCGGTTATAACAGCGGCACAAATCTGGGGAGGGGAGCAGGAGCGGGCAGACAACACGATAGCAGCATGCAACGTATACCGCTTGTCGCAACGTATACCTGCGGCGGCCCCGGCCAAACACGCGCGAACACGCCTCCGCTAGGCCTCCGCCAGGCCTCCGCTAGGCCTCCGCCAGGCCTCCGCCAGGCCTCCGCCAGGCCTCCGCCAGGCCTCCGCCAGGCCTCCGCCAGGCCTCCGCCAGGCCTCCGCCAGGCCTCCGCCAGGCCTCCGCCAGGCCTCCGCCAGGCCTCCGCCAGGCCTCCGCCATGCCTCGGGGGGGGGGGGGGGGGGGGGCGAAATCAACAAGCACGACAGACAGGGAGTGAGCCACAAGTTACTACGCCAGAAAAAAAAATCTGTAAAAGTTTTGGGAAACAGATTTACATGTACAACATGACAGATTGGAGTGTCCGGGGGAAAAGGGGGTGTGACTTTTCCTAAAACCACGCACAAACAGACAAATGACAGACATTATACCGGCACACGCGGCTTACTCGCGACCGCGGTGTGTGCGTTTGGGCGGTCAGCCAGCCATCTGTTTACCTTCTGTGGCTGCAACTGCCCCCCCGCAGCACAAATCCCAACGAGTCCGCCCCCAACCGCCCCCGCCCCCAGCCCCGCCCCCGGCCCGGCCCCCACTCGACGGCTCAGCGGCATGGGCCCTGGGAAGTCCGGCAGCTGCTGGACAGTCACGGGCTCCCGGATTTCATCATTTCTGCGGGTTTGTCATGATTCCCACCGGACCAAAGTACTCCCTGCTCTCTCCTCCGCCTTCGGCCTGCCAGTCCGTCCGTGCAGCCCAGAGCGCAGCTCCAAACGGCTCCACCGGCACCCCTCGCAGTCCAGTCGTTCATGTAGGCTGAGAATTTTTTAAAATACGTTTCAACTTTTTGATGTCCCTCCATGCCCCAGAAACACGGCGCTCGCCATCCCGGCTGGAACGGGGTGGAGGCAGGGCAGCGGGGCGGCGGGGCGGCGGGGCGGCATCGCACGGTGGCGATATCAGCAGACGACGCGTGCGGACATTTTGAGCAACAAAACGGAGCGAGGAAAACAGGGGAAAGAAAAATGCAGGCACGTGTCTGCGGCCCTGTGCTCTATTGATATGGGATTTATGGGGTTGGGCGGTGCTGCCGGGCCGGGGCTGCAGGGGCCGGAGGGGCCAGAGGGGTGGAAAGGGACACGGCCAGCAGCAGCGCCACCAGACGACACGGATTCAAAGCGCGCCGCGTAAAACAAAACGAGAATGTCACGCATTTCTGCCATATCTCGATCAAATAGTGCACACCCATTTCGGCAGTGCGGATGTCCCCGGACCCCGGCCGCGCTGCAGGGGAGCTGTATAAGTGTACTCGCTGCCGTACGCTCTCTGCACCGGACCGGGGCTGGGCTCTCTGGCCGTTTTAGGGATGGAAACTCTCCTAGGGGAGCACTCGGAATGGTATCGGCACAGCACAGGTGCACGGTGGGTGGACGCACACGAGGTATAGTCGTCGAATTCGCACAGAAACATTTCCCCACATCTCGGCTGGAAATATTTCGAGTCCTTCGCATTGGCTGCCAAAAACGTATTTCTTGCTACTGTGTAGTAGTTAGGCTGCCGGCAGGTTTAGCAAGAGCATCCCAAATTGGGAGGAGCGCTGCAGAACGGGGTGTGCCCATGGTTGTGCCCATGGCTGCGCCGCTCTCATGACAGGCGCCGTGGGTTCGAATACCGGCGGAAGCGAGTCTCTTTGTGCCGCTCTTTTGACTCTAATTACCGGCTCTGAAATGGAAATGTGAGCGGAGGGGCGTACAGCGTGCGCACGCACAAAGCGATGCAAAAGGAAAGGACAAACACACGACGAGGACAAAAGGGCGGGGAGGGGCGGGGCGGGGCCGGGCGGGGCCGAGAGCTGACCACTGCGCTGCGCTGGTTACCCCGGGTCACGCGACGCCCGTTTCCTGGCGACAACGCTAAACGCACACGACACAGCACGCATCCGAATTGTTTTTTTTTTTTTCTGTGATTTTTTTCCTGAATATGTTTTACAGAGTGACAAGAATACTGCACGGCAGTGCGCTACTTGGGATGACGACCTTGATCGGAAATGAAAACAATCTTGGATATACCTGCTGCTCGTCCCTCCCTTTCCCGTCCGCAGGAAGCAGGCTTCTCGCTCGCCCGTGTGTGATTTGGCAGCATGTCAGGTCCGTGCTCCCAGTGGCTCCCAGTGGTTCCCAGTGGCTCCCAGCTGGTGCCCCTACCCTACAACCCTTCCCCCCACCCCCTCACCGCCGCACAGCCCCGCACCCTCTCAGACACCGGAAGGCGCAGCACCCCGCCGACAGCACGGCTTGAGGGCTGCGTCCGCGGAGCCCGCCGGCCCGGGAAACACTCCTTGCGTCCTTGTCGCACCCTAGAGGAGCCTCGGAGCCCGGCGCGGTGCGAGAGAGACGGAGGCGGACTCATTCGGCCCCCGGACTCGGCCCCCGGCAATGGACGTTTTTCCTGCCCGTAGGATGGCAGCAGCGGTAGTGGCGGCGGCAGCAGCGGCGGCAGACTCGTCAACACTTCCGGGCCGCCATGTTACACGAGCGTCCTGCTTCCGCCGGCTGCTGATGGACATGACATGCAGGGCGGGGTCCTGGCAGCGGTTCGATTCCCATCGGGGGCCATATCACTTTCACGGTAATCGCGTACTGAAATTTTAATACTTTTCGGAACTCAATACGAGTTTCGAAATTCAGAGCTCTTCCTCGTCGAGTGCCACCTTGTCAAGTACCGCCGTGTCCGAGGCAGCTTTACTTAGACGGGAAGCTATTTTAACCCCCCCCCCCCCGGACGCTCTTGGAGAGAGGAGCTTTCAATTAAGTGTTTCCACACCTCCCCACGCCCCCTCCACAGCGCTGTTGGCCGCTGCTTTGCATACGGACGCGGTCTCCCCTCCGAAACCACACACTACTGGACCTGCGGGGGCCATGCCGCCTCGTCGGGGGGCCTCAGGGGAGCCGCCGGCCCCCGCCCCGCTGCTCGCCCCTTTTCCACAAGGGTGCTGGCGGGGGGTCATGAATTTTAAGCTTGAGCGGAGAGGGCAGCGCGGGCGGTCCAGTCCACTCACATCTGGATATGACGCGTCGGCGACATGACCCAGAGTCTGGGGTCCGGGCCCACCGGCCCACCGGACCCAGCGACCCTCAAAGTGCACTCCAACTCACACGGCCTACGGCCTGCCCGGCTGCCCCCGCCTGCCCCCCCCCCCCCCGGCCCCTGCTCGCCATCTTGACCTGAACGTCCTCACTGCCAAATGTAATTTTAATACACGCCCGCCCACCTGGGCCTGAACTCCCTCTAGGCCTCTGGGCCGTCAACGGGTGGAGCGTCGTCAGCCCCGTGGATCTGCGCGCCCTGGCCGGGGCCCTGGCCGGGGCCCTGGCTGGGTACACGTCGTCGGCCCTAACGAGCGGCTAAATGTCTCCAGGGCGCCTCCAGCCAGCTCCAGCAGCTGACTCCAGCTGGTTGCGGCAGCAAACTCCAGGAGGCCACGAACACCCGGTAGGCTCGCGGGGGTGCGACAGACAGATACGTGGGTCCCGTGCTGACGGGCCCAGCGCCCGGCGCGGCGCCTGTCGGCCGCGCGTGTCCCCAGCGGCACTGCTGGCCGGCACGCACCGGCACGCGCCGCCACGAGCCGCCACGGGGACGTGAGCACGTACCTCCGCGCGGGGCACCGCGGCACCGCCGCGCGCACCACCCTGGGAGCGGACGTGCCAGCGGGGGGTAAACTGCGAGGGAAAGGGGGGTGGGGCGGCGGAGAGGTGAGAAAACGCCCCAGGAAAAGCCAAACAGTACTGTGGCAGTCCCTAAGTTCGTTGGTTGTTGCCCCGGAAGGTGACGGAATAAACCTCACTCGAGGACGTCTTATACTCTGTCCAAATCGTACGGAATGCCCTGATTTTAAAACTCGTGTCTACCTATCGCCTTCAACTTCCTCTCGACTCTTCCCCTCCTTCTCCTCTTCGGATTCTTCTCGTTCCATTCTCTTTCTTCTTCGCGAGGCTAACAAACCAGCGTCCTCACCGCAGAGAGCACCAGGAGGGGTAGCCCAGCCCAGCCCGGCTCATCTGCTTAACTTTCATTGGCTTAGGAAAAGTTTGGCATCCCACACCGACCAACCAGACCAGCACCCTCTCGGCCTCGGCCCAGCCCCATGCCAGCCCCCTCCCCTCCTGTTCTGTGTTCGGACAGTGCGCTCTGGGGAGCAGGTATCAACAAATCTCCAGCAAAATGTGTCAAGTTGTTTTCGTTCATTATAATCTCGAATGATTCAAGAATCAGAATCCTGAAAATAACAACAGTAAATTTTAATTTAACAATCTGAAATTTAGTTGTGCGTCTTTGTTGGGTTCATGTTTCACGGCCGAGAATAATTAACACGCCGCGTATATTCGCTCCTCGAGTCATAAATTGTTCCTGCTCTCCTTTTGCAAAATTATTTACTCGCGCCTCTCACAGCAACGAGCATCTCGCCGGGACGGATGGAGTAGGAGCCTGCGGCATCTCTCTTCAACACACGTCGGGCGTCTGGCTTGCTCTCTCTCTCCCTCTCTCAGTAACGTCCTGGGAAGGGAGAGCCGCAGAGAAGCTTCTTCTTTTAATGACATGACCTCTGCGCCGATGTTCTCTGGCTCCCTTAGTGTGCGTGTGTGTGTGTGTGAGTGTGAGTGTGTGCGTGTGCGCGTGTGTGGAGTATTGTGATCCCTCCCCCTTCGGCCGGGCGGCCAGCAGCAGGCAGCATAGGCAGCCAGCACAACAACCACATGACCTCGAGTCGTCGTGACGCCGGACTGGAACGGCCCCAACTTGGAACCAGACCAAATGTGCAACAGCGTGATTCGGGCCGGAAAACCGAGTCAAAATAAAGAAGTCGGACGCAGACAAAAAAAAAAAAAAAAAAAAAAACTAGGCCGACACTGCCTTGATAGCGGCAAGTTGAGGAGAACAATCATCTATTCCAGTTTCGAGGATACATTTGTCTAAAAAATTGGCCGATGAGTGTGCAGTGTGCAGTGTGTGATGCTGTGAGGGTCTTTTTGTTGCCGCCCCCTGATTCTTTGGGTACTCTCTTTCCCCCCATCGTACGAATTAAAATTCCAGACCACTGCCCGGGTAGCCGGGGTGGAAGTGAGCCCCACAAGGTGCACGTCGGCTTCAAAGGAGAGATAGCATCAGAATTAGCAGTTTTCTCCTCTCAAAGGCTGGCCGACTGGGAGGGAGACCCCGCATGCAGTGTTCGCTGACTTTGGGGCGGCGCCTTTAATTCAATTTCCTGTTTTGACCGGCAGCGCCTGACTACAAAGTGGGCGGCGCTATATACATACAGTGACACCCCACCGGTTCACCGCCACCCACTTATCCGCTTAACAACTCGTGCCCCCGCTGCTGCCTCTCTCTCCTCCCCCCTCCCCCCCCCCCCTTTGAACTGTGATAAATTTATTCCCTCCCCGCGACGCTAACCCCAGTAAGCCCCGAAACATCTTAAATAGTTTTCGGTATGCGGCCTCACTCCAGCCCCGTCCCGTCTCGTCCCCTGCTCGCCTCATTCGACTTGCAACGCGCTGAAAAGTCGGCTACACTACGCCAGGCCATAGGCCATGGCCTGAGCGGTTCCAAAATTTGCGGCAGACCGCTTGCCACAAGTTCCAGTGTAAAGATGTGGTGGATTTCTACAAATCTGATGTCTGGCTCTGTATCCGTCTCACATTTGAGGTTTTGGTGATTATTTTCGGCAATTCAGTCTCAGTTTATTTTATAGCTGATCAATGAGTGAGTGTCTGAGAGAGAGCGCGTCATCAGGAAAGGAGAGGGCTGTAGTTAGGTTGCCTAATCAGCTGGCGTTCTTGGCGCTGTCCGAGACACCGCGAAGACAAAAGTGACTCTGTGACGCTCTCCACCTACGTCGTCCTGCTGGACACATCCTGCTGGACACGTCCGGCTGGGGCCGGCTGGAGCCGCTGGAGCCCCTGGAGCCGCAGTCAGATGATTCCGGACGGGCGCCACGCTCCGCCACGCTCCGCCCCGCCTCCCCCAGCAGCGCAGGCCCACCGCGCGATGATGGAGGGCGCTCGAATCGCCCAATTGTTTGGAAATTCGATACGGTTTGTATCGGCGGCGCGGTGGCGGCGGTAGCCGTGGCGATGGCGGGCTAAATCGTGGCAGACGCGCGCCCGCACGCCCGCCGGGGATAAGGGATATGGAGCTGTCTCTCTCGCTCTCGCACGTCCCGGCCTGTTTGTCCGCCCCTCTCTCGCTTCCTCTGGATGAGAGTTCGGCGTGGCGCCTGCTACCGGTGCCCATCATGCCGAAGTGATTTGTGCGGCTGGTCCCGGCCGTTACAGAGGGCGCGCCTCCTCTGCGTCCCTGCCCGGGGACCCGGAGGCCCGGAGGCCCGGAGGCCCGGAGGCCCGGAGGCCCGGAGGCCCGGAGGCCCGGAGGCCCGGAGGCCCGGAGGCCCGGAGGCCCGGAGGCCCGGAGGCCCGGAGGCACGGAGGCCCGGAGGCCCGGAGGCCCGGAGGCCCGGAGGCCCGGAGGCCCGGAGGCCCGGAGGCCCGGAGGCACGGAGGCACGGAGGCCCGGAGGCACGGAGGCACGGAGGCCCGGAGGCACGGAGGCCCGGAGGCCCGGAGGCCGGAGGCCCGGAGGCCCGGAGGCCCGGAGGCCCGGAGGCACGGAGGCAGGCCCGGAGGCACGGAGGCACGGAGGCACGGAGGCACGGAGGCACGGAGGCACGGAGGCACGGGGGCCCGGAGGCACGGGGGCCCGGAGGCCCGGAGGCCCAACTCAAGGCGCCACCGATGTGCAGCCTCATTTCCCAAAATTTGGATGGTCGCCGTATTGAGTGTGTCGCCGGCCGGCGTCGCTGTCTCGTAACGACTTTCTCGTTACAGCGCTAAGCCAGTGGCCGCTGAAAGGCCGCGAGCCCCGGCCCGGCCCCCAGCACTCCATTCACTTTAAAGCGCTGCCCGCGCCGTATCTCAGCGCCGCACAAAGGCTGCAGCCCAGCCCAGCCCAGCCCGTATGACTCGGCTCACATCACACTGTGTCGTCGCCTCGATCATCCCCGGGTGAAAGCCGCACGAACAAGAAAAACACCCCCCCCCCCCCTTTCCTCTATCCGCCTGCTTTCTTTTGCCTTCGCTCCTCGCGAAAAGTACAGTAATAACTCTGAGTTACGGCATGTCTGGTCATTGTCTGGCCGGACATAAAGGCCCTAAGCGGAAGTTGATGCCCCGCGGAGAAAGAAAATGTTATGAGCTATAAAGAGCAATAAGACAATTCATAATATCACAGCGCGGCCCCATTACAGCGGCGGCCGCTGGTGACCACCCGGCCATCCTGGGCCAAACGGCCGCGGGCCCGCCGGGTCCACGACGTCCCCCGGGGTCACTGCGGTCTGCCACCCGCCATCTTGGAGAGGAAGAGAAAGGCAGTAACACAGAGGAGGACAGACTTGCCGCCACGAGCCCCACCCTGCACCGCCACATGACATCAAAACAAAACAGGATCCTGACCGCACTATCTGCGGCGAGTTAGCGCGCGTCTGCTCGCTATCGCACGGAGCACGGACAAAGCAACAGGTCTTTACGAGGCGGGAGGAGAGTAGTGGCGGTACTCGCCTGTCAGAAGTAGGAATGTGAATTGTGGCAGAGCTCCAGGAGAAACACTGCGCAGCAGCGCATATCGGAGGAGTCAAGAAGAACATGGGCGGAAATAAAACGCGGATATCATGAGGGTTACCGTAGCAGAGAGTATCTCCGCCTTGGCGTCCGCCACTAGCCTACTCAAAATTTCTGGAGGCTTAGCTCTCGCTGGCGATATGTTATCCTTGGTTGTTACTTTTTGTCAGCGAGAGTTTAGCTTCCTAATATTTGACGCTGGCACGTGGCTGCCGTTGAGGAGGAGATACTCTCTGATGCGGTTCCATATCATGGATCCGCGCCTGTGATTCTTTGTGACTTCTTACTTCCATTTCGGCCCGTCTCCGGAACACGCTATTTGCATCGCGTACTTGTGTCACGGCGCAGAAAACAAGCCGCAGCCCTTGGAATTTTTATGTGACCGATATTTTGTGCAGGAAAAGGAAAGAATTGCCGGAGCAGAAAGAAAGGGGTGTTTTTGTGAGGGACGGCGGCCCGCCCCTCTCCCCGCACTTAAAATTCGAAGCCATTCCTACCGGATCCGCCCCGCCCGCTTCCTTATCGCAGGGAGGTGAGGGGAAGTCCGCGCGCAGCGGCCGGCGCCCTCGGCAGCCCTCGTGCACTGCTTGTCCGGCGATGCATCACCCGAAGCAGCCTGCTCCTTTCTATCCTACCCCTATCTCTGCCGTGTTATCCACCTTGAACACATGGCAATAGGTATCCGGTGGGCAGAGGATCCCCGTTAGAGTTATGCGCAGGCATATCCATCAATCGATTCGTATGGACAGGAGGAGAAAAATCCGCTTAAAAATTGTGTCCGGCGAGTCATTGGGTGACTTGCCGCCACGCCGCCCTGACTTCCGGTCTGCTCTCTCTTTCTTCCCTTGTCACGTGATGCCCCATCGCAGTGGCCCTGTCAGCTGGACGGACGGGTGGCGTGTGACCTCCGCCAGCGGGGCTGCGTCAGACCGACCAAACGCCACACCAAAGTCATTTCGAACGCAGCGACTTTGGCTGCATCCCAAAAGCCGGCCGACCCTCCAATGATAACGCAAAAGGAGGGGGATCCTTGGACCGTAGCAGAACGGAAAAAAACCACGAAAATTCTGTAGAAATTGTTTCACTGAAACATGAATTTACTAGACTAGGTTAGGTTATAGGGGGAAATATGTCCGTGCAGCAGTGTTTTTGGTTTTCTCGCTTAGCATCCTTTTTCTTCAGTTTGTATTGTTCGCGTGCAGTTTTGTAAAGGGCTTCGAATCATCCCAGCATTTCCCTCATCTGTGACGGCCGGCAGTGCGGCCTTTGGAATCGATGGGCGCTGATGTATCGCGGGGCTTAAGTGTGCCGCTTACGGCTGTGTCGGGCTTGTTAGGATGTCCAGGGGTGCCGCTGCTGGCCGGGGGCCGCGGGGGCCGCGGGGGCTGCGGGGGCTGCGGGGGCTGCGGGGGCCGCACCGCGCCGCTGAGTTATGACCTCGCATTGAGCGCCCCACCTCAGCCATTACACCGAGATGAGACGATACGATCGCAAAAGAGGGACCAACAACGGACCTCCCCTCCCACGCACTCCCACCTCAACTGCTCAGTGTCGACTCCACATTTCTACGACCAATTCAATTTTTACTAAATTAGTTTTTAATGCCAAGAAAGTTGTCAAATTGTCTTCCAGTTTTATTTCATTTTTGTGCTGGGCGGTTGACACAGGAAACACCACCATATCAAAACCGCAAATAACAGCACAACAAAATCCTCAGTGAAATAATAACAAATCGGAGAACGCACGTCAGTGCCAGCGACATCGCCCGCAGACAAAAACCAGACAAGTAACAGCCGTCAGCGGGCAGAGGCAGCAGTGGCAGCAGTGGTGGCGGTGGTGGCAGTGGCAGCAGAGGCAGTAGAGCAGTGGCCACAGCACTTATCCTCAGCGCGATAATCACAACGCTTTTAGCGCGGCATGTGTATGTGTGTGTACGTACTGCAGCGACAACTGCATCAGCCGGGCAATGACACGGCCGGGGCGGGGCCCGTGGGGCCCGAGGGGCCAGGCCAGGCCAGGCTAGGGGCCGAGACATCGTCATCTCGAGGACCAGACCTCGGGCCGCCACGGGCCGCTAACGCGCCGCGCCGCTAACGGGGCGGAGAAGCACAGCAGCAGCAGCGCGCGCAGAAAGAAAGGCGGCAAAATTGGTCAAGTTACAGGAGATTGGGGTGTTCTTATATGAGACGTGACGGTCATTTTTCTCCGTTGCGCGTCTGGCCGGGGTCTGGCTGGGGAGCGGCGGCGGCGCCGGGGGTGGGATATCGGAGGTGGGGGGGGGGGGGGGGGGGGGGCGCCGCGGTGAGGGATGGACGGGGACGGCCGGCGACAGGGATCGGCTGGGAGACGGCAGCAGCGAACACCCCGTTCAGGCTGACCAACCACCGCTGCAGCTGCGGCGGTTGGGGGCTCAAAAATCTGCGTGCCCCCGCGGCCAAACCAAACGGCCAAAAACCACGGGAATTCTGCCACTTTATCTTTTGAGGGCATCGTCCGTCCCTGCTTGGTCCCTCATACCCCTAATTTCCCTTTAACAGATTCCTTCGGCCAGCCGCACGGCCTAACCCCCCCCCCCCCCCCCCCCCTCTCTTTCTCTCTCTACCCCTTCCGCTACTGCTGTCTCTCTTGTGGGCCCGTTGTGGAATTTCCGATAAAGAGCGGCTCGGCGGCGTCCAGGCCGTGGAGAGTTTTATTTTCAGTTGATCGGCGCGCTTTATACTGGGGCCGAACGGCCGGCCAACGGGGACTTGCCTGCTGTGTCTCTCTTCCTCTCACAGGCTGTCCGGCACCGGAGAGCAAGGAGAGAGAGAGGGAGGTGGGGGAGGGGGCGGAGGGAGGAAGAGAACATTCTGCCGGCGGTACACACACACACACACACACACACACACACACACACACGTGCGCGAGGAAACACACACTACCGAGTCTGGGATAGGAGCGCCTCCTCCCAAATCACCGGAACTTTTTCAATAGGTTAGCGAAATATTTTATGTGCCGGCCCCGCGGCCCCGTGGCCTGGCCTGCGGCCCCCGATCGCCTCGGATTTCCGCGTAAATCAATCCGAATGAAATCGGCCGGGCGTGCGATGCGTTCTGCGGCTTCGTTTCTCTCTCTCTCTCTCTCTCTCTCTCTCTCTCTCTCTCTCTCTCTCTCTCTCTCTCTCTCTCTCTCTCTCTCTCTCTCTCTCTCTCTCTCTCTCTCTCTCTCTCTCTCTCTCTCTTTTCTAAAATCAACGGGTTTGCGCTGCGCAATTTCGAAAGCGACAGCACAACTTGGTGGAGCTCGACAGCCTGTGTGCACCCCGCCTGCGCCCTGCGCCTCTCCCTGGATGCGCCCGCCCCCGCCCCCCCACCCCACGGCTCTTCTCTTCTCGTCTCTTCTCCATAGCCGACGACGGAATTTCGCAGTAATTCAATCCGTGGCCGTTTGTTTACCGGTGTGAGAGCGGTGTGCCGAGCGCTCGCTTTCCTCTCGTGTTTGCCGATGTGCTTTCAGAGCTCGGCTTTCGGAGCGCCTCGCCTGCCAGCGCCTGCATGAGTGGGAGAGGGTGGGGGTGGTTAGTCCCGAGGCAGCTGTCCGGTCCACAGGTCCGGTCCAGCCATCTGCTGCGTCCCATGTGCCTCACTTTAACACTACTCCCGACACACAACATCTCGTCCCTTTCCCGTGTCCGTTTAATTCCCGCCACTATATTCAGTCCCCCCTCAACATTTTGACGCAAATATTTCCCGGTACCTCGCCTGCGGCCACCCTGGAGTAGCAGCCCCCTCTGTAATCCCACCCCCGGCCCGCCCCCGGCTGCCGCACCAGCCGCACGCTGCTCTCGGAAAGACAAAGAAAGAGGGGCCGCGTATGTTGGCAACCCTATCGGGCCACCGCAGAACCTTTAATTAAATACGCTCTTTTCGAACTTTCCTCCCCCCCCCCCCTTTTCCCTCCCTATTCCCCCGACTCGTTCCTCAGGGCCGCAGCATTCCTGTACAGTATTTATTTCTACCTTGCCCCCTCCTCCTCCCTCCCCTCCCTCTTTTCTCTCCCGTACGTTGGCATGTATGGCGGTAAAGGGAAGGGGGGGGGGGGGGGATTGTGGCTACCATAGGTGGGCACCGCGAGGCAGACAGCGGTGCAGGACACGGCGGTACCTGACGGCCGCCACGACCACCGCCGCCTATATCCGCTCGCCGAGGCTGCTGGGCGCTTGTTTAAAAATCAATGCCTGCAATGCGGGGGAACAATATGGAGCGATGATTGAAACAAAACAACGCCCGGGTCCTCGCAGCGGGAGCGGAGCGGAGCGCCGAAGCCCCTTCGTCCCGGAGGTGGGAGAGCACCGGAGCGGCACTGGGGGGCACCAGAGCAGCACCGGAGGGGCACCAGGAGCAGCACCGGAGGGGCACGGGGGGGAGCAGCACCGGAGCAGGGCACCGGGGGGGGGGCACCGGAGCAGCACCGGAGCGGCACTGGGGGGCACCGGAGCAGCACCGGAGGGGCACTGGGGGCACCGGAGCAGCACCGGAGCGGCACCGAAGGGGCACCGGAGCGGCCGCCGCCCACTCATTCGATGCAGTGATTTGTGTGCAGGCGCTCCCGCGGACGGCCAGGTACTCCACAGGGTCGACAGGCCCCTGGAGGTCAACGTCCCCGGAGCCGCCCCGGAGAAAGCTATAACCAGATTTGGAGCGTTTTCATTGTGATCGTGCTCCGGCAGCACGGCGACACAGCGGCTGTCCTCCGGCCCAAGTCCGGCCCTCCGCACCTGAGCTCTCTGTTCTCTGGGCGAGCAGCAGCGGGGGCAAATATGGTTCCAGATTCACGAACGATCTCCTCCGGTCAGTGCTTTTATTCTGTGCCGGCGGTACTGGCGAAAGGAAGGATGAGGTTCAGCGCTCAATGCAGTTCCGCACCCGCGAGGTTGTGGAATAGGGGGATACATGACCTGCATTATACAGGCGCGGCGGGGGCAGGGACACGGGGCACCAGGGATCAGGGATGCAGAGATACATATTTCAGGCACCGCGGATAAATGCATGGGGCCGCCCGGGGAAGCGCCTGGTAGCGTTGGAGGCAAGCCCGCAGGGCGGCCGTGCTCCACGGGACAGCATGGCAGCGCGCCGCAGGGGCCGAGGCCGAGGCGGCCAGCGGTGGGCAGCGGCGGCCGAGTAGCAGTTGTAGCAGTCCCTTACAACTCAAAGACGTTGACAAAGGACACAATCTCTCGGGCCCGAAGTGGGACGATGAAAAGAAAATGATGTTAGGAAACGAATGTCGCGGAAGTAATTCGGCCATCGCTTTAGTCCCCCTCTACTTCTCTCTCCCTCTCTCTCTCTCACCTTTCTCTCCACATCATTGTCGTAAATCTTCCACCCACCCTGGAGCGGAAGCGTTTTACACGACAATTAATGAACTGGGTTTATTCCTGGCCGGCATTGTTGGCCTGTCCCCGGGTATGTGGACTGTGGAGTAGCAACTGCGATGGGAGTCGCAGCGCTGGAGACGCCATCACGGCCAACGGCCCGCTGCGCTATATCGCCATGTTCAGCGCCACTTGTTCGTCATTTGTCATCAACTTTCAAAATAATTCCCGCCCGTCGGCGGGATGGCCGCTTCCGGCGCCGGAGGTCCCGGAGGTCCCGGAGGTCCCGGGAGGTCCCGCCAGGGTCCCGGGGGACTCGTATCACGCCCAGTTAAAGCCTACCCCACTTCACGGGGGATTTCCCGAACGGCCGAATGGGCCATTAAAGGCGCGAAGACGCACGCCGCCGTAAACTTGTCGTCCATATGGGCCGCGGGGGCCGCGGGGGCTGCGGGGGCTGCGGGGGCTGCGGGGGGCTCGGGCCCGGGTAACTGTGTGGGCGGGGCGGCGCAGATACGGCGGTGGATCGGCACGCGGCCACCTGCGGGTCCCGCTGCGGGACGTGCGGCCGTCCGAGTAGCTCTGTCTCCGTCCGGCGCAGAGGCCGGCGGGGAGAGCGACAAGGACGGCCCCAGGCACGAGACCGTCCTGCGCGCGTCATTCGCAATCCGAATCTGGGATTTCAATCTCTTGGCACATTTGTAACTGCTAAAGGGCGTCGAAGCGGACGGCCGTTTGGCTATCGCCGGCCGCCAGCACCCCTGTGGGTGCCAGCCGGGCGCCGGGGGATTAGGGGTGATTTGAGAAATGGATCGCCGAGAAGTCTCACCGCTACCTCCGGCGCTGGTATCCATTGAACTCGTCACCTCCGATACATTCCTGGTGTCGGAACATTCCTGTTGTGCGCTGGAGCAGCGGCGGAAGGAGGGAGGGTCCGAAGGCTCCCGAAAAGCAAATGTTATCTAGCTATCTCACTTAGTTACCGGGCCCGGGACGTTAACGCGACGAAACTTTGCTAAGTAAACTTTTTCTTTTCTCTTCCTCTCTCTCTCTCTCTCTCTGTCTCTCTCTCTCTCTCTCTCTCTCTCTCTCTCTCTCTCTCTCTCTCTCTCTCTCTCTCTCTCTCTCTCTCTCTCTCTCTCTCTCTCTCTCTCTCTCTCTCTCTCTCTCTCTCTCTCTCTCTCTCTCTCTCTCTCACTCTCGCTCCTCTCAAAGACCTCGTCAGCTCCGTCCGTATGTTGCCCGCCTCCTGTTTGCCGACCGGCCTCCTCCGCGATAACTTCGTTGCGCTCTTTTCGCTTCTCCATTACCGCCAGCCAATTCATCACGAATCCGTCTTGGATGCCACCTTCTTGACCGGGCAATAAAATTTCGACACGATGCAAATATTCAAAGTCCGCTTTCTTCGTCTTATTTCCAGCACAGCAGGTTAGGCCGTAAAAACGTTTCCCTCTCTTTCTGCTACGCAGTATTCGAACCCGCGACCGCTCATACACCCCGGCGTCGCCGAAGTTAATCTCCGCACGGTCGGCCACTGGAATGACGTCATGTTGTCGATGGAGTATATGGCCAAAACTACAAGGCCGTGCCAGAGAAGGGACTTTATCGTGAATTGCGTCTCGGTCCCCCGCAGAGAAGCAGGGGCCTGGCGGGGGCTGCCGGGGGCTGCCGGGGGCGGGCGGGGGCGGGCGAGGTCCGGCCGGGGGCGGGGCGGCTTGACCGGAACGGCCACCGGCGGCGAGGCTAAGTGCGCGGCCGCGCGCCCCCAGTTAGGCGGGTCCTCCTCGCTGCGCCCTTATCACACTGCTGCCCTTCACCGCCTCCTTTCCCTTCGCCCTCCGTCCTCCGCCGTCCACTATTAATTATATTGTGACCGCCGAGGGGCCCTCCGAGACCCGCCAACCCCTTCCCCTCCGCCCCCGCACACACACACACACACACACACACACACACACACACACACACACACACACACACTGCCTCGCCTGAGGAGGGCTCAGTGGGGGGTGGCGCCAGTTTTTCGTCAGGGGTGCCCCGAGGCGCCGTGTGTGTGTGTGTGTGTGTGTGTGTGTGTGTGTGTGTGTGTGTGTGTGTGAGAGAGAGAGAGAGAGAGAGAGAGAGAGAGAGAGAGAGAGAGAGAGAGAGAGAGAGAGAGAGAGAGAGAGAGAGAGAGAGAGAGAGAAAGGGGGGGTATTCCAAGAGTCCTGCTTCATCGAGGGCCCTTCGACAGGGAGGCGAGGGAAGTCCAGCGCCGGACACGTGTGTGTGTGTGTGTGTGTGTAGGACGGGGGGAGGGCTAGTGGCGCCTGGCGCCGCCTCGGGCACCACCGACAGTGTGTTTGTGTGCGTGTGGCGAGCGTGCGCGTTTGGAAAAATATTGATATAGAAATTGATTAAATCAGACACAGCCTTTGCGATGTATACGAGGTTCCAGCTGGAGAACAGGGTGGCGGTGGCCGGTGGCGGGTGGAGGTGCCGCGGTGCCTCTCGGAGGTGCGGTGCGGCCTGGTGCCCTGGTGGTGAGGCCCGGCGGCGGACATGGCCTTAGTTTGGCCGTCCCGATACGATGCGGTGAAGGCGACACACGGCGCGACGGGTATTGATGGCTGGAGCCTCCAGGGAGCGTGCGCCGTGTTTTAACTTTCAGCTGCCATGAATCACAACATCATCCCAGTCGCTGAACACTCGTTTGTTGTGGTTGGGTTAGGATGATTATTTTTTTATTTTTTGCGGCCTTGATGATTTATGCACTATATGCAGAATTTTTGTCCCACACATTCCTAGCTCTACGCCGTCCAAGACATATAATGACCAAGTACTCTTGACATGCACAGGTGGCATCAAAATTTCTCCCCCCCCCCCTCTCCTGCAAAAAAAGAAAGAAAGAAAGAAATCGGGTGCTTCCGCATGCTATTCCAGTCCGACTTGAAGAGAAATGCGCCTGCCGGGGTGCCCGCCCTGCACGGCCCCGCACAGCCCCGCGCTCCCGGCGCCTTCAATAAGATAGCACCGCACAGCTGATGCACATTTTCGAGGGCGGCGCTGTGGAGGCGGCGGGGCCGGCAGGGGCCTAGCAGGGGCTGCCGGGGTGGAGCTGAGCTGCACTGGGCCGCCACGCCCCGCCACGCCACGCCACGCCACGCCACGCCACGCCCCCGCGCTGCCCGCCGATATTACGTTCATTTATCTCAGTAGCGTTGACGGGGCAGCGCCCTCTCTGATCCGAGGTGATCATGGCAGCAACTGCTACACCCTGACTGCGATCTCACGCCGCCGCGCCGCCCGCGGCTCCTCCCATACCTTCTGATCGCGGGATGTAAATGTGTCGTGGCATCCTCTCCCTCTCTCGTCTTTGATTCCGACTCCGAACTGAATTAATACAGCAGCGCTGCTGGTTTCTGTCGGAGTGGGGACCACAATTTTAACACCGAATGCCGACTGAATCCGGCCGAATCGCTGATCAAAACGACCAGCCAGTACAAGGAGAAGAGTCGAGGGAAGTGTCCTTGTAGGGGTCGGCATGGGCTCGCTGCAGTGAGCAGTGCGCAGTGCAGAGGGGCACAAAGCCGGGCCTTGTGGTGCACCATCGGTACGTCATCCCCCAAGCTGCAGAGGTGTGGGAATGGGAGGGGGAGGGGGCAGGCGGGTGCTCCAGTGGCAGCGGTATCAGAGACCCGGAGCCGCCGGGCGGGGCGGGGCGGGGCGGGGCGGGGCGTATGGCGCTAGGCGGAGTGCTGTTCACCGCCTCGGCCAGATACGGGCTCGTGGGAAATCAGCCGGAATGCAGTGTGCAGCTTTGCACGCCACACTGCCTTGCCTTCCAGTCCTTTTTGCATACGAGAAGATGATTGTCGCCAGGATTGGAGGGGCCGAGGGGCCGGGGGTAGAGAGACTCCCAGTGACCCGAGGACGTCGCCGGCGTCCTCCTCTTCCCGCTTCGCCGCCCGTGTCCGCGGGCTGTGAATGGCGACCAGGACTGTCGTTAATGAAGAGAGGACTTCCTTTAAGAACCGGTAGGACCTGATTACCCGAACCGGATTCCTGGCACGGGGCGGTAAAGGACAGGCGAGATGGAGAGACAGAGACAGAGACAGACAGACAGACAGAGAGGTGGGGGATTTCCAACCCCCTTTATTCCCGAAACTCCGCTCCATCCGAGCACGCTTCTCGGTCTCTTGGTTTTCTCATTACGAATCAAATAGCAAAAATCCACCTTGAGTGAGTTAGATCGGAAAGGTTGGCCAGCCTTTTCCTTCTTTTATTATTCCCCGCCGCCCTCTTCTGCCTGCAGCCTTCTCTCCTTTTCTTTCTTAACCCATTTTATTTCCCGCGCGAGTGACAGTCATTATTGTGGGTCCGCGAGCCTCCCATACCTATTCTCCCTCTCCCTCTCCTTCTCTCTCCGTTGTTGCTGATCACGAGAGAGGATGCTCCCAATTTCTGCGCCAACTATATCCGCGGATGGGAGATGCTCTCGAAAGGATCGCCGTCCTCTCATCCGAGTCGGTCTCTTTGAAGGGCGATCTCTCGTCCTCAACGGTGGCGATTTTTCTCTCGAGAAGGAGAGAGTGGGCGAGACAAGCGAGAGAGGGAGCTCTTTTCTTTGGTGAGCGCGTTCCGTCCGATTCCTTCCTTCTCGCGCCTCCCGCCTCGATTTTAATCGCCTTCAATTTCGGAGTTCACATAAATTGTGCGTCTCCCAAGTGGCGCCCTGGTCGGCCGCACGTTACGTGGGTTCGATTCTCGGCGGGGCGTCCATTTTCTCGCGGGGTGCGCAGTAAAGCATTTAAGTGGTTTGAACTAGAATGGGTCCGCAGATCAAGCAGACGACAGACCGACGATCCCGGTTCGACTCTTGGCCCCGGCGGATACGGACTGTGAACCCCCCCAAAAAGTCGACTTTCACATCGCGTCAAAATGACGCCGGCAACAGAAGGCGTCGTTACAGAAAATCGCCTCTCTCCTTCTTTTTTCCTTCAATTAGAGGCAGGGGATGGGGCAGCGGCAGCTAGTGAAGGGTGTAATTTTTGTGCTGGATGCTCGATTGGCATTTGATTGCTGAAGCGCTGCTCCGACTTTCGCCGTGAATATTGATGCAATAGGCATTCAAACGGCAAATCAAAGTGCAAAAATAATATCGCATCGCGCAGCGCACGGGAATTGCGGTCGGGGAGCAGGAAAAAAATGTGACGGGCGAACGCAATCATGCGAGTCGGCGGGGTTCATTGCGACCAGCCGTCCGGGAGTCGATGGCCAGCCTCCAACAAATAGAGGAAAACAGCGAGAGGACGTCACAAACAATACGTGAGCTGATGACCACCAAAAAAAGGAAAGAAAAGAGGGGCACAAGGGATGATGGTCGGCGAAGTTATCACGAGTATGAATAGACGAAATCCTACCGGGCGTAAAATATTACTGGTGGCTGGTGGTTTACTCCCGTATTTATAGCAACTGGAGTATGCGGATAGTCACAGCAAAGCAAGTCGTGGCGGTCGTGGGCCATGGAAACGGTTGATGGAATGAAAAAATATATTTATTTTAAATTAGAGGCACAGGGCCTTGAAACAAAAACAAGATGGTTTTATTTTTGGATGCATTTTCCTGAGTGTTTTTAGTCGTGCCGTCACGACCCAGCCCACCCGCCATGAAAAACGAACAAATTTACAGATTCGAATGGACGGAATTCCGCTATACCACAACCCAGCCACTACCCATCTCTTCTCTCCTGTGCGAGCGCCCACACACACACACACACACACACACACACACACACACACACACACACACACACACACACACACACACACACACACACACACACACACACACACACACAGCCCGCGTGGCACGCAAATGGATTCAGACTATTATTGGCATTTATTTTAATTCTGTTGAAAGCCGAGCTCGGGCTCCACGGTCAATATCGCATCACTCGGAAGAATTATTTCGGCTGAGCATTTGCGGAATGGACCAGGAGCTCGCCATCCGATTTCAACGGTCCTGCGGAATAGACTTTCCATGGAGCTCAGCAAGAGGAGAAACTGTGAAAAACCACCTAGAAATGTTGGGCGAGTATTTTACCACTTCAAACCACACGAGTATATTATGAAGGAAAAAAAATGAAAAAAAAAATTGGCAGGCCTTTTTCCTAAGGGGGAAACGTGTGTCGTGTGTACTTAAAAATTTCAGCCTAGGGTCCGGAATGTGTGCATTGATGACATGACCCCGCAGAATCGTAGAGGACCGCGGACCCTAGAACTGTGGAGTATATCCGTAAGCACCCCCCCCCCCCCCTTCCACCCCGCATAGGAACGATAGGGGAAAAAAAAAGGAAGTTGTTATTCGTGGAGACGTGATTACGCCAAGGAGGAGAACAAATACTCCGAAGGCACATGCGGAACATGACTTGTTTGCCGTGTCTTTGTTTGCACTCGGTCGAAAAGCTTGTTGGCAGCCCCGCAAGGGCCCCGGTCGGCCTCAGCCCCGGCCCTGGGCCCCCAGGGCAAGGGCCAGCAGGGGCCGCAGGGGCTACACCAACGGGCCACAGGTAGGAAAGGAAGGCATATTTTCCCTCACGACGCATCGGGTGTCGGGAAACCGTGAAAAACACCCGTTCTCTGGGGGCGCAGCGTTAACAGTACGGCGTACCGACACCAGTGACCGGAGAATACACTCCGAGATGAGTTGTACGGCTCGACAATAGAAGCAGGGAATCGGGTCAGACCATCCAGAGCAGCGGAGCGAAAACAGTGGAAGATGAGAGGAAGAGAGAGAGAGAGGGGGGGGGAGGAAGGGAGAGGCATAGGTTCTCCCCTGGCCGAGAAAGCAAGCCCCCTCTTTATATTGGATTAAGGTTATATGTACTCTTTTAGTCTGACATACGAGAGAGACAGAAAGAGATATCGTACGGCAGACCGCTCTGCGTAGGCAGGCTCGAGAATGGACGCTTCTGCTCTCTCTCTCTCTCTCTCTCTCTCTCTCTCTCTCTCTCTCTCTCTCTCTCTCTCTCTCTCTCTCTCTCTCTCTCTCTCTCTCTCTCTCTCTCTCCCGCTCAGTTGTTCTCTCTCATCCCTCCCATTTCTCTGTCTCGGTTTGAGCCTCTCTGTCTCTCTTCCTCCCTGAACAATCGCGAGCTACTGGACCGGACCGAGACCGATCGTGGCCGTTGTTGCTTCCGGGCCCGTGCCGAGGTAACTGCCCCGCGCTGGCTGTCGAGTTGCCGCCATTTGGTTCGAGGCAGCGCCGGTCGGTTTTTGTCGGTCGGAAAAGCGGCGTGCGGCTTATGGAATAAATCGGTTGGATCCAGAACCGCGTATGATCTTGCTATCATTCGAGGCGGGGCAAGGCGGGGCGTGCAGTGAGTGCAAGGCCACAGCCACAGCAGCCCTCCGCCACCGCGGCACTTTGAACCCGGGGCTCCGAGAACAATCACATAATCTACCCGTTCTGATGGCAGAGGCATGGGCAAGGATCGAACACAGGACTGAAACAGGGCCAAACCGGCCCGGCTGATAACCCACGGCAAGAGTGGTTTTCTGCGGACGTCGGCCGCTGCACGGGACGCCGCACCACACCGCACCACACCGCACCGCACCGTGTACTCGGACCGGATGACATGGCCGTGGCCGTCATCCATTTCTCATTAGCCCAGCCGAGCCGAGCCGGGGAGAGGCGGGCGTGCGGTGTGGTGTGGCGTGTGGTGTGCCGCCCCGCGTAGCCCCGCGTAGCCCTGCGTAGCCCCGCGTAGCCCCGCCCCGCGTAGCCCCGCGTAGCCCCGCGTAGCCCCGCGCAGCCCTGCGTAGCTCACCGTAGCCCTGCGCAGCTGAACCGCTGCCCCACCGTGGCCGTCCATAGTCCTCGTCGATCCTCCAATAATGATTCCGTAGCAACACGGGGCACGTCCCCACACTGACACTGCAGTGCACTACACGTGGAAGAATGGTCGGATGAATGACCGATTGAATTGGCGAATGATTGAAGATGGATCTAGGAGGACGGCCCCGCAGCCGCCGCCGCTGATGCGCTCATTAAACTTTTGCCGTCGTCTCGGGCCGACGCGTCACCATGGCGACAATACTTCATCAATCCGGCCGGGAGAGAGGCTGTGAAAGCGCAGTGAAACGGCTCCATTTTCGGCTATGATTAATGCGGAGGCCGGCCGGCATTGTGACGGGTCAAAGTGTCCGCCTTCGACGCGGCGCTATCTGATTAGCCAGCGAGGTAGAATAAGCCGGCCCAGCAGCCCAAGACCCAGCGGCGTCCTCTGCGCGGCGGCTCCTCTAAGTTCTCTCCGCGCGGCTGGGCGGGGAGCGCCGGGGAGGTAGGCAGCGCCCAGACAGCCGTGCGGGCGAGTGGCCTACCCCCCGGGCGCCGTACTGCAGCCACACGAACCCGTGCCTGTGTATGTGTGAGAAAAGGAAAGATGATCCCATTTCGCCCAGATTTTCGAGCGATCTTTCCTCTGTTTTCGAAGTGGTACACTGAAATAAATGTTTCTGTGATTTTTTTTTCCTTTCTGCCTCCCTGCAAGGCGAAGGACTGCTCGGTGCGTCGTCTGAATAATGTGCCCGCGTTGAGGGCGCAACTTTTCACTCCCAGGTGGCATACGCCAAGTTTCCTTTTACCCGGGCTTACGTGATAAATATGAGCCGGCAACACGAGTTCCTTTGAAATGCAGCGCGTGCTCGGGAGAAAAGCTTCTTGACAGATGGAACAAGGAAGAAATGCAAAAGTAATGGAAAAGGGGGTATAGAAGGGCTTGCTTTTTTATCCAGGGGGGAAATCCTGTCGTGTGTCGCACTCTAACTTTTCACTTCCTGCCTAGCCCCGTACGTTTTATATCCTTTGGAAAGAATTAAGAGAATCGGCTGCTCGCTCTCCCTTTTTTCTTTTTTTTCCCCCATCTCTGACGGATTGATGAGAGTTGTCCCAAACTCCGGGTCCGGGAGGGGGGCGGCCTGAGTGCGAGGGCAGTTCCCCTTCGTCGAATCCCCAAATAATTGCTATACTGATTTATAGTTATGCAGAGTGCTCCAGTCACAAGCTCTCGAAATATGTTTTAACCCTCCCAGTAGGAGAAAAAAGTTAGTTTCAAGTTTCGATCTGGAAGAGCCACCGCCGGAAAATCAAGGAGCTTTTCGCCGTGGCCTGCGAACACCGCCGCCGTATGCATGGGGCGGCCGCACACGTTAGGATGTATCGACGTTTGGAATGGGAGATCCGTGTCGACGTCACTTATAATTTGAGATATGTGAGCCTGACAGTAACGCAGAGCGGGGGAGCGGGGAGCGCGGGGAGGCGGGGGAGAAGAGTGCGAGACTGGACGGGACTGGCGGACGTGGACGAAACACAGGCAAATGTTTCAAGTGCGGCCGAAATGAAATCCGTCTTGTCGCGTAAATCCCCAGATCTGAACATATTTCCTCCAGTCTCTCCCCCCCCCCCCTCTCCGTTCCTCGGACCGGGTTCACCGGCTGAAAAACACGTCGCCGCTGGGGTCGGAAACTTTGGCCACTTTGCCGGCGCGCCGCCCCCGGGTGCCATGTGTTGATACGTTTTTTCGTTGGTTCGAGTAATGTGGGAGAGAGATCGGTGAAACTCGATGCTGCTGGGCTGGTAGGGCCTCGGTCTCGGTGGGGAGGGAAGAGGAGGGGAGGGGAGGGAAGAGAAGGGTGCTGGGAGGTAGCGCCACAGATGCGGCGGCCGGTCCGCCCCCGCCCCGGCACCGTCTTGCAGACCCGGGCTGTTGGCGGCACTGGCCTACGACCAACATTTTCGGTAACGACTTGGGTCCAGAGGGGGCCGGGAGGGAGGGAGAGGGGGACGCATGCGTGCCCCGGGGAAGCGGAAGTGGAAGGACCAAACTTGGCGGGGGGCATTTCAAACGTGCGCGCGGATAGGGAAAGAAAAAGCAGTCGGCAGCTGGGGGAGGCGCGGCTGGGGCTGGGACCCCGCACTCGACACGGATACCGTGCGCTACGCGGCCTGCCAAGCTCGCTGCCGGGCCCGGGGGAGGGGGCGGGATTAGGCTTCACATCGCGGCACGCGGCGCGGCTGCGTCCGGGGCGGGGCCCGCACGGCGATCCGGCACCCCGAACGCAGCCCGCGTTCGCACCTACCAGTCGGACCGAGTTCTTCAGGACGAGTTCTGCCCCCTCGGTGGGGAGAGGAGGGGAGGGGAGGGTGCTGGGGAGGTAGCGCCTCAGACGCGGCGGCCCGCTCCGCCCCGGTGACTGCTACCTCCTGACCTACCAGCGTGATCATTGCCAAACTCTTCTCACTCTCGTATTTTCTTTTTTCCTTTCGATTTTTCTAAATGAGAGCTGCGACAATGGCGTCCCCGAATAGCCGGCGGCAGCGACAGCGACCCTCCTGCCCTGTCCATCCCGCCTCCGACACCTCCACCCCCGCCATTAACCTCACCTCCCTCCGACAAGTAAAACTACACTGCCAGAGATCACCTCATTAAGCTTTTACGAGATCGCAAAGTCCGTGAGCCGTCTGCTGGCCTCGGTGGAAGCACGCCTGGCGGAGTGGATGGGCGGGGGGAGGGGGTGGGGTCTAAAACAAAAGGCTGCGCCGGGGGAGGGGGAGGGCGGGTAATTTGATTTCCAATCACGTGGATATCGACTCTGCCCGAGAGCGAAGAGCGAGCGGACTGCCGCCACCGCCGCCTACTCGTGTTGTGCCGGAGCGGACCGGAATGAGACCGAGGCTGAATCCGGTGTCAAGCCTGGGGTACTGCAGCGCAGCGCACCGTCCGAGTCCGCGTGAGTGCCAGAGCGGTAAGAGTGGTGGGAACAGGGAATATTCAGGAGCCGCGCACAGAACCTCTTTCCTTTTACTTTGGCTCCACCCTCTCCCTCCTTGCAGATTGTAATCCCAATATAAGATGGCGGCGTGCACCGCGGGGCCGGCAGTTTGAATCGTGCGCGCCAAACGCACAAATATCCGGGCCGCGGCGTGGAGGCAGCGGCAGCAGCAGCGGCAGCAGCGGCAAGCAGTCACGTCCGCTGCATTCATTCTAATAGCGGCAACATGCCTTCGCGAATACAAAAAGGCGATCGCTGCATGCACGGCTTGGGCGGCGCGGGGCGCAGGCAGAACAGGCGTGAGGACAGGTTAACGGGGGGGGGGGGGGGGAGGGGGAGGGGGCGGCATTTGAGCCCGGGCATGCTTCGGCCCCGCATACCCTCCGCGGGTGTTGAGACTCGCTTTTAGTGTCTTGGAGTGCCTGCCGGGCACAAGGCCCGCCTAGCCTTGGAGCGCCCCCTTCCCCCCCCTCCCCCTTTGGGGTGGTCGGTCGCAAATAATACGCAGCAGCAGCAGCAGCAGGGGGCGGAGGCTGATGCCAATGCGTGGAAGGGATCAGGGGCAGATCTCATTTCCGAGCGCCTCGACCCCCCCCCCTCCCCTTTCCCCCTTCCGTTCACGCCCCCGTTGTGTATGTGTGTGCAGCTGCTGCGCGAACACGCGTGCAAATGTGTGTATGACGGGGTGGCCTACCTCCCCGGGGCCTGGGGGCCTATGCTGCCCGGGCCCGGCCTGGCCGCCCCCCTCCACAGCACGCGCCCTAAGCCGCTACTTACGTATGCTAGTACTTCCTATATCGGCCCCGCCGGCTTCCGAGACACACACACACACACACACACACACACACACACACACACACACACACACACACACACGTGTTCATACGCATGGCTTATAGCAGCACAAAATCAAGCAGGGTCTGTAATTTTCCACAGCGTTTTCATGCAGTTGAAGGAATAAGTAAAACCTACGGCGGTCCTCGTACGGTGCTGTGAGGCTGAGCCCGGGGCGGAGCGGGGCGGGGCGGGGCCCAGGCGCAGGGCGGACGGTCTTCCTGGCGGCGCCCAGACCCAATCAAATAAGCCAAGCAAAGTTTACAATCGTCTGCGCGGCTCCACAGATGCTGGGGTCCCCGGCACACCCCCAGGACAGCCCACGGGCGGCGCGGTGAAGGTTAGCCTAGCCAGCAGACACAATTACACGAATACAGCTATAGGCAAAGGGCGTAATAGTAAAATAGAACTTACAAACAAAAATAGTATCGGTCCACGCATGAGGGGCCATTCATAAACCGCGTGAATCGTTATCAGCGAACGGCGGCGAACGGTGACTCCAAGCGCCTGCGAATGGCAGGGTAGACCAGCCCGCACGACACGTGTGTATGCTGGGGTCTGGGTATTGCCCGCCCCCAAGGCGCCAAGTGCGCCGACTGCCCATAACAAGTTTGCACTCGCGACATTACCGTGCACGGGCATTAACGATGACCTTGCTCGAGCCCGATCGGGAACAACTTCCCCTTGTCCGGCCTTTTCGCGCGTTTTTCTCCCTCAACTAAACTTCCGTGCCGAAGCCGCATGCGTGCTCCTGTTTATTCGCAGGGTTTATTTGCCGGGGCAGCACGTAAAGGGGAGGCCGTGCCCAGGCCGTGCCCAGGCCGTGCCCAGGCCGTGCCCAGGCCGTGCCCAGGCCGTGCCCAGGCCGTGCCCAGGCCGTGCCCAGGCCGTGCCGTCTTAGCAGCGAGCGGCAGCGAGGTAACACCGCCGACCACAAGCCGCCGGAATTGGCTCAGGGGTTGCGTTTCTAATTGCAGGAATAAGATTTCAGGGGGAAAAGCCTCACCACGCTCCGCTGGCTCCGCTGGCTCCGCTGGCTCCGGCCGCCGCGAGGTATTAACCCGTTGTGCCGCGTGAAGCTCAAGCTCCCCCTCAGCCTCCTCCTGCTGCTGCTGCTGCTGCTGCTGCTGCTGCTGCTGCTGCTGCTGCTGCTGCTGCTGCTGCTGCTGCTGCTGCTGCTGCTGCTGCTGCTGCTGCTGCTGCTGCTGCTGCTGCTGCTGCTGCTGCTGCTGCTGCTGCTGCTGCTGCTGCTGCTGCTGCTGCTGCTGCTGCTGCTGCTGCTGCTGCTGCTGCTGCTGCTGCTGCTGCTGCTGCTGCTGCTGCTGCTGCTGCTGCTGCTGCTGCTGCTGCGGCCCGCGAGTGGTATTGTTTATTCCTCCTCGTGCAGCGCGCGGCGAAAGAAAAATATCCGCGAGGAATGCTGATTTCCTTGGAGGGCTCGGCGCGGCGCGCGCAGTGAGCTGCAACTCTGCACTTCCGCGTCGGTGTTTGTGTTGGGGTGCTGACGGCGCCGGAACCGTGCACCGCACCGCGGCATCGGGAACAACACCAGGCAGGATTTTATCCCGGACAAAAATGGCACGCGACGCCTGAGAGGGGTAAGGGCGGCGGGGCGGGCAGGGAACCCGGATCCGCTAATAATTGCGTTATGTATTCAGAGTGGGCGGGATGAGTGCCATTTCAGGGCCGCAGAGCGATGCAAGTGTACGCCGGGCGGGGCTGGGCGGGGCTGAGGCCGGGGGCGGCACCCGGGCCCGGCCTCCCCGACTCCAAGACAGCCCCGCACCCGAGGCTCGGCCCAAGGCGGAGGCCCCAAGGCCCCGCCGAAGGCCGTGTAATTCCCGTCGCCACCCTTCGGCCCTAATCCCTTTATTCCTTCACCCTTTTCCCTCCCGATGTGTCCCTCCGATACCACTATATTCCTCCGGGGCGCCCGGCCGGCACCCGGCCGGCACCCGGCCCGGCACCCGGCCCGGCACCCCGCCCCCGCCCCTCTGCGCTGGCTGCTACACTGCCCGACGAACATTCTTCCACAAAAATGTAAAATGAAATTGGTTCGATAAACAAGTATCTTTGTCACGCACAGTTCTCGTCAAGAACCACACTACTCATGTCTTGAGCCCGCTACGTAGCTGAACTATTCCTGTCACAATCGCTGGAGGCTGTTTCGAGTCCTTCGCAGGATTCTGACTGGATCGCTTGCAGCTTGTTTACAGGCCTCCTGGCCGCTATTTACACTATTCAATTACTCACTATCACGGTCGCCAGGTGCACTGGCAACGCTGGCTCCGCTGGCTCCGCTGGCTGTCTCCTGGCACTTGCCGAATGACTGGCGCCAGCTCCTTTAAAGCCCTAAGGCCGACCGGAGGCAGGGCGGCAGGGCGGCAGGGCGCAGGGCCGCAGGGCCGCGGGGCAGCGGGGGCCTCGGGCCCAGCCGGAGGTCTACCCAGAGGGCCTAGGACAGCACCCTGCGGCGCCCTGCGGCGCCCTGCGGCACTAATGCCGTCGTTATTCCTGCTTAATTATTCATTCATTCCTTATTGCCTTCCGAGTGAATCAGGCGAAGGGGGGCAGCAGAGGAAGAAGCGGGAGACGAGGAGGCAGCAGGGCGGAAGAGGAAGAGCGGAGGAGACAGACCTCCTCGCGTGGCCAGCGTGCCGTGCCGCCGCGGCAGACGACGCCGCCCGTATTACGCGGGACAAGTTTTAATTAGCAGTGTAGAGCCGGGTAATCAACAACTTCCAAAACTGCAAGCCGGAGAGAGGGAAACAACAGCAGAAGCGGCGGCGCCACCTGCATACCAATCGGCACGGGGGGCAGGGCAAAGCACCGTGCGTACGGGCCGAGCACCGAGCACGCCCGGGGGGGGGGGGGGGGGCAGAGATGGGAGGCCGAAAGGAAAATTTGCGAATAAATGAAGTGGCCACGGAGTCGCACTCAGGATCCACCCGGGAGGTAAGGGTAAGGGGTAAGGGATGCCCAGGGCTTTCCAGGACTGCCCCCGGCTGCGTTGTCCGGTCCGGTCCGCTGGTTCAACACGGCCGGGCTTGCGGTTGCCGGGGGTCGCCCCTGCTTACCAACGGAGAGGGGGAGAGGGGGGTGGCGGTGGCATGCGCGCCCTGAGCGGAGTAATCGAGGGGAAAATTTGTTTAATTTATCAAAGCCCAACGACTTCTTAACCCTTTACCACCGCAAGACAGAGAAGGCATGCGCTAACTGGAGGAACGGAGGGAAAGAGAGAGAGAGAGAGAGAGGGGGAGGGGGAGCCCCGAGCCCCGGCGACAATGCTGCCTGCTGTTGTGGCTGTCGCTACCCCCTCGACAGCGTCATGGGCAAAAACTTTGGTGGTCCTGCAGTTTAGAGCCGGGGCCCGGGGGCTGGGGGGGGGGGGGGGGGGGAGAGGCGGGCTCAGGCAGCCACCAGCCGCTACATTGATTCGCCGACAAAACAGTGCATAAATTTGAGGAGAATCTCGCCGCACAGCAGCGCCGGCTACAGGCTACGGAGCTCAGGCTCAGGCGGGCAGTTTTATTTCTAAAGCTGAACTAACGTAACGCTCTTGGGGGACGTCGATAAAGCACGTGGACATTTTCAGGGCACTTTTTGACTCATGAACAGCCGTGGATTTCCAAGCCTCCCGCCTCTCCCTTCACCGATTTTTGCAGTATATTTGGCAGCCTAAAAATAGGTTGGTGGTTTCTTTTTTTTTTCCATTTCACAAGCCAGAATCTAAAAGTATAGGATAGAATATAAAAAAAAATGTTGATCGAGTTTCCGATGCTGTTCAGTCTGTGGCGCGGGAGGGAGTATATCAACAACAGCAATACCCCTCGGCGCTGTAGTCGTTGTAGCACGGGGTAGAGCCGCTTCGAGATTGCTGAACGCACCCTGGTTACCCGCAGGGCCTGGAAACTCTCGCGTTGAGAATGACAGGATAAAATTGGAGTGAGGCTGAATAATACACATCTTTTTTTTTTTCAGAAAATAGCCGCGAATGCTCGGAAATTTTCATTTAGTGACCGCAATAAGATCCTCCTCGACCTGAGATTTTTTAGCTCTGACCCACGTTCTCGGCAGCATTGGTACTGCTGATTCAGCGCCTTGTCACATTTCACAGTTAGTAACGGCATCCATCCCGTGGTGGCTTCGGGCCAGTTTGAAACAGAAGTTTGAATTTATTTTAGGGGTAGTGTACATTATTTGTAAGAAAACTTGATTGAAACGTAAAATGGATGTGTAATGTTGTGATATAAATCAAACTGGTTCGCCCGAGTAGTCTGGCGGTTCGATTGAAAGGGTTTCTGTTGGATGCGCTATAAAAGCAATTAAATTTTATGACCCTGTGGTAGTTGTTGTGTCTGCTGCCGCTGCCGTCTAACCTGGAGCTCAGAATGCTTGGCAATGAGTGCAATATGTCTCCGGTGGAGAAATTGAAACAAAACGGTAACCTGGGACCTGCACTGACCTCCCCCGCTTCTCGTAAAGACGAGGTCGTGGCAGTATCGTCGGAAATTCGACCTGGCCAACCTCAGATGTCGGGCTCGTCACCCGACTCTGGGAGTCAGATGTTGGAGGAAACTGGAACTCCAGACGTGAAGTCTCAGTGCAAGTCCAAGTACTACGCTTGTCCACCCTCCGGCTCTCTGAAGCACCTCCACCGAACTCCACCAGCCCGGGCTAAGAGCATAGTGGTCAATAATCCGTTTGATGTAGGCATTGCAGACCGTCTTCCATTTCCCATGTACAGCCCTTCAGTGTTTGCACGAGTAGTCAGCCCCAGTCAAGTGAGTGGCCTATCCTACTATTTACATACGTTATGCGCTGCTTGCCAATAGTTCAATGTTCCAAATGCAATAGCTCCAATTGGTCCAGTTGATATGTCAATATCCATTCACACAATATGTTTTTTGCACCTATCTCTGAAGCTATATATTGCGCTATTTTCTTCAGGAGAGCGCAACTTTTCGGTGGACCATTGAAGACATATCTCGCATATACCCTGCTGAAATTGAGGAGTTTCCAGCACACCAGTTCGACGAAGTTGTTGATCCAGAATTAGAGTCAAAAGCTCAAGAAGCAATCAATAGGCAAGTTCATTTGAAATGCTAAGCTGCTTTAACTTGTGTTCCTTCAACATTTTGTCATGATGTTCGTGTTCTTTTCTATTGCAGATTTTTCTGTAAAAATCAGCCTTTGCTGCCCAGCCCTTGGAATGCCAAGCCAGTTGATACATCCGCTCTCAGGCAAGAAATTAATGTAGGAACGCCCACAGCTTCACATGCGCCTGTGATTGCTACTCCTGTTCAAGCTACAAACCACCATGCGGATTCAGAGTCAGATTTAGATCAAAGCCCAGGATCTTCAAAAGTTCCCTCTAGGGAGGGTAATGCTCAAGCACATTAATTTTTGATTTTTGGTTTTCACTACATGACAAGTAATGCTATCTTTGTTTCTCCGTGCCATTTTTATTCCTGCTAGTTTGGACCCAAACAACATTAACTCTTCCTCCAGTTCTTCCGCCAAGCATGGAGCTGGCTCTCAAGCCATTTTTCACTTTCACTCAGGTGTGTATGCTTTGAAACAGTTTTGAATGTCATAATAGGTCTATGTAGATTGGCTGTGTGAGTCTGTAGATTCATTGTATAGCATCTTCAAAACTCAAAATGAACTGTAATAAATGCCTTTACATCTCTTTAAGATATCACTGAAATTTCTGTTTGATGGCATGTTTGTAGGACCAACAGCAAGCCCAGCAGACTTCAGATGGAGATGATGGGGTGTTGAGTACATCTACTCTACGCCGTAAGCTGTTCTTCCAGTCAGATTCTTCTCCATCACCAACACCAGCAACTCCCCCTCAACATCCACATTTTCCTGTTGCTCAAGGGTATGCACATTCTGGTTCCATTCTAATGTCCTCCCTCACACTTGCGCCATGCAGATTTCTTGTCTTGACAATTTTTACCCAACTTTTACACAATTCCTCTCCTCCTCTCCAGATCTACTAGTTATTCTTTGGTGCAGTTCCAAGGGCGCAGCTTTGGCACACCCTTACCAGGCAACACTGCACTTCAATCTTCACCAGGCATTTCCCCAGTACACAGTGGTGCCACTCCCATGAGACGAGTCAAGTCAGCTACAAGACTAGACTTCACCCGTGATCAAGAAGAGATGTCAATTGATTCTTCTCTACAGAACCCCCCTGGCACACCACGACAGACACACCTGATAGCTCAAGTTGGAGCATGTTCTCCTCTAGGTAGGTTGGACTGCTCACAGCACCTGATGTGTGTTAAGAATGTCCGTAGATGTAGTGTGTCTTACATTTTATTTGTATTTTAAAGGTACAGCTCCTCTCCATGACAAAGAAGCGCCTGAAGATCATAGAGAACACCCCCAGTCTATGAAATGGGCAAAGAGGAATAAGAGAAACTCTTTAAACTGCTCTACAGATGCCATGTCAATATCCCAAACTTCAACCCCTGTAAAAGTTAATTTGTCTATGGATGTCTCATCTGCACACAACATGATGGACATTTCTCAAAGTAAACCTGCAAACCAGGTTGAAGCTTGGAGGGAAGGGGAAACATTGCCTGATGTCACATACCAGCATGAAGTGACCAATTTTTCATATTCTCAGCAAGCTGTTTCATCTAATATGATGTCACAAGATACTGGCTATGCAACTAGATCAAGCTGTGATCCAGCTACATTCCAGAGTGGAACAAATTCTATGTTTGGTATCTCACTTACTAGAGATAAAATGGGTTATGAAGATAGCTTAGCTACTTGGCCCATCAACCCAAATGTAGTTTCATCAACGCCCACCAAGACTTTGGGAACAAGAATATCTGAATACCAGCGTGATACTGCATGACATTGATTTAGTTTCTATCAACACTATTTTTGTATGATTAGATATAATTGTTCCTGAACCAAGAGTTTTAAAATAGATTTCAATTCTTTTCTCAATGTATTTGCAATAGGTAGATAAATTGTTGATAATCCAGTACATTCTGATTTGATTACTATTGTATGACCATAAATGATTCCTGATGTTAATTTTTGAAGTAATGGTAAGTTATTGGAGTTATTGTGCACATCATGGAAATGATGTGGAAGGACTTGTGCTCTTCAGTACATGTATTTGTTACATTTGCCTTGTTTCGTACCATAGTTCTTAGACAAGGGTTTATTTTGTCCTTTGTTATGAATTATAAAAATAATTTCCATGAATTGAATGGAGTGAAGCATTTTCTATTCACAGATGATTATGTATGTTGCCATTGTTTTGTTTTGTTTTATTATTGATGTGTGCTTTTGCCATTGGTTAAAAACTTAGGATTGTAGTGAAGCTGTTCTGATGCTCTCTGCTAACATTTTCTTCAATGTCTTTTGTTTCCACATTTGCACTTTGTCTATTTTTTTAAATTTATTTTTGAAGTGACAATTCTGCTTGCCATGATGAAAATGTTTAAGAGTATGCCTCTAATGTTTCAATATACCAATGTTTTTATGCTTGACCAATCTGTTGAAAAGAGAATCATGGAATGCATTGGTATGTTTTGATGCTCTGATCATTACAAATGGAATCAAAGCCCGTGACATACTGTTGGGTCATTGTCAAAAAGAGCAATTTTTAGAGATGATAATCCATATTTTTTAATTTATATAACTAGACAGGTATGTGAAACTGCTTTTCATTTTATGAAGAGTTTCCCTGTATATCATCCTGATTACTTCTCCTATGGTTTCCCATACCCTTCGTTAAGGTATTCTGTGTTTTGTGTAAAAATGTGGTTACCATTGTGAAGCATATAATCAGTCCACTCTGTAGTCATATTGTAATTTTCTGAGAGTAAGAACATGCCTTGTTTCAGAGCATTGTTTTGTTGTTTGTAGGTTCTAAGTTTTATTTGAAATGTGATCTGTGTCGTGATTATCTAGAATTGCTATGAATTGCCCGTAACACATGTGCAATTGTTGCTGTAATCTAACAAAATAGTTCTCTATATTTTGTTTGCATGTACTTTGTTTGTGCTACTATCCTTAGCTGTATTCTCAAGTAAGTCATTTTCATGAAGCCCAATAAGCTAGGCACTAAGCTACTCTGATTCTGCATGTTGTTTGATGATTTTTTAAATAGTATGCTGTTATAATCTTATATTTTGTTTCAAGAGGATGCTCTATTGTGTGATTTTAAGTTCATGTTATAAAAGACTGAATTATATTTGCGAGAAGAGAGAATAGACAGCAAGTTTCTTGAGTAAACTGAAAGCAGCTTTATTCTTCCATACCCCTGTACATCCACCGAGTGTTAATTGGAGTTTCCCAAATCTGAGTAACTTCAATGCATAGCAAATGCTTTGAAAATATAAAAGAGCTTTAGAGAAATGCTTGATAAATACCATATGGTACGCATTATATCATGCATATTCAGGAATATCAGGAGCAAAAATAAACAGTACAGCAACAACGAGTGGTGTTGCTGGATCACTGCTTGCCACACAACTCGCAGGAAAACGAAAAGAACTCCTAGCGTGGACATACGCCAAAGTTAAATTTTTTAAAAGGACAAACAAATTCTACAAAAATTCAAACAGTATAAACATAAAATTTGCAAAGATGAACATACTCCAGAAGATTTCCAAAATTCACAAAAACGCACTCTGGAATTCTAAGTTCTCTGATAGGCTGCCTACTATGGGTACATGCGCTGCTGTAGTTTGAGCTGCCTACCCTCTAGGCGTTCCATCCACTCCATGCACATGCTCAGTTAGACCAGACGGCAGACACCGCACCGGTGCTGACTAGGCGAACACCCAACTCCAACATCAGACGACACATACTGCCCGCTTAGCAGACGGGCGCCTCCCGGAGCTCGCGGTGCTTCTCCTCACGGCCGCAGCCGCATCGCGCCGCGTCGCGGCGTACGCCGGCCGCCGTGCCGCCGTGCAGTTAGACCTAGACCCTTCTCGCGGTCGCGGCGCGCCCGGTGCGCACAGCCGTATTCTTGGGGAAACAAACGCACACCCTCGGTGACAGTGTGAGTGTGAGCAGGGAAGTCCCGCACCCGTTCCCGCCTTCAGCTCGGACCTCGCCAGGGACAGCACCAACACGGCTCAGCGCGCAGCGAGCGACACAGGTGATCAGGTCAGTCCAGCAGTCTGGGAAAGAAATGACGACGGAGTTTCTTAACATTCTCATATTTTGGTGGCCACCGCAGACGGCACGCGAGATAGACTTTGTGGGTCACCGCGGGCTGCTTAAGACTACAGTTCCAAAGTTATTTTAAAGTTCTTGTGAGCTGATCTCTTCCGGAGGCACGGAGGCATCCATTTTCTGTCACAAATGAGAACCCGTTGGCCGGCGGTCTTGGCGATCTGTGGGCATAAGTAGTGGTGTTGGCTGTGGTGTGGCTGCCGGCCCTTGCCCTCTGCTCCGGCCAAGGTTAAGGCCGCTGTGTGTTGTGTGCGGTAGGGCTGCCCTGGGCTGGGCTGCCCAGGCTACCCCTACGCCCCAGCCGCGCTGCGGGCTGCGCGGACGTCAGCTGACGCGGCTGCGGCATCGGCATGGCAGCCCGACCACACATGAACCAGTTTCCAGAAACTCGATCATTGACTTTCGTTAAAGATCGTACAAGTAAAAATGTGACACTCGCCGCGGCACCTGTATTTGAACCCGGCTCCCCCCTATCCCACCGTGTTGCAGCAGGCGCCATGGCGTGCACCTGCAGCGCCGGCAGCGCCCTCCTGCTGCGGGTGACCATCTTCATCGGCCTCGCCTCCGTCGTGACCACCATCATCTACTTCACACCCGTGCCGAGTAAGTCGTTGGCCGCAGGTTCAATGCCCGCTTCCAGCTGCCTGGTATGTACCTTTATGCTTTCGAGAAATTGGATAACTGCATATACCGCCATATGCATATATCGGATCGGAAGATGTGTTGACGCTGTTCGCGTGACCCATTTTCTACAGGTGAGATGGAGGGGAAAGGGGGGGGGGGGGGGGTTGAAGCTGCGTCCAAAGCAAGGAGACTCGACAATGACTGGCCCCATGCGGATGCTGCCCGGGGGCACCCGGTGGTACCTAGAGGCGTCCAGCCGAGCTCCAGTGAAAGTACATTGTGCAGCACGTCCCGTACGGAGTCCGTACCGCACTCGCCGTCCTTGTCACACGGCCTGCTCGGTGCGCGTGGGGGACAGAGAGGGCGGAAGGGTGATTGGGGACACGCCGCGCCGGCGGGAGATGACTGGCTAACGGCTGCCAAAGGCTGCCAAAGGCTGCCAAAGGCTGCCAAAGAAGGCGAACGGCGGTGACACTCCTCTCCAGAGCCGGTATTTGAACCCGTGACGACATGCGCCTGGTGCTCTCCGTGGTTCGGAGAGGCATTATTTGGACTCGGGTTCAAACGCGCCAGATTTACGGGGGCCTATGGAAGAGTTTCTAAGATGATACATTAAATAAGCAGCTGGGGAAAAAAAGTTTCTGTGGCGGTTAAACTCCCAGCATAGCACCGGTTCCCATCCGAACACCGAATTGATATTTAGCCAGCGGGGGCGGGGTGGGCGTGGAAAAAAGGCATGTTTAAAGAAATGTTTCGAATATAGGACACAGAATCATTAAAAAATCAATGCCTCTCGTACTTTAAAAAGAAAATCGAGAAACAATTGAGGAATTAATGGAGAAATAAAAGGTCATACCGTTCCGGCCCTGGGTAGGGAATCCCACACCCTAAGGTTATGCCGTCCGGTAGACACCACTGTGCCACCGGTAGGACCCCGTCGTCCCCCCGAAAGGGAACTCTCCCGCAAGCGAGAGGTGCACTCCTACGTCCCAGATTCATAGGACTTTCGCCGACGAATGGCGGAACCCTAAGCCATTCGCCCCAGTCGAGTCTCGTCAGACACACTCCCCGGGGCGGGAGTCGAACCGAGGTTCGACACCGGGGAGCGCCGTGGCCCTCAACGCTCTCAGCGCGTTTACTGGCCACGGTTACTTCGGAGTGCACACGTGACGCCCGTTCTTTTGGTGTATTACTCTCCGTCCTCGGTCGGCGGACTTGCAAAAAAATTTTAGCCACAGCAGAGAACTGAACCCCACACCTCCCGGTCGCTGGCCGGTCCTCTAACCCAAGCGGAGGTATTCCTGGAGATACCCCGCGCGGCAGGTGCCGGCTGGGGCTTCCCTCCCAACACCCCGCCCCCGCCCCCCTCCGCTCCCGCTCGTCCCACTCGAGAGGCTGGCTGGAAGCACCTGCAGCATCAGCTGGCAGCAGCCGGCTGGGTTATGGCGTCTGACTCAGCAAAGACGTCGAGGCGAGGCGAGGCTGGAGAGAAAGTGAGAACGTCCAAATCAGTCTTTGCAAAACGCCTAGCGCTTAGCGGGCATGCCGGCACTAGCTGCCACTACTGGCAGGATAGGGTATTTCGGAGTAGGTCTAAACTGGAAATGACAAATAAGTCAAGAAGAACAGCAGTGGAATTAAGACGCGGGTATCACGCGGGCATGCGGGTTACCGTAGCAGGGAGTATCTCCGCCACGGCTTCAGCCACGAGCCAACTCACGAACCATCCCGCGCGGCCTGAAGATGCACGTCCTCAGGCCGCGTGGGGTGAGTCCGGCGCTGTCTGACCCTACCAAGTGGTCGTGTCATATCGTCAGCGAGAGCGGAGCCTCCAAAATTTTTTGACGTTGGCTCATGGCTGACGCCGTGGCGGAGATACTCTCTGCTACGGTAACCATGAAACCCGCGTTTTGTTTCCGCTGATGTTCTTCTTCATTTCCGGTTTGAACTTTTCGATACATCCTATCTTGCCCACCCGTTCGGGATCTTGTCAGGGGCGTATTTAGGAATGAGAGGGGGGGGGGGGGGGGGGGCGAAGGGGCGATCCCCCCTTTTGGTCGCCGAAGGAGATCTTTGCCCCTAAAGATAGGCAACCCGTAAAATATCGCCCCTCCCTTTCGCGGTTCGTTTTTGCGCCCCTGGATCTTGTCTTGTAGTACCATAGAGGCCCCTCGGACCCTCAGGATCGGTACCTCTTGCAGGCGCTAGCCTATCGGTCGTCCCCACTCCCCCGCTCCTACTGATCGACGACCGTTACTCGACTCTCCCAAGAAGCAGAAGTCAGATGTGGCTCCGTGTTTGGGTTGGAAGTGGTGTGTGTGTTTTCTACAACCATGCGTCTGACTCACGGTCCGAATCCGAAACCGCTGAATAAAACCGCCTCGCTTCCCGAAACGCATACGATTTGCATTGCGGTTGGTGTGGCGTGGCGGGCTGGGCGGGGCGGGGCGGGCGGGGCGGGGCGGGGCAGAGGCAGACCCCCGAGCGCTAGTGCTCCATGACATTGGTAGAGACATTGGCCTCATCCGGAGATCACCGCCAAGATGACCGGGCCATCGGCCGCAGCCCCGGCCCGGCCCGGCCCCGCTCCGTACTCTGACATCGCGCTGCAGCACCAGCGGCGCGGTGCACTGCCCCGGCGATGACCGCCAACACCGCGAGGCATCCCGGCCGCGCTGCATTGTGTCTCACTCGCTCCCGCGGCGGGCACGAGGCGGTTCTAGACAGAGACGGGTGGACAGTTGGGGACGCGCTGCCCTGCGGCCCCGCCGACGTTTCTGTGTCTCCGCTCCATCTGCCAATTCGCGATACACCTGCGTCAGCGAATGGCAAGTGTGTGTTTCGCGGCACGCACGGCGCAGTAGTAGTAGTGTTTGCGCGCCATTGAGAGGCGCCGTGCTGCGGCGTACCGTTTTACCGGGGCCTCGGTGGTGTGCAGAACCTTGCTGCTTCATCGAGTAGCTCCGCTGCACACGCTGCACATCACAGGAGGTCCAGGCGCGGCGCCTCTCATTTGGGTATTTCGGAGATGGTCCAAACCGGAAATAAAGAAGAAGTGAAGAAGAACATCAGCAGCAGCAATATCATGAATGTTACCCTCGTTTTGCTTCAGCTGATGTTCTTCTTGACTTCTTCCTCATTTCCGGTTTGGACCTTCTCCGAAATACCCTATGGCGCGCAAATTCTACTACAGCGCGGACCACCTGTGAGAACGGCCGCTTCGGATCAAATACAGGTGTCGGAGGCTGAGGCTGCAGGCACGTAACGGAACCCTGATATTGACGCGTGCGGCCTCGCGGCGCAACCCACTTCTCCGTGTGATGTCACCTCTTTTTGTTCCATTTCCTCCTCCCCACCCGCACCCACAACGGACTTGCTATGCCCCGCCGCCTCGTCCCTTACCCGTACGTTTTGCCATGCCCACTTTGACCAAATGCGCCTCTGTTTGCCCCCCTCCCCTCCCCTCCCTCCCCTCCCTTCGCGCCTCGTGGAAGTCGTCCTCGCCGTGGTCCTGGATGGTGGGGGCCCCGGGGGTGCGGTGGGGGCCGCGGACACAGCCATGACGATGACTGGCTACCCGAGGTGACGATATTACGCAACGCCCGCTGGCTGCACCGTGCACCCTTTTGCTTTTGACGGAGGCTGGCGGAGGCTGGGCCGGGGCCTCCGGGCCTCCAGGGCGGCCGGGGTCCGGGGCCGCGGGCGGAGCGGCCGGTCCGCCGCACTCCGGGTAGGTGGTGAGGTGGGGCGGGAGGGGGGGGCGGATGAGGTAACCGCGAAGCCCCCTAGCGGACCGCAGCCCTCTGCAGCAGCCACAACAGTGGTTCAGTTGACACCCGACTTTGGCCTGGCGAAAAACACGCGGCGGGTGCTGTGCGTGTTGTGCTGTGCTGCGAGTGGACGCGCCGTACGCGCCGTGGACTCGGCGCCTCCTGACCCGACCCCACCCCACCCGACGCTCCGCGCCCCGCGCCAACTCCATGTGGTACGCCGTGGAGTACCTGAGCGCTGTGGGCTTCACCCTGCACCTCATCCTGTACGGGCTGCGCCGCACCGCTCTCCGCGCCGCCCCCGGCCAGCAGCACGGCCTCCGCCCCAGTGCGCGCGGCGTTCCGCTCACGCCGCCCGCCGCCCCCGCGGCCTGAGCCCAGGGCTGCCCAGGGCCCTGAACCGTCGCCTAGTCGTCGGGATGGTGCCGCGCTCCTTGTTGGCGGCCGGCGGCTCCGTGACCTCCGGGGGCTGCCGCGTGCAGCTGTGCAGGTGCCGCCTGTACGGCGTGGACCCCAGGGACTCCCGATACCCTGGAGACCTCCGGGTCGGGGGCCGCGGCTGGCGGCTGGAGCGGTGGGCGCCGCCCGTCTGCCTGCTCATGCTCGTCGTCTTCATCCTGTGGTGCACGCCGCTGCCGAGTGAGTACAAGAGGCGGGAAGCGGCGGCGGTGGCGAGATCGAGCCCTGCTGACTGCAGACGGTGTCTTCATCACGTGCTGATCTCGGATTTACAGGTTGTCCCCGATCGAAACTTATCGACGTGCAGCACTGACGTCACAGACAACCCATTGAGGTATTCTAGGGAGACTAGGTCGAATTTAGCACGTCAGTTGCCCCCCGCCCCCGCCCCTGCCCGCCCCCGCTCCCCCTCCGCACCGGTGTGGCCACATCTCAATGGTGTCGTCCCTCCTACCGCTGCAACACTGTACCGCAGAAGAGTTGCAGTAGCGCCCATTTGTCGACACCCTGTCTGAGGCATCCGCTCACGCTCGCCCGTGTCCAGGTTCTCCCGGAAACCCGGTTCGGAAATACTTCATCTACCCGTTTTATCGATCAGACCAAGCATCATTGACTCCCTGTCGACAGACGCGTGAGAAGCCCCACCCGTGTTCACAGACCCGTACTACGCGTCGTGTGACCGGCCCTGCCACGAGCTGGACTGGCCCATGATCTGCCGCTTCAAGCTGAGCCTGGAGACGTACGAGAGCATGGGGGCGGCCTGCGGCCAGTGCCCCGCCAACGCCAGCCACTGCGGCGCGGCGCAGTGCGTCCCCGGCGACGGCAGTCGGCGCCTCGTCATGACCGCCAACCGGATGCTGCCCGGGCCCCTGATGAAGGTGAGGGTGAAGGTGGCCGCACACAACTAAAATTCAAACACCAAAATTCAAATTTTAAAAAAATCACAAAATTCAATCAAATTCATTGCACTTCAAAGAATTCATTAAATTTTATTAAAATTCGATTAAACTAATCAAAATTAGTGAAATAAGTAATTAAAATTCAATAGATTCACTGAAGATCACGAAATTTGCTTCGAAACTACTTAAAGGATTTCTGTGGATTTGGAACTGGGTGGTGGGGTGTGCCATGTAGCTCTCTGTGGCCGCTCTGAGACGACGTGCTGCTGCAGGTGTGCGAGAACGACATCGTGGTGGTGGACGTGGTGAACCGAGCCGCGGGCCAGGCCGTCGGCGTGCACTGGGGCGGCCAGAGCCAGCGCGAGTTCCCCTACATGGACGGCGTGCCGCAGGTGACACAGTGCCCCATCAACACGCACACCACCTTCCAGTACAAGTTCCGCGCCTCCGAGGCGGGCACGCACCTCTGGGCCGCCACCGGTAAGGCCGTCACCGTCAGCACCGCATACCATGTCTGCAGAGTGGTGAGTTCTTTACCGATGTGATTCCGTCCACCCCGACCACAGGCTCTCCACAGGCCGAGTCCGTGTTCGGCCCCCTGGTGGTGCGGCAGTCTAACGCACGAGACCCCCACCGCCAGCTGTATGACGAGGACGTGCACGTGCTGTCCATGTCCGCGTTCGGCTCGGCCGTCCTAGTCAACGGGCAGCGGGAGCACCCGGCCGCGGCGCTGGTCCGAGGGCGCCGCTACCGGCTGCGGCTGCTGCACGCCGGCGGCACCCCCGACGCCGACGCCACGGACCGCCGCCCCGGCCCTGGGCCCCTGCCCGGCGCGGTCACGGTGTCCGCGGCGGGCCTGCCACTTCTCGTCCTGGCTGTGGACGGCCGCCCGGTCCGTCCGCGCCGCACGCGCGCGCTCACGCTGTGGCCGGGCGAGCGGGCCGACGTTGTCGTCAGCGCTGACCTGCCCCCCGGAGACCACGAAGGACCCGGAGGACCCGCCTACCAGCTAAGCGTGCAGCCGGCCGACGGCAAGCTCACCGCCGCCGTTGTCACTCTGCCATTCAAGGACCAGGACAAGGGCAAGGACAAGCCTGGGCGCGCGGCCTCCTCCCCCGCGAGGACACTGGACGACGTGCAGGTGGCGGACAGCCTGGAGGCCGTGGACCTCAAGGGGCTGGACGATATCCCAGAGCAGCTGGCCGGCGACGACGTGGACGTGCGCCTGTACCTGCCCTTCGACTACCAGCTGCTGTCCGGGCTCCGAGGCGACCTCAGTGGGCCAATGCCGCCGGCGAAGCCTGGTGAGGTCAATGTTAGCATTCTGTGTTCAAAGCAGGACACTTGGTGAACACTCATGAGCTTTTCGTTGAGCGGCCGTTGAACCCGCGTCTTTCGCTGTTCCAGGATCGGGCCCGGCGCCGCTGAGCCCCGTGGACCTGCCCTGGCCGCGCGCTGTGCCGCGCATGTGCAACATCTCCATGTCGCTGCCGGCGGCGCCGCTGCTGACGCAGCCCCGGGAGGCGGAGGCGTACGACGGCGAGGGCGGGGCCGCCGTGTGCCGCGGGGAGGGCCGGCCCGCCACCTGCCCGCCGCACCTGCACGGCAGGGACGAGCAGTCCTGTGAGTGCGCGCACGTCATCCGGGTGCCGCTCGGCAGCAGCGTCGAGATCGTCCTCGCCGACCAGGGTGAGTGTCTCCTCCGAGGCCGAGAAGGCCCTCCTCCCGCACCATGACAACCACGTCCTCTCCCTGCTACAGGTGGCGACGGCGTCGACGGCGGCCGGCCCCACGTCTTCCAGCTCCACGGCCACAGCTTCTGGGTGGTGGGTCGTGGTCACGGTCACGGCCTGCACCACCTCCACCAGCAGCGCGGCTCTCCCGAGGCCCTCGCCGCCGCCGACAAGGAGGGCAAGCTCCTGCGCCGACACCTGCAGCAGCCCGTGCGCAAGGACACCGTAATCGTCCCTACGCACGGCGCGGCCGCCGTCAGGTTCATCGCGGATAACCCAGGTCGGTACCGTACGAGTTTGAAGGTATATGGCCGGCATCAAACCGGAATGCGGCCGAACCCAACCGGAGCGCACACGGAGGGCACCGGTCACCGGTCACCCCACAAAGTGCCCGCAATAACCGCCAGCAGGGCGCATCGCATATCGCGTCAGGGTCATCGGCCCCAAGCCTGGCCGCAGCAACGGCGGGGTGGGTACCGGCTCGTCTACCCGCACCCGCCTCGAGATGGCCTCGAATTAATTCTCCCCTCTGCTGTTCCGTCCCGTCAGGTTACTGGCTGCTGCGGGAGCAGTCCTTCTACAGATGGCCGGCCGGCCTAGGTGTCCTTCTCCAGGTCGGGGACCAAGGTGACCTCCCGCCCGTGCCCAGCGACTTCCCCAAGTGCGGCAGTTTCATCGGCCCGGAGTTCTTCCTCATGTGATCTTGACCAGTCGCCGGTCCCACCAGGTGCAGCAGAACACCCGTGGCGCTCTCGTGGATGTTCTTGTGGTCGGGGTAAGGGCGGGGCGGGGCGGGACTCTGTAACGCCCTTCACGATGGGCATATCGCGAATGTGCGGGAGCACACGGGTTTTTTGGTACGCCTGGTAATATTGTAATTCTTAAGTCACTTAATTTATTACCATCACTTCTGTTGTTTTGTGCTACGAGCTTTTAATTTAAATGTGGTTTCGGGGCAATATTGTCCTTGTCCTATGATTTACTCTTTGTCTCTAGCTTGTAGAATTTTCTGGGAAAGATAGAGAAGATGGGAGGAGTTGATGGAAACATTTTGCTCAAGTAGAAGTCATAAGTTTTGTTAGACGCTGTATTTATTGTTTTCTTACTGTTACTAGCATAAGAGCAGCTGTCATTTTTCTCTTAAACATCCCAGTGATTATTTCTTTTTCTAGAATCTATTATGTGTTATTTTTTCACAAAGAGCTTTATAAAATTAAATGAAGAGCGCAGTGGAGTGAGAGTGTGAATTAAGGCAGGCAAACCGCTTGCTAATTCTGTTTGTGATATTATTTCGAATAAAACACAATTTGTCTGTACGTAGAACGAAGCCTTGTCCGTTGTCATTCATAACACCCCGCGCTCGCGCGCTCGCGTCGCCTATACTCCGCGCGCTAAGGCGTCCGGGGCGAGTACACCGCGGCATACCGCGAGATGGCGCCACTGTACGGGCCGGCGCAGGCCTGCGAGGGTACTCAACGTCCGGCGTATCTTCAGAGCGACGAGAGGCGAGATCTCGAAACCTTACCAGCCGCGGATGCCGCGGATGCGATGAATGCTATTCGCGCTCGCACGTCTGAAACACGCCGTTAGAGTCTCAAGCTTTAACAGAGAAACGGAAACGTCACAGTGACATTGAAACACATAGGGCCGTCACTGTTCCATAGGAGAGGGAAGGACCAAGGCGCAGGCCACACCTACGGTGGCGAAAGAATACACAAAAATGCCAAGTAAATGTGGAGCAAGAGAGCACAAAAATAATGGTCTCTCGTGTTGTCGTCTCGCAGCCAGGGATTTGACAGAACGGGCGGCACCCGAGATAGATACGACACAAAAGAGATGCGGCTGTGACAAAGGCAGACAGGCAGAGAGAGAGCGAGAGAGAGAGAGAGAGAGAGAGAGAGAGAGAGAGAGAGAGAGAGAGAGAGAGAGATGGGAAGGGAGGGCATCATAATCTAGCATGGCTTGGGAGAGAGGGAGAGGGAAGGGGGAGGTCTCCATCAAGTTGAGGACCTCAAAGGGTTCATTTGGTCCAAGTTTTTCGGTGCGTCGGTACAGTGGCTGGCATGGCGCTAGAACACGCGAAGTGTCCCGAAGTGCCCCCGGGCCCACCACAGGACCCCACAGGGCCCCAGCACTGCTGGGTTATATAGAAAAGGGGTTGGGGGGGGGGGGAGGAAGTCTTGCGGTTGGATTGTCAGAGAGAAGCGAATAGTCGACGTGGATCAAATCAAAGCCCCAACGTAACGTGAGTTGCGAGGCTCTGGAACGAACGAGCGGCACGGCCACACGCACGCCACGCCACGCCACACCACGCTACAGGTGCACGGCACGGCGCGAACAGCGTGCACGGTGCACAGCCCTCAGCACAGACAGCCACAACTCGAACCGAACCGTTGTCCGGATAATACCAGCGAGAGCTAACTTCTCCGAATTTTTACTCCTTTCCAATTACCTAAATACCCACGCTATCGATTATATTCACTTGTATATTGAATCCGCACTGCGAATCCGAAAAAACAAATTGAAAAAATGAGTGGGTCCTACCTCATCCTCGGCTTCTGTCCGGAACCGTTCCCGCTTAACTGCGGTGTTCGGTTGAGAACCGTGTACCAGGAGTTATGGTATCTGGTTATGCTACCTCCAGTATACAGGTCCTAATCGATTTAATCAATATGGGGAATCCACTTAATTTTCGGGGAACAAACAGGTAGGCCCAATTACACAAATTTCGACGAAAAATAAAATTACGTAATTTTGGTGCTTCACGTTTGCTGCTGCTTGGAAAAAAGTTGCCAAAAATTCCACGCACACCTCACCGATTCCCATACTCAATGAACGACCCTATCCATAGAATATGCAATACGTACACCGCGTTCTCTATGCCCTGTCTTGTGGAGGTAGGCTTCGCAATCCGTATGGCCCGTGTACGAATACAGAGAGGCGAAGCACAGTGCTGTGACCACAGCGAGGTCCTCGCGGGGAGAGCCAAAACGTTACTAAATTTGTCTGGTCTCTACTCGCGCGTGTTTCGTGCCACTGGTGCTGCTGCCACTGGTGCTCCCCTCCCCTTCCTGGGCAGTAAACTCAAGTGCTAAAGTTGCGATCGCGGGCAGATCGGCCGGGCCGGGCCGGGCCGGGCTGGCTACGGGCTCCTGGCGGACAGAGCCCTCCGCCCCACCTCCGGCCTACCGGTCAGCCTGCCTGTGGCCTGTCTCCGGGCATGGGGGACGAGGACGAGATGGGCGCGACTCCACCGAGGACTCCACCGATGACAGGGCCGTCCTGCGGCCGAGCCCCGGCTGCCCCAGCAGGACCCAGCCCACACTTGCGCGGATCTGCCCGTGACCAGCGCGGAACTCTCATTCAAGTAGTGCGATACCGTGATCGAACTTGCGGGCGCCCTGGTCGTAAATAAGTACCGCTCCAAGTCCGCCGCAGCTGCAGCAGCCGACCTCGCCGGGACTCCGACACCGGACCGCTTTCTGTGATTAGCAGGGGCCGCCCTGAATCTATGTCCAGCGCCTCCGATCAGACGGTTGTCATCACTAACGAGGTCCGGGGAGGAGCCGACATGATTACAGTTATGGAGCAGTTATCGCTACAGCCCGCTCAGAGTTGTTCTGCTGTGTGACCCTACCAAATGCTCGTGACATATCGTCAGCGAGAGCTAAGCCTCCAGAATTTTGGAGATACTCTCTGCTACGGTAACCAACATGATACCCACGTTTTGTTTCCGCTGATGTTCTCCTTGACTTCTTCTTCATTTCCGGTTTGGACCTTCTCCGAAATACCCTATTCAAAACGAAAAATCCATAAGTGAGTATATGAGAGAAGGTGTCTGCTTGCAGCAGCGGCGGGCCCCGGTCTCCCCTGTGGCATAGATTTGACCCCAGCCCCGCAGCTCTCGGGGTGTGGCGCTGTTCGGTGCCGCAGCCGCACTCGCACCACCTTACCTGTTTGGGGACGGCGCGGCCGGGAGTCGGCGGCCCGGCGTGGGCCCGCCCCCCTGCTGCCTCTGCCCTGCCACTGCTAGCTGGATTTATACGGGAAGTTATCGACGTACAAATATGAACAATCACCCAAGTTGGGGGAGCCTAGCCTCGCGACAGACCCCCCCCCCCCCCCGATCGCTATACTCTCCCTCCTCGCCGTCTCTGATAAATCAAGACGGTCAAGAGGCCGAGCCGGACCCGGGTGAGGGCCGGGGGCGGCCAGAGGCGACTGGGGGCGGCCGGGGGCCGGGCCGACTGCACCGGGGCGGGGGCGGCACACGACACCAGCGTGAGACCGGCGGGGGCGGCGGGGGGACGTCGGCGGGGCCATTCGTTTTCTTCAGGGCAAACGCCAAACGCCTTCGACGGCCCTTTTTGGCGGCGCGGGCCAGCCGCCATCGGCTGCCACCGCCCTGCGGCCCGGACTCCCTGCAGCTTCTGCTCAAAGGGCTGACATAATCCGGGAGAAAGGAAAGGGGAGGGGCGCTATCCGCTATCAGCCTCGGAGAGCGCGACTGGCGAGGCCGGCGGGGCGGGCAGACGGGGCCAGGCCAGGGGCAGCCAGAGGCCAGGCACTGCACGCCCCTGCCGCAGCCGCAGCCGCGCGCCGGCGGGGTAGGCCACCCAGCGGACACCGGCACCGGCACAGGGACTGTGGAGGCGGAGCGGACACGAAGTACAGAAGAACCGCCTCGCGTGTGCCAGTAACGTAACACCGTAAATATGCTTCAGTCGAATATTCTTAAAACAAGTATTTTTTGTCTTATCAGGAACCAAAATTTCTAAATTCCCAGGGTGTAAATGTTCTCCAGACAGAAATACTTGTTTTACAGACAGAATCCTGTTGACTTCTGAGAGCGTACCCTTTTCAACTAGAAAATTCATCACTCTCACAACACTTCGCTTCCTAACCACTCGATAAGAAACATGTGTGTCGCACTCATCACACAAGCCCAGTTGCTGCTCTCAGGTTAACATCCCTGAGTGTGTGTGGAGGGGACTCGCCCGGAGACTAGAGTAACTTGCTGTATGTATAGCAGCAGCGCGAGCCAGAAAACGCCGTTGACCACTAGCGCCATCTCTCGGAGCCAACGGTGCTGCTCTCTGCGGGACAACAGTGGCTAAAGTATCAGTAGCGCGCTGCTCCCCTGCACCATAGCTCCGTAGCGTAGTGGGCTAGCGGACCGGTCGTCGTCCGCAAAGGCCGGGGTTCAACTCTTTGCCGGAGTAAAATTTTTCTGAAGTCTGCTGACCGAGGATGGTGGGTAAAATGTACCAAAAAAACGTGTTCAAAGTGTGTTGTCTGAGTGACCGCGGACGTTGGGCCGCGGCCATTCCCCGGAGGTTGAATACACTCGTTAACTCAGTGGTTCGACGCCCGAGCAGGGGAATGGTGCTTGCCAAGACTCGGCAGAAGTTAAATGTAGAGGCCTAGGGTTCGGCCTTCTACATTTTTCAAGCGTAAGGCCTCGGAATCTGGAGTATTCGGGCAACACCTACTTGGATACATGGCGTAGAAGAGTAGAGTACAATCGGCTTCGGCCGTGTACGATCTGGGCATCCTACCTCCCTCTCAATCCGCGAGGGAGTGGCCTCACGGCCACAGACCAACTGGCTGGTCGAAGGGGGCTGACTCCTGAAATCTAGTCAGCGGAAGGGGCGATGTTGGCCGTTGCGGAAGCCTGCCTACCAAGGTGGCTGCGTCGTGCCTGTGTCTTAGCGGCGGTCAACTCCTGGTACACCGGTTCCCATCCGAACACCGAAGTTAAGCAGGAACGGTTCCGGACGGAAGTCTGGGACGAGGTAGGACCCACCCATTTTTGCCGTTTTTTTTGTTGTTGTTGTATTTGTTATTTGCAGGGTCTGAATCTTGAGGATTCAATATACTTTTGAGTTTCAAAAAAAATATTGAAATGAAACGCTTTCTACCAATTAATAGAGAAAAGAGAAAAACCGCGAAAAAACAAATGCGACCAATGACTGTAACGAGCTCATCACTTTAAAAAAAAAATGAAAACTTTTCATCATTAAAATTCACCTGGACAGTTGTGGACATTTCGTGAACCCCCCACCCCCCTGTCCACGTGGTATCTGAACAGCCCCAAAGAACGAGCCTGTCCTAGAACGGTAAAGCGTTCTCCATGCCTGTCTTGTTTAAAAACAGTTAACTAATTTCTTATTTGATCTCTTTTGTTTCAGTGTCTACAACCCTAGAATAAAGCCTCTCTGGTTAGCGTTATTTGAGTGATGTCATTTTCTGTTTCGTAGTTTCCTATGTTGTTTTGCAGCTTTCCTGGAAGCAGACAGCCGGCGCACGCACTTCAGCGCGTCGCGAGGATTCGGAGAATTTGGACCATTGCATTTGAACCCTGCCGGTGCCGGTCCGCGCTCGGCCGGGGGCAGTGGAGCTCCGCGTTCAGTTGGCGGCCAGCGGCGGCACAGAGCTGCGCCGGACATGGGTTTGTGTGTCACCTCGATGCCTACAAAACTTTCCGGAAGGGGAGCGACACAGCGACGCGACGTGGACATCGGTGACGACGACCAGGCCAGACGTAACACGGGACGGCTTGGCGTGGCGTGGCGGCGGCGGCGGCGGCGGCGGCGGGGGGCTGCGGGGTGCGGGGCGCGCACCACCACCACCACCACCACCACCACTACCACCACAGCGGACCAGGCCACACTGGTGTTGTATAAAAGGCGGGGCTGTATACATTATAAAACACAAAGCTGTCCATCACAACAAAAACTTTTGTCGTCCCGGACAGCTGAGGGAGGATTGAATAAAGCATAGGCCGGGGCGGGGCGGCCCGGGGCGGCCCGGGGCTGGTCGGACCGAACCCGACCGGGGCCCTGCCCTATCCGGCCCTGTTGGCCGAGACGAAAGACAAGGCGCGGCGCCACAGGAAGCGTCGCCCACCCCGCCGCAGGAAGCGTCGGCGCACCCCGCCGCAGGAAGCGTCGGCTCACCCCGCAGCGCCACGCCCTGCAGCGCCACGCCCTGCAGCGCCACGCCCTGCAGCGCCACGCCCTGCAGCGCCACGCCCTGCAGCGCCACGCCGGGGAGGAGACCGCTGGCAGCGCAGCTAGCGTCTGCGGGCGCTGTACAATGACGTCAGTGACTACCGGTGACTACGGAGATCACTCCACCAGGGCTCGGCCCTTGCTCTCTGATCCCGACTCGCAGTGTCCGCGGAGTGTCCGCGCGGTGCGCTGCGGTGCTGTACTCCCCGCCCGCATTCGTATGCAGCCACGAGCAGCCCTGGCGTGGCCGGGCAGGCGGCGGCGGCGCGTCCTGTAATATCCACTTGGAAATTGTACGCTCCATCCCGCTCCCACGCATGTCTGATCTCCCCAGGACGAGACCGAGACAGAGAGAGGGAGACAGAGCGCGACCTACCGTGTGTGTGTGTGTGTGTGTGTGTGTGTGTGCGCGCGCGCACGCGCGTGTGCGTAAGTGAGAGAGACATAGTGAGAGCTCGAGAATGTGTGAGGCTCATTCGATGCCATTCGCATGCAAGCTGGATAGCCAACAAAATAATTGGCTCGCAACAAAACTCATCATATTTCATGCTTTCCCCGCGGTGTCAGATGGCTACACTGCGAGGCGAGTGTGGGAGTCGATGGATCGGCTTCAAGGCGCACGCGCGCGCACACACACACACATACACACACACAGACACACACAGTGGGCGCAGGGCGCACGCGCGCGTTGGGCGAAAAATAAACCGCCGGTAAAATGAAAAGAATGAAAAGAGCAGGTGCTACGGAGCGCCGACTTCTCCATCGCTATTTCTCCTGCTCTTGCCGCCGGTGCAGGCGCGTGCGTTTCTTTGTATCTCTCTCTCTCTCTCTCTCTCTCTCTCTCTCTCTCTCTCTCTCTCTCTCTCTCTCTCTCTCTCTCAGTGGGCTGGCTGATCTGCATGCACTTCACGACTCGCGCCCCGTCTCGGCAGGGGGCGCGGCGGGGCGGGCCGCTCTTATCTGCCGCTGCCTTGCGTTGCCCCGCACGCGTGTTCACATATTGCGCTCCCCTCCGGCCCCTCCGCGGCCCCTTCGGCGCGGCGGCTCCCCGTTCGCAGAGTCACGTTGCCGGGAATAAGCCATCGGAAGCGAGAGATTTAAATGGCTACGGTGAAGGTGCGCCGCGGGGCCGGGTGCGGCCCCGGCTGTAGAGGCAGCGGCGCAGCGGCGCCCCCTCGTGATTTACACACTGGGCGTAGGGTAATTGCTGACATGTGTATCTCGGCACGTACGCGCGCTGTGCGTCGTCTGCTGTGCGTCGTCTGCTGTGCGTCGTCTGCTGCGCGTCGTCTGCTGCTTGCAACGTTTGCTGTAGGATGCTGTCGGCTTTCGTACGCCGCATAGACAGCAACTGACCCGTAGCCTGAAAATCTCTATTACTAAGAAGGCTGGCGTGGTGGGGGGTAAAAAAATAAGGAGTGTGGTGTTAGAGTGCACAGGGAGTTCGAAAAGGGCTAGAACTGCGCTGCGTGTACAGCCCCCGCCTCCGCCCCCCTTTAGCCTGGGGAGCAACTTTTAATCCAGCCTTAAGCAGTGAGGTGTAGGGAGTGGAAGGGGTTCGCTACTTTTGCTAGCCCCCCCAGTGCAGGTCCTGGTAGAAATCACTGCACTCTCAGCTCAGCGACGCGAAGGGTTTATTCGCCTATTAAAACCCCGGTGCCGTTCGACGGCTGCGGGCGGTATCGCGTTTGTTTTCCTGTCGCAGGTAAACACAAAGCCCCCCCCCCCCCCCTTTCCCCTCCGCGGAGGTGTTTACGAGGTGGTTTTTCGTTGTATTGGCTTCGACTCAGCCACCCACCCTCCCCGCCCGCCTCTATCTGTCTCCCGCTCTCCTTCCCTTCACTTTCCATTCAGGAGCCGTTCAATCAAAGTTAATTAGAATAGAATTCCGGAAATAATTAAATTTTGGGAGAAAGGGCTCGACTGGCTCGGCTTGGCGGTGGTGGCCGCGTGGCTGGCTGGGGCCTCAGGGGTCTTGTGCCCCGATAGCGAGAGAGAGAGAGAGAGAGAGAGAGAGAGAGAGAGAGAGAGAGAGAGAGAGAGAGAGAGAGAGAGAGAGAGAGAGAGAGGGGGGGGGGAGGAAGAAAAACCGCACCCGATTGGTGGAGAGCCGACTCTTTGCAGCGCTGCATACAGCGGCTGTCAAACCGTTTTCGCGCGTTTTCGTCATTTCGCTTGAAGGATGTGAGAAGGCTCTTTCTCCATAAACAGGGCAGAAAAGAAAGGGAGTAGAGAAAGGAAGGGAAGGAAGCTGGAGCTCTTCAAGGTCCAGGTGTGCGTAATAAAATTCAATGATTGAAACCCTGTGCCCCCCCCCCTCCATCTCTCGCACTCCCATCCACCAACCCGCTGAGGAGCAATCATATTGACCTCCACCAGAGGCCTTAAAAAAAAAAAAGACCCAGGAGTCCTTTTCACTTTGTTTTCGATGCCATTCTGATTGCCCGCGCTGTTACGCTATCGGCAACGCGAAAAAAGTGTCCGATCGGTGGTGGCGTTGGACGGAGCGGCCGGCGCGGGTCGACCGGGCCGACGCCGCGGCAGGCTGAGTGATGGTAATTATTCATGAACGGAATGATTCGACTTGTGTTCTGGGACTGGACCGGCGCGCGCCATTTCGCGGTCAGGGAGAAACGAAACGCGGTCAGGTGGGGACTGCTGGCTGCTGCTGGCCTGCCGGGCACACTATCAAGAGGGCCACAGTTCGGACATCTCGCTTCTTGAACAATTCCAGAATCTTTTTTTTCATCTTTTTTTTTTCAAAAATATCTTTTATTTCCAGAGTGCCCTGCGCTGCTGAATATTGCACACTGACCGCTGAAGGCCCCCCGGCGCTGGGCGGTTGCGGCCGTATCGAGACAGGAAGGTGGACGGATTTTGTTTGTTTTACTTTTTTTTTCGTGAAGGGGTTGCATGGAGTCCCCTCTCACCCCTTCCCCTCCCCCTCCTCTCTCACTCTCTCCGTCACCACTTCACATTCATTGCGCCATAAAAAATGCATAGAAACAAAGACGGCGAAAACAAGGGCATAATAATATCGCATACAATGCCACGCCGAGCCGAGCCCCACGTATCGAACTCGTCGGCCGTTGTCGGCCGTTGCCCTCCGACAGGCCCGGCGCGGCCCCGGCGTGGCCATGGACAGGCCTTTGTTTGCATTTCGCTGCTCTGCGATTACTTTTCCGCGGCCGAGATTCCTGCCTGGACCGGGTCGGGTCCGGGGCCACTGCCAGATGCCCGCGGGGGGCATGTCTACCGGACGGCGCCTGCTGAGCAGGCAACAACGGCCTCGGCATGCACGCATGTCGTGCGGGCTGGCCTACCCTGGCAGTCGCAGGCGCTCGGCGTTTGCCGGCGGCCGGGCTTTGCCGCGTCCGCATGCAACGCACAACGCAGTGCGAATACCTCAGTGAATACGAGAGATTCCTGGCGCAAAATTAAAAACGTAAAGAACCTCGCACGGCGCTGGCAGAATTTTTTTTTTGGCGCGTCATGAAGGGCTCTTCGTAGTACCGCGGATACATACCCCGTAGCAGCACAATGCAGCAATGATGCGAACCGTCTCAAGGGCTCCCGGCTAACTCCTTTTTAATGACGGCCTGTCTTAGCATCGTTGTCAGAGGCCTCCGTCCGGTCCAGAGGAGGAGGAGAAACATCAAGCACGAGCAGTATGTTAAACCTCATCACAAAGGGATGTTTTGAAGAAAAAAAAATCAATTTTTAGAAAATTGGATTATTGAAAATTTCTAGAAATGTTGCTAAGCCAGCCTACTGTTTATCTGTTTATATGTATAATTTTGTAAATATGAGCAAAAATTTCGCAAGACCTTGAAAACGGCTGGTCGGGGTGTTGGAATCCAAACTGTCCGGCGGACATCATGAGGATGAGGCCACCAGTGCAGGTCCAGCGGGTGCAGCGGGGGGTGACAACATCAACAGTGGCATTCCAAGCCTCCCCTCCAGCCCACTCAGCGACCCTCTGTTTTTTTCATCGCTGACTCTATTTTTTCCCCTCCTTCATCCCCCGATCACTGTCCGGATCACTCAAAGATTTCTTCCATTGCCAGCGGAGCCTCCCCCACCCACCCACCCCGCAAATCACTCTCTTATTCTCAGGTTTCTTCTTCTTTTTATTTCTTTGCCGCATCTCTCGCCACTTCCTCTTTTATGTGTTTGATTTCCGCTTTCTCCGCATGATTAAACCGCGTTTAAAATAAAGAAGTGGGGGTCGGGGGAGAAATTGAGCGGGGTATTGCGGCTGAGAATATTGTCCGCCTCATTTGCAGCCACATACAGTCATCGCTCATCGCATCCTCATTTTTCTTTCGCGCTCTCGCGCACCGCCCCCCCCCTCTCTCTCTCTCTCTCTCTCTCTCTCTCTCTCTCTCTCTCTCTCTCTCTCTCTCTCTCTCTCTCTCTCTCTCTCTCTCTCTCTCTCTCTCTCTGTATTTATCTCTCTGTACCTCTCTCCTCCTCTAAAGCGGTCGCGGAATTCCTCGCGGTGACAAATATTTGTCATCCCAGCGTTATCATTTTTTTATAACCAGTGTCAGTAAATTGAAATTTAGATTTTTGAAACATTCAGGCATTTTGGGGGAATTTAGGAAGCCCAAGAAGTGTACCCTGCGCATCACCTTATTGCAAGTGCCCCCGCCCCTCCCCGCCTCTTGTCAAGCACGCCTGCCAGCGGGGTTCCACTGTTGTGTTTGCGCCGGCCGGCCGGGGATGGCATGGCATGGCGGAGGCATAGCGGAGGCATAGCGGAGGCCCCAAGAAAACCCTAATGACGGGTGTTGGAGCGTGGCATGACAAGCACGCCTGGCGACGCCCGGCGACGCCTGGTGACCGGGGCCGCCGCTGCTACCGCCGCTGCTACCGCCGCTGCTACCACCGCCCGGGCCTCGGCTGACCAGGAGGGGTGTCAGGCGGGGGCTGACGCCGGGCGCGCCCTTTATGGTCCCGCCTAACGGCGTGGCGCGGGGCGGCGGCGGGGACAGGGCAGGGCGGACCCCGTCGGACCCCGGCGGACCCCGGCGGTAACGGCTCTTGCCGGACCTTAAGGTCGCCTCTAGGAACATGCAAATAATTACCGGGACCAAGAAGACTTTGGCCGGCGTCGTCTTGGGTCCCCTTTTGGGTCCGCTCCCCCTCCCCTCGGAGCCCTCCCCGCCGGCCCCCGCAGAGGCCCATGTGTGGGTAGTATTAATCACTACTAATGGGGCCGAAGGCGCAGAGTCTTACTACGGGGCCTACTCCCGCCTAATTCCCCCGGCCGCCTTCACGGCGCCGCACCGGTTGTCTACCCGCCAGGCGGCGCACTGGCCGTGCCCGAGGCCGGAGCACTCGAACCTCACGGCGCCGGGAGGGTAGGCAACGCGGCGGCACGGCTGTGTCGGCGGTGACTACCCTCCAGGCGCTCGGCGCGCGCTGCGCTGTCAGGGGGTGGAGGGGAACAAGAAGGCGGTGCATGACTTAGGGAGCCGTGTAAGGCGCTGGACCCGCAGAGGGCAGACACACAAAGCCTCCACGGTACAGCGGGCTGCTGCCTGGCTGCCGGCCGCGGCTGCCGGCCGGGCACTGCTGCCGCCCCACTCTGCTTTCTTGCCGCACCACTCCGAGCACCCTGTTCAACTCCACAATAGTCAGATATCCCCACCTAAGATAAGCGAAAGAAGAAATTTTTCATCGATTTTGAGTGGAATTTTACAAAAAAATTCAGTCGATTTAAAAAAAAAATAGTTTTTAATATTGACATCTCTGCGAACCCCTTTCATGATCAGCCGCACAGAGTGTCTGCCTTGCCTGATCTTACTCGGGCCTTGATATTGCGTGCAGACGAACGGCGCAGCGCCGAAATGTAATTCTGCGTGCTCCTTAGAAGGAAGTCCGGCGCAATCCGCTCCAGCCCAAAATGGCAGAGCGGGCGCATGCACGCACGCACGAGCGCCCCCTCTACGTGTGACAATGTACCTCGCCACACACGCACGCACGCTCCAGCACGCGCACACCCAGACCCGGCTGTACAACAATGTAAGCTTTCAAATCCAGGTTCGGCTATAAGGAGGGGGTCGGAGTGGCAGTCAAACTCACCCTCTCTCGTCCCTCTTCTCCTCTCCTTCTCCTCCCTACTCATCTCCTTCTCCTCTCCTTCTCCTTCGTCTTCTTCTCCAGTTCCTCCTCCTAGTGCCTTTCTTGGCTCCTTACATTCTGAAATCAAATTCAAGAAAACAACGTGATCATGAGGTGATACCGACAAAGTCGCATTTGTTGCTTTGCGAATGAGACTGAAATAAATACACAAACACCGACTAGGGCATGATTCACGTCAGCTACAGACGACTAGAATGCGCTAGAGATTCCCTAGCTCTGCTACCGTAATATTGATATTAATTGCTGGGCCAGATTGTTATCAGCGTAGTGGGTGGGGCGGCCGGCCGACCCGGACCGCCCGGCCGCAGTCCGCCCAGCCCACACTGGGCCGAGGCGTCTTAAGGAAACAATGGGCGGCGGGGTGAAAGGGGACGGCGCTGCGTGCGAATACTGCTCTACTGTCGCCGTCTCTCTCCCGAGTCCCGCCGCCTGCGCGGGTGCGAGGAGGACAGAGGGTTGCGGCTGCCTCGAGCGCCGCCGTGGCGGAGCGTGCTGGGGACCTCACGGTCTGTAGGTGGCCGTAGGTGCTGGGCACGCGCACGGGATGGAGATGATCCGGTCCGGCGCCAACAGAATTTCAAGTCTCGTCTTTTCGGAAGTGTCGGTATTTGAACCTGCCGCCGGAACTCGGATAGAAAGCCATGTGTGTGTGCGGCGGCCTTAGGCTTCAGGGGTTGATTGGGGTCGAAGACGCAACAGCTGCGGACAGATGCGGAAGAGGCCCTACCGGCTCCACGAGCCACCGGGCGGGCCGGGCCGGGCCGGGGCGGAGGGTAGGGTCATCCCGGAGCACGTACGAGGCAGCGCCAGCCAGCGCCAGGCTGACGGTCGTTTTTGAGTTTGCCGCCGCGGCCCCCAAGTTTCCAGGGGGACGGTGGGTCCCGGTGTACACGGGACGGAGCGGGATCCAGCCGGCTCCAGCGGGCTCCAGCCGGCTCCAGCACGCGGCCAACCTCAAACCGCAGGCCAAATGTGCGGATGGTTGGCGTATGTGATTCTCAGAAGGACCCCGGATGGGGCCGGATGGGTCGGCCTGCCGCACGGCCCCGAGGGGGTGAGTCCGTGAGGCCCGTGAGGGTCCGTGTGGGGAGGAGGGAGAGGGTTGAGGGCTGCGTGCCTGTGCTGGCTGTGCCCGCCGTGCTCCGCCCTGCACCCGCCCCGCTGCAAGACCAACTATACGGACGCTGGTAATTTTCCTTGGCGTTATTAATGGATGGCGCGAAACGGCCAAGACGACAGCGAGAGCAAGGGATTCGGCCTGCACCGCTTCCTTGGCCGTGTGTGTGCGTGTGTGCGTGTGTTTGCGTGTGTGTGAGCGTGTGTGTGCGTGTGTGTGAGCGTGTGTGCGCGCGCCGAGAAAGCGAATGTGCGCTCCGCATTGTGCTGTGCATATACCCTTCCGCCGCCGCACAAAGGGGCCCGGCCGCGTGTGCTAGCGTCGCGCTAATAGAACGTAAATCACTTCTTTCCTTTTGTCAGGCTCCCGCGCTCGATATTATGGAAAACAATGCAAATTGGGGAATCCTTATGCTGCACGCGTGGGAGGCGAATGAGATCGGTTAGCGCAACAAACGGCAAGGATTGTTATTGGTTTGTTTCTAGTAAGAGAGTTGCTGTATTCAAAAGCCTTGTATCGCTGGGTTTTGGGGGCTACCTGTAAATAGGAGTTGAATAATGTCAAAGCATCGGGGAGAGAGAGAGAGAGAGAGAGAGAGAGAGAGAGAGAGAGAGAGAGAGAGAGAGAGAGAGAGAGAGAGAGAGAGAGAGAGAGAGAGAGAGAGAGAGAGAGAGAGAGAGAGAGAGAGAGGGGGGGGGGGGTATGGGTGGAATAGCGGGGTAGGATAGAGGAGAGAGAGATCACTAGTGTGCCCTCTACAGCTACCTTTAATTAAGAAAATTGGAAGCAAATCCGAGAGTTATTGTAACACCTGGGGCGGCTGCTGCTTAGCCCTTTGGTCCCTGCGGCTCACTCGGCCCCCGCCGCCCCCGCCTGCGGTGCCGACCCTCCCCTCCGCACAGCCTCGGCCCGCAGAGAGGGTTCAAAAGTGCAACTGAAGGTGTTCCCGGGTTCCCTATCTTAACACAGTCGTGGTTCCACTTCCACGCCGGCCCCGTCGCTGCGGCCGCCGCACTGCAGGAAACCGTTTCCTGTTAATCCAGAACAATACTGTGGCGTCCGCCTCCCGCACACGCCCACCCCCGTGCCGCGCCCTCACCGCACCACTGCCCTGTCTGCCTCCATACCTCTTGAACCCCATCTCCCGCGTGCGTGCGTGCGTGCGCGCGTGCGTGCGCGCGCGCGTGCATCTCGGGCGCAGAGCCTGCTATGGCTCCCTTGTTGATTCTATTTGGCTTGCTGTCACCCAGTGTCTGCCTCGTGCAAGGCGGCGGTTCGCCACAAGGAGGGGAGCGAGGTCTGCACTCACCTCTGTGCCCCCGCGGCCCCCGCGGCCCCCGCGGCCCCCGCGGCCCCCGCCTCCTCCAAACAACAGGAGGAGCTCATCTGCGCGGGGTCTGGCTGGGCCTGGCGGGGCCTGTGGGTACGCCTACGTCCGTGCACATCGGTTAGGACGACGTCAATGAACTCCGTAGGTCGTGGGCGGCTCTTATTTTGAATTTGCAGCTGTGTGGTCTGCGGTGGCAGCTGAGAGAGAGAGAGAGAGAGAGAGAGAGAGAGAGAGAGAGAGAGAGAGAGAGAGAGAGAGAGAGAGAGAGAGAGAGAGAGAGAGAGAGAGAGAGAGAGAGAGAGAGAGAGAGAGAGAGAGAGAGAGAGAGAGAGAGAGAGAGAGAGGCTGCAATACATCTCCGACGGGAAGGGAGGGCACTCGGGCAAGAATCTCTGTCTTCCATTCCATTCAAACGGAGCCACCAAGCGGAGGAGATGCATCCTTCTCTCTCACACCCACCGGATAAGACGAGCTCCAAATTAATATCTCAAGTTATGCGGCCTTCGTCCGGCCAGGCCCCCTCTGGTCCTGGCCTGGCGTGGTGGGTTTGGGGAGGATGGGGGTCGGGGGGGGGGGGGGGGCACCCGCTTCCACACCACTAAAGCGATGTTCTTTGCGCTTTAGAAATAGCGAAACAGCCCGCTAGGCATGGCGGTGCTGGCCGGCCCCGGACGGTCCTCCACATGCATCTCCACCGCAGCGCACCGCACAGCTACGCTCACAGCTACGCTCCGCCCCGCGCGGCCTCCAGCCTCCGCCTCACCAACAGCAGCAAACTTTGGCGCAGCGTATTGCGCATCGAGGCGCCGCTCATTAAATGTTTCCCTCACCTGAGCAGCGATGTCGTTGTCATCACGTCCAGACCGCTTTTTTTGTGTTTTTTTTTTCGTCCAAGAAAAGGAAGAAGGAAAAAAAAGGAAATAAAGAAAGTCTTGAGTCTGGAGTGCGGGATATTTTTATACAGCTCATGGAATTACGCCTCTCAAGGACAAAAAAAGCAAAAAAGAACAAAAAAAAACCTGCCGAATGTGTTTTTGAGCCCAGCTTCGGTGACCCGTGCAGAAAAAGAGTCACTTAACCCGGCTGGGATTTGCATGGCAGTTAGCGCACCGGGATCCTAATTGGGGGCGGCGACAGCGCTGCCCTCCAAACCAATCTCCTCCTCTCCTCTCCGAGGACTGCAAGCAGCGCACCGAAGGGAGGCCAGTTGGGCACAACACTCGCTCTGCAGACAATGAGTGATCCCCCTCGCCGTCTTGTCCTCGGAATTACATTTTTTTTCCCCGTCCGCGCCCTGCCTCCCATTTTTTGGGGTCCGACTTGTGATTCCTTGGGCCGCTTGGCGCGCTCCCTGCCGTCGTCATTGGCGGCATCTTTACATACAGCATTGTCATTAAAAGTCTCCGAGTCGCTGGGAATTGATTATATTGTGACGACTTAAAGAGCTCTCCGAGGTGGAGTGAGGGCCGAGCCGAGCGGGGGTGGCATCTGTCTGTAGGGAACGTGGGCGCCGCATTAGTACTGCTGGGCTGTCATCCTGCAGGTCTACACCCACTGGGGAAAAAAGTTCGAGACGTTTCACTGAAAAGTAGATATGAACGTGCGAATATATGAGTGAAAATCGGTCAGGGGTTGAGAGGGTTCAGCAACAGGCCGGAGTCCAGACGGGTAACACGGCACGGCCAGCTAGAGACACGGTTCTCTCTCCAACCCTCTCTCTCTCTTTGATTCGGGCATGTCGGCGTTGCTCGTCCGGCGCTCCGGCTTCCACATTCGTCTTGTTGTCAAGTTTCAAGTTTTATTAGCAAAGTCTCGTCGGCGACATGACTCACTGCCGGTCACGTTCCACGCGCCACGGCGCCACGTTTTCATTCTCTCTCTCTCCTTCTCCCCCTCTCTCTCTCTCTCTCTCTCTCTCTCTCTCTCTCTCTCTCTCTCTCTCTCTCTCTCTCTCTCTCTCTCTCTCTCTCTCTCTCTCTCTCTCTCTCTCTCTCTCTCTCTCACGATTTGGTCTGAAAAGTTTCCGTCCACACGGAATGCGTCGTGTCTGCGATCGTCAATAGAGGACGCCCCCGATCGCCAGGCGCAACCACGGGCAGCCGCGCGTCTCTGACCAGTCAGTCATGAGCACCGGAGGAGAGAGGCTCCATCCGTCCGGGGAAGTCTCTGGTGGGGACCAATACCGAAACAAGACTCTAAAACCAGTATTTCAACCCGACCCCCCACCTCCAAAATAATAAAGAAAAAAAAATTGCAGAAAATTGCCCAGATGAGTTGTTGGCCTTTCTGAAATAAGACGAGTTCAATCCGAGCCCGTGATCTGTCGTGCACGACTAGTGGGCGGCTGGTTATTACTCTGAGACAGAGTTACATCTGGGCTCGCCGCATTAACAGTGTTGCCATCTCGGCATTAGTCCGAGCCGTAGCGGTCAGCGTGCGTTAGATCACTCGCGATCCCCGCTGTGGACCCGCACTAATACAGCCCAACTTGGCGGAAACTCACCTCTCCCTTCCTCCTTGGCCCGGCCCGGTCTGCGGCCGCATCTCTCTAATCTGTACGTCTTCTGGACGGTGGCGCTGCTGGCCGCGGCCCCGGCCGGCCCCTCCGGACGTCTCAAGGAGCCCTGCGCTCCCTGCGCGCCCGCCGCCCCGTGCCTTGCGCCGCGTGTCTTGGTCCTGCGGCGTCTTACAAATTCTGCAACCGCAACCATTAAGATGATTGAGTTGGTAGCAGTAGTCGGTGTCGTGTGGTCGCCGCCTGCCGCCCCCTCGGCCCGCCCCCTCGGCCGGCCTCCTCTGCTGGCGTCCTTTATTAAATACGACATCTCTCTCTCTCTCTCACTCGGGGCTTTGGTCTTAGCCGCATTTCCATTCCTCTCCTCCTGTATCGTATGCGTTCCGCATCGGGAGCACACGGGCAGCGAGACAGAGACGGAGTGAGAGAGGGAGAGAGAGAGAGAGAGAGAGAGAGAGAGAGAAGAGGGGGGGGGGCAGCCTCCCCTGCCAGCTCCTTGTGTTCCACGAAGTTTTGGAGTCAACGGCTGAGCCAAGTTCTTAGTACAACTTACAAATTCCGCGCAGCACCCCACAGCGGCGGTGGCGGGGCGGGGCGGGGCGGGGCAGGGTGTCCGCGGCGGTGACCGTCTTGTACTCGTCCTCGTCGCGGTTCTGTTAGTATCACCGCAAACATCTCCGTCTCCTCCCTTACCTCGCCTCTCTCTCCCACTTCCAGATCAAAGAGCGCGCGGTCCGAGGCGCGTGTGAGCTGCATAGTAGAGCTGGTCCTGCTGGTCCTCGCTGACCACACGGCCACTCAGTCACGGTCCCCCGGATCCCTCCGTCCGGCCGTTTCCAAACTCGCATAGGGATCCGTGGGGAGCAGAGCCGAGACGAGCCGCAGCGCGAATCCGTGCAAAGATTCGCTGCCGAGTGTCGAGTTGGCCGTGGAGCCGAGGCAAAGCGAATCAGGGCCTGACGCAACACGTCACATGGCCATCACTGGCCACTTTAGCAGATGATACCTCAAAACACTGACATTAAAACTAAAAATCAAAATTTAATTAGTTTGAGGCGTCAGCTACCTTTTACTCCCGATAAGTCGAAAAGGCGTAGCGAGTGCGGCGATTTAATAATATATAAGGCGGGCCGGCACTAGGGGGGACCCGTGGGCTGCTGGCGGGCCGCGGGCCGCGGGCCGCGAGATCATCGCGCACTGCTCGGGTAGCATAGTTGTCCTGAACGCCGCCGGCTCGGCTCCGCCTGCACTCGGCTGGCCTCGCCTTCGCTCGCTTGGCCAAAGGGCCTCTACCCAAGAGACTACAGCTTAGGGACAACGAAGCTTGGAGCCCGGTGGCTACCGCTTCGCCGAACGTTGCAACACCTAGCGAGCTCAATATCTATCTCTCAGATCCCGTTTTGGTCGCAAATCGTCGGGAAAGCTTCACTGATTGCCTTAGTTACAATCTCAAAGTCAAAACGCATACCAGATTTAAACAGCGTCCGCTAAAATCTACTCGAACGCAGCTGAAGATCGGCGCGCGCCGCCTCGCAAAGCAGCCAGCGTTCCGGGCTGGGCGCGTTGTTGTTCTTTTTCCGCCGCTCGCTACGCTCCGCCAATCCACCACTCGGCTCGCCGCCACGAGCCGACGTCGTTGGAGGCTTCGCTCTCGCTGACGATATGTCACGACCATTTGGTCGGGTCACGCACCGCAGTTCCACCTGGAGTGTCGGGAGCAGGCGTTACTTCGACGCCTTGCCAGTGATTTGCATGTTGTGATTCAACCTAATAGACGTGACGTATTGTCAGCGAGAGCTAAGCCTCGATATTTGCGACGTTGGCTCGTGGATGACGGCCCGTGGCCTCGTGGCCGCTCGTGGCCCGTGGCGTAGATACTCTCTGCTCCGATAACCCTCATGATGCCCGTGTTTTGTTTCCGCTGATGTTCTTTTTGACTTCTTCTTCATTTACGGCGTAGACCTGCTCCGAAATATCCTATTCTCTGCTGTGTGAGGAAAACTCAAGGCGGTTTTGTTTATCCGGAGAGGGGACGAGAAGGGTGTAGTTTAACGCCCGCAGTCCTGTGTGCGAGAGGGACGTCACGGGAGATATCCATCGCGGCGTCGCGGCGCCGGAAGGCTGTCAAACCCAACACTCTGATTGGAGCAGACGACACCCCTCGTCGCCACGAATCGCCGTTTACCTCCTTTCTCTTTTTCTCTCTCCTTTTACTTATTCAGTCCCTCCCCCCGTCCAGCCACTTCGCTTCTTTCTTGCTCTTGTTTTATTATTATTATTTTTTGTTCGTAGGGGATGGGAGCACGAGTGTCGTCTCCCGGATGCATTCCGGCGTCTATATGTGAGAGATGACGTCGCGGAGGAGGGCCGCGGGAGAAAGACACTCACTGGCCTGTCTAGTGACAAAAGTGAAAGCCCGCACTGTACTCTGTCCATTTTTTTTATATTTTTTATAAATAGTGAGTTCTGTCAAATGAACTAGTTGTTTAGGGCAGAGTGGAAGCGCAGATTTGTGCTAAATGAGCTTAAATGGGATAATGGGGCGGGTGAGCGACACCGGTGCGATAAAAAGAGAGGGAACGGCCCCGTCTCCCTCCCCGACCCCCTCGGCAGTATAGGCCTCGTAAAACACGATACTTGCCGTGATCGCCTTACAAGGCGCCGCGCCCTTCCCTCTTCGCTCCGCCAAAACAGGAAGCCTCACGCGGGGAGGGAAAAGCAGGCTAAATATATCACCGAGCCGAGGTAATAAACTCACCTATCACACCATTTGAAGCAGTATGTGATTTTATGCCTTCCGTGCGCTGGGGCGGCAGCGGTGGCGGCAGCGGTGGCGGCAGCGGTGGCGGCAGCGGCGGCAGCAGCCCTCGGCAGCGCTGCACCCCATACGACACATGTAGCAATCAGCTGATGGCATGCGTTCCGGCACGCCCTGCTGGATCCGAGAGAGGGGGAAAAATAGCGCGGTAGGCAACCAGACGCCAGCCATGCAATGCGCGCCTCGAGGTTGCCTGCCTGCCAGGCTGAGGCCATCCGTGGCCGTAGCAGTCGCCTATTCAGGCGCCACGTTTCACGTCGAATGTAGCACTCGGCGCATTTGGATCGCGACACACACATTTACGTTATGATATGTCTTCACGTGGTCTGCGAGCGGCGCCCTGAGACGGCAGAGCGGCGCAGGGCCCTGGTCCCCCTCCTGCCAGGACGTATCCATCATGCGAACGGCGTTCCGCTCGGAGACACACGCCGGGAGGCGTGGCGTAACCCCCGATACGATACGACACGGCCAGGGCCGCGCGCCGCCAAGCCGAGCCGAGGCGACTCCAGGCGGAGGCTGGGCTGGGCTGCCGTTCTTCTTCACGGTTGTTTCTTGCTTCACGGTAAATCTCTTTAATCGGATTTTTGGAAAATAAAAATAAAGGAGTAACAGGGCGTCCAAGAGACTAAACCACGCATTTAGTGCTGAAATAAACGCGGTAAACAACTGCTTAAGGGGGGGGGGGAGAGAGAGAGAGAGGGATAGAGAGAGAGAGAGAGTAGCGCGCTGCGGAACCTCCGGCGCCCACAGCGTAGCTCTGCTGCGCTGCTTGCTTGCGACTTTCCTCAGACGCATCCATTTTTCAGCAATTTTAATTAATTAGTTTATTAATTAATTAATTGAGAGGTATGTGGAGCGGGGCCGCGGCGGGCTGCGGCGGCGCTGCTGTGGCGCCTGCTGGGAAAAGTGAGTGCACTCGGGGGTCTTAATTCTCGGCTCCCCCGGCTCACCACAGGCCGCCTGCCGCCGGAGCCCGCGGCCAGAAGCCAACCCCCCCCCCCCCCCCCCCCGCCCCAACCACCCCCACCGCCCCCTACCCTCTCCCCGCACACTCCTTGCCGTTCCATTCTTGGAGCGAAATTTCATGAAATTATTAAGAGCTGAGAGGCGTTTTTCTTGGCCGCAGCGCTGCTCGCATTTTCACCGCGCGCGCGCCGTGGATGCGCCCTCTGCCGGCGGAGGGGGGAACCACAGAGACGCGGTTGTGGCCGGCGCAGCGGCTGTGGTACAGCACCGTCTCCTCTCATCTCCGCGGACCCGCGGCGCGGCGACGACTTTATCGGGCAGGGTACAGTGCAGCGCAGGCGTCCCCAGCCAAGAGAACAGCCCCAGTGCGTCGGACCGGCCAGCACTCGGAGCCCAAGGCGGGGCGGGGCGGGGCGGGGCGGGGCGTTGCAGCGCCAGGCGGAGCGGGCCGGGCGCGGCGGGGGCCCGGCGAGGCGAACAACGAAACGCGCACCGTCGGCCTAATTAACAAAAATTACAGAGAGAAACTAAATATCCCTTCTCCCGGCGCGCCCCGCCCGCTCCCCTCCCCGCTCCGCTAGTAGACAAATGTTGACACTCTTACATATCTCGTTCCTTCGCCGTCGGGACCGTGCCGTGCCGTGCTGTGCTGTGCTGCGCCGCCGGAATACGGCCCCCGACGCCGCGCCGCCGCGCCGCTCTGCCGTTGTGGGGTCTAAGCGGCATGGGGGTTACAAGTTTACGGTTCCGAGCTAAATTTCATTAGCTCGTTCTTCTAAATATTATGCCCCGCCTCGGAAGGCGATCTGCCCGGCCCGCCCGCCTGCCACACTCCCGTCCGGCGTCTTATTTCGCCCGCCGAATCCTGCGGAGTATCGGGCCGGCCTTGTTCGGCGGCGGGGAAAAATGCCTTAATCGGGTGGAATCGAGCTGACTGCTTGAGTCCGCACGAAATGCTGAGGCGAGACACATTGGAAAACGGTCCGATCCCGCAATTAACAGGAGGCCTGCTTAGCCCTTTCTTTCTCACCTTGTCCTTTACCTCCCGCCCTCCAACCCCCTTTCTCTCCCCCCCCTCTCTCTCTCTCTCTCTCTCTTTCTCTCTCGCTCTCCCTATTTCAGGGCCCAGGGCTGCCGGCCCGCCCCTCCACAAAGAGCTCACGCAGCAAACGACTGCAGTTTCGTAACAACTTGAGAGATCAGTCAGCAAAGGCAGGCCAGTCGGGTAATTAGTAATTGGTAATTAGCAAAGCAACGGGCGGATTTACAAGCGGGCTGAAATAATTAGTGTCGTCGATGAATTTACGGGCGGGAAATGAAATGAAAATGTTATGACGGAGCGGAGAGGACAAACTCTACGCTCGGCGAAGAAAGTGAAATCGTATAGAGTGAGTTAGACTTGTGGATGGCTCGGCTGGCCTGGGGTAGACAGAATGTCTGCAAAATACCTGAAGTAAGTGTCCACTCTTCCTCAATCCACCCCAGCTCCAAATATATTTTGAAGAAAACATAAATTTTTGGACGCTACGTAATTTGAACATTTGTGCGATGAGCAGTCGGCGAGTAGGGAGTAGGCGATTAGCATGCCTGGTAAGCTCACCTCCAGCGCCCCTCACGGCTGTGTACGCCAGGGCGCCGGCACGTTCTGAGTGTGCATAGGCTTAGGGGGTCGGACGAAGGAAGGTAAGAGTTTCTCACAACTTTGCATCCATGGTCGGTCTACATAGCTTTCGGGTCCACCTACCTTCGGGCCCCGCGCCGTGCTGGGCTTAACTACACAGCAAATACGGGCGCGAGCGGGCGGGGGGATCTGGAAGGACCGGCAGAGGCGAGGCGAGCCACCAGGAGTGCTGACTGTGGATTTACATGCAGTCCGAGCAGAGCAGCTAGCGGCCGGGAGGCGGCCGCCCGCAGCCGCCCCCACACAGTGTGGCACACACTACTAGCGCGCACTAGCGGGCTGAGCGCTTCTTAATCACTTCGTGGGAAAAGCGATGCTCACACATTTGGGGGTGCATTGTGGGTCGCAAAGTACTACACCTCATTGCGGCAGAAACCCTCTGGAATCCTTTCACATTTCCGGGATAACATCCGTGCAGACGTTTCCAAGGTTCTGTTGCGTTGAGCGGCGAGCGATCAGCACAGCGGCAGGTTTCGCCCAGTTTTGCCGCGTAAAGCCGGCGGCATTTCAAGCATTCCCGCCGCATTGCACACATCTGCGAGTAGCGGCGGCTGTGCGCTATCGGCAGTGCCGCGGTCAGATCAAGGCGGGGCCGCGCGGCCGCGGGGCCACGGGGCCACAGAACCGAGCGGCCCTGGCCGCCACCTCGGCTACCGCCTGGCGGTCCTGGCGGTCCTAGCAGGCCGACGGTACGGCATACCTTCCGGTCCATCAGTAATGGGAAAACTTTGGTCAGAATCTGCTGGTGATCGCTGAAACCTGCGGAGGCCCTGCCGGCCGGGGCTGCTGCCGGGTTGGGCTCTGAGGGCGGGGCTCTGCCGGCGCGGCCAGAAACACGACAGAAGGCCCCCGCCGGTCCCCGCTGTCCCCCGCCGGCCCCCGCTGCCCCCACGCCGGCCCCCGCTGCCCCCGCTGCCCCCACGCCGGCCCCCGCTGCCCCGGCTGCCCCCCGCCGGCCCCGCCCCGCGCCAAAGCGAGGCGGTACTGGGCGTGGCCGGCCAGCCTAGCTCGCAGGTCCGGCCCGGCAGATGCGCGGCTCTGTGCCGCTCCCGCTGGCCTCGCCGCGGACGGCAATGATTGCGAGTCAATCCGGTAAAGTGTAGCGGCGAATACCTTTTACACGCGGCCGACCGTCCGACCCGACCCGGTCCCTTTGAGGTGGGCTAGTATGGGAAACAACCAACTTTACGCCCACAAACTAACGCAGGAATCGTGGGGGGCGTTCCTACCCAGCCCTTTTATTCGGGTCAAAATTTAGGGCCACTCGGCTAGAATATCCAGAAAAACGTCGCTTGTTCAAATTCACCGCGGAGAGTCTCGCTCGGCCCAACCCAAACCCCGCGCGGCGTGCAGGGGAAGGCGGGCAATGCCGGGCAATGCCATCCGTCTGCCAACCAGATGCATTGGATATTGAAACGTGACGGATGCAGCAGCGGGCCGGGCCGGGCGCGGCGGGGAATGGACACTGCCCGGCCCGGCCCGGCCCGGCCTCCCTGCGCACGACCCCTTTTTCGGACGTCCCCTGCGACCGCACCCTTGTCCACCCTTGACGTTATGACATTTACGAATTTGTATAAGGAATGAAAGGGGATTGTGGGCGAGGGCGACAAGGAAGGGGTGAGAGTGATTGGGTCTTGTTCCTGATCCGCAGCCGCCACTGCCGCACTCTGCTGCAAAAAAGCTGCCGGACCTGACAACGACCACAAGGCTGCACTATGCACAAAACGAAGGTGCGACCGTGACGATATTCGGGCCAAATTTTGGCTAATTCGCAATATAATCATACTGTGTGCGTCTGCTGTGCAGGATATGTGCAAGGCCCGAGTGTGAATGAGGGACCAAAGAGACAGAAGGAGGAGGGAGTTCCCCCGGAAACAAAGCGTCCGTGTGGAAGTCCCCTCCTATCCCGTGCGGCTCTGGACGCCGCGCCCCGAGCACGCCTTCGTTTGGTATGCATGCATTGTGCAGCGGGGACCAGCGGCCTGGGCCGTGCCGCCGTGCCGCTGTGCCGCTGTGCCGGGACCCGAGGCCGAGGCCCCGGACCGGGACTCCACTCTCATATCAGGGGTCACGCCGAATCGAAGCCGCATCGCGCACAGACCCAGCGCGGGCGGCCACTGCAAGCCCCGCTGGGACGGGCTTCCTTATCCTTCGTGTCATTCACCTCTGCACTGCGCGCACTTTGCAGCAGTTTTCCCTGAATCGTATTAAATACACCATACGACTGCCAATCACCTCCTGGCTAATCACTCGGCGTGGGCCGACCCCAGCGGGGGCCCGGGCCTGTGATCACGGGGGGCGCAGCTCTGACCGGGGATTGGTTGATTCAGACCTCACGGCCGGGGGCGGGCGGGGCGGCGGGGCGTGTCCCGGGCAGGCGGCCGGACCCAACAAGACGTCTCCTAACCAACTTGTCCGCTAACTTTGACGTATTATACATGAATGGGCAGGGCGAGGGGTGCCCGATCCACACACTCGGACGTGATGGACGTGCGTGGCCCCGAGAGGGACGGAAAAGGGGTTGGCCAAAGTTCGCAAAGGTAGAGAGAGGGGGTACTCGCGGTTCACAATTTCTGCTTATTTTTTGAAACGTCATAGAACAATTCAAAATCGACTCGCGCGCGCCGCGTCTGGAGCGGACGGCGCCTGCGAAGTGCTGGATAGGCAGTCCCGCTCGCCAGGCGTGTCTGGCGGGCGTGCCTACCTCCAAGGCGGCGTCCCCGTCTCGTTAGGCTGACTCCGGGCCGGGCGTGCGGAAAGGTGCACGGGTCCTGCGGGTCCTGCGGGTCCTGCGGGTCCTGCGGGTCCTGCGGGCCCAGCCCCAGCGGCCTCCTCCGGGTCCTCGGGCTGCCCACGGTCCTCAGGCCCGCGTCCTCGGGCTCAGCGCCGGTGCCTGGGGACGCAGCGTCCCGACTCAAACTGTCCCTAACTCCATTTCTGTGCGTCCCGCCAGCCCCGCCGTCGCCAACTTGTGAATATTTGCCGCTCGCCCGTGAAAACACGTCTTGTGACGCGCGGGTGTCCCCCCGGACAGCAGCGCTGGCTGCGCTGGCCGATGGACGGGGCGAGCCGAGGCGGACACCGGCGGACCCAGGCGGACCCAGACGGACACCGGCGGACCCAGACGGACACCGGCGGACCCAGACGGACCCCGGCGGACCCAGACGGACCCAGACGGACACCGGCGGACCCAGACGGACCCAGACGGACACCGGCGGACCCAGACGGACCCAGACGGACACCGGCGGACCCAGACGGACCCAGACGGACACCGGCGGACCCAGACGGACCCAGACGGACCCAGGCGCCGGGCCCTCCTGCCCTGACCTGTCTCCAGGCCCAGGCATCTTTCACTCGTCTAAATTGTTTTGACATGTGGAGGGAATGCAGCTCTCTTCCCCCCGTCACGTATATCTTATTACTTTCACAGGTACTGTCACAACAGAGCTGTCACACCACACACGCACACGGTGGTCAGCGGCCACCCTGGTGCTCCGGCGAGTCCTCCGCCACCTCCGCCCGCGCCTCCTCCTGGACGCCCCCGAGTGCCCCCGGGTGCTGCTGGGTGCGGGTCGGGGAAGTGATGATTAGAACGGTTAACGAGAATGCAAATGAGCAGCTGGCAGGCAGGTGAGGCGAGGGACTACACAGAATAAACCTCTTAATTGAACAAAATAAAAATTCGTTCGCAGCACTTTACGAGCGAGCCGTTTGTCGCCGGCCGATGCATCCGTCGGTGCCACCGTCAACACCTTTCCCTCTCACTCATCGGCGTGGTGGGGCCCGGGGGGCCCGGGGGGACCGGGGGCCCGGGGCCAGCGGGGCCCGCCTTGGCAAGCTCGTTCCTTGTCGACGGTGGAAATTTTAAGTGGTAAGTTGGGTCACAAGTGCAGCTCTGCTCCACCACTCTCCTCGCCTCCCGCCACTTCCTTCCACGCTCCCCTTCTCCCCTCTGACTCTAATGCCTTTCTTTCTCTGTCTATCTGTCTCTGTCCTTCCCGCCTTCCAATCCTCAGGCACACCCCCTCCATCTCACTCTCTCCTCTCTCATCCGGCGCCATTTCCGCTGTCCGCAACGTCTTCCAGTTCCTTCCCCGCAATTAATACCCAACTCTTTCCTTCTCTTTATCTGGCAGGGCGTCGCTAAGTGTCTCGGAGCGGGGTGTCGTGCCATTAGGACACACTGTCACAATTCCCATTTGGTATATTTCAGCTTAAACCCGCTGAGATGCGATTTTCCTAAGGTTCTAGAAAAGTCGTGAAAGGTGAGAAGCCTCCTGTAGTACCTCTCATGTTGGCATTCCGAAGAAAAATTATGCTAACGGCCATATGGAGTATTTACTTCTCAATTATACTGTGGATAGCAGGGTGCAATAAGCAAAGGTGTAAACACGATGAGTGTCACAGGTGTAATGTACTGGACATGATTCGTCTAACTCTCTCCCCTAGCCCCCCCCCCTCCCCTTTCTCTCTCTCTCTCTGTCTCCTTGCGGCTGGCAACTCTTCCCTTTTGTTCCTCGCCTCCCTCTAATGCACTTTCCGTTCAATTTTTGTGGACTGCCGGCTTCAACCCTTTCCCCAGCCTGCCGAGAGGCACCGCCGGGCCGCCCTGCCACCCCCGCTGCCCTCCCCGCCTGGAGGCCAGCCCCCGGGCGGGGAGATGTCTTGTAACAGTGAGTTTTAGTCTTTCTTATTGGGGTTCGCTATGCCTTGAGCGTCATTTCCTGCCGAAACTTGAGTTGCCGTCTGAGCATTGAGATACGGACTGGAGAGGATCTCCTTGTAGCTGTTCAATCAGGGCCGACGACCCTGTCAAAAATAAGATCGAAAACCTTCTAAGAATAGAGCCTGGTATGAAAACGGACGGGAGAAAGTGTCGGTATTTGAACCCACGACGTTCAATCATCTTTCATCTCGGCAACGCAAAATGGAAAACGATATAGCGAGCATCCACCCACCCATGCTGGCAGAGCCCTCCTTTTGCCAAAACGCAACCTAATTATGCACGGTTAATGATATCCCCCCGTCTACCCAGGAAAAAATGAAATTACAAGACTTAATTGGCCATCGCGGGGTCTTCTGAGGACGAGAGAGGCCCCGGATGAACCGCCAGTCAAAGGGATGGCCAACACCCCGGCGAGCAGAAGGGGTCCGCCCGGCCTGCCCCCCCCCCCCCCCCCCCGCCCCGCCCGCAGCCGGTCATAGGCCCGCTGCTCCTTTTTCGCCAGAAATAATATCAAATTAAATTCGTTGACAAACAAATATTTTAAGGGAAAACCGCCGCAAAGACGACTTTGTGTTTATCGGTCGGCTATTAGAACCCCAAGAGTTTAAGTTTTTTGAACTCGCCATAATGTGTTCTCAAAGACACATGCACGGTTGCGGTAGCACGTGATAAATCAAAACTTTTATTCGCTGAATAATTTCGCCCGTTCGCGAACCCGGGAAAATAGCAGTGAAATATAATTGCTGCTTGTTTGCTTTGTGGTCACGCCTGCCGTATCGGCGTGCGACACGGCGATGATTTGTGTGCCGTCCATATTATGTCGCCGTCCTGTCGTCACGTACGAGTCCAGCCGTGCCGCCGGGCCGGGGGAGGGCCGGGGGCGGGCCGGGGGCGGCGGACAGGCCACCGCGGGGGCAGCTCGGCCGCAGATGTGGTTTTGATTGCGTCGGGATGCTGCTCCGTGCGGCCCAGCCCCGCCCGTCCATGTTTGACGGATTGCTTTCGGACGGGACGACCCCCGCCGACGCCTCGCCACGCCTCGCAGCATAGAAAATTAGCTTCAACATCTCCAATGCTTTGCCCCCCTTCCCCCTCACACACAAAAAAAAAATGCCCTCCTGGACCGCAGACTGCACATTTTCTAACGAAACCGTCTTTTTCATCAACCCCCTAAATGCCAGAGCTCAAGGCACAGTTTGTTTTTTGCGGGTGTACGCCGGCCCTAGCCGCCACAGAGCCGTCGTAAAATCGGGGGGATGGAAAACTGCAAACAAAACGTGTGTAGTGTGCGTGTCCACTGCAGGCGCCGTCACGGGATGCGGGCCGGGACGGGCCTGGCGGCCGCCCTTGATGACACCCCCGCCCCCACCCCCGCCTCCGCCCCCACCCCCGCCCCCATCCCGCCTCACCTTCAGTAACAGAGCCGTGTGAGGGGTGCGAGATGGGATGGCGCTGCCGGGCGCTGCCGGGCACAGCGAGGGGAGGCAGGAGCAGGAGGGGCCCGGCCCATAAAAGGGTGGTCAAGGCGTGCGTAAGTGGTCGAAAACGGACCTTTTCGCCTCGCCTCAGGGGCTGATGAGTGCGTTGTGTCCGCATGGCTCGGTCCCGCCAGTTCCTGTCCAGTCCTGCGGGCGGACTTGACTAATTCGGAAATATACGCCACCAGTCCGTCATGCATAGGGATTTAAAGGCCGGTAATATTACCGGTAAGATTCGGTAAGTTACCGTTACTTACGGTAATATTACCTGACCTCGAAAAAAGTGGTATTTTTCGGTAATATTCAGACTTGCAAAACTCTGAAAATTAGCTGTGCTTGCTGTTACAAGTAGTGAAAAGTGTATCTTTTTGGTTCTTACCAACACTGCAAAGCTTGAACCTACTCTAAAACACATCCTTCAAGATTATTTTTGCATGTTCAAGCAATTATCTAACTTCTCGCTGGAAGACAGCCGTGGCCATATACAATCCGTAATTCTGACACAAACTCATATTTCGAGTGATGAAAGGTATGAAGTGTTATAGCACATCAAGCATTGCAAGGATTGACTACTGTTACGGGGAAAACGTAGAAAAAATACACTATTTTAACAAATACCCGCTGTAAATCAATCTTTCTCATTATTACCAAAAATACCCGTAACTTACCAATCTTTCCGTAACTTACCGTAAGATTGAATCTTACCGGTATTTTTAAATCCCTAGTCATGCAGTCTTGGCTGCCGTGCGCTGGGGACGGGCACAGCTTTATTATAACAGTTAGTGGGGCATTCGTTCCCGTCCGCAAAACGTAAGGACGACTCATAATTATGAGATCTGTAAGCCTGTCGCGGGTGATAAACAATCGGCCATCGAGGGGGGGGGGGGGAGAGAGAGAGAGAGAGAGAGAGAGAGAGAGAGAGAGAGAGAGAGAGAGAGAGAGAGAGAGAGAGAGAGAGAGAGAGAGAGAGAGAGAGAGAGAGAGAGAGAGAGAGAGAGAGAGAGAGAGAGAGAGAGAGAGAGAGAGAGCTGGGCATAATTAATGATTGCAATATGAAATCTTAGGCACCCCCTCCGGGCTGACAACGGTGATCCACTGGTATTTATTTCCCTGGTAAAGGGGGATGTTCGACGATCATTGCTGAGAGGGGCGGTGGGGGGGGGGGGGGCAATCCTTTCTGCCTCGCCACTGCCCTCCTCCCAGCCCAGCCCGCTTACGTCGTCAGCCAGTTCGGACGGACGCTGGCTAGCCGTGGAGAGAAACTGCTCCCCAGGGTGAAATGCAAGGGCCGAGAGATGTGTGGCCGCGTGGAAGGGCCCCCGACGCATCTCACGGGGCCGAGCGCGTTTGTTTCGTATGTATGTGTGTGTGTGGGAGAGAGAGAGAGAGACAGAGACAGGCGAGGTCCTGGCAAAACAGGACGAAAAATACCACCGCTTGTTTTAACATGGCGTATAATATATCAGTTAGCCTCAGTCTCAGCCAGAGTCAGAAAAAGCTATGAATTCACTACGACTGTGACTTCTTCAAGGCCCCGAACCATAGAATTTAGCAGAAAATAACAAAAGATAAAACGAAGGGACCGAAGTCATGGAGGTTTTTGGTTTACCTGCGAGTATCTTCGGCCCGCAGACCGACCCCGCCTGGCTCCGACCCCGATCAGGGTGTGCCGGGCCGGGCCGGGCCGGGCTCCGGTGACAACAAGTCTGGATTACAAGTAAGTTTCCATGCCGAACCGTGACGCGGGAAGACTTGAGATGACCTTGGAACCCCCTCCTCCCCTCACGTCTCCCTTCGGCCGCACACCACCGTGTCGGCCTTCGGACTCCGGCCCAAGGTCCTGCACTGCCCGCACTGAGGTGCGCCCGGCCCGGCCCGGCCCGCGCCGCACACTCACTGTTTGCCGTTTTCTCGACCATCCTCGACCTGATTCTGGTCGAGGTTGCCCTGGTTTTGAATCGCCCTAGGCAAGCGCGTACTCAATCCCTCCGGCGACGCCGCTGGGGTGGCTCTGTGAACACTCAACACAGACACACAGACACACACCTACACACACACACACACACACATACACACACAAACACACACACATACACACACACACACCAAGTAGTGAAATGCCGACATGTGAAACGGGGACGAAAAGGAGAAAAGTGGCGTAGAACGGCCTCCGGTCCCTGCGGTCCCCGCGGTCCCTCCGGCCGCCGCCCCGCCTCAGCACCGCGTCCACCATCGGCTTCTTGCGCTTTTATATTACAGCGTGGGAAAAAAAGGGGGACCCGGTGGGGTAATTCCTGCCAGCCCCGCCCCGCCGCCGCTGCCGTGGCGTCTGTGTGTGTTTTACCTGAAATGTGTCTTTGACATGAAAACCTTTTGATTAGCTCCGCGTGGCAGTGCCGTCGCGCCACTGACGCCGGCTGGGGCCCCAGATAGCCCCCCCTCCCCTCAACCAATGTTACCAGCATGGCGGATACCGGCGGGCTGACACGCAGCGCAGGGACAACGTCAGCAACTCCATGTTCAGCTGTCCGCCGCTGAAACAGTCCCGGAGGGTCAGTCAGGCTGGGAACGTAGATAAGAAAACTGGGGGAAGATTCGACTCTGGAATCTGACCGTGAAACGAGGTCAGTCCCGGTGTGTGCTGGAGCGTTCGGGTTCGAGAACCGGTTCCTGGGGGCTGCGGTTTTGTTACTACTCTTGTGGATGAGCTCTCCTGCTGTCGCTCCGAACCCTCGGCCCGGCGTGTCGTGGCGCGGGGCGGGGCGGGGCGGGGGCGGCGGGGGCGGCAGAAATAACAGAAGGGTTGGTCTGGCGCGGGCTGGCGCGGGCTGGCGGCGGTCACGGACGCGGTGCGGGGAGCGCTGCGGAGGGCGGCGCGACGGCTCTGCGGCCCGGAAGTGATCGGTGCGTCAACAAATCAGCGCCAACATTGAAATAATAAAAAAGTTGAGCGCGGTCGCGGCGTTTGCACTGGTGGCGGCCCTGCTTGCCAAGGCCCGCCCTGCCCCGCCTCGCCGCGCCCCGCCGTGCCCTCGTCACCTCGACACGCGCTAACGATATTCAAACTCCGCGCCCCGCGGTCCCACTAGTGTCACTTTGTGTGCAAAACTGGACCCGGGCTCGGAATATAAAAAGGAGTGAGACGACTACACCGCGGGAAGACGGGGAGGGACGGAGAGGGGGCATGCACAGGCGGCCGGGGGCCGGGGGGTTGGTTGTGGTGGTCCTCGTGGTCATAAAACAAGCAGTTAGTTTGCAATACCCATAAAGCTTTTGGAGCGTCCATGTCTGTCGAAGTCCAGAGAGAGAGAGAGAGAGAGAGAGAGAGGGAGTGTCAGATCAGACAAGGAGAGAGTAAGAGAGACAGAGAGAGAGGGAGGCAGCCATCGATAACACGCCAAACACACGTCATAAGCGTCCGCCACCACATCATTTTATTATTCGTCCTGTATCGCTGGGCGTTACCGACGGTCACTGTGGGTGTTTATTTTTATCCCCGAAAAGAGAGAGAAAGACAGCGGTGGAGGGAAAAAGGGAAAGCGGGGAGAGGAGAGGAGAGAGAGAGAGCGAGAGAGAGAGAGAGAGAGAGAGAGAGAGAGAGAGAGAGAGAGAGAGAGAGAGAGAGAGAGAGAGAGAGAGAGAGAGAGAGAGAGAGAGAGCGAGCGAACGCGACCACTTTGAAGCGGCTCTGTCAGCCCTCCTGGCGCTGGTCGCATGATCCACGCCACTCCCGCGGAGGGGAAAAGGGTTCATTCGAGTGGCAAGACGGAAAGACGGGCAGTGAGGGTCGTAGCGTTAATTGAAAGTCTCTCGAGGACTGGCGCGGGGGGTGCGAGGAAAGTCTAGAAAAGAGCCACTGATCATCCCCCTGAAATTAGGGGGGGGAGGGGCGGGGGGGTAAGCTCGCGCTGCCTGGAGACACTATCCACAATTTCGAACTATGAAAAATTCACGAGTAGGCACCCGCGGTGATCCTTCCGATTACCTTAATGGTTTCCGTAAAAGGAAAAAAAAAACTAACAGACGTTTGGGAATACTAATTATTTGAGGGAACGTAGTTACGAGTTCGGACTGGGGCCGGGGCCCTACCTTGCCTTCCCGATACTGCAGCAGTGGTGCTGCTGGCACGACAGCTCAGGCCGAGCTGGGCCGCTGTGTCACGGTACGGTCCGATGATGCTTGTGCCCGCACAGCCCGCACAGCCCGACTTGAGTAGTGATAATTAGCGAGAGGAGCCTGCAGGCCCGGCCCAACCCGGCCCGCCTCAAGGCTCGCCCGGAGGCCCTCGAGGCCAGGACAGGCCAGGCCGTGCCGCTGGGCCGCTGGCCGGGCTGGGCCGTGACCGAGGCCACGACAGGGCCACGACAGGGCCACGCTTGGCATCCATTCATCTTGCCTGCTGGCCCGACCCGTGAGGTGTTGAAGGGCGCGACGGCGGCGGCAGCAACAACGTGGAGCTGACTGCTCGAGAGGGACTTGAAGGAGCGGGCTGAAGAAGGGTGAGCCGCCAGCCGGGCCGGCCAGGGGCGAGGCGGACGAGGCGGGCGAGGCGGGCGAAGCGGGCGAAGCGGGCGAAGCGGGCGAAGCGGGCGAAGCGCCTAAGAAACGGACGGAGAGCTGGGAGAGAGGGGTGGCGGCGGTACCTGGCCGCGCCAAAGCCGCCGACACTGCTGCCAGAGCTTGATTAAAGTTGTGTCTGGATCTGATCGGGGGATAAGGAAGTCGACTACCCCGTGTTGCTGTTGTCCGCGTGCCGGAGCCGCCGCACGAATAGCGCCGGGAACTCCGTCGGCAGGATTGGCGGTAGGTGAACTTGCACAACACTCGTGTACAGGAAAAATAACGCTGGGAATGGGGCGGCGGGCACAGCGTCGAGCGGTCCTCCGGGTCCTCCGGGTCCTACGGGTCCTCCGGGTCCTCCAGGTCTTCCAGGTCCTCCGGGTCCTCCGGGTCCTCCGGGTCCACGAGGTCCTCCGGGTCCTCCGGGTCCTCCGGGTCCACGAGGTCCTCCGGGTCCTCCTCTCCCGGCGGCCGCGACGGACGGGGTTCGACGTCACCGCGTGTTTACTCTCTATTTGAATGAATGAAAATTTAAAATACGAAAGACGCCGAAATCATAATAAGGCCTGCTTCCTCGCCCTCCTCCTCGGCTCAGCACAGACCTCGGCACAGGCCTTGGCAGTGCCGTGCCGCGCAGCCAGGCGGGCAGCCGCTCCATAACCCCACCAGCCGCCCGCCGCCCGCCGCCCGCCGCCCGCCGCCCTGGCCTCACCTCTCGCCGTCCTGCACAGCCTGGCACAGCCCCGCGCATCAATGGCAGACCGAAGTTAAGGCTTTAATAAAGTTTTTCCCCGAGGTCCTTTCAGAGGCGAATTTTGAGTTGGATCCGAACGATTCATGCATGTGCGCTCGCCCCCCGTGCTTTCGCCTTTCTCTCTTCCTCCATCCATCCATCCATCTCTTTCTTTCTCTCTCTCTCTCTCTCTCTCTCTCTCTCTCTCTCTCTCTCTCTCTCTCTCTCTCTCTCTCTCTCTCTCTCTCTCTCTCTCTCTCTCCCCCCCCCCCCTGGCCACGAAGCGGGGTGCCCTGGCGCTCCGCTCCGCTCCCCCCGCCATTACCCGAGAGTTGACGGCCGAAAGAAAATAATAATTTTGGGGAAGGTGCTGTATCCCCGGCGCCGTTTCCTTCTGTGCGTCTGCTCACGTTTCTTCGCCCGTTGTCGCCAATAGGACTGCCGTGGTGGGTGACACGTCAGCTTCCTCCTCGAGGCCCCCATCCTATGGAGCGGCACGCCGTCGCCGCCCGCCTGGTGGCCGGACCCGGCGGGCAGCGAGCCCCTGTGAGGTAGGCACGCCAGGCCCAGTTGTGCGCACCCCTGCGCGGCGGCACTGCCTACCCCGCAGGCGCCTCCTGCAGTCACCTGCACTCCCACTCCACAGCCGACGTCCACGAGCCGTCGCCGCGGTCCGTAAACACAGGCCTACTCCCCCGCATGGCCACCCCTGGCCGCCGCCCTCCTGTCCCTCTCCCCTTTGAAGTGTGTGTTAAATGTCGCGGAAAATAATGACTGATCATCGCCGCCCCTGCCGCCTCCGCTGCCCCCGCCGCCTCCCGTGGCGCAGAGAGGACGTCTTCTTTGTTCCGGCGGCCCCTTCTTCCCACCTTCCGTCGCCAGCGTTTTTCTCACTATCAATTGCCTCCCCCGTGCGCTCGGCGGCCAACCCCACGGCCGCAGAGGCAGCCGGGGGAAGCCGGGGGCAGCGGAGGCAGCGGGGGCAGCCGGGAGCAGCTGGGGGCAGCCGGGGGCAGCCGGGGGCAGCGGGGGCAGCCGGGGGCAGCGGGGGCAGCCGGGCGCGGTAGCGAAGAGGAGAGAAGCGACAGTGACTCCTCCTGGGGCTCCACCAGGCTGCCGTGCGCTGCCACTTGTAGCCGACCACATAGTAATCCCGAGTTTTGCTGCGTCAGACCGGAGCAAGGAGCACTTGAAGTAATTTTTCAAAGTGTGTGTGTGTGTGTGTGTGTGTACGCGCATATACGCGCTCGGTGCGCTGGCATCTCGCACGTCTCACAATACACACACAGTCTCACACACAAAAGCCCACGCACTACGCCACACACATGCTATACTTTTCCCCGTGGCCTCGTATACCGCTAGCTCCGGCTAGCTCTGGTGGGAGCACTTGGAGCGAACACGGTGCGGGGGGAGCGCGGGGAGCGGGGCAGCGAGGCCTTACCTGCAACATGCGCTCCCGTGCGCAGCAGCAACACGCCTATACGCCCTATTACAACTTTTTACCCGCCGTCTCTCTCGCTTGCTCGCTTCTCGCAGCAGCACCTGAAGCCCTCTCTCTGTCTCTGTCTCTCTCTGTCTCTCTCTCTCTCTCTCTCTGTCTCTCTCTCTCTCCCTCGCCTCTTCACCCCTTTCGCTGCCTCTGCTCCCATTGCAGGAATGCAGCTGTTCAAAGTGAAATAAGGCAGCCAGGGGTATGTTGTGTTCCACAGCCTCTGCTGCTGCGCTGGGCTGCGCTGGGCTGCGCTGGGCTGCGCTGGCACGGGGCTGGGCACGCCCCCTCCCCCGCCCCTGACAATGAATTTGTCTCGAAAAGAACCCCGCTCGTAACCATGGCAAGCATTTCACAGAGCCGCACCGGTTCCCTACGGTTCCCTATGGTTCCCTCTGGTTTGGCCCTCCCCACACAGACACCTGCCCCCCTCTCCTCTCCGCTCTTCTGGCCCCGCCCCCTCCCATCGGCCTAGGCTTCCCCATTGGCGGTGAGTGGGGCCACAGCAGGCACGGCGCACGCACGGACCGTGCACGGACTGTGCACGGGGCCTGCCGCCCGCCGGCCTCTGCACACGCACACACACACGCACACACACGCACACACATGCACACACGGCCCCGATTGTCCATCTTCAACATCAGGTGACCAATGCGAGACGTCCGCTGATTGAGGCCGATATGCAGTAGAGGTGGGGGCTGACCGAACCGCACCAACAACTACTTACTGTGGATTATTTCTCGCTACAGTAATTTATCGAAATTGAAGATAAGAATGAGTTTCTCTCAGTCAAAAGAGCGACCGAGTTGGTCGGCGAACCCTTGCCAGGACGTGTGTGTTTGTGTGCGCCCGGTGTGTCTATGCACGCCGACGAAAACACGATGGTGGTGCTCGGGTCGAGCATTGGTGGCACACAGAGGGGGAGAGGCACCTCAGGAGCTGGGGGGCGGGGGCCAGCGGGGGCCAGCGGGGGCCAGCGGTGGCCGGGCAGGGCGGGGGGCGCTGGCTTCACAAACACCATGTGTTTTCCTCTCGTATTTTCGCCAGGGACGGTTTTGTTTTCGTTGTCCGCAAGTTGCCGCTGATGGGCGAGTCGCTGCTCGCCGGGGGGTGAAGTTTGGGGCCGCCGTCGATCACCAACGCGACGGGGACCAACGGGGGGCCGACGGGGACAGGGTCGCCCGCGCCACGCCGCGCCCCGTCGTCTGTTCTGGAGGGCCCCGGCCAGGGCCCCGCCAGGGCCAGCCAGCCCGCCAGGGCCGTACGCCGTACGTGGACCATTAGGACCACTCGCCGCTCAGCGCCGCTCTGCTCGCCTGCACGAAGTCCTGGGAGACCTGGCCCGACACGCCGCCTCCAAGACGGCCTACATGACAACGGGCTGACCTACTTTAGTGACCGACACTTCACCGAACAAGTCTGCTTCAAGCTACCCCAATGTCACATTTGTCTCTCGGCTTATGATTGATTTTAGCAACATTTTGTCACTCGCGACATGTGCGTAGCCCACTCCCTATCACTCGCACCACGCCGTGATTAACGGTCGGCTGGAGCCATTTAACGATCAAGTCGCCTACACCCAGACACTTATCAGCTATGAGTTTTGTTGTCCAAGACTCTCCCCCCCCCTCTCTCTCTGTCTCTCCTCCCACTCTGTCTCTCTCTTTCTCTCTCTCTCTCTCTCTCTCTCTCTCTCTCTCTCTCTCTCTCTCTCTCTCTCTCTCTCTCTCTCTCTCTCTCTCTCTCTCTCTCTCTCTCTCTCTCTCTCTCTCTCTCTCTCTCTCTCTCTCTCTCTCTCTCTCTCTCTCTCTCTCTCTCACTCCTATCACACGCAGAGCAAACACGCAAAACGAACTTTTTGACTCCCTCAAAACCGGGTTGAGTATCCGCCGATGCTAATCACAGGTGAACATAAATTTATTCGAAATATTATTGTTGGCTCCTGGTATGGCACGCTTTCACAATGGCATCCATCTGGCTGTCGTCATGTTTTCGTCCTGGCGTGGACTTCGACCCACTCCAACGTCCTCACCTATGCACACTCACACACACACACACACACACACACACACACACACACACACACACCCTACACACAGCAGCCTTCTCCCCTCGCTCATCAGGCCCCACCAAACCTTCCGCAGCCCCCTCCTCGGCAGCACAAAACTTGTGCGTCCGTAACTTTGCAGCCGGAGTGGGCGTTCGGTCCACAGCCAGCAGCCCACATCGGGGGCCGGACCGACCGGCCGGGGGCGGCCGGGGGCGGCCGGGGGCAGCCCTGGCCAGAGCCAGGGCCAGGCCCAGCCAGAGCGGCGCAGAGCCGGCACGGATGGCTGCCCTTGGAGCGGCCGCCGCTGCCGCCGCCGCTGCTGCTGCTGGTGCCGGCTGCTCCTATGCACCAGCAGCCAAATCATAATAAGATGGACCCCAATTAAAGCGAATGAAAACGGAGCGCAGTGGAGAAAATGGGGGCGAATAATGGGAACGCCAAAAGACTCGGGCAGGCACATTCAATAGTAAACAATTTAAAAAAAAATTCCCCCCAAAATCGTTGGGTCTATCCACCCCCCCTCCCCCTTACCCCCGGGATTTCTACGCATAGTCATACGACGCGAGAGAACGATATATCCCAACAGATCCAGAGCCTAGCTGACTTAAACAGATATGCTCCAAGATGATTAAAACTCCTTCTTTTTCTAAATACTTTTTTTTAACGAAAAATTGTTACTGTACCAGCAATCAATTCATATGCCACGTTGCCCTCGACAAAACCATACAACGCCACACATCCTTCGGCCGAAATTGCCAGCCCCCACGCCACACCTTGGCCACAGCGCACACCACGCCACGCCACGCCACGCCACGCCACGCCACGCCACGCCACGCCACGCTGCCTGCCGTACGCAACGCACCCACACCCGTTGGTGGTACGGACGGTCGGTTATTGACAAGCTGTCCAAACTTGGCTTGTGGGGCCCGAGGAGCCCGGCGCCCCGGGGGCCGCGGGGGCTGCGGGGGCCGCGGGGGCGGAGGGGTAAGCCGCGGGGGCGGAGGGGTAAGCCGCGGGTAAGCCTGCGCGCGTACTGACTGCGTGATGTCCAGCGCAGCACCTTCGAGCTCAGCCCCGGCGCCCTCACCCTCCTTCGCCTCACAGATGTGAAATGAATCCGTAGTTTGATTTCGGACGGCCGCGGAGACCTTGCCGCTGGCCCCAGTACCCCGCCGTATGAGCCCGTGGCCTCCCGTCGCGGTCAAGTGTGGGTGTGTTCCGGCGGTAGGCAACGGCTGGTCCCACTGCGTGGTTCTGCAAGCACCTGCGGCTGCGCTACCAGAGGAGACAGAAAGACGCAGAAAGACATGGACCCTCTCGCCGTCTTCGCAGCCTCTTTTTTCTTAAACCGACTTCGCAAAAATCACACATCGGCGCGACGCGCCACCTTCCGCCGCGCCGCTCCGCGCCGCCCGGCTCCCCGCATTCATAGCGGACTACTTTCCAATTCCATCACAAGTTGACTCCGTACCGCAGCAGGGCCGCGGACGGCGGCGATAGCAGAGATTATTGGTGCTGTCAATCAGTCCGTGAGGACTCGGCGGGGCCCGGCGCCACACCCTCTCGGCAGCCCACCCACCTCGGGGCAGTGGGCCCCAGTGCGCACTGCAGACGATCGGGCTGGGCTGGGCTCCTCCATCAGATATGGCATTTCGCTGACCAACAACTGATAGTTGCGACCGTAATTTCGCATCGACTGCTTCTTCTTTTATTTTTGTCCCCTCTTGACTATCGGCCCTCCCCTCCCAACGTGAGTGTCGTTTTCCTCTCCGCTTGACCCTTATTGGGGGTATCCCTGCTGACCCTTCAGTTCGCCCCCATCAGTGACGACCAACTCCCCCGCCGGTCCTCCCCCCCCCCCTCCCCGCCTCCTCCCTGAGATCTTAATAACAACGCTCTCTCTCTCTCTCTCTCTCTCTCTCTCTTTTATCTTGTTCTCTCTCTTTTGCCGCTCTTAACCGTCTCGCAAAAATAGAGAAATTTGGCGATCATGTTCTCGCCTCTCTTTTCCGCCGTCTGGTCCTTATTAAAATACGCGTCGCCGAAGCACTCTCTCTCTCTCTCTCTCTCTCTCTCTCTCTCTCTCTCTCTCTCTCTCTCTCTCTCTCTCTCTCTCTCTCTCTCTCTCTCTCTCTCTCTCTCTCTCTCTCTCTCTCTCTGTCTCTCTCTCTCTCTGTCTCTCTCTCTCTCTGTCTCTCTCTCTCTCTTCCTGTCCTTCTGCTCCACGCCGTTGTTATTTGCTCGCTGAAAATCATCAACTTTTCCCCCGAAAAGTTTTGCTAAACACGCGCGGAATCATGGCGCGTGAAACACAGCTTCTCTCTTTTTCCGAACGCTTAAATTATCGAGGCGAAATGGGAGATCGAGGGGAAAGGGTTTGACGATGAACCATTAAAAAAAAAATTGAGTGAGAGAAAAAAATAAGACAGGCTCTGTTCCACTAAATAAAAATAACCATCATTAAAGAAAGAGCACATTGCGACCACGACCGCCTTAATGAACAGACGAAGCGTTTCGATATTTCTGATGTCCTTCATCAGGAAGCAATCCCAGGCGATGGAGCGCTACTCCTCAGTATTGACAGCAACTTTGGCCAAGTACAACTTGTGATGATTTCTTTCCGCCCGAAGTGATCGCACTTTAGTTCGCCATCTATCGAGGACAATGAACGGCCGACTTATTATGATTCGGTGTGGGTGCCCCCCCCCCCCCTCGCTCTCTCTCTAGCCCTTACTCCCGGGCATGTCCTCCCACTCCATCTTCTGTCTTCCTCCCATTCGAACACGCCGCCAACTTGTTCCCGATTTGCCATTTCAAAAGGCTCATTACAACGCAAGAACACCTGCTGAACGGAGACAATGGCGTCGGCATCTTCGGCCCGGCCTGTCTCGGCTCGGTGGTTGCTCCCGGGCTCGGCTCGGCTTGGCTCAGCTCGGCTCAACTCGGCTCGTGTCGGAAGGACAATGAGCAGAAAAACAATGGTGACGCTGCTGCGTTTTTCATCGGGCGGCCCTTCATCGGGGAGGGTCCGCGTGCGAGGCCGCGGTAACTTGTGCGCACGGGTGGCTCGGGGGCGGCCGGGGGCGGCCCGGGGGCGGCCCGGGGGGCGGACAGCCACCAGGCGGGTCTGGGACCACAGCACTGGACTTGGCTCAAGAATTAATTCGATTCACTATCAAAACATAAAATTTGGGTTTCGAAACGAATTGGCCCCCGCGAATTGGCCCTCCGCGTTTTCCCACACGCTTGGGCGTATTTATTTTCTGCCGGGACCAAAAGAGTGGTGGTGAGGCAAGGTGGATCTGACGGCGGACTGTTGTGCTGGTTGGGCGCGGCACGGCGGCAGCACTCGAATGGGCGCGGCAGCAGCAAACACGCATCAACAGCATAAAGTTTTAATGAATGACCGCCGCCGCCGCGGTGTGGCCGCCACCGCTGCACCCCGTGCCGCCAGCACCAGCGGGGAGGGGCGGCCAAGGAAAGGAAAGTTACGGATCAACTTAACTTTGGCCCTCGTGATTTAATAATTAGCCGAAAGGCTGCGCTTGAGACTCTTAAGAAAATAATGCATTGAAATTAAGGGGCGTATGAGTATCGCTGCGTCTGGTACTGAGCGATGGCGGCCGGGTGAGGCCGGGGGCCGGGCTGCGCGTCGCTGCCACCGCCAGCCGGCCGCGGGGGCGGGGGCGGGGCGGGGCCCCGGGGCCGCCCGCACGCCCCTCTGCGCAGAGGCCCCCTTTCACGCCCGTCAGTTCGTACCCCTGCCCCTACTTCCTGCCCCCCGCCCCCCTCCCGGCTCTTTCGCCCTGCATTATTTGCGGATGAGGAAAGTTCCATGCAAACACTACACAACTCAGGCAGAATCTAATGGAAAGTAAATCCCCTAGAAAATCCTGTTTTAACAGCGCCGGGCGCTAATAGTTCCCACGCTGACCGGACGCGTGCTCCAAAGGCTCTCCGTGCCCGGCCGTGCCCGGCAGCACCTCAGTGATGGGTCAGCGGACCTCGCCGAGCCCAGCGCCTTCGGTGGGGGGGGGGGGCAGGCGCGCCGGCTTCGATCTACCAAGGAATGAGTGCAAACTTTCATATTGGGGCCGGGATTATTCCGAAGCAGGGGATTACGGGCTGTTTTCATTTACGGCATTTGAGGCAACGCGGCCCGTGTGGCGGAAGACCCCCCGCGGTGCCGCCTGTCCTTGACTCGCGCACGTGACCCGACGAATGCGACGGTTGACTAGTTTGGACAGCCTGAAGAACAACACGGGGTTTGCATTAGTCCCCCGGCGCGCGCGCGCGCGTGTGTGTGTGTGTCGGGGGGGGGGGGGGGGGGGGAAGGGGGGGATGAGAGAGAGAGAGAAGAGAGAGAGAGAGAGAGAGAGAGAGGAGACGCACTGTGTGATGGGCGAGTTTTGAAAATAGCAAGGACAAAGCCTCTGTGTAGGGCAATGTAAGGAAATTCTCTCAGATCGTTGTTTTCCGGAAGATGACGTCTCATTAATAGACCGAGCGCAGGGCAGCGGCTGCGCGGACCAAGTTGTAAATTATCAGGGGACAAAAGTGTGGCGCGCGGTGTAAAACAAAAGGGGTGGCGACACCCGAGGAATTAGCAGGACAATGAATCAGCCGCGAGCAGAGAGCGCCGGGCCGCGCCGGACAAATAAGCGGCCCTCCTCCTCGGCGGGGAACAGCGTCTGCATCGTGCATGCGTCCTCCAGGAGTTGAATTATTCGAGTGATAATTGCAGCCTTCATTTTACTCACCGTCGTAATAAATGCAAACATTTCGGCCATAAACCTATGACTGCAGACGCGCGGCACGAAGATTCATGTTCCCGCCGCTGTATCCAATAACCATTACTGGCCGCGCCCCATTTTTCCCGCGCCCAAAAACAACTAACCACATGACGTACCCTACATGATTAATCAGGGTGATGACGAACTCAAATACGACGCCGCGCCGGGCCGGGCCGCGCCGCCTCCAACACGCCTCCAACACGCAATACGCTCGTCGCTCTCCATTGTAAGGTGAGTCGCATTGTGAAAGTTGGAGAGAGAGAGAGAGAGAGAGAGAGAGAGAGGGGGGGGGGGAGAGAGGGGGGGGGGGGGAGGGAGAGAGATAGTAGGGGGGATGGGACGGCGCACCACGACGCCAAGCACTTGGAGCGTGACATCGCCCAGTACAGCTGCAGCCACGGCGGCGGCAGAGGACCTACCGGCTGGGATCCTCTGTCAATACGGAATCATACAATTGCAGGGACGGCAATGCCCCCCCCCCCCCCCCCCCTCTTCTGTTGTACCGCTCGTTCACTCTCACCAACTCCGTACCCAACTCTGCTGTCAGTCGTTTCGCCCTCAGCAGACGACGCAAAGCAGACGACGCAAAGCAGACGACACGACCCCCCCCCCCCCCCGGGTGATGAGAGGGGACGGGACGCAGGCGGACGCCGGAGAACGCGGCGCCCACTTCGATGGGACGAGCGGAAAACAACAACAGGGAGCTGCAAGTGGGTGCCGCGGCAGAGACAGAAGCATATTTCGTGCAATTATCGATCATCACGCCGTCCTGGCTCTGCCTCCCTGCTTGCCCCCCTCCCGCCCACTCACGTCAGTAATTTTAGGCGCGACACGTCGGCCGTGTAACTCCATCCAGTTGTCTCAATACGATGTGTCACCGCCAAGGACGAGTGGGGGCGGCAGCGTGCTGCGTCGCCCGCAGTGGGGGGTGCAGGGTCAGGATGGACTCGCGAAAAAACTCTGTAAATGATGAGCATATAGTCACATTAAAAAAAAAAACCGGCGAAACCGAGAAGTCAAGCACGTCAGTCTCACGTGCGCACCGCGACACGCAACCCAACCCAACCCAGAATTTTGAAATGTTTTTATCAAAAACTTTTTCAGGGACTGCCGCCTGCCCCGCCCCCTTAGGAAAAAAAGAGATATCGTTCCACTCTTCTCCCAATTTTGTCCTGTCGTCGGGGACGGTAAGATGAGATGAGGCGGAGGTGTCACCCCGGCCCTGCAGAGGTTCCGGCCAGCCCCCGCGGCCCCCGCAGCCCCCGCGGACCCCGCAGCCCCCGCAGCCCCCGCAGCCCCCGCAGCCCCCGCGGCCCCCGCAGCCCCCGCGGCCCCCGCGGCCCCCGCAGCCCCCGCAGCCCCCGCGGCCCCCGCCGACCCCCAGTCTCTTTGCCTCTCGACGGCGTCATCTCGGACGGACCGGCTCAACAGATGAAAAAAATAGCGGATAGAGAAGTTTCAAGCTGCAACATGTTTTTTTACTTTTGTTTCTTCATTCAAAGGGGGAGAGAGAGGAGTAAGAGAGAGAAGGCGCGAAAAAAAAGCTAATTTGCAAAATTAGGTAAAGCTTTCTTTTTTTTTTTTTGCGTTGTTGTTGATGTTGTTGTAAGGATGGGCAGAGATTTATTATGAAAAGAACGCAGACTGAAGGAAAAGGGAAATCCCGGTTAAATGAGGGTCTTGCCAGACAGAGATTAGCGTGGCCGTGCGAGGAGAAGACAGCGTGCTGGGGCCTCAATGAAAAACACTTAGTGCGGCTAACGAGGTCCTCCACAGATCGAACTCCTTGACTTGTCCGTCCTCCCCAGGAGTGGCGGCACAACCCCCAAACCATCAATAGTGATTCTGACGGCGTGGACCTGGCTGGCCCGGGCCGGCCTGGAAGAGACAAGCTTCCACCAGGCCGGGACGGGCGCCAGCTGACACTTTAGACACAGCCAAACCCCACGGCCTCAGTAAATACTTACCTATCGAAGCGGTTGTGGCGGTGGAGCAGAGCGCCTGTCGGGTAGGCCACGCGCTCAGCACGGGCGCTGGCGGGTGGTCTATGCACGACTCGGCAGGCGGCGCCGCTGCTCCTCGCTCCTCCTCCGTTCATCTCGGTGCCGTTAATTGCAGTTTTTTCCCTCCCCTCCTCGGCCGCCAGCTGTTTTCAATGTGATGAGCAGCACCAGCAGCAGACGAGCATCGCTTGCAGGAGGGACGCCTTTTGCTTGACGTCAGCCACCAGCAACAGAGCCGAGAGGAGGGAGGGAGGCAGCAGGCGGTCTCTTCTTTTTTTTTTTTTTTGCGCTCGAGAGGAAGGCCTCTTGTCGTCATTACCTGGCAAAATAAAAACACAATGAGTCCGCACAGCCGCAGTCGCGGTGCCGTGCGCTTCTTGACGTCACTGTCAACTGATCAACGATGTTCCAAGGGGGAGGCTGCGGGCTGCAGCGGGCGATCCTGACTGTGCATCGGAGCCCACAGCCACTCCTGCATTCTGCTAATCTCTTTTTCGCGCTCTCATCTCCGAAGGGCTTCGGAGAGGAGCAGGGACCGGGGGGCTCCTTTTGGTAGCCGTGGTATGCCTGCACGGATGCCTTGTGTGTGTGTGTGTGTGTGTGTGTGTGTGTGTGTGTGTGTGTGTGTGTGTGTGTGTGTGTGTGTGTGTGTGTGTGCGTGTGTGTGAGGGAGAGAGAGAGAGAGAGAGAGAGAGAGAGAGAGAGAGAGAGAGAGAGAGAGAGAGAGAGAGAGAGAGAGAGAGAGAGAGAGAGAGAGAGAGAGAGAGAGAGAGAGAGTTCATTAGATAGCGCTCGGCGATGCGCCGTGAACGGTTCCAACTGTTCCCGGGAGACTCCGCAGAAGGGTTCCGGGCGGTGCGGCGGCCCCCGGCGGCCCTCGGCGGCCCGTGGGCAGCCCTTTCCCGGAGGAAGTGCGTCCGCATTCTTCCCTTGGCGTGAGAGGCACTGCCGAAGGCACTGCCTGGCAGCCTTGCTGGCAGCCCCCGGCACGGCACGGCGCGGACAACGAATATGTATGCACGCGGCGGCGGGGGCCGGTGCCCGTCGGCAGGGCCGATCCCCTCGAGGAACTCTCGGCCCCGCCGCCCTGCCGGCCCTCCCGTCCTCCGTGTGCACTGAGACAAACCAACCAGAACCTGCCGCCGCCGCACCCCTTCACCCGCTCCCCACCGCCAGTATAAAAGTTTCATCTGCAAACACACCATTTATTATTTTGTTGTTGCCACTTTGGTATTTTCTCGAGTGAACACCCCGAGTCACTGGTCTTTTGTTTTCGTTAGGCATTTCATCGACCATATTCACTGCAGAGGACTACATCAATCAAAGAGGCCAATCAATGACGAATGAAGTATTTTGGAATTTGGTACAAAAAATATGAGAGTCAATCTTCCCAACAGTGTCGGTCGGTTGCATATGCGTTCACGAATTCCGCGTGCACGCGCGCCGTGGGTGCGCCTTGTGGAACTGTACAAACTGAATTTCGGACACTTCGTCCCTGGAAATAAAGAAATACGGACTGGGAGGAGGACTTTGCCTCCGCTGCCTCGCCCAGCCACGCCCCGAGCCCTTCTGGTGTGGCGGCCGTATGCAAAGAGAGGCGAGGCGTGAGGGTCCAAGACGCGGACACGGGGCAAAAGGAGCCGGGGGGGGGGGGGGCGGTAGGGGTGGCGGGGGTGGCGGGGGCGGTGGGGCGCGCGGCCGAGAGGAGCTGGTTTGCATATATTTTGACTCCCATATCTTTTCACACTCGAGGAAGTGCGAATGGAGGGACGATGTTCACAAGTTGGTAGTGGTGGCGCGCCGCGGTGGCGGCGGTGCGCGGTCTGGCGGTGGGAGGGTGTTGGCCGGGCGGGGTCTGGAGCGGCCTGGAGGGGCCTGGAGGGGCCTGGAGGGGCCTGGAGGGGCCTGGAGGGGCCTGGAGGGGCCTGGAGGGGCCTGGAGGGGCCTGGCGGAGCGGCGTAGGCGCGAAGGCTCTATTCACACAGGCCCCCCGGGGAGCATGCAGAGGTCCGACGTCAGGGTGGACATCGAGACCGCCAACAACTGATCGCTGCGCGTGGCTACACAGGCCCTCCGCCAAAGTTGATTTACTACAGAGAGAGCGGCCACGTTTCGGTTGGTATTTTCGACAGACTCTGCCACCTACGCAGAGCCCAGCAGAGCGCACTCTGTACATGTGTGCGTGTTTCCCTGTGCAACATGCTGTGGGCCTTTGCGTAATCTGCACTGCCATGTTTATCGCGAGTCTCCCCTTGCCACAGAGGCTGGCGGCTGGCGGGGGCCTGCGGCCTGCGGAGGGCCCACCGCCACCACGACCACCATTCGGAGATGTGTTTCTGTCGCCTTCCCACTACATACACCCTGATTACCCGCGCGTGAGGCGAGGGGCCGAGGCCGGGGGCAGGCCGGGAGGAGCCGGGGCCAGGGCTCCACGGGCCGTGCGAGAAAGAGAAAGAGAGAAAGGCCGTCCGCCTCCTCCTTATTGACTGATTTCGTTATTTCAATCTGGGCTTCGCTCCTAGCGCGCGCGAGAGAGTGTGTGGCAGAGAAAGAGCGCGCGCGCGCGCGCGAGAGAGAGAGAGAGAGAGAGAGAGAGAGAGAGAGAGAGAGAGAGAGAGAGAGAGAGAGAGAGAGAGAGAGAGAGAGAGAGAGAGAGAGAGAGAGAGAGAGAGAGAGAGAGAGAGAGAGAGAGAGAGAGAGAGAGAGAGAGAGAGAGAGAGAGAGAGAGAGGGAGGGGGGGGGGTGCTGGAAGTGAGGTAGGAGTTTAGGAACCGAACGAGAGGAATTTCGCATATATCGCTTTGACTGTGCAGAAGGGGCGCCCGGGTGCACTAATCAGACGCACACGCGCACACGCACACATTCCAGGAGCGAGCAGACCCCCTTCTTTCCATCAGCGATTCGTATCGAGTCCCGGTCGGTCGGCCCCGTCGGCTCCCTCACGGCCCGCATAGTCGGCCGGGCGCCGTGATGAGCCGCCCTTGGCCCCGCCCCGCCCCGCTGGGCCCAGCGGCACTCTGTAAATAGGCAGCCGCGCTCCGTTCACAAATTGACTGCAGCAGCGTTTGTTGCTCACGTGGCTGAGTCTATAGTCAAGCCACTGCGCTCCCAGTGCCTTAGTCACATGGTATCGGAGCTGCGAGCTGTAGCGGCCCCCAGCCCCCAGCCCCCGGCCCCCGGCCCCCGGCCCCCCGCCCCCAGCCCCCAGCCTCCGGCCCCCGACCCACCGCCCCCGGCCCCCGGGCTCGGCGACGCGGGGAGGGGGTTCGCAAGCTCAAAGTTTTCCACATATAGCTGCCTAATATGAGTGGGACGACAGGGCCCCTTCCCGTCTCAAGACGTGAGGCGCGCCGAGGCGGGGCCGCCGGGAGCCGCCGGGGGCCGGGAGGCAGCCAGCCGGGGGCGTCAGGGTGCAGCCGGGGGCCGGGATCGGATATCAGACCACCGCACCGGCCGCCTGAGCCGCCACCGTCCCAAACGCGGACAAACGACCAACACACGGAAATATTTGCGGGACACGTTTACGCCGGGATACGTGCCGTGGCAGTGACGGCAGCGGTGCAGTGCGGCTCCCCTGTGAGCCCCGTGAGGCCGTCAAGCTCAGGGCGGCCACGGGATCCGCAAGGCCCACTGGCGGCGGGGTCCGCGCCATGAGAGAAACAGCCCCGTCCCCCGCGAGGTCCGCCGCGGCCCCGGGGCACAGCGCCCTCGAGAGGACAGCGTCGGGGTTGTTTTCGTGTTTTCGGCTGCGCTGTGCCGTGCGCCGTGCGCTCTGAGGCAGGGGCCGCGCAACGGCCGGACCCGGCACAACCCTTCCGCAACGAATTACCACCTGTCTTTTCCACCCCTTCCCTCCTTGGACCCGTTTAACCCCCTTTTCATGCCCAAACCACTCCAATCCCGGCGCGCACGCACCGCAGCCCGCCACAGGACCACGCGCACCACGGGGACCACGGGCTCCATGGTGACCACGGTCACCACGGTCACCACGGTCACCACGGTCACCACGGTCACCACGGGCGCACTGGCCTCCGGACCACCTAGGAACCGCTGACCAGAACTGCTGTGCTTCACGGTTCACGACTCGCAAGCGATGGTTCCCCGGCCGATCCGGACACAAAGTAGTATTTCAACCGCCAATGAGATCGGCTGCCTTCATCTCGCTGCATTTGATGAAGGAGGATGAGAGTTTGCCGTTGAGCTCTGTTGCAGAAAAGAACCCATTCGGCGTCAACCAGCCACTGAGACACGCCGGCAGCTAACTCACGGCTGCAGTTGCGTGGCTGTGTTCCCGCCCCGGGGTCCAGTCCCGTCCTGTGCGGTTCCGTGTCGTGGTGACGGACGGTGCGCAGGACCGTCGGGGCCGAAGGCTGACCAAAGGGAGCCAGGGGTCCGCAGGTCTGCAGGTCCAGCCAGCCGCTGACCCTCGCCTCGGCCTCGGCCCGGCGGGAGGTCCAAAGCCACCGGCTGAGGGCGGAGGGCAGGGCGGCCCCGGCCCAGCCCAGCCCTAGCAGCCCTCGGCCCCCCGGGTGGACAACACGCTGAGCGCGACAACGATTTAACGCCGACCACTGTCTTATTTTGCGGCCGTCCGGACCCCAGGGGAAATCTGTAAGTAGATGGACCTTATGGCGCTTACAGTTGCCCCGTTTCTTACGCGAGCCCCTATTTCCCCGACCCCCCCTTCCCCCTCATTCTCTTCCTCGTTCCCCAATCTTCGCGTTCCTCCCTTTTTCACTCGCAGTATACACACGTGTGTGTCTATTATTTTACCGAGACGTGGAAACAAATTAAAACGATTGTCATTCAACGTTGCTGAACTTTTGGACGCGGTCATGCAGGCCTCCTCAATGCTGGAGAAACAATTTCCATCCGCCTCCATCCCACACTCGGCGCCTCGGGGTCCAAAATGTTGCACTAGTGCACCTCCATCTCCCCCCCGCCCCGCTCTGCCCCGCACGGCTCCCTCTGATCAGAGTCCTCGCAGTCCTGGCCCGCCTCATACCGAGCCGTAAACTTTCCCGGACTCGCACATAAACCCCCAGGCCGGCGGAGCGGAGGCAGGCCGGTGGCGCCCCGTTCGCGTTTTGCAGAGAGATGGAGTGGTATTCGAACCCACGTATCCGCCGTGGCAGGCGCAGACGGTTCGCGTGTCGTGCGCTCGCATTGCGCCCGAGCCGAGCCGGGGGATACAAGAGGCCCGATCTCCCAGAGATGCAAATGGAAACGGTACCTGGAACGCGAGGTGCTTTTGAGTCCCGCCCGACGCCAGGTAAGAATCCCTGGAAACACACCTATGGCTTGCCTGCTCAACAAAACACAGATTGATTGCTTTTGCTTTCTCGCGATGTACTCGGTGAGCATATATCTGAACAGGTTCACTGCGTTTGACGGAAAGTGATGTTTGGTGAGGTCAGATCCCCCGTGCGTCCTCTACCTCTACACTCTCGCACTCTGGAAACTTTCATCCACTTAAAAGCGCATTACTCGCCACGCACGGCGCAGGCAACCCTTCCCGCCCGGGGTGGGGTGGGGTGGGTTGGGGGGCTCCGGCACCGACGGTCCTCCCCGCGCACCGAAGCGAGACTGAGTGCGTTAATGTCGCGGACACCGCTGTCCAGTCCAAACCTCACCGCTGGGAGTACGAAATGCCGCCAGCCCGGCCTCAGCGGCTTCAGGTGCCCTTAATCATCTGTGAGTGGCGGGGCGTGGCGGGGCGGGCGGGGCGAGGCCATGCCAGAGAAGTGCGCGTAGATTCTCTCCTCTACCATAACTTCTTCCCGGTCAGATCCCCGATACCGGGCCGATACGTCGGAGAGGGTGTGCGGGTGGGGCGGGCTGCGTTCCGAAGCGACGCGGAGGTCCGGCTCCGGTCCGCCCCTGCCCGCCAGGCCCGAACCGCCCCAACTGTGTGGAGAAGGGTAGAGTAGGTGACTTGACCCGATCAGGATCAGGCTTATTTCGTAGTGCCGGCGCTGTCTGCCGGAGCCCCGGGGGCTCGGTTTGTGGTTTAAGCCCTTCTCACGCTTTCTCGCTCTCTCTCCCTTACTCCCTTCCACCAATCATTTTCTCTCTCGCTCTCCCCCGCTGTCAGGATAAGTGTGGATGGGTTATGTAGGAGGCGGCCGACACGTGCGGCATAGTTGATCAAGTATTCGCGGGGGGTACTCGATCCGAAGGTGTGGCCGGTGGCGCTTGATAGGGCGAGCCTTGATGCCCACTGACTTAGAGCCTGAGAGCCGCTTCTGGAGGGTGCGAACTGAGTCCGCCTAAGTAGCCAGGCGATAAGTCATGGGGGGGGGGGGGGCAATCCCGCCTAACCTAACAGAAGTTGCCACCAAATGTGTACCCGGAGTGCCCAAACTGTTGTTCTAATGCGCAGGGATGTGTGATTAGTTTAGCATTTAACCTTCTGCCCGCTTGCTTGCCGCCTTTCTGCACCTCACCTCGCTGCTGGCCTGGCCTGGCCTGGCCTGACCTTCGCGGGGTCGTCCTTGGGACGTGCCTGCCCGCCCTACCAGGACCACGGCCGGGGCTCTCGGGTAGGGGACGTCCTGCCAAATCCCGGTGCTCGACATACCTAAGCCGAGACAACGGAGTAATCCTTGGAAGGAGCTGTCAGATTATGCCGGACCCTGCACGACCATTAATCAAAGCGACTCCGGCCCGGGCTCCGGCTGCTGCGAGTCAATCCAAGCGGCGAGCCAATCCATACCTAAACAGCGGTTCTTCAGGGCGCTACACTGTAAGATTATACTTTTTTCACGGTACCGTAGCCTACTGCTGAATAATTCTCCACCGATATTAAACATTCGTGCACACAATGCAAAGCACAGATTTCTAAATCCCGCACGTCCTCGGCCTTACGGTAATGATGCTCGGGTCCCTTGTGCAGCCCCCTGCCGTGACATCCGCTAGACTTCATAAGCAAACATTGCTCATCTTGTGCCGAGGGTGGGGTCTTGCGGGGCCGGGCGGGGCCGGGCGGGGCCTGGCGGAGCCTTGCGGTTGTCTTGCTGTCAGTAATTATCACGGTGGACGGCGCGCCGAAGCCCAAATAATTGCAGGAGGCAGCCTCACGTCCCGGCCAACTCGCTCTTACACAATTACCGATACATTATGGCGTGGGCTGTGGAGCGGGGCGCGGGGGTGCGGGGTGCGGGGGCACGGGGGTGCGGGGGTGCGGGGGCACGCAGGGGCCGCCCGGCTCTTCCGGAGGTCTCACGTCTGGTCCGGGCACCGCCGGGCACCGCCGGGCACCGCGTCATACGTGCCCCGCTGCTGAGGCACAGCCGGCGCAGCCGCCCACAGCCCCATTGATGAGAAGGGTCCGGACAGTCCGCTTCTTTCCTAATTCGGCTCAGAGCAAACAGAAAACACACCTCGTCCTGACAATGCTCGCCAGCGGAGAGGTTTTCGACCCCACAATTAATGACCGAATATCGTGACAAAATGCCCGCAGAAACAACACAGCACAACCCTATTCCAAATTATGAATAGTGTCTGTTTGCTGTCGTGGGCCCACGGCGGCGTGGCGTGGTTTAGCGCAGCTTGGCGGGGGCCAAGACGGTCATTAGTATCTATTCAAGACGACGTGGACATCGAAACTTGGGTCCAGCCGGGCCGGGCCGGGTCAGGCCGGGGTGGGGTGGGGCCCGTGCCAGCCGGGCACATGGCAGGACCGGCACCGCCCCGCACGGCCCCGCCCTGCCCGTCACGCCAAGACTCTCGCACATGGACCACAAGAAACTTAAACCAGATATGTGTTGAAAATCCCCTCATCTTCGAACGTCAAACACACGTGTAAGGACGGGTGGTTGGTCAGTATGTGCTTTTGGTCTCGGGTAAACCCGAAATTCAAAATGTTGCCTTGTGGTGGAATGGAATTTCGATGGTCTTTAAGAACAAAGGCCGAAGTCCCGCACTGCGTTTTAAGACGGTTTGCAGGAGAAGAAGGTCCGATGTCTTTTCGACCTCACCCCCCTCACCTGCGGTCCGATTGTGAAGGGCGAGGCGGGTGAAATGACATCGGACCGTCCTAAAACGCAGCGTGGGACTTCGGCCTTTGCTCTTAGGGACCATCGATTTGTGTCAGAGGCACCGATTTTACCCACAAAACGAATATCGCAGTTCGCATTTGGCCTGCAGGCTGGGTTGTTTTCGTTTTCCAGCACACGATGATTCTTCCGACCTCACGCCTTGGCCCCCCATCCATATGCATGCCTGCCAGTGTGTGTGTGTGTGTGTGTGTGTGTTTACGGACAGTGCTAGTTTGCCGAATCGTTTACATTCGTTAATTAAATTTATGCAGGCAATGAAGTGCCCCAAACTACTACCTTGGTTCGTTAGTGCCGGGGCACGCTGCTGCGCCCGTCCGGCCCCATAACTCGGACATCAGCTAGCACGGCTGGGCGGACCGGCGGCGGCGCCCTAGTTTTCCAGCGCGTTAGTTTTTCATCCTCCACCTTACCCTTTGCCCGCACTCTCCGCCATGCGTGTCCTTCTCACTTAAACACCCATCCCCCTACGTTCTTTACTGTCTAACCAACCAAGGAGTAAAGCACACACACACACACACACACACACACACACACACACACATACACAGGCGCGCGCGGGCGCGAGTCCGACCGAGGCCAAGTACATGACTTATCTCTACCGTGGGGGCAGACTGGCCTGTTCACACACCCCCGGGGCCAACACGCTGGCAGCATGGGTCAACCCCTTTACGCGCTCTCTCTCTCTCTCTCTCTCTCTCTCTCTCTCTCTCTCTCTCTCTCTCTCTCTCTCTCTCTCTCTCTCTCTCTCTCTCTCTCTGCCCGTCTCTGTGATCGGGTTCTCTAGGACAAGGTGGTCCGTTCAGGCACATGGGGTTGAAACGGGTTCGAGGCATGTGGGGGAGAGAGGGGGTCTTAGTCCAGACAAATACGGACGCAAATGCTCTAATAATCTCGCGTCAAGGGTGAGAAAAGTGGTCGGCAGGGCGGACGTGTGGAGAGAAAGGTCAGACCTAGTGCTGCTCGCAAATCGGATTAGGGCCCTTCTGTACCGGGCGCGCTCGTGCAGATGCTGGAAATCAGGGCCACGATTCCTGAAAGAACCCCCACACAGCAGTGTTTCTTACCCGACGAACAACTCTTATTTTTGTCCCCAAATACGTGTACTTCTATTCGTGACCCGCCGCGTAGTAAATTTCGAGTGAAAGCACTCATTTCCGCTTGCTTGCTCCGCGTAACTCCTGCATTGTCGGCCGGCTCGTCCCGCTCCGCCAATTACTCAAGATGTTAATTCCACATCAGGCCGTAACGGGCACAGGCCGGGCACACCGCGGCCAACTGGATGCGCGGACCTCCGGCAGCAGTTTGGAGGCCAGCGGGGCCGGCGGGGCCAGAGGGGCCAGACCCGGCTGTTGCAGCCATGAATCCTTCATCCGGCCGTCCGCGGGCGTCCCCCCCCCCCCCCCAAACATCCCCCACGCCACACCCCGGTGGCTAGTGACGGCAAGCGCCCAGCATTATTAATAAATAGTTGTAACGCAATTTGAAAGGCAAGAGGCTGCTGCCCGGGCTAGAGCCGCCCCGCCGCCACCGCCGCCCCGGGGTTCATGTGAGCACAGGCCCCGGGCTCGGCGCGCACGCACTATCTCTCTCTCTCTCTCTCTCTCTCTCTCTCTCTCTCTCTCTCTCTCTCTCTCTCTCTCTCTCTCTCTCTCTCTCTCTCTCTCTCTCTCTCACTCTGTCTCTCTCCCCTTACAAGTGCTACATTCTTTATCACGACCCTTTACCCCACTTAGTACGGGGACGGAGGCGAGGCGGGCGTGTTGAGGGAGATGTCTCGACACATATCGCCCCTTTTCCCTTGCTTCTTCACACTCACACGCACGCGCGCGCGCGCACGCACACATGCAGACATTATCCACTACGAGCACCGCTCCCTCACCCACACATGTCTGGCAGTAATCAGCTTGGAGGGTGTCCCTCCTTCGTTTACTCGGACTGGCTAATGGCTAATGGCTAATGCATCCTACCGGCGGCGCGCTCGCTCCTTCTTCCACCGCTGCCTCTCTCTCTCTCTCTCTCTCTCTCTCTCTCTCTCTCTCTCTCTCTCTCTCTCTCTCTCTCTCTCTCTCTCCCCCCCCCCCACCCCCCACCCCCTTCTCTCCCACTCGTGCGTACTCTCTCCTCCGCTGCCTCCATCTCCCTCGCGCACACAGAGGGGGCTGGTTGGTGCCGTCATTTTTCCGCGACAGTAACAGTGCCTCTGAGCAGCGGAAGGGGGTCATTCCATTTAGGACAGGGCCATAACCGGTAAATAAGCCGGCCCCAGGTGGGGTCGCCGCACCGGACATCAGTCCTCTGGTCCCGCTGGTCCCGCCGAGCCGACCCCCAGCGACCCGCCATCGACAGCACAATGGTAAGTAGCGCCATGATTGGGTTGGGTATGCCCCGCGCGATATGAGAGGCAGAGATGGCGGCCGGCGATGATTGTGTGGGCAGGAGGGGAGGGTGCACGTGGCTATTAGCCCGCACAAAGCTGCACACGGCGTGTTGTGAGCGCCCCTCGGCCCCCGCGGCCCCCGCAGCCCCCGCGGCCCCCGCAGCCCCCGCGGCCCCTCTGCCCCGCAGGCCCCTTTCCCTTTGCCAAGACAACGCCGGCATATCGACGCGCTTTGGTTCCTGGCTATGTAGTTTGCGGTGGCTGCCCAGATATTTGCTCCGACAGTCGGCGGCTAGGTTACAACTTTGCGGAGCTTGGGCCGCCGGGGCTCGAGACCGCCGCAATCGACCCGCGCGCTCCGGCGTAGGTACGTGCCCACGAAATACGTAGATAGATAGATGGACAGCAAAATAGTGTGAGCTTTTATGGAAAGCATTGACGATGGCGAAAACGAAATGCATTGAAAAGAGCATTTTAGATGAAAATAGAGCAATTAGGTAACCATTAACATTAAAAAACACAAAAAAAGGAACCAACATTTCCTAGAAGCACTCACGTGCTGTATAAGGAGGGGTGGATAGATAGATGGATAGAGAGATACGGTGGTAAGGGATGCACCTGTGTGAGAACTGTATCACCGTGTGGGCCGCAGGCTAATGTGGCGCGTTCGGGCCCCGTAATTAGGTGAATGAGACTACAAGATAATGTTCTTGGGCCACATAAATCTCCGGCACAGTCACCGGGGGGCAGGCAGGCAGGTGGGGTCCGGGACGCTGTTCTGTTCCTGCATCAGTTGTTGCTGCAAGCGCGATCGCTTTTATTAATTTATTCTCGGTACCTCCCCGACGCCACAATGAAAGGATATGTTCTCGATGTGCAGCACACTGTACGTCTGCTTTAGCGACAATAGGGTATTCCGGAGTAGAGCTTGACCGGAAACGAGAAGCCAAAAAAGAATCACAAAAGCGGATACGGAAGCAGCATGTGCCGCGCCGTCAGCCACTAGCCGACTCAAAAATTTGGAGGATTAGCTCTCGCTGATGATATGTCACGACCATTCGGAAGGGTCAGACAGCGCCGACTTCAGCCGCCGCGCGGCCCGAGGACTTGCATCCTCAGCTCGCGCGGCAGAGTTCGGGCGCTTCCTGACCCTACCAAATGGTCGCGACATATCGTCAGCGAGAGCTAATCCTCCCAATTTTTGAGTCGGCTCGTGGCTGACGGCGCGGCGAGTGCTGTGTAACTTTTAATACCGTAAACTTCCGTATCCGCTTTTGTGATCCTTGTCGTCTTCTGGTTTCCGGTCAAACTCTGCTCCGGAATACCATTTTCAGCGGTTCCAGGATGAAAAATAAATTGCTACGAATGCCGCGCAGGTGCCCTTTTTGACGGCGCTCACCGGTGGCTGTTGTTATGACGCCGCGCCGCCTTCCGCTGCTTCTCCTGGTCGGGGCGGCGGCAGTAAAGCAAGAAGCCGTGCTGGCGGGGCCGCGGGGCAGGCGGGGCAGGCGGGGCAGGCGGGGCAGGCGGGGCAGGCGGGGCAGGCGGGGCAGGCGGGGCAGGCGGGGCAGGCGGGGCCGGCGGGGCCTCACACTGCCGGCACTTTGCGCCGCTGATTGCTGCTGTGTGACGCAGTCCCCGCGGCACTCCGTGTACGCCTCAAGGAGCGACGCACTTATTTCTGCCAATTTTTATTCCCGGCCGACGAAAAGTGCAGCCGAACCGTGAAGGAAAAGAGGACAAAAGTTGCGATCATTCCCCGGCCAACGCGGAGACACTCCACGGGGGCACTAACTACTGCCGTTTCGCAAACCGGTTTTATCATGGACACTGATTTTCCGCATAAACGTTTGGCTGCCGGCGCTACAGGCCGTATGAAACACCGGCCGCCAGACCACGTGATTTGTACGCGCGTGATTCGGACTTTCCACGTGTGTTAGTGTGTGTGACCTGATGGTGTTATAATAACAACGTCGCGTCTCGTTCCGATCGCCGCCAACCGCACACACGTACAGCGCAGCCCACGGCCAAAAGTTTTGACCTCCCCGCCTGACATGACGTTCGGTGGTGCGGGAGCGTGCGTGCGTGCGAGACGGATAGATATACGCCAACAGAGAGCTGGGGAAAGAGAGGGAGAGTGAGAGACCGGGCGCGTGTGTGTGTGGGATGTTCGCCTGTCATTCGCTGCATAGGCAAGCCCGCTCGTCCCATGTGTGCGGCGGGTCTGCCCACCCTGCCGGGCGCTTCGCGTCAGAGAGGAGTCCCGGCGCCGCCTGCTGCTGTGACTTTTGTACATGACACGATTCAGAGTGCCGCGCGCGCGCGCGTGTGTGTGTGTGTGTGTTTTAATGTTTGTTTTATGTTCCCTAAAACGGTTCGAAAACCGGCGGAAGCTTGCTCCTTTTTATGCCAGAACCAACAACGTGTAAGTACCCAGCCAGAATTTCCACCTGTTTACGCATACGTGGATCGCTGACCGCTTAGAGCGTTCGCGCCGCCCTGAGAGCTCTGGAGGCGGTGCCGGTGGGGAGGGGGGGGGGAAGAGGGGGCTGGCGGTGCTGCTGGGTGCTCCGGTGGGTAAGAGAAAGTGTAAGTGCTAGTGGAATAGGTGACGGCTGGAGGGAAAGTGGGGGCGGGGGGCGGTGCCGGGCGGTGCCGGGCGGGCAGGCGACCTAAGGAGGGCGTTTCGCTGCACCACGTGTTTACCATATGAATGCCGCATGATGGCAAGCACTTGGCGCCTGATCACACATTCAGGGCAGCTCGGCGTGGCGCGGCGTGGCGCGGCGTGGCGCGGCGTGGCGAAGGGGGACGGCCGGTCCATCTGGAGGAGGGCGCAGCAATGCTGTGGGTAGCTAGTAAGGCCCTAGGCAAGGTCCTGGACGGGGACCCCCGGTCGGCGGGCGTGCGGGCGGGCGCTCCAGGGGCCGACGCGGGCCCCGCGCGCGCGAGCACCAAAGTTTGGCGGGGCGTGGCCGGCGGGGGCAGGCGGGGCGTGGCGGTGTGGAGGCGGCAGTTTGCTGGGCCGTACAACTTGTCCCCAGCAGGGCAGACCAGAACCAGGCCGGGCTGTGCTGGGCTGTGCTGGGCTGGGCCGGGCTGGGCCGGGCTGGGCGACAGCCTTGGGCCAGGAAGGCGCTTAGAGTTGCAGAGACCGGCCCCGGCGCGGCCCCAGCGAGCCCCCGGCCCGGCCCAGTGCAGGCCGCCGGGCCCGCCGGGCGTGGACTTGAGCGATCCACCAGATGGCCGCTCCATTTGTCAAATCTTAACGCTCATTACAAGGGGAGAAGGGAAGGGTTGGGCCGGTGTGGCTGCGGTGCGGCAGGGGCCGCCGGACAACGCAACGCCGTGCCGTCTTAGGAGGGAAGCCCCTGTGCGACCCGGCGGGCCACGGCAGGGGCCACGAGGCCCGCGAGGCCTGGGAGGGGCGCCGCCTGAGAAATCGCCGGGATTTCGGGGAAACACTAGCTCAAATTCTCGGCCCCTGCCAGCCAGAGTAAAACCGTGGGGTAAGTGAATTGACGCCGCCGCATTAGGCTGGCCATTGATATTGTGATTCGGAGACGATACGACCGCTCAGTCTCTCAGCGTCACCGTCAGCGGGTGAGAGAGAGAGAGAGAGAGAGAGAGAGAGAGAGAGAGAGAGAGAGAGAGAGAGAGAGAGAGAGAGAGAGAGAGAGAGAGAGGGAGAGAGGGAGAGGAGAGGGGGGGAGGAGGGGGGGGGGAGCAGGGAGGGAGAGAGTCTTGGCATGCCAGCAGCCTCGGCAGATGGAAGATGCTGAAGTGCGTTCTCGAGGAAAAAGAAAACAAGTCGGAATGAGTCTCAGAGAAGTTATGAGAGGCGCCCGCCCGCCCCGCCCGCCCCGCCCGCCTGGCCGCCCTGAGATGGTTTTGGCTAGGAGCGCCCCTTTAAGGGCGCCGTGGTCCTAATGTCTGTCCCCAGCCCAGGAATCGGCTGCAAACAGCAGCTATTGTTATTGGGGCCCGAAGCCCTGCGACTTGAGGAGGTTTGGTCCTCGACCTCCCGGGCCCCTCCGGTCTCCCGGCCCCGGCCTCCCTCCGGCTGCCGTAAGCAGCCACTCGGCCCTGGCAGTGCCCCGCGGGCCGCCCCGCCCACCGATACCTATATATTGAAATGAAATCAAATGTCTTTGTATGAGTTCGGGAGAGCCGCCGTGGGCCACGGCGGGGACTAGCCGGGTAGGAGCCCCGCACAAGGGAAGCGTGCCCCATCCGCAGCGCCCGCACACGGACGCGGCGACTGGACTTTCGCTTTGAATCAAATAATGAAACGAAACTCACGTCAATTACCTGGGGCGAGCTGGACACAAAGGGGTAACCGCAGCGCCACGGTGCGCGAGTCTCGGGTGCTGCGCCACCGCCACCGCCACCGCCACCGCCACCGCCACCCCCCCCCCCCCCCCCCCGCTGCACAAAACCCTCTCCACCTGGCTGAGTCTTCCTCATCGGGTCGGCCCGGCACGGCCCAGCCCAGCCTGGTCTCATGAGGTCACACAATGCCAGATGAATGCTCCGGCTCTGCTGCGGTCTAATTAAAAAGTTGCATGCCCTCTGTGCTTTTGCCTTGCCGTCGTTCGGTCGTCGTTGTGCCTCTCTGTGCTTCCGAAGGGCTTTGACGGCAGCGGGATGGTGGAGGCGGGGGAGGGGGAGGCGATGGGGGAAGAAGACGAAGAGAACAAGAGGAAAAGGAAAGTAAGAATGGGGTGGGGAGGGATCGGGGGCCGGCGGGTACGGTCCGACTCTCAATTGTGGCTGGTCAGTGGGTGTGACCGGCCGCTGGCTGGGCCCCGCAGGCCGGCAGGGGGAGGCGATAGCTTGATCCATTAGTGCTGCCGTTTTGCCTCCGGGGCTTTTTGCGTCACGGACACAACAACGGCCAAGTCGTGGGACGGCCGAATTCATTTGGAGCCGGCCGGAGCTGCCGTCCCAAGCTCCCCGGGCAGCGGGGCCGGCGGGGCCGGCGGGGCCGGGCAGCAGCGTGTCCGCTGGAGTGGGACGTCCGTGAACAGCGGAAAGCAATCTAGGCTGTCTAGTCATGTCCTGTCGTGCGCCGATGTCCCGCGGCGGAACTCGAGCGCCGACAAATTGACCCGTATTTGTTTCTCCACTCGCTGAGATTACTCGGGAATCTGCACCTTCTTCACCGCCGACAAACATAGGGTTGCAGGTGGGATGGCCTAAAGAAAGCCGTGTCCGCTTCCAGCAGTGCGTTCCATTATCCTTGGAGACGCCACCACCCCTCCCTTCATCACCCGGCCCGCTCCCCACAAAATTGTTTAAATTTCATTCTGTCACGTACGCGCCACCCCCTCCCTTCCGTTTGACCGTCGCTCGGCCGGCGACGACGGTCACTGCATTCTACTGCTGTTTCCTGCGGCGAGAAACGGGGGAAAGGGGGACGGAGGGGGAGAGCGGGAGAGAGAGGGAGAGAGAGAGAGAGAGAGAGAGAGAGAGAGAGAGAGAGAGAGAGAGAGAGAGAGAGAGAGAGAGAGAGAGAGAGAGATAGGGGAGGACGGGACAGGGATAGAGAATATCCCGGCACGTTTATTGTCTGTGGCCATTTGGCCAAGACAGTATAAGCCTTAGCATTCATGACGTAGATTTCCTGGCAACATTCTCAAGGAGCCCAAACAGCTGCCGCCGGGCCCCTGGCGGGGTGGCGGTGGTCACGGTGGCGCTGGCGGGCCGTTTGCATAAATGATGACCGTGTTGAATGCCGGGGCCGCCCTGGCCGCCCTGGCTGCTCTGGCCGCCCACTCTGTGGGGTCACTCCCATTGTGTTCCCGTGGTCATGACGAACAACAACAGCATCTCAGTGCCACCGCCCCGGCAGGGCTCCGGCTGCGCTGGACGGACATGCCCCTGCGAATGGTGTTGAACCTCACGAGTATTTATCCACTTCCTGTCAACAAGACGATATTTCTCTCAAACCCTTTCTTTTAAAATATTATATTTTTACAAGAATATGAGGTGTTTTTTTTTTCACGTCCAAACAATCCGCAAACTCTGCACTCACTCCTGTTCATTGAATTCCGCTGGAGCACATATGGTGCTGCAGGTACAGCGGAGTCTGCCCCTCCACCTGGCTGGCTCCACGCTGGCTCCACGCTGGCTCTGCGTGCAGCTCGCAGGGAAGTTATCTGCGCCTGCATGCACCCATACAATGGTGCGCGCACCGCCAAACTTTATTGTGAGCCTTTTGCCGATGCTGACTATGCAGAGAGTAACCAGCGGTAACCAACGCTGAGGGCACCGCGTCAAAATAGAAAGATCTAGACACCAATAATTGGGTATAACAACTTGTAAGTGCAGGTTGACATCGCCGCAATCACACGGAGTGACCCTCAAAACCGCCGACAATGCACGCTGTAATGTTGGGGTCTTCTTTCTCGCCAAATAGGATATTCCGCAGTTAGCTGGACCGGAAAAAGGAAGGCGCCAAGAATCACAAAAGCGGATACGGAAGCGAACGGTTTGAAAAGTTACGCAGCACGTGCCGCGCCGTCAGACACGAGCTGACTCAAAAATTTGGAGGCTTAGCTCTCGCTGACGATATGTCACGACCATTTGGTAGGTTCAGACAGCGCCGGAACTACACCACGCGGCCTGAGGATGCACGTCCCCGAGCCGAGCGGGGCGATCGCCCCCCCCCCCTGCCCCAAAGACCCCTGCCCCTGGATCCGCGCCTGCCGCTCTTGTGATTCTTGGAATCTTCTTGTTTCATGTCAAGCTGTACTCCGGAATACCCTATTCTCACCTTTCATATCCACTGAGAATGAGTCATGACCAACGTCGAAAAGAGACTCATTTCGAGAAATTTTCCTTTACATATGATAACAGGCCCAGTTTTCAAAAACAGCCTCTTCAAGTCCCTTAGCGTCCGGAATTGCCCGATGATCAACGTCTCCTTCATTCTCAGTGATCGTTAGTGTTGCTTTAAACAAATCTGAAGGATTTGAAACGGAGGGTGCAACCAGGTTGGCACCCCTGCTGGGTGCAAATAACCATGGCAGGGCGGCAGGCAGGCGGCCCAACTGTCTACGGCAGCAGACCCCAAGGCACGGGCTGTGAAACAAAAGGTGAGACTCCCGATGCCGCGTAGCCAGCGGACCACACCCATACGCTACGCTTGGCCACGAGTGCGAATAAGTCTATAACTGGCTTTCTACCATTGAGCATAGTGAGGGGGAGAGAGAGAAAGATGGGGACCAGGCGGTTCGTAGTGGGAGGGAGAGGAGGCGAGTGGCGGAGGGGGAGAACAATGGCAACCACCACAACAACGAACAACTTTCCAGAAACTAGGAACTACGCTCAATGCATCGACGCCTACGTAAATCCACGGGGTCCCGTTCCCCTCTCTCTCTCTCTCTCTCTCTCTCTCTCTCTCTCTCTCTCTCTCTCTCTCTCTCTCTCTCTCTCTCTCTCTCTCTCTCTCTCTCTCTCTCACCCTCCCTCTCTCCCTCTCACTCGCTCTCTCACTTTCTCTCGATCCTTGTATATATTCCTCTCTCCCTCCCTCCCACCCATACGCAGCCATGCGCGATTTCAGAGAGAGAGAGAGAGAGAGAGAGAGAGAGAGAGAGAGAGAGAATGAAGAGGGACAGAGAGAGGGAGAGAGAGCAATAGGCATGGGTAGCAAGAGGGCGCAGCCATCGGACTCTGCTATTGGCACACTACTAACCATCTCTCTCTCTCTCGCTCGCTCTCTCTCTCTCTCTCTCTCTCTCTGCTAGACTGGACCGAAAATGGTCCAATAACCACAGCAATGCGAAATAATCAATATCTTGGTCAGCGCTGGCATGAAAATGGGAAGCGCAGAAGTGAAGCGAGGAGTTTTCTTTAAATTCTTTGTAGCATTTCTGACTCGGTGGAGAACTTCGCTGACACTGTGACCTTGATGTGACCTCCTTGATGGACGGCCCCCGAGGCCTGCACCTCTCCCCGGAGCCCTGCCAGCGCCGAAGTGTGCACTACGTAATCTGATAATCAACATAACTTTTTGAGATGAAGAAAGGAAACAAATGGAACGTGCTGAAGTAGTCCTCGCGCCGTCCCTGCAGGGACCCCGCAGGGTCGGGCTGCCGTTGGGACGGACTAACATGGGCCCCGATCCATCTCGGGCGGCACCGCGGCACCACCGCACCGCACCGCACGACGGGGCCCAGAGAAAAAGAGAAATTCGGGGGCTTTGCTCGGCCACTGCGGCTCGAGGCTCCGTTACAGCCAACCGAACACGCGGCCAGCGGCGGCATCAGCGGCGGCGTAGCGCTGCTCTGAGTGTGGCTGCAGCACTTGCTGCAGCAGCATCTCACCCAGGCATCTCTCCCTCCACCGCCACCTGTGCGAGCACACACGCACACACAAATCCTCTGACGGAAGAAAAAAAAAATACAAAGGAGAGAAACAGAGAAGAAGTGTCCAATTAGAATAATACGGGTCGCGATTGATGCTTCCCAGGTGAGTTATGGAGGGACATCGCTCAGCCGGTGGCGCGCCCTGCCGGCCTTGCCACGCCGCGCCGCCTCCCCCGGGCCTCACAAGCATGTAACTGATGACCCGACATTTTTTTCTGTGTTCCGTGAGAGCTGCTTTAGGAGAGGGGGTTTGGGCCCGGTGCACGTTGCGTACTCCCCCCTCTCACTTCCTCCTTCCTCTTCGCCTCTCTTCCGTCACCTACGGCCCGAGGGGCGAGGAGACTGTCAGATGACGGTTTACTCTTGTTTTTGCCGGACAATGTTGTGCACGGCACGGACCACCACAGAGCAGTTGTTGGTGTGGTCCACTCCAAGTGCTGGGAGGACGCACATTTCCCGCGGTTGTCGCAGGGTTCGGGGAGATAGGTGTGGTTTCGTAAAGGTGAATGAATATCACCACTGAGGAAGACTCCGTCATTGTGCCAGAGACTGAAACAGATAGAAATGCGGCACGCTTCTAGTCCCATCCTGAACAAGTTCAGTTTTCCTCGCACGGTACAGGATCTATCCGGCACGGTCCAGGAGCCTGCCGTGAGGCATACAATAAGGGTGATCGTGACGAAATAAATCGCCAATAGAAACGCCCGGAAAATAAAACAAAAGCCATTATCGTTGCGATGAGATGAGGTGCTTTATACGTGGCTCGGGAGCCCTCATGCCCCGTCGCTCCGAAATATCTCGTCTTCCTTTCTTTCTCTCTCTCTTCGCTTCTCCTGGCCCTTCAGGCCCAGCGACCGATAGAGGCGGAAGGTCGGGCTCCCCTCCTGACGCAGCCGCCGAGACGCGAGCTCGAGGCCGTTTGGAGCGCCCTCTAATCGCTGCGGGCTCACACATCCCTGCCGAAAAATTGAAGTATGGCCTATTTCGGGGCCCAATCGTCTGCAGCGTGTCGAACGCTGTCGGCGCCGGGAAGTATACCGCTCAGATTGTTCTCGGAAAAGTACACGGAGCTTTCGAAAATCGGAGTGCTGTACGCAAAGGTAGTTCTATTGAGGGCAAATTTTTGGTAATTGTCCTGGCGAGAGTGGGGAATCGAGAAGGAGAAAGACGGGGGAGGGGAGGGGCAGAGATAGCTGTCACCACGCGTGAACCACTCTACCGTGCAGCGAGCAGCCCCAGAAAGTGCGACTCTCTCTCTCTCTCTCTCTCTCTCTCTCTCTCTCTCTCTCTCTCTCTCTCTCTCTCTCTCTCTCTCTCTCTCTCTCTCTCTCTCTCTCTCTCTCTCTCTCTCTCTCTCTCTCTCTCTCTCTCTACGCGATGCGACTCGCAGTGACAAGGCGGGGATGCCCCTGGAAGTCGCAGTCCATTAATCAGACAGAGACAGACTGACACCCAGACTTGCTAACAAAGAGAGAAAGAGACAGAGAGACAGAGAGAGAGACCATACGCTAGTGACGAAGGCGTTGGGGGTAATCAAGGGCAAATTAAGAGCGTCAGGACTGCTACTCTCTGGCCGCATAAATCATTAAACGTCCCAAGGTTTTGGCGGCGCTGACAATGATGGGCCCGCCGACAACTGGTGATGTGGCATCCGGCGGGCGTGCGCGCGCACACCCACGCGCACACACGCGCGTACGCACACACACACACACACACACTAATGGACTGCGGTGAACCAACAGGAGTGGGCACGTTTATACAGGGTGCAATGTTTCAAGTGTTTGAAATCGATTCATTTCGTGGCTACACACATTTTGCTTCTGTGCCTACTACAGATAATAATGAAAAAAAAAAAAAAAAAATGATTTAAAACAATTTGTCGTCGTTCACCGTGGGCCGCAGAGAAGCTACCCAGGACCAAAAAGACTGAACCGGTGAAATGGAAAGGGACACGGCCCTTCTCCATATTTTATCGAAAACCACGTAAGCAGGTGGTGACAGCTGGACGGGCGCACGGAGCCCGCCGCACCGCCACCGGCAGCAGCCAGGAGCGGCCGATCCATGTGAAACCATTTGGAACTCCAATCCAACTGCTACATCTTTCATGCGACAGACTGGCCCATTGGCTTGAGACTGCTGCTAGGCCTGGTTCGCTTGCTGGCTGGCTGCTGTGGGTAGGGGCGCGGGTGGTGGTGGGGAGCGGGAGTAGGCGGGGGAGGGGGCGGGGTCACATCTTGCAGCGGGAACCAACTCCAAATGAGGACTGGGAATGTGATATGTGCCAGCGGCGGGGCTGAAAGCAGAGGAGAAATCAGCCAAGCAGGCAGACGAACGAACGAGTGAGCGAGCGGGCCGCGCAGGACAGCCGCAGGGCTGCAGGGCCGTAGGGCCGCAGCAGGCTGGGCCCGGCCCGGCCCGGCCCGCAGCGCGCCGCCGTCAAAGACTTTGCAAGAATGTCACTAACATGTCCCAGACCCACACGCGCACCCGAGACGCGCTCGGGGGGAGGGAGACGGGGGAAGCAAGAGAAAGAGAGCGAGAGAGAGAGAGAGAGAGAGATTTCACTTAAGGAAAAACAATAGTTAGGACCCGCGGAGGAAAGGGTTTGAGGGAGGGGTAAGGGCGGGGGGATCCGACCGATTCCGATACACTTCAATCAACGGAATGCCGTGGTAACCCGGATGCTGGCGCTGGGAGGGGCAGGGATCCAGTGTGTGTGTGTGTGTGTGTGTGTGTGTGTGTGTGTGTGTGTGTGTGTGTGTGAGAGAGAGAGAGAGAGGCGGGTGGGGTGAAGGCTTGCGTCATTCAGAGCCACGCCCCTGTGGCGGGGGGCGGAGGGGGCTGCGTGGTGGGGGTCACCAGCCGCCACTGACCCCCCCCCCCCCTCGTCAGAGGTTCGTCGATATCACGAGGCGTTCCGAACTACTCTCGTCGGAGAATCAGTCGATGATCACCGCCAGACACGTACTGATTGTGCATTCTCCGTCCCGCGGCGATCACTGGGGATTGAGCACTGACGGGGTCCGCGGGGGGGCACCCTTATCTGCGCGACCGGGCCGTTCCAGGCCGCGAGGCCCCACGCTCCTGCGGACCCCCCGCTAGGCCAAGGCCCCTGTGAGATTACAGGACCCAAAGCTCCCCCGGACTCCCAAGTCGGGCCGGGACTGTGCGATGCTCCTTGTGGCTCTGCTGCTCGAGATGAAAGTGGTCGCCAACTTATTACTCCTCGGCGCGGATTGGCTGCTGCGGCTTCCTTTAAGGACCTTATGGGGGGCACCTGTCAGATCCTCGAGACCCATTAGCACGTCTGCGCGCCTGTGTTGCACGGCATAGGCAGCCCGGCCGACACACGGGCGCGGCGGGACTGCCTACCCTGCCAGGCGCTCCGCGGCGCGCTGCGGAGATTCCTTTGGAGACGGGGGAGAGGTGGATGGCAGACCCCCACCCCCTCCACTCCCTCTTTCCGGAGACCTACTTACCAGAGAGGAGGCCAGAGCGCCGCGCCGGGTCCGTCTTCACAGCTCCGCGTAAGACTTTGGACCGATCGGGGCTGGCAGCGGCAGGGCAGGGCGGCCCCTTCAGGCCCGGCAGGCCCGGCCCAGAGGAGTCATGCTGCCTTCATCTTCGCGTCTTTGCCCACTGGGCCGCATTGACAACAGAAGGCGTCCGTAATGCTCCCATTGCCTCGGGCACTATCTTTTGTTTCTGCTCCAGTCGGCTGTCTCCGGGGGAGGCTGAGAGCCTTTGCGACCCACGCCACCCCATCCCCTGCTAACACAAATCTGAAGAAATGGGGAGTAATTTTTCGTATCAAAGCAAGAAAAGGGCACAGTATACCACGAAGGTGCCAGAAAGGTACCCGAGCTACGCCCGTTTATTTCTGCCGCCTTCCATACTGGACATAGCGGAGCCACAATAAGATATCTTCCCCGACACGCCACAAATCTGGATTATGCTGGGAGTGCGTTGGCCCCGTGACGTGGGCAGCAGCGCGGGGCAGGCGGCAGGGCCAATGCGTGGGGCCTGAGATCGCCAGCAGGCTGCTGACACGACTGCGCCGCGCCGCCCCGCTCCACCCCGCTCCACCCCGCCCCGTCCCGCTCCGCTCCGCTCCACCCCGCGTCGCGCCGCGCCACCGACCCGCATGCAACCCGTAAGTACCAACAAACAGCTTCCCTTGGATGTGGCCTTGTTGTCCCCTTGTTTGCCCCCCTCCTTTAACCCATCCACCATTTTCTTCCGAGATTTATGACGGCAATCGTCCGGAGTGGTGGCGGGGACGGGACGGGTGGAGGTCCAAGCGCCGGCGCCGGCACCAGGAATCTCGTTTCGATTTCTCGCTATTAGCAGGAATCTTTTGCCGCGCGTTCGAAATGCGCGGCCATGTTCCTTTCTCGACTGGCAACGGCTGAAGCGAGGGAGAGAGATACAGACATACCTTGCGGACGTGGTCCCAAGGGCCAACCGTATGTGTGTGTGTGAGAGAGAGAGAGAGAGAGAGAGAGAGAGAGAGAGAGAGAGAGAGAGAGAGAGAGAGAGAGAGAGAGAGAGAGAGAGAGAGAGAGAAAGAGGAAACGAAAGAGGGGTGGGGGAGGGGAGTCACTAACTGAATTTCACGAAGAGGAATGGGCTCCCGTACGGTGCCTAATTGTCCTTGATAGCATAGGGCAACACGCGCGCACCAAAAGAAAAGTGCAAAAAATAAGCGGAGAAGAATTAACGAGTCGCGATAACAATGATGAAATAAGTGATTTGCCTTTCCCTTAACAGGCACCATCCGCACTATGAGGAGCATTGCATTACGCTGCTGCTATAGGTGCAGCGGTGAGGCACCGAGGTTAGGTTAGGTCCATAATGCCTGTCGTCGATGCGTCGAAATGCGACGGCGGCATGGCGCCTGCCATTGAATCATTTTCATCTCTTTTTCTCCACATCGTTCGCGGTGCAGCGTGCAGCGTCCAGGTAGCACTAAACAAGGACAGATATTATGAATGCGATCCACTTCTTCCTTCTCTCTCTCTCTCTCTCTCTCTCTCTCTCTCTCTCTCTCTCTCTCCTTTCAGATTGCGAGGAAATACGCGTGGAAGGTGGAAAGGGGACCAGAAAGAGGTAAAAACGGCAGACAAAATAGATGAAGTCGAGAAAGTTTTCAAGAAAGTTTTTCCTTACTTTCTCTATTTTTATGTACCCCCCCCCCCCTCTCTCTCTCTCTCTCCCTCTCACTAACTGTCCCTCTCTCTTTTGCCCCTCTACTCACCCCGCCCCCTCTCCCACCCAAAAAAATCCTTCCCACCTCTCTTCCCTGTCTGGCCTCCAACGCACACCCCAAGCGCAGGAAAAATATGGTGTCCCACATACATGTTGGACCCAACCCGACCCAGCCCAGCATAAACCGACGCAGACCCAGCGACAGCAAGCCGCACAGGCCCATGACGTATGCTTTGCAGTGTCCGATGCTCTATATTATCGTATGGCGCTATCAGAAACCCGCCCACAAACAAAGTTGAGTGTTCTTAAATAAGTAAGGATGCATGATTCTAGCATCCCTCTAAATGCGCAGATTCAAGAAGGCCACTTTGACCAGTGGAAACATACACAGCTGCTATGTTGCAGAGAAAAGACTAGACTACAAACACCATGCACACGGTGTCTAGTAAGCGAATTAAAAAATAATATTTAAAATGTCTACAACTTTACCGAGAATGTGGCTGAGAGTGCATGTGCAGAGAGAGCGGACGCCTCGCACAAATTCTAGACTGTTCCATTGGCACGCCCCAGCTTCCGCATCTTCTAAAAGCATTCGCCGATACGCCTACCCACCACATGCTCTCGGGTACCACCTCGGAGCGGAACGAGGGGCAGAAGGAGACGAGAGGAGATGGGGAGGAGGGGGGAACGAGGGGGCCGAAGGGAGAGAGCTGGGGGAGGAGGAGGAGGAGGAGGAAGTACGAGGCATTAGGAGAAGGGTGGGAAAAGTTTCCAAAACTTTGTTCGTTTCGTCCCCTGAAACGTTTTCTATACCAGGGCTGGGGGAGATAGAGCAAGAGAGAGAGAGAGAGAGAGAGAGAGAGAGAGAGAGAGAGAGAGAGAGAGAGAGAGAGAGAGAGAGAGAGAGAGAGAGAGAGAGAGAGAGAGAGAGAGAGGGAGGGAAAAAGCGGGGGGGGGGGGGGGGGGGGAGGCCCGGATCTCTCTGTGAGGAAGAGCGTGGTGCAGCAATTCGTTAACGAAGCTTTGTAAGGCCCAGCCGATATGTGTTATGTACCTGGACGCCTCCACGCCGGTGCGGTACATTCCGTGCGATTTATGGGGGGCAGAGAATTATTATTGTGGGTATTATTTATTGCAATTTATTGCGATATTTTCTAGGCGCGCTGCGTTGCGCTGCTCATGTTGTCGGTGTAGGAGGCCCGCGCGTGGGCTGGGCGCGCCGGGCCGGCAGGGCCCGACTTTTATTTTCTGGCGCGCATTTGAAAAAGAGCCGCCAGTCGCGGGCGGCCGCTTAAAGCTCGCTTTCAGTTTTGTCGCCAAGCCTCGTCGTTCGATGAAGTCGCGGCGCGGCTGCGAGTCTGCCGGGCTTTATGAGGATTGTGAGCTGCCTTCTGCTGCCGCTGCCGCGCACCGAGGAGTTTATTGACTTGTGAGCGCGCACACGCGTCAACGGGACTTGTCTCACATGCATGGCCGCCGCGCTGCCGAGCTCTCTTTGATGTTGCGGATGAACACATGGAGGCGCCGTATGTAAGGTGGCGAGGAGAGGTGCCGTGGCGTCTCAATTGAAACTAGCGCGGTGTTACGTGCCGCCTCACGCGGCGCGCGCCTTCACAGAGTTGTGGCGGCCCGCTTCCAGCCGAGCTTCCAGCGCAGACTTCAGCGACGCCTCCAGCGCAGCCTCTATGACTCCGCCTCCAGTAGGCTCCAGCCTCCAGCGCAACCGACACCTGGTCACCCGCCTGGAGCAACGCCGGAGGGGTGAATTGGCATACAGAAGAATAACTCCTATTTAAGAGACCAATACTAAAATCTCCCCGGATGGCGAAAAAAGGGGTTGCGACAAACTTCTTGCACACGGTTTTCTGTTGGTTCCTTAGGATGCTGAAATGAAAAACAAACTTTGCAGGGTGGACATCTAACCTCAGTTAGAGAGAGAAGGAGAGAGAGAGAGAGAGAGAGAGAGAGAGAGAGAGAGAGAGAGAGAGAGAGAGAGAGAGAGAGAGAGAGAGAGAGAGAGAGAGAGAGAGAGAGAGAGAGAGAGAGAGAGAGAGAGAGAGAGAGAGAGAGAGAGAGAGAGAGAGAGGATCCCCGTGGGCAAGCAGCGTTGCCCACGCAACAGTACTAATGACAGAGAGATGTGAGGTCCACGACATTGCGTGGGTGGGAATCCTAATGAGTTCGCCCTTCTCTTCTTACTCCCTTCCTACACACACACTCTCTCCCTCTCTCTCTCTCTCTCTCTCTCTCTCTCTCTCTCTCTCTCTCTCTCTTTCTCTCTCTCTCTCTCTCTCTCTCTCTCTCTCTCTCTCTCTCTCTTGTATTTCCTCCTCATATTTCAGCACCTATCTCTATCACGCTCACACCTGGAATGCTGTATGTGCAACAAAGGCAGAGCTTTAGTGGAACTGCCAGTCGAACTGCGCAGGCCTTGTATTTCTAGCGCTTCCTAATTCGGACCACGAGTGAAGCGAGATCGCAACATTAGATGAAGGAAAGCAAGGGATGGACTATGCGGCCAGCACTCATTCGAGTGAGGCTTCCCTCTTTGACAGACTTGCCAACTCCGGGGTATTGTGTCTCCCAGGTACGTTTCTGAAGCAAAGGGGAACTATAAGCCACGTAGGGGCCAAACGTGTTAGAACGACTTTTCCTGACTCATGGATCGAGTTTCAATGGCTCCCCGAAAACGCTTGCAGATACTGCTGTGATGAGAGCAACATCGGCAAGAAAAAACAACAACAAAAACTTTTTAGGCGCGAAGCATTGTTTTTTTAAGTCTCCTGGATTTATTTCTTTTGTCGTCGGGGGAGAAAGTCCACCTTAACACTGCTCTTCCTTTTCCTCTCAGTAGTCCAAAGAGAAGACGGTTGGTGGTATGTACACAAGGGCAGTGGCGCGCAAAATGAGCGAGAAGAATTTGCCTCATTATGGGTCGTCAATGAAATTCAGCGCATAGTAATGAGGAGCAATAATTACGCTCATTTTGTCTGGCTATTGGGGGAAGAGGCCTCCCTGGTATGGTGTCCTTAGCATCGGTTCGGGGTTCTCTGAAAACCAAGTTACTTTGTGACCTCTTCTGCGCTGCGGAGCACCATTTTGAGATGCTGTAGCAAGGGAGATGACAGACATACTCGCACTCGATAATCAATGAGCTCAGCAACCGCGTGATTCACACTTCCACCCAACTAGTTTCAACACATGACCTAACCTTTATTTTCTGGGCTTTATAGGTTTTGAGGAATGCAGTTAGATTGCGAGTGTGATGGTGTGGCTGAAGACCCCTAGTGGCCCTCCGTGTCGCAGGAAGCGAAAGCTGACATGTTTGGGGGGCGCGCATACGACTTACCACAGCGGGGCCCACGGCGGGCCGACCGGTGCTGCCGCAGAGGGTGCTGCGGCCGAGCCGGGAAGCTCGCCTCCGGGCGCGCCAGACGGTGGTGCCCCCTGGCGGGCCGCGGCCGAGTCTGCGCCTGGGGGGTAGGCAGGCCACCCGCCATGCCTACGAGCCTTACGAAACATGAGAGCATCGTTCGGAAAAGTTTTGGAACGTGAAACGAAAGGGATGCACAGGCTCTTGTGAGGTAGGTCCGCTGCTCAAAGGGAAGCTGTCCCCGGCGTCAAGTTTCAGTAGGGAAATAGAGATAATAATTTTCGTTTTTTTCCGTTGTCATCACTCAAAGAATCTCACCGTTCGATCGCCATTTTCTTCTTTGCCTAGTATGAGCAGTGGGCAGAATAAAGTAGAGAAAATTTCGCAAACGAAGGGCCTAGCTGCTGCGAGACTAAGAACGATCCGAAACAAGTTTTCAGATAATGGTCATGAATATCCAATATCCCAAGAATTAATAGATTTCGAGGAAGAAAAAGAACGCAACCGTTGTTGCCTGCATACGACCCATAAAAATCGTTCGGTATTTGAGAACACATACTCACACAGAACCGATACCAGAATCAAACTTGTAGTGCTTTCACGAAAGTATTCCCAAACCAAAACGTAGTGCCTGCAAGGCGTCAACGTCGGGGAATCGGTCAGTGTCAGCGTCGCAATGTGGGCCGTCGGGTTAGTATAGTTGTAGGAAAAGTTTCTCTGTCTGAGGTAAGTCTATTATGCAATAACTTGGTCGCCGATGAAGCGATTTCTTCCTTTTGTTTTTACGACTACCGCGGGGGGCGTTTCGGGCATTGCCAAGGCCAACCTTATTATTGGGTTTGAACCAGCTATCGCGGTGCCGCAGGGCTTTCCGACATAAAACGAGTTACGATTCCCGGTTAAGCGCCGGGCGAGGCTACGCCAGTCACCTACCGAACGGTAGAACCAATTTGCCACTGGTTTTTCATTATTCCCTTTTGCTTTCGCTTTCTCCTTAAATTGCGTCATGATTCAGGCTCACTGCAATTCAAAGGCCCGCGCACTGCTCTAAGTCTGAAAGTTATCCTCACCATCTTTTCCAGCACCTGGACGGGTTTGTTTCCGAACGTGACACCCTTTTCGCTTCGACAAAACATCCCGTTTGGAAATGGCGTTGTAGTACGGCCCCTGGCTCCACCTCCCCGCTACGTATCACCACATGTTGTGTCTAACCCTTTCTCCCGCCTTTTTTACGCTCGTTTTTTCCCTATCTCTCTGGCCCTCTCTGTTTCTCCAGCCTGCAGCCATCTTGCATTAATCAACGTAAAGACTGGCCCAGGGGGGTGGAGCTGGCGCGAAGCTGTGCACAACGGTATGGATTTGTTGCCCCCCACCCCCTCCCTCGGCCCCCGGTTTTTCCTCCTGTGCCGCCGTTGGGCGCCGACACGGGGGGTGGGGTGGGTGCCGCTCTGCAACCTGGAACTTGTGCCAAAAAGGGGAGAAAAAGCTAGTGGTGGCTGGCCAGGGCCGTGGGCGCCGTGCGCGCCGTGGGCACCGTGGGCCCGCCTCCCTGCCCCCACCACGGCCCCGGCGGCCCCCCGGATCGATCCGCCTGCTCCGCCCCCCACGCGCGGCCCGGGCCCCGCGGGGGGTCCGCTCCGCCCCCCCCACCACGCCGAGCACGCGGGGCCTCAGTCTCCCCGTCCGCCCGCCAGCGCGCCCCGCCAGCGCCCCGGTAGGTCCCGCGGACAGCCAGCGCCAGGCCAGCGAGCGGCCCCAGCTACCCTTTACCGGAGACGTGCGCGGTGCAGCGGTGGCTGCAGTGGTGGCTGCAGTGGTGGATGCAGGCGGCGGTTGCGGTAGTGGCGGTAGCAGCAGCTGGTGCACCTCCGGGCCCGGCTCCAGGACCGGCCGTCGCCGCCCGGCGGCCAGCGAGTGCTGCCTGCTGCCCCCCGGCCGGCTCGCCCCGGCCTCCCCCTCCCCAGGCCCAGGCCCAGGTACGGATGCTCTTCTCCTCAGGAGGCGGCGGTGCCGGGAGCCGCAGGGCCGCAGGGCCGCAGGCCGGTGCCCTAACCCGGCCACAACAACAGTGGCGGCCCTGACCCCCCGGACCCTCCCCAACGCAGCCCCGCTTTGCCCTCTCGGCACATTTTTCGAAAAGTTGTAGTCGCTGCCGTAGTTGTGCGTCTAGTTTTCGGACAGGGAAAGTTTGAGTACTTGTTGTTGTCACGGCAGTGTGTCCTCGACCTTGTTCCCGGTCCTGGCCGCGGCCCCCGGCCTGGGCGGCCCGACGAGCAGGGGTGGCTGCACTCGCCCGCCAGCCACCCAAAAACTTTGGCGACTTTGGCGGGGGCTGTTCTCAAGTTTATGACAGTTTTCAGAAAGTTTTTGACCCCCTTCCCCGCCGGCCCCCGCGTCCTGGTTCTCCCCTCCCGCCTCCCCAGGACGGAGGGGCGGCGGCGACGCCGTGGTCCCTCACTTCCTCGTCGGCGTTCACTGCGCGAGCCTCCCACCCGCGCTTCCGGGAGGCGGCCCGGGCGGACCCCGGCGGACCCCGGACCACGTGGTCTCCAGCTGCCCGAACGGGGCGGGCGTCGCCGGGACTCGAACCCCGAACCGCTGACGACACGGCGAACACGCCCGACCTGTCATCTCTCCAGGCCCATCGAGGATGACGTTTCGGTGGTCTGCGGAGAGTTAAGGCGGCGGGCGGCGGGGGGCGGGCGGCCGACGGCGGGGGGCTGGCGGAGACCCTCCCACCCGCCCTCCCAGCGTTCAGCTCCCCGGCACAGAGGCCGCGGTCGGCCTGGCCCGGGGCTGAGGCTGGGCTGCCAGACACGTCGGCAGGTGAGTGGGTTCTAACACGGCCGTCGTACTAACGTCAACGTAATTGGTACACGATTTCGCCCGACTTTCCCTCATAATTTATGTACATAACAAATACGTATCCGAGGCATTTACCATATACACGATCGTTTACCCGGGCCGGCGGGGCGTGGGGCGGGGCAGGGCGGGGCCCTGAGCGGGTCCGCCTGCACCACTGTGTGCGCCGGAGCGTGGCTGACACGCTAAGGGGCTTGCCGTGGGCTTGCCGTGGGCTTGCCGTGGGCTTGCCGTGGGCTTGCCGTGGGCTTGACTAAGGCTTGCTGCCCGTCTTACGTCGTTCTCACGGCGCTTTCCCTGCTTCCTCTCTCCGTAGGTCGGCAGCCGCGGCTGCCGCACTCGCTGCAGTGTCAGGTGCGCAGTGCAGGTGAGGGGGAAATCGTTTCAGATCCGCTGTTGTGCGGAAGATACCACCGAATTACAGTCAAGTTTATGATCACATTCTGGCAATTTTTTTAAAAATTTTATGGTATGTATACTTTGCGAAGGCTTGTTTTGGCGCGAGAATCCGACGGTCATCAGTTGTTAGCCGTGTCCAGAGGCGGGCGCTCGCCTCCCGATGATAGGCAGGTCCCGCCGGCCCCGCCGGCCCACTGGTGCCTCAGCCTCGGCTTTCTGACACGTAAGCGCCCATTAATAGTCTATGCCGTGCTGATGGCCCCGTCCCCGGCCCGGCCCTTACTGCAGGCCGTGTGGCCGCCCGGCCCGGCGCCGGCTCCGTCCGGGTCACAAACAGGGGTCATTTCTGGGTCAAACGGCGGCGCGGCGCGGCGTCTGCTACCGCGTCGTCTGCTACCGCGTCGTCTGCTACCGCGTCGTCTGTACCGCGTCATCTGCTGCGTTGCCTGCTGCCACGTCGTCTGCTCAGGCGCAATATTGGATTACCTCTCGTCCCCCATTCCCCCCCCCCCCTCTCTCTCTCTCTCTGGTGCCAGCGGCGAGGACGATCGGCAAATATCAACAAACAGCGACGCGGCACACACAGAGCAGGGCTGGGCAGGGCAGGCAGGGCGGTGTGTGAGTAAACATATCGACACGTCTCATTGAAGTGCGCACTGGGTCTTAACACCAATCACACACAATGAGCCGGGCCCTCCTCCCTGGGGTGGGCTGCTACTTACCTCACCTGGCGCCGCCCCCTCTGCCCCCACCGCCCCCGCGCACGGGAGGGACACACACACACACACACACACACACACACGGAGGCACGCTCACACGTTCACATGCGCGTAATTTGACGCATGAATATTATACGGCGTCGTTGCGGGATGTTAGTGGCGTTGGCATGATCCTCCTTGAGCGTGATGAGAGGGAGCGAGAGGGAGGGATGTGGTGAAGGAACGTCGGAGCGAGAGAGAGAGAGAGAGAGAGAGAGAGAGAGACAGGCGGGGCGGCGTCGTCTGACTGGAGATGAGCACGGGGAGGCGAGGCGAGGCGGGTGACTGCGCCCGGCCTGACAGAGCCAAAGCGCCGGTAATCGGGGATCCCTTCGCCACATACGGCCAGGACCGTGACCGCGCTGAGCAGTGCTGAGAAGTGTTGAGC